>OX638132.1:17663513-18305462 GCA_951804985.1 Dryomyza anilis
TTTTAAATTAAAGGTACAGATTTTTTTAAATACTATCAAATAGAAAATGTTTGAATTAATATGAAATGACGAATAATAGCTGAACCATAAAATCAAAGGTTGTACCATTAAGTACTTAAATGGACATTTTCTTCTGTATGTACTCTCAAAAAAAAAATGTTTAGCTTTTTCTCATTACCTCTGAAATACATAAAAGAGTTGAAAAAAAATACGATTATTGATACAAATATGTATCTTATAGGAATATCGGAATTCCGAAAGTCCCTTTCTACCTTAAATCCAATTATTTGACAAGAAATGTAAATTGAATTCATTGCACAGAACTTGAACGGTTTGAAATCGATTGAAAAACTTTAATTTTAAATTGCAGATTCGAGGTCTGGAACAGGTAATGGCATAATTAATCGAATTGAAAATTTAAATACGATTTCGATGACACCCTTATTGAATTTGTGTTAAGTCCATGTCCAGGAACTGCTTATGATATATTTTCCTTATCATATCCTGACCATTTTTCACCTACGTTTCGGTGATTATTTTCCACTTTAATCAGGGATCTTTTAATGAATTTTTGTGTTACGTTATATTTAAATTAAAATATTGTATTGCAATTAAAACCGACATTACAACTCAAATTGTTAAAAATTAACATAAAAATAAATATTAAAACTATTAAAATTAACTAAAGTAAAACAGAAAATATCACAGAATATTTGAAAAATAGTTTTGTAAAATGGTGAACATTTTAATTTCTATAAAGTGACCGTAAAGATCCTGAAATTCCAATTACAAATTTCGTAAAAACGTTACTGGGTAAGCTGGGTAATGGGATGTCCATCTCATACAACATGAACCCTCGAATATAGAAATAATGTAAGAAATGTTGATTGAAATACAATATTTAAATTTCATTTTTTGGAGAATTGTTTAATTTTTAAAATTTAAATATTTAAATAACCCACTGTGCTGTTGTTACACTTCATACCTTCCGAGAAATATGGTGAGAATTTAAAGAATAAATGTTCATGCCAAATATAGCCGTCTAAGTAGGTGGAACAACGTCATCGACCTTGTCGACGGCGCAATGTCCTGAATTTGATTTTGCGCTGCAATATGAAAGCATATAAATGCTTGATTAAGCGTGACACGAAAGGTGCCACCTCCCCCAACTCGCGGTCACGCTTGCTTCTTTAAAAGGTTTACAATGTCTTTGTGAATAATAGAATCTGAAGGTAAGAGAGCGAAAAGTGAAAGAAATGCCGGCGGGAGGTAATAATAGAAGGCGTTGAGCAAGTATTTGGAGGCATAATGATGTATAATCGAAGTCACGTCATTTTTGACGATTTTATAAATTTGGTATTAAGGTATATTTATTTATTTCGCTTACGACACTTCATGTGTTTTTCACAAATATTGAAAGTTAAAATTTCGTGTACTGTTTGCCATTCTTTTTATACTACAATACTATATACTCTTAAAAATAAAAAAATGAGAGAACTCGCTTTACTTCACACATTAAATATTATTAAAAACTTTTACCATGATATAAATTTAAAACGAAAAATAATTTAAATCTTTTAAAATAAATATAATTTTTGTAATTGTTATAATAATGGGTTTTTCAATAAGAGAGCTACAAAAGTTTTTTTTTCTAGGGTTTTTCAACAGGGACGCTACAAAAGTAGAGCGACAGGGACGGCAAACGACGCCATATTTCTTGCCGCTCTTTTGACATTTCTCTTCAGTAAGGTTTGCTATTTCATGATGGAAAGATATACGAGCCAACAACTGTCGAAATCATTAAAATTGACTACCTAAATTCGAATTCGTATATCTTTCCATCATGAAATGGCAAACCTTACTGAAGAGAAATATCAAAAGAGCGGCAAGAAATATGGCGTCGTTTGCTGTCCCTATCGCTCTACTTTTGTAGCGTCCCTGTTGAAAAACCCTTTATTTGAAATTTTACCATTGATGTTCCGGTGAGTCGGGATCTGAGAAAAACGTTATTTTTGCAAAACTGGGTGAAACACAGGAGTACGACGACCAATCACAGCAATTTTCAGTACTATATATTATTGGTACACAAGTGGACTTAATTTTGAGTTTCACTGACCAACCTTTTCTTGTTTTCTTGTAATCGTGATTTCAATAGACGGACAGTCAAACGGACATCATAAATCTAAATCGAATCAATAACAAATATTTTGTTTTGAAAATTCAGTCTACGGAAAACTATGCTACAGATACGTATCTCTAGATTGTGTACAAAATAAAAACACGCATATGTTTTGTTTAAAAATGTAAAAATCAACTTTACTAATTACAGTACTAATTACTAATTACAAAACGAGAAAAAAAGCTTACCATGAAATCTTATACATCAATTCTATATAATTCGTGGTTGCTGATTTTTACTGCATACTCAGTTTTTCTATTACGTAAGGTTTTTAAGAAAATAGTACTCGAATTTTTAGGCTCTTTTCAGACACTTTTTAGTATTAAAAAATACAGCCACTTACACAACCAGTTTTTCAAAAAACTGAAACGCAATTTTTCTTTTAATTGTCAACACTAATTACAATATATTGATAAATATTATTATTTCGATAAGTTTTGAAGATATTTGAATATAAACTCGAAAATTATTTATTTCTTTTGGATCATTTTTGTACGATTTTTTAAATTTTATGAATCTAATGATAGATCAAAAAATTAATTATGGTTATACAGAACATAGTTTAAACTAACGATTAAAGTATTTAACATTTTTGTATTGGTTCTGATTTTTAAAATATACTCTATCAACAAAGTTTCCGTGAAAAATAGCATAAAATTTAAAATTATTGTATAATTTACATACAAATTACTGAAAAATAAAAAAATAATGGATTTAATTATAAAAACTAGTGATGATCATTTGCAAGAACAAGACAAAAAATGGTAATGTAGTTCTTGCTCTCGTTTTTGCACGCTAAGTCTTGCTTTTGTTTTTGCATAGGTACATATGATCTTGTTTTTGGTCTTGTTCTTGCAATACCTTTCGACGACAAATATCTTAAACTGCATATTAATTATGAAAACGAATAGAATTTGAACACTAATTGTATTTAAGATACTTATTTTCCATATTTTTAATTTCTTCAACAAAAAATAAATTATTTTACTAACAAAAAAAAATCCAATAGCATAAAATTTGAATTATATTTTAACATATAAGGAATATTTCGTATAGGCATATTTCTGTGTTTGTCAGAGATTTAAAAAATGCGTATGCTACACGAACCGTATGTCAAGAGAACACAAATACTATCTTACAGGGTAACATTTATCATTGCGAACACAAACTCAAACGCTACATAGCGAACACTAACAAAAAAATACAATGCAACAATAGTTTGCATAGTTTGCGCTACCCAAGGTAGCACAAAAACAGCATATACTTGTGCTTCTTTTACGCTACGAAAAGAAGCTAGAAATTATCATATATTTTGTTTTTTATTTATATAAACAAAAAATTGGAGTGCTGTCTTGTAGCTTCCTTTAGTAACTAAACTAAATAGTATCACAGCACGTACTTGTGATACTATTTCGCTTCCAAATGTATCATATAAGAAAAATGTTGTGATGCCTTGTTACTTCTTTTAGCAGTGTGGAGGAAGCACACCGAGTTATTTCGGCAAAAATGAGAATTAGTTGTGGATTGGATTTTTGCATCTCTTTAGTGTTTGATATCATGAGGTGCGGTCGTAAGTGAAGTTAAGTGAACTACAGTTCAGACAAAGACAAGGTATGATAACGCTGCTTTTCATAATGAATTCCTGCGGTGTTATAAATGAATGCATCTAAATAAAAAGCTAATTTGAGCTTAAAATTATTTATTTCTTTTATATAGGTAATTTATATCATCATAATATAACTTTTTTTTTATAGTCCTACCCTGGAAGCACTAAATACAGCGAAAGAGTAGCTTTCAGTACTACTGTAGCATTGACTTAGACAGTGTACGGCTGCTTTCATAGGACATCCTGTGTAAAAATCGCACGAAGGTTCTTACGTACGAGGAGCGCTACCCTTTCACTGTCTTTCGTGATTCTTGAGCAGTACTTCTAAATAGCGCTACCTTAGCGCTACTTAAGTCAGCAAATGGATAGCGCTCCAAGAGAGCTGCTTTCGTCACCGTAATGGTAGCGCTTCTATGGCGTTTACAAAGTCAGCTTAAAAGCAGCGCTTCCTCCCTAGGACATAATGTGTATAAATCGCATTGAGGTTCTTACGAATGGGCAGCGCTATCTGATGGAAATGAAGCGCCCGTAGGGTATACACTTACTTTCACGTTGCTATCCTGTATCATCGCTTGGCAACAAACAGACGCATGCCAACAGACAGTCGCATGGTACCACACTACATGTATGTATCAAGTACAGCATCTAGTTGGAAACAACAACGAGTTTTCTTTGTGGTGCAAAAAATTTCCCGCTAAAAATTCTATTAAAAGCTTGGATGCTGCTTTATTCACATTTTTGTTGTTGTTGCACTTTCAAACGAATCAGCGGATTTGTGAAAAAAAAAACAAAAACACAAAAAGCAATATAAGCTAAATGAGGTACACTATGAAAATGCTCATATATTATTTTTTTTTATACCCTACACTAAGAGTGAAAGGGTATATTCAGTTTGGTACGCCGTTTGTAACACCCAGAAGGAAGCATCTCCGGTATGGAAAAGTATATATATTCTTGATCAGCATGACCTCCTGAGTCGATTTAGCGATGTCCGTCTGTCCGTCTGTCTGTCCGTCTGTCTGTCCGTCTGTCTGTCTGTCTGTCTGTCTGTCTGTCTGTCCGTCTGTCTGTTGAAATCCCTACTACTTTTAAAATTGAAGAGCTAGATAAATGAAACTTATAACATAGATTACTAATATACCTACGCGAGATCGGTCCATTGAGACCTATGATCCGACCACTTATGTTCAAATACCTCATATAAAATGTACATATAAAGATCAATTTTTATGTATACGTGCTTAGGTAAACTTTTTTGGTCAAATATATATTGACATCATGCTCAAATACATGATAATAAAGTTTTCCGTAGAAAAGACTTGTGGTTCACAAAAAAAAAATCGAAATTCGGTACACCTACCCATTTGTAAATATGGGTATCAAATGAAAGGACATTCTTCAGCGATTGAAAGTTTGTAGTTATTTTCAGGATTCGCATACCCTGGTGACCTATATATCACTTTGAATGGTAACCACACATATGTGTAGGGTATTTAGGCTTAGACCGACTATAATTTTGATAATCCTAACTATCATAATTACACCTACTTTAAAATTTCCCATGTGATCTAACCCAACTGGTTGTTTTTGTTTTTATAAGTTAAATGAAATAATGCACATAATATTCGTAGTAACTCAAAAATTTTAGGCAATATCAAAAAAAGGCTTGTTAAGAATCTTGAAATGAACGGAAAATCATGCAAAGCTTTTTTATTAATTTTTTTTTGTGAAATTATGATCCATTTTTATGAATTTTTGCACTGTGTAACTAATATAACATCAAATTTCACGCTATTGACTTATGAAAAATGCAAAAATAAATTATACAGCCGTTCAGGAACACTTATAAATAATTCACCATCTGTTTAAAATACTAAATTAAGCGAGAATTTTCATATTTATCAGCATTTTTTTTTTGCAATACAAAGTGCAAATATCAAAATAACTCAGTGCTTGAATAACTCTTGTCATATCGATTACACACACACACAGTCATCCATATACACTCACACATATACTTTAATTTGTCTTGTTGGCTTCACGTGTGTCAGCAACACCAACACCAACACCAACTCGGTGACGGCAACAAAAGGTGTCAAAGTAATGCATAGAGTGACGCTGTGTGCTGAAGTGCGTATGTGTGCTGGTGATGGGTTAGTATATGTGAGAGTGTTGAATAATACACGCAAACATTGCAATTCAATGATTTATCGAGTGTTCGAAATTGTTGCCTCCGTCGCACAGTGGAGCAGCGAGTACCTAAAGTTGGTGAAAAATTGGGGGTATAACATGGGAAATTTTAAAGTAGGCGTTATTATGATAGGATTTGGTATTTGGTATTTGAGCATGGGTATTTGAGCATGATTCAATATATATTTGATCAAAAAAAGTTTACCTAAGCATATAGGTATACAGTAAAATTCAGCTGTAAATGTAAATTTTATATGAGGTATTCGAACATAAGTGGTCGGTTCTCAGGTCAAAATAGACCGATCATGCCAATTTTCTTGTTCAGAAAACGTACCAAATTGAATATACCCTTTCACTCTTAGTGTGGGTTATAAAAATTGCTGATCCAATATTATGTTCTTAAATCAGAGAAAAATCTTTGTATTTGAATAAAACATTCTGCATGGGAGTTTATCAGACCAGTTATTAGATTTTTTATATTTGGAATGTATTTTTTTATTGACTACGCAGTCGAACACTCCTCGAATGCTTTCTCGAAAAGATTCGATAAAATAGTACAATCTATTTGGTTTATCGATTCTAATTTTAAAATTTTTCGTAATTTCTAATTTATCGCATCGATATCTCGATACCCAATTACGATACACATATCTATATCATAATACAATTCGTTTTAAGATGTATGCAGATATCGTAACGAGATAATGAAGTTTTCTAGAGGTAAAAGTGAACCTTTTTGTGCAAATATCTGTGTACTTCAGATAGCCACAGACATGAAATTTGACCCAGCGATGCATATTGTGATTGTTTATCGATCTGCCAAGAGTGGGAGGTATTGAACAAAGGAACATGGTATCCCCATATAACGAAAACTTTAAAAATGATATAACACCTGACCTACTAAGAGTAGAGTTATAAAAATCGAATCAAAGGTTCATATTTAAAATTCCAAAATCGAATCAAAGGTTAATATTTAAAACTTCAATCGACAAATAGAACGTGGGAGGAATTGGAAATTGGGGCGTGGCACCTCGCAATGCTATAACTCCTGACCTATTAAGAGGAGAGTTGTAAAAATCGAAATATAGGATCATATTAAAAATTTTATTCTTCACGTAGAATGTAAGCGGAATAGGACAAAGGGAGTGGCACTAAGTTCAATGTAGGCTGGAAAAAATGGCGACGTAGCCATGTACGAAAAAGGGAAAGAGGGCGTGAATGTATCCACACTTTAAAAAGATATACTTTTGCATTTACAAAAACTTAGCACGGGCGAAGCTGTGCGCAAGTTCAGCTAGTTTGATTTAAATTCGAAATAGCAACGAGATCTATGAGATTCTCGTGTTTCCATAATAAAAATATGAATTCAAAAAACAAAAAAAAAAAAAAAGAAAACGTAAACCCATATAATCACGATATAGTAAAATGTTCTCGCAATGAGTTCGAGAACTATTTGAGGCATCGAAGAGTTTCGAGATATGGAGGACTGGGAATTTTTCACGGCCTTCTCGAACTTTAATTATGTTTTTTTTTTTTTTGCTTTCAATCCGATTCATCTTCGGAAAGTTTTAGATCGTGATTGAGTCACTTTCATTTTTGATTGTTGGTTAAATAGGGCAGAATGTAATAGAAAGAGAGTTAGTAAACCGTTTTTCCGTCTTACACGAGTATTAAATTTCATTATTTTTATACCCTACACTAAGAGTGAAAGGGTAGATTCAGTTTGGTACGCCGTTTGTAACACACTGAAGAAAGCATCTCCGGTCCTTCTGTCTGTCTGTCTGTTGAAATCACGATTACGGAAAAAGTAAAAGAGCTAGAGCAATTAAACTTTAGATTTAGATTACTTATATATCTAAGCTGTCTGAACAAGAAAATTGGCATGAGCGGTCTGTTGTGACCTGAGAACCGACCACTTATGTTCAAATACCTCATATACAATTTACATCTACTGATCAATTTTACTGTATACGTGCATAGGTAAACTTTTTTGGTCAAATATATATTGACATCATGCTGAAATACATGAAAATAATGTTTTCCTGCGAAACGAGTTGTGGTAAACAAAAAAAAAAAATCGAAATTCGGTACACCTACCCATTTGTAAATATGGGTATCAAATGAATGGAAATTCTTCAGCGATTGAATGTTTGTAGTTATTTTCAGGATATGTATACCCTGGTGACCTATATACCAATTTGAATGGTAACCACACATATGTGTAGGGTATTTATAGTCGGCTTAGACCGACTATAATTTTGATAATCCTAACTATCATAATAACACCTACTTTAAAATTTTCCATGTGATCTAACCTTCCCAACTGTTTTTTTTGTATTTTCTTATACAAAATAACCATATTTGAATGATTTTTACTAACTTTAGGTCCTCCTGCTCCACGGTACATCGTTGTTGTTATTATTGTTGTTGGGTTTTGCACAAGGCACCAAGGCATTCAATAAATTTTCTTATTTTGTTTTGCACGCTTGACACTTTATTTGCAATACAGCACGTCACTTAAAACCCGGCACAAACGGCAACCAGTAGAAAACCCTACTACCCCAGGAACCAACTTCAGAATCCAGTCCCCACCGTCACGTTGCCTTGTTTGCCGAAAAGTGGTTTGCTACGGAAAACCTGCTGAATTCTGTGTGCTACGCGTGATGCGGTTACATGTCGTAGTCGTCGCCATTCCGTTTAGAATTTTAAAGCCTGTCAACACGCAGAGCAGCGCGTAGAGTTTAGCAGCAGTTCTGCCACTGATGACTTCAATGGAAACGTTTATTTTTTACCCTACAAAAAAACAGTTTAATTTTTTTCACTACGACGGCTACGTTGGGTGGATTATCCGAGAAGTCTCTATAAAAAAAACAGCTTCATTTGATATCAAAATACGATACTAAATCATTTTTGGCTTCACTTGACGTAAAAACAGAGCAGCGTTAAAAGTTCTTTGCTTCACTTTTTTTGTTGTCCATAATGATTTATTAAATTTATTTAGCAATTACTGATTTAAAACGTTTCGTTTTATATTTCTTTTATTATTTATAAGCAAATTAGTTGTCGATTATGTTAACAACAAGACATTTGTGAAAACGGAAAAAAAATTCTAAAGTTAGTTGTCAAATTTTTGAAATAAATTTTAAAGAAAAAAAAAATACTTTTAACCAATTTAAATTCATCGATTTCTTCACCCGATTGTATTTGTACTCCGTATATCTACACATTTTATAAAAAAAAAATTAAAAATTTATAAAGAAAAATTTGCAATTGAAATTCAATAAAAACCATAAACGACTTGAAGGTGCACACAAATTCTTATCCCTATTTTCACGTACAGGTCGATTTTTTCATGTGTGCAAAATAGTGTCGGGCGGTATTATAGATACAAATTACTGAAAAATATCCGTTTTCACCCGAATGTTAATCTTTCTATATATAAGAAGTAGTTATACACTCAAAATAATTTCTAGGACATTTTACGAAATATTATTTCGTATTTTTTTTTAATTTCGTAAAATACATGAATAATTTGTAATTTTTCTTTTTTTTCCCAAATTATTTTTTAAGAACAATTCGTATATATTACGAATCAATATTCGTAAAATTAATACAACAAAATTACGAATATTTCGTTTAAATTACGAAACTTTCGTTATATTATTTTCTATTACAATTTTTTTACGAAGGAATAACATATTTTCGAATGAGTTTTAAATTTTACGAATAAATTACTAAACTTTCGTAAATTTTAAGGCTACATGTAGAATTTTAGGAAACATTCGTATTTTTTACGAATCATTAGTAAACACACAAATCAGTTGCGTCAAATGGCAACTTGGAGCTGCATTTTATTTGGTATCACGTCGCAAGCAGATAGTTATAAAATATAAACAATTTTAAAATGAGTTCTATGTGAGTTCTGTTTATGCTAAAAGTGCAAAAGTATCAAATAATCTTTCAAATTTGTATGAATGAATCGTTTTTTTCATCAAGCGTTTTTTTTGAAGAAAATATTTAATTTAATTGGTGTCGCAGGCGCATAGATAGAAATACAAAAAAGTTTAAAATGTGTTCTGTGTTAGTTCTGTTTGTGTCAAAAGTATAAAATTTTTGTGAATCGTCATTTTCATCGTCAGTATTTTTAAGCAAAGTATTCATGTATTTTACGAAAGATTCGTAAAATTTTTCATATGTGTCATAAATGTCCGTATGTTACACGGATAGAAAAGATTTGTTTGAATATGCTTGAATGTAATTATAACGTAATTCGAAATCACCATATAAATATTGGGAGTAATATCTAATTACATTATAATTGAATTCTATTATTATTTTGTTCAGATTGAAATATTATTATGCGATATTTAAACATAAATTGCTTTAATCGCGGATTTACATGAATTTACTATATTAATGTTTCCGTAGAAATATATATTTTTCATCAGATATTTATATTTGTATGTTTGATATTTCCGCTATTTAACACACACAACTTCAATAAAAGGTTCTTTGAATTATATGTATTTGGTTATTCGTGATTGTTACTGGGTGACAACGAATTTAAAAATAATAGCATTATTTTGATTATATGTATGTTTGGCATTACGATTAAATAACAGCGCTGCATACTTTTAGCACTCAGTAACACTCACATTAATACTTTTCATATAAAGGGTTTTTCAACAGGGACGCTACAAAAGTAGAGCAACAGGGACAGTAAACGACGCCATATTTCTTGCCGCTCTTTTGACATTTCTCTTCAGTAAGGTTTGCCATTTCATGACGGAAAGATATACGAGTTCGAATTTCGGTAGTAAATTTTAATAATTTCGACTCGTTGTTGGCTCGTATATCTTTCCATCATGAAATGGCAAACCTTACTGAAGAGAAATGTCAAAAAAAAACGGCAAGAAATATGGCGTCGTTTGCTGTTCCTGTCTACTTTTGTAGCGTCCTTGTTGAAAAACCCTTTAGTTCAAAAGTTCTTTTTGGTGGAAGAATTTGTTTAAGTACCGCCAATTACTGTTAATATCAGATAGTGGCAGCTTGTGAAATATCCAATTTATCCGTAAATCACTGAACTCAAAATAGGAACAATAGATGGAAATCAAATATTTAGCATAAATGAAATAATTGTAATAAAAAAATAAAAGTTTAGGTTTATAATTATATAATATAAATAAAAAAAATGTAATTTAAAAATAGGGAAAATACGAATATTGTGCAAAGAAGATATTAGCACTAAATTTACCATTTTTACATTAAAATTAAATGTAAACATAAATATGTTTACATGTAAATAAAATGTTTTTCACATTCAAACATATAAATGTTTGCAAGAACGCCGAAAATTATTCATTCTGAACAAAAATATGTTTGAACGAAAACAAAAATAAGTTTGGCTGTTATTATAATAATGTTTGGTAATGAAATAATACTTTTGTTTGCATAAAGCTCCAAAGATATATGTAATGCCTGCAAAATTATGTTTGGGAGAGCCATTTTTTTTGAAGCGTGTATAGTCAAAAGTACGAATACTTTCGTAAAATGAGCGAATATATTCGTAAAAAGGTACACAAATATTCAACAAATTACGAATTGCTTTCGTAGATAAATCTACGAATAGTTTCGTAAAATAAACAATTAATATTCGTAATTTTATCATAAATTTACGGATAAATTTCACGAATTTTTTCGTAAAATACACAATTGATTTCGTGTATTTTAAGCAGATATTATATTGAGTGTATTTTCAGATTACGGGTATTATTAATATTTTGGTTGAAAATTGATTATATAAATGAGTATCAAAATTAAGTTTTCAGGGCATATTTAAAAAGTGCATCAAATAAAGAAAAGAGTGTATCATTTTAATAGTTAGTTTGGACTATGCACTACATAACCATTAATAATTTTTTTTTGTTAATTATTAAATCCTAAATGATAAAAAAGTTCTGAAAAAATCGAGTTTAGTTTCAGAGTTTAGATTTAATTATTTGAAAAACTTTTTTGGAATATTCGAATTTATTAGTATACTAAAATTAGCCTAGTCAATTAAAAGAATAATTGAGTTTAAGATGTTTTTGTACAACTATTTTGCCACAGTTCTATATTTATTTATTCAAAGGAGAATTTATGGCTGAGAACGGTTTAAAATACTTTTTAAATTTTCTCGAAAACGTTAAGAAATAGAAAAAGACTGAGTATGCCGTCCAACTCAGCACCAGCGATTCATAAAGAATTGATGTCTGGAATGTCTATGGCAAAAATAGTGTTTTGATTCTTTTGATACTTTTAATTATTTTGATTCTTTTGATTCTTTTGATTATTTTGATTCTTTTGATTCTTTTGATTCTTTTGATTCTTTTGATTCTTTTGATTCTTTTGATTCTTTTGATTCTTTTGATTCTTTTGATTCTTTTGATTCTTTTGATTCTTTTGATTCTTTTGATTCTTTTGATTCTTTTGATTCTTTTGATTCTTTTGATTCTTTTGATTCTTTTGATTCTTTTGATTCTTTTGATTCTTTTTATTCTTTTGATTCTTTTGATTCTTTTGATTCTTTTGATTCTTTTGATTCTTTTGATTTTTTTGATTCTTTTGATTCTTTTGATTCTTTTGATTCTTTTGATTCTTTTGATTCTTTTGATTCTTTTGATTCTTTTGATTTAGGTTATTTTGATTATTTTAATTCTTTTGATTCTTTTGATTCTTTTGATTCTTTTGATTCTTTTGATTCTTTTGATTCTTTTGATTCTTTTGATTCTTTTGATTCTTTTGATTCTTTTGATTCTTTTGATTCTTTTGATTCTTTTGATTCTTTTGATTCTTTTGATTCTTTTGATTCTTTTGATTCTTTTGATTCTTTTGATTCTTTTGATTGTTTTGATTCTTTTGAATCAAAAGAATCAATCATTGTTATTAAATAAAATATATATTAAAAAAGGCGTGATCTGTCCACTTCAATTTTCTTGCATTTTATAAAATATATGCCACATAAATATTTCACAATTATAGCCCCAGCAAGGTATAGGTATATGCCATATCCGGGACCGAACGACTTTAAGTTCCGCCCATGTGACTTAATTTTCACCACCTGCCTCCTTTTTATAGTTCATACAATTTGTGGTTGACTGCTAGATTTTACTGATGTCATTTAAGCATGTCGTACTTATTGTTGCCCTGGTGCATTCACAGCAGATTGCATTGCACTTGAACCCATGCTTGGGATGCGGAAGTAGCACACGTGCAGTTTGAATTTCTGTGTGTGGTTTTTGTGAGAACGGTTTTTTTTTTATTTGAAGAACTACAAAATATTCATATGAAAATATTGTACATGCATTATTTGTTGTTGTTGTTGTATTCATTGTGTGCTTCATTTGCTTTTACCGATCCCACAGCAGTAGCAGCAGACTGCGGTTTCTGCAAGCAGCCAAGTGCTGTCAACAGGGCCACATTGAATGACAGTCAATTTTATTGCGCTTACTTTATATAACAGATATTCTTTTGCAGGGCGTGCTGTTGCTGCTGCTGATGCTGCATCGCTTCATTTTTTAAAATTCAACTTCCGCTTCAAATTGAATAATAATATTACAGGACGAGAGCAAATTTTTCATTTCCGTTCTGATATTTGCTGGCAGCAGAAGCTGCAGAGGTTGTTATTTTTTATAACATACATATTATTTTTTTTATTTATTTTAAAAAGTTTTATTTATTATTAAATTTATATTTTATTCTTTTTTTATTTTTTTGATCGGGTACAGAGAAAAAAGGTGAAAAATAACTGCTGTGTTATCGTTCAACACATCAATTCACATCGTGCACCTCACCTACTACACATCAGTCTGGCAACACTGCTCAACACCCATCCGGCTTAATGGATATTTTTAGTTTTCATCGCACGTAGCCTTGCACATTTTGCATATTTACTTGATGCTTTTTACATTTTGCATACGTATCTCGTTTCAATTTATTTAATTTTAAAGTATTTTCAGCAATTTATTTATTTTTTATTTTTTTTATTATATATATATTTATTTTTATTTGCTAGTCTTTATTTGTGTCACTCGTTCGCACCCATATTAATGACATATTCATCATCGTTGTCGTTATCGTCCTGCACGTCGTCCTTGTTGCAATTCTTAACATGAACCTAGCGCACAAATAATTCAATAACTGCTCGCAAATACGTACGTTCGATGCACTTAAGTTCATTTAAATGTTGCACAGCACAGAAAAAAAAAATTAAAAAAAAAAAAAAAAAAACTCAAAGGCTTGATGATGCGTAAAGTGTAACGGTACATAAAACAGATCACGTTATCAAGTGGTCTGATGAGATTACAGCGATTCATTCATTACCTGATGCACATTTTACTTTTTTTAAATATGTCATTAATTACACTGTTCTACAAATTGAGGGTTGTTGGAGTCCACAGAAATGAATTATCATTTCTTGTAGATTTCGGTCTCCTGATTCTTGCTGCGTATTGCGTATATATTGCTGCGTATATATTGTTATATTAAATTTATCAATTACACTTCGCAATAAAAATGTGATGCCACTATTTTTGTATTATTGGAAATGACCCACAGTTTTCGAATATATGAATTAAAAAAATTTCTATGGATAGGTTTACGAGATATCGGCTAATAACTTTTGAATCAATCTTTCAAAAAATTGGTCACATATATTTGCAAAATAAAAAATGTACATCATATTGATGAATTTTGTTCTTTAAACCATGAATGTTATGAATGCTATCATAAACATGCAGAACGCTTGGATACTGTCGAAAAAGTGTTCTTCAATATGATGAACTGTATGTGAAGAATACTTTTCATCATATTAATGAACCAAAATATAAAATATATGTTCTTCATATTGAAGAACGCTGTTCATAAAACGAAATTTTTATCAAAATATTTTTTTTTCGTTCATTTTTTGCCGTACTTCTCAGTTCGCAAGTAGTTCTTGTATGATATATCTTATATAATGCTTGCTCGACATACATAAATTAGTAAAATGTTTTATAATATATTTATTTATAATTACAACTTTTTATTAATAAAAAGTTATATTTATAAAAAATATATTTAAAAAAAATTTTTTTTTGATAAACAATTATTTTTTGAAAAAAAAAATTTTTTTGATAAACAATTTTTTTTCGAAAAAAAATTTATTTTCTTCGAAAAAAATTCTTTTCAGACATTTTTTTTTCGGAATATTTTTTTCGGACATTTTTTTTTTGGAACATTTTTTTTTTCTCCGATTTTTTTTTAATTTTTTTACTGTTTTTTAAACAAAAATTTTACAACACTTTTTTCGAATTATTTTATACATTTTTTTTTTAAATATTATGAACAAATTTATCAATATGACAATTCAAATTCATTTTATTGAATATTTTGTTCATATATATAATGAATATATATAATAATATGTCATTTAATGAACGGTGGTATCAATATGATGAATAATTTTATTTTCTGTTTTTTCAGACAACCTTAATTAATATTTCTAAAGTTTAAAACTAATCATTGAAACTAAAATAACGACAAAATTTAGATTTTTGCATAAGGGTCCCCTATTGTCCCGTCTGGAACCAAAAAGATACATTTATTATCATATTAAACGAACAAATTTTTTAAAATAGTTTAATTCTCTGTTCCTAAATCTCAATATCCTCGACATTTTCAAAAATGTAAACATCATTTCCTGGTAATTCCAGAAAATTTTTGACGGCTAATTCAAAACTGTCCAGTCCCGTCCGGAACTTTAACTACCAAAATTGTAAAACTACTGTAAATAAAAATATTATTTATTTTTTTTCAAAAATATAAAAAAAAAACAAATTAAACCAGTTGGAAAGGTTAGATCACATGGGAAATTTTAAATTTGGTGTTTTTATGATAGTTAGGATTATCAAAATTATAGTCTGTCTAAGCCGACTATAAATACCCTACACATATGTGTGGTTACCATTCAAAGTGATATATAGGTCACCAGGGTATACGAATCCTGAAAATAACTACAAACTTTCAATCGCTGAAGAATTTCCATTAATTTGATATCCATATTTACAAATGGGTAGGTGTACCGAATTTCGATTTTTTTTTTTGGTTACACAATTCTGAAACCATTATTTTCATCTATTTGAGCATGAGTCAATATATATATATAACCAAAATAAGTTTACCTAAGCACGTATACAGTAAAATTTATCTGTAGATATACATTTTATATTAGGTATTTGAACATAAGTATTCGGTTCTCTGGTCACAATAGACCGATCATGCCAATTTTCTTGCTTAGATATATAAGTAGTCTAAATCTAAAGTTTCATTGCTCTAGCTCTTCTACTTTTTCTGTAATCGTGATTTCAACAGACAGACAGACTGAGGGACAGATAGACGGACATCACTAAATCGACTCAGGAGATCATGCTGATCAAGAATATATATACTTTTCCATACCGGAGATGCTTACTTCTGGGTGTTACAAACGGCGTACCAAACTGAATATACCCTTTCACTTTTAGTGTAGGGTATAAAAACATAAAAAACATCAGAAAATAGGTATAGTACATCACTTTTCATTTCGTAATAATGATTATTATATTGTCATATACAAAATTATTTATAGCAAAAAAATCGTAGTGCAAATTTCTATACGGAACGTCCGGATTTATTCTGCGATTTATTACGAAATAACTGTAAACTTTAGGAACAAAGTGTACATATACAAAAATAAAGTAAATTGTCTCAGCTATGTTCTGATATAATTTAAAAAAATATATTTTAAGCAAACAGTATCTTTAGAATAAACATCGTACTGATAATTTCTATTCGGTATTTATCTGTGATTTATTATGAAAAAACTATAAATTTTAGCAACAAAGTGTAAATGTTTAAAGAAAGCACATGATTTTAGCTATTTTTTTAAATAATTAAAAAAAATAATTTATACGCAAAATTTGATGATTTTTTGGCATTTCCATATGAACCTCGACATGCTCTACCGTTTTTGTCCTGTCCGGAACGACAACTATTTAATTTAATATTTTTTGATCTACTGTATAGAAATCTCTTATTTTTTGCAATTATTTAGTACTATTTAAATACTACTTGAGAAATAAAGTAAATTCAATAATTTTCCTTTGAGATATTAAAGTTTTAAGCGCACGAAATGCCGTCCGGCACCACAGGAAATGCCCATATCTCGTAAAGTATACAAGATAAATTTTAAATTATAATAATAGTTTGGCGCTACAGTCCTGTACAGAACTTCGACCGAGCTCTCTCACCATTTTGAGCTGTGCGTGTTATATTTGTACTCAAAGTGGTGGGACCTACAGTTTATTGCCGAATCCGAACGGCGGGTGAGAGCTTTTCATAGGCAATGTTTTACTCTCGTAGGTTTGCCATTTACTGACGAGAGGTAGCGCGGTATAGAAAAATGTTTCTATGAAAAGATGTTGTTAGCCCCAGTGTTGTTGTGAACAATTCGTCTACATTTTTTCTTTTTCAATTTTATGCTTATTTTTATAGCACTCAATGATAATGCTTTCACATACATTTTTTTATCCTCAAATAGTAAATTGTTACTATTTGAGGATAAAAAAATGTATGTGAAAGCATTATAATTGAGTGCTATAAAAAAAGCATAAAATGGAAAAAGAAAAAATGTAGATGAATCAATTTATTCGAAAGAGGACTAATTTTGGAATATTTCTTCATTTTTTATAATTTTTGAAAAAATACTTTTTACAAGTTCTCCTATCGAGTTCTCTTAAACTATTCAACTAATTTAAAAATGTTGTGAGAAATGTTTATTAAATATGTTTGGATATGTTTGAACTCAAATATAATCTGTTTAAAAAAAAAACAATGAATATATTTGAAATATGATTCTAAATATAATATAATCACAATATTAATAAATTTATTTGGATGAAAACATAATATTTAATTTGTAAATATAATTATTTAAGCCTCTTTTTTGCATACAAAATTATATTATGTTTGGATATAAAATATTTCCATGAGTTGCGAGTGAAATAACTAAACGAATTTTTACTCAATTCCCCTCCTTTGCTGTGTAAAATAATAAGGTGAATAAGTTAAATACATAAATTGAAATTTCAAATTATATGTATAAAACGATAGAAGAATGAAAAAGTCTAAAAGCCATTCCACTACAATGAAACTTATGTTTGCAAATTAAATTTCAAAATAAATTATGTTTGCAGTGGAAAATGATGCACATTGTATGTGTATTAAAATTGACATCTGACCATTCAAACAATATTTGCAACACTGAAACTCTTTATGCTGCGGATTTTTGACAGAATATCAAATATAAATGTATTTGCAAATATATAAATTATTAGAATTCTAATTAAAACAATGTTTTACCCATATGAAAATTTGAATTTTGTATAAATAAAATTTTATTAAAAGCTAACTTACGGATAATATCATATGTGACAGGTGAAACAATTTTATATTCCCATCCAAATATTTGTAATATTTAGAGCCAAACATATTATCTTTGGACTATGAATTTTCTGTTACACTGCAAATATATTATGTTTAGAGGTAAACATATTATGTTTGGAGGTATTTTGTATTATAACATATGAAATTTATATATTATGACCCAGTTATATATTATGTTTGCAGTGCTCTCCAAACAAATACGTTGTTTGTAACATTATAAGTGCATGCATTAATTCGAATATGACAACGTTTATAATATTCAATTTTATTAAACATGAATTAACAAATCTCTTTAATTTGTATAATCATTTCATAATGTGTTAATTCTTCTTTATTATTTATCATAATAAAATTAATTACACGAGATTAGAAAATTCTGTATTATTTACAAAAACAAAAAAAAAAATAAATAAATTTACTTTTTAATGCTAGCTGTCAGAAAATTATCGTTCTAAATACATGGGCAATTTATTTATTATTTAAAATTTATTTGCAACATTAAATTTAATTGAATACATTGATTGTGCTAAAGCCAGCAATGTCAGGCATTAAAATAAAAACAGATAAAAAAAATCATTTATAAAAATGATGTTTATGCAATAATCCTTTATAATCCTTTCAATTTGTTTGTTACTGTTAATAGGATTATATAATATTTGGATAATAGCATTACAAAAAAAGAAAAGTAATTACGAATGTCAGGAATATTATAATAGTAGAGATATTTTAATAGATATTTTAAATGTACTCAATTTAGTAAAAATTATCATAGCGGCACTAGTGGCGAAATTCGCTATTTTAGGAATCACTCCACCGACTTTTATTAATTTACTAAGTATTGAATAGAGAATTCTTAAGATGACTTAAGTTTCGGAATTTTATATATTATCTATAATGGTTATTCGGAGCAAAATAATCCAAGTTGACAGTTTTTCATGAAAAATGTTTAAAAAATTGATTCCTAGTCCTAAAACATTTTTACCAGCTAATTGAAATCTGTCACGTCCGGAACTTGAGTACCAAAAGAGTCAAAAAATATATTAAAAACAAACATATTTTTTCACAAATTAAAAACTTAAAAAATCTGGAATTTCAATTCGTACTTCACTTTTTATTTCGTAATAATAATAATAATAATAATAATAATATAATAGTTTGACGATTTTGAGCTGTGCGTGTTATATTTGTACTCAAAGTGGTGGGACCTACAGTTTATTGCCGAATCCGAACAGCGGGTGGGAGCTTAGCATAGACAATGGTTTTACTCTCGTATGTTTGCCATTTACTGACGAGAGGTAGCGCGGTATAGAAAAATGTTTCTATGAAAAGATGTTGTTAGCCCCAGTCCAGGCTTGAACCGGGGACCTTTCGGCTCGCAGTCCAACGCACTAACCACTGAGTTACCGCAGCTATTTCGTAATAATGATTATTAATGCTGTCAGATATAAAATTATTTTTGGCAACAAATTGTAGTGCAAATTTTAATACGGAACGTCCGGAATTATTCGGTTTTTTATTACGAAATAAATATAAACTTTAGAACCAAAGTGTTCATTAAGTAAATTATCTCAGGTATCTTTCTAAATAATTAAAAACAAATAATTTGAATGCAAAAAGTATTTTTAGAAAAAGGAAAAAAAAAAATTTACCATTCTTAATTTTGAAAAAAGTGTACATTTTTAGAAAGAAAGTGTAAATTTACAAACAAAGCACATTATCTCAGCTTTTTTTTTAAATACTTCAAAAAATTAATTTGAATGCAAAATTCTTTGAATTTTTCGACTTTCCATATGAACCTCTACATGCACTTTCGTTTTTGTCCACTATTTAATTAATATATTTTAATCTACCATACAAAATTATCTCTGCAGATGTTTAGTCCTATTAAAATATTACTTGCACAAAAAATTCAAGTAAATTCATTAATTTTCCTTCGAGATATTAAAGTTTTATACGAACGATTGTATCGTCCGGAACCCCAGGAAATACATATATTTGTGTGCATTAATTTTAGTACATATAAAATTATAAAGTAGTATTTTTTTTGTTTTACAATTTTTTTGGTTTTTTGAAAATTTACCTTTCTAACGAAAACTATTTAAACGACAAACATTTAAAAAATGCTTATGGAAATTTTCATATACAAAATTTAAATGTGTTACTTTTGGTTTAATGTGTCTATTAAAATTCTGAAAATTAAATATTTTAATATCGTTTTATTTATCGTATTTTTTTTGCTTCTTTTTTTTTGTTTATTTTTTCTGAATACACAAGAAAAACACTTTCATTTAATACACAAAAACATTTACAAAAATAATTTGATTTTATTTCTTTTATTGTATTTGTTGTTTACATATTTACCAATAGTTCTGTTTCTGTCACTTAATGGTTGACATATTTGCATAGTTGTTTTTTTTTATATATATATATTACAAAATTTAAATGAATTTATTTAAATTGGCTAAAATGCAGTTGAGTGAAATCAATGTAAAAATCTCAATTTATATTTGAATATGAAATAAATGACTGTTGTGCAATGCAGTCCAGACAAATTATAAAAATATAGAATTCATATCAATAGCTTTTGTCCATCAATATGTGTCCAGGCATAACAAGCATGGCACAGTGGAACGAATAACAATTCTCAGTGGTCAAAAGTAGTATGATCATTTGCAAGAGCAAGGCAGAAAGTCGTAATTTTGTTCTTGCACACTTAGTCTTGCTCTCGCTCTTGCATAGGTACACATGATCTTGTTCTTGCAATACATCATTGTATTGAAGAACCATGCATATTATTAGTTACTAACGACATCAATGTTATGAATGCGATCATAAATATGATGAATGCTTTGTAACTGACGAAAAAGTGTTCGTCAATATGATCAATTGTATGTGAAGAATATGTTTCATCATATTAATGAACAAAAACATAAAATACAACATATATGTACTTCATATTGATGAATTCTGTTCATCAAACCAAATTTCAATCAAAATATTTATTTATCGTTAATTTTTTGTCGTACTTCTCAGTTCTCTAGCTGTTCTTGTTTGTTATTTTTTTTATATAATGCTTGGTCGATATGCATACATTAGTTTTCTACTTTATTTATAACTAGCTGGACCCGTACACGACTCGTGCAAAGATTTTGTGAATGCAAGGTTATGGAGCAATTTTATTAATATAAATAACATTTTTATTATTTATATCAGGGACCCGTGGACGTATTTTTTATTGGTTTTATAAATGTAGTAACCAAAACCAAACTAATTCTCCGCTAAAACAACTGTTCTCATATACAATTCTTTCTTAGACTGTGCTTCTCCGTAGAATTCTTCCCAGTAGAATTTTTTCCCGTAGAATTCTTCCCCGTAGAGTTTTTCCCAGTAGAAATTTTACTTTTTGTGTGGTGAGTTTTTGTGTGGTGAGTTTTAGTGTGGTGAGTTTTAGTGTGGTGAATTTTAGTGTGGTGAGTTTAAGTGCAGTGAATTTTATTGTTGTGTGTTCAATTTAAGTGTGGTGAGTTTTAGTGAGGTGAATTTTGGTGTGGTGAGTTTCAATGTGGTGAGTTTCAATGTAGTGAGTTTAAGTGTGGTGAGTTTTAGTGTGGTGAGTTTTAGTGTGGTGAATTTGAGTGTGGTGAATTTTATTGTGTTGAGTTTTAGTGTGGTGAATTTGAGTGTGGTGAATTTTGTTGTTTTGAATTTGAGTGTGGTGAATTTTAGTATGGTGAGTTTTAGTGTGGTAAATTTTAGTGTGATGAGTTTTAATGTGGTGAATTTTAGTGTGGTGAATTTTGATGTGGTTGATTTTGTTTTCTATCCTTTTTTATTTTTCTGTTGTTTTTGAGTTATTGCTTAAGTTTTGTGCTTTTACTTTTGTGTTTGATTTTTGCTTTTGTCTTTGTATTTTTTATTTTTTATTATTTTTTTTTTGTATTTGAGTTTTTTGTTTCATCTTTTTAGCTTGTGTTTGTGCTGAGTTATGTCGTTTGGAATGTTTAGGTTATATGGGAGGTACCACGCCCCTTTGTCCAATCGCGCCCATATATAGCCTATGACACCCTCCGGGCTCCATAGTATCCTCTTACAAAATTTCAGTTAAATCGGTTCAGCGGTTTAGAAGTGCTGGAACAAACAGAGAGACAAACAGACCGACAGACTGACAGACGGACCAAGAGTTTTATATATATAGATTCCAACTTTTTATTAATAAAATTATATTTATAATTAATATATATAAAAAAATATTTTTTATAAATTTTAATCTCAGATAATTGTGTTTTTTTTTTTTCAAAAAAAATGTCTTTTTTAAAAAAATTATTTCCAACAACAGTTTTTTTCGAATTATTTTCAATTTTTTTTTTAAATTCGTATAAAAATGTTCAACTGTCCAATTAATTTATTAAAAAAAAAAAATACTAGTTCAACAATATTCATCATATTGAATACTTTATTCGTAAATATAATGAACAATATATTTTTTTTTTAGTTATTCATCATATTGAAAATTATATTCATAAATATTATGATTATTAAAAAAATGTTCTAAATTATTCATAGATATTATGATTGTATTGAATATTTCGTTCTTCACTATGATGTTCGATAGTATGAATAAGTTCATGTATATAATGATTGCATTCATCAATATGTCATTTAATGAACGGTGATATCGATATGATGATTCGGGTAGTTCGTTGAAATCAATTGGCATATCAATTCAATGTGATCTCCGTTGGAATGACCATATATTTGATGTGTCGAAAGAAGCGGCCAAGTGCCTCGGTTTTCTGAAACGGTGTAAGACATACTTCACTCCTGCTGACTTAGGGGCTGTCTACACTACCTATTTTCGGCCTAAGATGGAATACAACTCGCACATATGGGCAGGGGCTTCTAAATCTTCTTTGGAGTTCCTGGACCGAATCCATCAACGTGCAATATATTTAATAGGGGATGAAACTATTTCATCCTCTATTGGCTCTCTTGAGCACCGAAGGAACGTTGGGTGTGTAAGCCTGTTTTATAGGTATTACAATGGTAAGTGTTCGATGGAGATACATGGCCTGATTCCACCAGGTCGTGTGTTCTCTCGTTCTACTCGGGCATCGAACCAACTGCATATTAATTATGAAAACGAATAGAATTTTAACACTAATTGGTAGCAATTTCGGTTTTTTATTATGGTTACTTAGAGAAAGTATTGAATATCAATAAGAAATAATTTGTATGACAGACATCATGTACAATTTTTAAACATAAATTATTTTTTTTTTTGCTAGGTTTTCTGTAATATGGGAGGTAGGCCTAAACCGTACATAATTTTATATTTTTCACCCCCTTAACTTGATATTCTACCACAATGCACTGTAGATAAAATGTAAAATAAAAAATTCTATTTTAATTGCATTCAATATTTGTAAAATTTTAATTAATGTTCGCATATATTTGATGTAATTTAATATTTTAGTCAATCAGTTTTAAAATTTATTATTATGCAGTATTTTGCATTTACAGAAACTTTGATATTTCATGTTTTGATTCGTTTAAAAAAAAGTCTATATTATTCAACTGTAACTTAATAAATCTCTACGTTTTAAATTATTTGCTAATTGATATAATTACATTTACTATTTGGGATATGGAATCAATTTAATGAACACACATTTTTTCATTTATTTAAACATGAGCTATTTTCATTTCAAACTCATTTCACTCTATTGCATTAAAAAATTAATTGTAAATTGTTTGTATTAATTTATTTTTAAATTTACATTATTTTAATTGAAGCAACATTGATATTATTTTAATTTATTTCTGTTAATTGATTTCAAACAAATGTTTAGGCTAATTAATACCTTGCTTTTCTATAACAATGTTGTGTAATTGTCGTTGTTTTTTCAGTTCATTTACATAATTGCAAAATTACAAAATTGTTATATTTCATAAAATAATATGTAAAAATAAAAAGTACACAAAATAAATAAAAAAAAAACTACACAAAATATTCCCACGTACAGACTATTCCAATAAATACACAGATGCATTTCTAATAATTCATGTATTTGTCCTAAAAAATTCATACAAATAAAAATTTATTTATGTTTACGAATATAAATTGCAATAGTCGTTGAATACAAAATAAAATATATAAAATTTATAAAATAACAAAATGACCAATTGAAGGCGGTGACACAGATACAGAATAACATGGTCAGAACCAATTGCATGGCACTTGAAACACTATAGGAACATTGTCAGAAAATGATATTGATTGTAAATAAATGTTAAATCTTTATAAATTCTTAACTATTATACCTACAAAAGATACCATATACGTTTATTCATCTTTTAAAAGTCATCTATGCAAAGCCAACATTACGACAAATACCAGAATACGATTGAATACGAAATAATCGTGCAAATTATTTCATACTAGCTGGACCCGTGCACGACTCGTGCCAAGATTTTCTGAATTCAAAGATATGGAGCAATTTTATTAATTTAAAAAACATTTTATTTTTTATATGAGGGGCTCGTGCTTAGCTGTTGAAATTTTTTTATTAGTTTTATAAATGTGGTAACCAAATAATTCTCCGCCAAAACAACTTTTTCAAAGACAATTTTTTCTCAGATTGCGCTTCTCCGCAGAATTATTCCCAGTAGAAATCTTCCCGGAAAATCCACATAGAACGCTTTCCCGTAGAATTCTCAACGTAGAATTCATCCCGGTAGAATTGTTCCCGGTAGAATTCTTTCCCGTAGAATTCTTCCCCGTAGACTTTTTCCCAGTAGAAGTTTTAGTGTGGTGGGTTTTAATGTAGTAAGTTTCGGTGTGGTGAGTTTAGATGTGGTGAATTTTGGAGTGGTGAGTTTAATTGTGGTTAGTTTTGGTGTGGTGAGTTTTAGTGTGGTGAGTTTCAGTGTGGTGAGTTTTAGTGTGGTGAGTTTTAATGTGGTGAAATTTTAGTGTGGTGAGTTTTAGTGTGGTGAATTTGAGTGTGGTGAGTTTAAGTGTGGTGTTTTTAAGTGTGGTGAGTTTTAGTGTGGTCAATTATAGTGTGGTGGGTTTTAGTGTGGTGAATTTTAATGTGGCGTGTTTTATTGTGGCGTGTTTTAGTGTAGCGAGTTTTAGTGTGGTGATTTTTATTGTGGTGAGTTTTAGTGTGATGAATTTTAATGTGATGAATTTTATTGTGGTGAGTTTTAGTGTAGTGAATTTTAGGGTGGTGAGTTTTAGTGTGGTTAATTATAGTGTGGTGGGTTTTAGTGTGGTGAATTTTAGTGCGGTGAGTTTTAGTGTGGTGAGTTTCAGTGTATCGAAATTTGAGTGTAGTGAGTTTTAATGTGGTGAGTTTAAAAGTGGTGAATTTTAATGTGGTGAAATTTTAGTGTAGTGAGTTTTAGTGTGGTGAGTTTTAGTGTGGTGAAATTTTAGTGTGGTGAGTTTAAGTGTGGTAAATTTTAGTGTGTTGAATTTTTGTGTGGTTAGTTTTAGTGTGGTGAGTTTTAGTGTGGTGAGTTTTAGTGTGGTGAGTTTTAGTGTGGTAAGTTTTAGTGTGGAGAGTTTTGGTATGGTGAGTTTAAGTGTGGTGAATTTTAGTGTGTTAAATATTTGTGTGGTGAGTTTAAGTGTGGTGAGTTTTAGTGTGGTGAGTTTTAGTGTGGTGAGATTTTGTGTGGTGAGTTTTAGTGTGGTGAGTTTTAGTGTGGTGAGTTTTAGTGTGGTGAGTTTTAGTGTGGTGAGTTTTAATGTGGTGAAAATTTAGTGTGGTGAGTTTTAGTGTGGTGAATTTTAGTGTGGTGAGTTTTAGTGTGGTGAAATTTTAGTGTGGTGGGTTTTAGTGTGGTGAATTTTAGTGTGTTAAATTTTTGTGTGGTGAGTTTAAGTGTGGTGAGTTTTAGTGTAGTGAGTTTAAGTGTGGTGAGTTTTAGTGTGGTGAGTTTTAGTGTGGTGAGTTTTAGTGTGGTGAGATTTTGTGTGGTGAGATTTTGTGTGGTGAGTTTTAGTGTGGTGAGTTTTAGTGTGGTGAGTTTTGGTGTGGTGAGTTTTAGTGTGTTGAATTTTTGTGAGATGAGTTTAAGTGTGGTGAGTTTTTGTGTGGTGAGTTTTAGTGTGGTGAGTTTTAGTGTGGTGAGTTTTTGTGTGGTGAGTTTTAGTGTGGTGAAATTTTAGTGTGGTGAGTTTTAGTGTGGTGAATTTTAGTGTGGTGAGTTTTAGTTTGGTGAAATTTTAGTGCGGTGGGTTTTAGTGTGGTGAATTTTAGTGTGTTAAATTTTTGTGTGGTGAGTTTTAGTGTGGTGAGTTTTTGTGTGGTGAGTTTTAGTGTGGTGAGTTTTAGTGTGGTGAGTTTTTGTGTGGTGAGTTTTAGTGTGGTGAAATTTTAGTGTGGTGAGTTTTAGTGTGGTGAATGTGGTTTTAATGGGTTTTAATGTGGTTAATTTAAGGGTGAATTTTAGTATGGTGAGTTTTAGTTTGGTTAGTTTTAGTGTGGTGAGTTTGTTTTTCTTTTTCTTTCCTTTTTTTGGTATTCATTTAGTTTGGATTGTGGTTTTATGTGATTGGTTTTGTTTTTGTATTTTTGCTTTTGTTTTGTGTTGTGCTTTTGCATTATTGTTTCTAATTTTTTTTTTGTATTTGAGTTTTTTGTTTCATGTTCGTAGCTGGTGAAAGTGCCGAGTTATATCGTGTTTAGGTTGCATGGGAGGTGCCACGCCTCTTTGTCCAATCCCGCCCATATATAGCCTATCATTCCTTCCAGACCATACTGCATCTGTGGTAAAAATTTCAAGACAATCGGATCAGCCGTTTAGACGGAGAAGCGGAACAAAAGTGATTGCTTTTGTTTTTGTATTTTTGCTTTTGTTGTGTTTTGTGCTTTTGCTTTTTTCCTTTTAATTTTTTTTTTGTATTTGAGTTTTTGGTTTCATGTTCGTAGCTGGTGAAAGTGCCGAGTTATATCGTATGTAAGTTTAGGTTGTATGGGTGGTGCCACGCCTCTTTGTCCAATCCCGCCCATATATAGCCTATCATTCCTTCCAGGCCATACCGCATCTGTGGTAAAAATTTCAAGAAAATCGGATCAGCCGTTTAGACGGAGAAGCGGAACAAACGTGATTGCTTTGGTTTTTGTATTTTTGCTTTGTTTTGTGCTTTTGCTTTTTTGTTTTTATTTTTTTTTTGTATTTGAGTTTTTTGTTTCATGTTCGTAGGTGGTGAAAGTGCCGAGTTATATCGCATTGAAAGTTTAGGTTGTATGGGAGGTGCCACGCCTCTTTGTCCAATCCCGCCCATATATAGCCTATCATTCCTTCCAGACCATACCGCATCTGTGGTAAAAATTTCAAGAAAATCGGATCAGCCGTTTAGACGGAGAAGCGGAACAAACGTGATTGCTTTGGTTTTTGTATTTTTGCTTTGTTTTGTGCTTTTGCTTTTTTGTTTTTATTTTTTTTTTGTATTTGAGTTTTTTGTTTCATGTTCGTAGGTGGTGAAAGTGCCGAGTTATATCGCATTGAAAGTTTAGGTTGTATGGGAGGTGCCACGCCTCTTTGTCCAATCCCGCCCATATATAGCCTATCATTCCTTCCAGACCATACCACATCTGTGGTAAAAATTTCAAGAAAATCGGAGCAGCCGTTTAGACGGAGAAGCGGAACAAACGTACAAACGTACAAACGTACAAACGTACAAACGTACAAACGAACAAACAGATTTATTATATTAATAGGATAAAACAAAGTCGTACGAAAATAACCAGTCAGGAATTTTAGGTCACATGTGAACTTTTGAAGTAGGGAAATTAGGATAGTTGGTCCCAGTGTACGTCCATGTCTTGTATCCGTCTTTGCTAGGAAAAACCGAGACAATTCCTTAGATTTTTGTTTTAGCATACATAATATGGTAATAAAAAAGCGGAACAATGACCGACTATGCGGCTAATAGTCATTTGAAAAAAACCCGAACAACGACTATCGGTATTTGTGTGCGACTGCCAGAGTCATACACAAAAACCGAACGTCGACTATCGTCGTAACAATGTGAAAAATTAAATAGCATAGCAACAGCAGTAGTCATGTTTCAGAAATGTGCTACTCACTACTGCTGCTGCTATTGTGTTTGAAATAGTCGCAGTCACAGCAGTAGCTATTTTTTAAAATATGAAATTATGACATATTTTGTTGCTTTTGCTATTGTGCTGGCAAATGTATTTTTTTCTGATAAAAATGTATTTTTGGTGCCGTACGTGACAATGGGACACTCTTATACAAAAATCAAAATTTTTCAGTTGATTTAATTTTATAAAAAAAAATTTATGAAAAAATTAAATAAAAAAATTAAAAAAAAAAATTTACTTATTCGGCCATTATAACCCATGATGGGTTTCGACCGCAGCAATTATGTTTTGCCAATAGCTTTTAGATATTTTTATTTCAGATATTTAGATTTACATATTGTTACGAAAAGAGGTAATTTGCTCCACTGTGCAAGCAATCAACAATAATAAATGAGACGCAAGACAATTCAGCGCACTAAGCATTGTGCGAGAAAGAGATGGAAGATCAGTACAATGAAACACATGAGTGCGAATGAGATGCCAATAGCAGCGTCATTCACAAAACGACTAGAAGGTTCTCGAAAAATGTCGAAGCTTGTCGAAACGTCTCGAACTGATGCATGCAGTATATAAGGGTGTCACATCTGAGGCACAGCACTTCAGTATTGATTGGAAAATGGTCGAAGGCGTCTCGTGTGAGAACAATGTCAAGTTAAATTGTGGACATGCAGCAGTTGTTAGAATTTGTAATTAGTAAAGTTGTTTATTAAAGTGAATGAATAAAGTTATTTGTTATAATTTAAACCAAACATTCGCGTGTTTTTATTTTGTACACAATCCAGAGATACGAACTTGTAGAACAGTTTTCCGTAGACTGAATTCTTGTAACAATATTAAAGTCTTCAAAACTATCGTTATTTCAAAGATTTGAACATTTTGAATTTTTCGGTCCAGATTGACATTTTTCTGACAATGCCCATATTTCATAAAATTAACAAAGTTTTCAGAAAACTGTTGCCATTTTAGTAACATGAAACTAGTATTTGTTATAATAAATGTTTTTATCTGCGTCTAACAAATCCTTTTAAATCAAATTCCTAATTGGTACTATTACGAAAATTGGAGATATTGCTATATTGGCTTTTCACTATTCTGTTCGCTAGCTGATACTGTGGATATATGAGCGTTATTTATTTAAGGAATTTCGATATTTTTCAATGTTAACTGTTTTGTTTGGTTTTGTTATAAAAATTGTGTTGTGTTTGCTGAGAAAAAAAAAGTTTTACCCACATGGAACGTCAATGAGACAAAAGTGTAGGTCACCACTAAATATTCTACCACTATAAATAAACTAAAAATGCTAAAAACAGCATGAAACAACGAAACGAAAATAGAACGAACATGAAAAAAAAGAATTATTTTTTTTAAAGGTACAAGCTTTAAATTTATTTCTGTTTTTGACAGCTTTGTCAAATAAATTTTGACACTTGAATGATTAATAATGCCAAGCGGTATTGTTTTTATTTTTGTTTGTATTATTTTTATTTGTTTTGTATATGTTGCATCTATTTACAAATGCAAGGGTTTATTTTAGACGCGAGTATTCGCAGATTTGCATCTGACAGATTTTGATTAAAAAAACTGCAATTTTATTTTTACTCTTGAAATGTAAAAATGCATCGAATGCACCGAATGCACCGAATTTATAATAACTAATAAATAAATAATAGTATTATAATCACACGGATAGAAAAGATTTGTTTGAATATGCTCGAATGTAATTATAACGTAATTCGAAATCACCATATAAATATAGGGATTGCATTATAATTGATTTGTATTATTATTTTGTTCAGATTGAAATATTATTATGTGATATGTAAACATATATTGCTTTAATCGCGGATTTACATGAATTTACTATATTAATGTTTCTGTAGAAATATATATATTTTTCATCCGATATTAATATATGTATGTTTGATATATCTGCTATTTAACACACTCAACGTCAAGGTTCTTTGAATTATATGTATTTGGTTATTCTTGATTGTTACTGGGTGACAACGAATTTAAAAATAATAGCATTATTTTGATTATATGTATGTTTGGCATTACGAAGTCTCAATTAAGTAACAGCGCTGCATACTTTTAGCACTCAGTAACACTCACATTAATACTTTTCATCATAAAGGGTTTTTCAACAGGGACGCTACAAAAGTAGAGCAACAGGGACAGTAAACGACGCCATATTTCTTGCCGCTCTTTTGACATTTCTCTTCTGTAAGGTTTGCCATTTCGGAACGGAAAGATATACGAGTTCGAATTTCGGTAGTAAATTTTAATAATTTCGACTCGTTGTTGGCTCGTATATCTTTCCATCATGAAATGACAAAGCTTACTGAAGAGAAATTTAAAAAAAAAACGGCAAGAAATATGGCGTCGTTTGCTGTTCCTGTCGCTCTACTTTTGTAGCGTCCCTGTTGAAAAACTCTTTAGTTCAAAAGTTCTTTTTGGCGGAAGAATTTCTTAAAGTACCGCCAATTACTGTTAATACCAGATATCCTAGTAGAAATTTGCCCGATGCGCCATCGGGAAATGATCAGGTTTTCGTTGGGTAAGCCCTATTAGAGAATATATGATCATTGCCTTTTCATGCCCTTATCATGCTTACCATATCAGGGTTTACATTATCAAAATAGTCAGTGTTCCCAATCAGACCTACATTATTTGTTCCTAATAACGAAATTAGCATCAGACAATGATCGAGATTTAATGAGAGAACCCCTATTATGCTCGGGCTCTGTCAAGGCAATTGTCGGGTATATAATAAAATGGGGAATTGCCCGATCAGTATATGATCATGACCTGAGGTCAGTACATGATCAGGACACTGCGTTACAAGGACATTATGGCCCTTGTCATATCCCGATCATCTAAAATAATGACATGATCACTTCATGTCCATGGCCCTACCAAAATTTCTACTAGGGTAGTGGCTGTTTGTGATATTTCCAATTCATCCGTAAAGTACTGAACTCAAAATAGGTACAATAAATGGAAATAAAATTATTAGGTGTAAATAAAATATGTGTAATAAAAATAAAATGAAAGTTTAGGTTTATAATAATATAATATAGATAAAAAAAATGTAATTTAAAAATAGGGAAAATACGAATATTGTGTATGGAAAAAATATTAGCACTAAATTTACTATTTTTACATTAAAATTAAATGTAAACATAAATATGTTTACATGTAAATAAAATGTTTTCAACATTCAAACATATATATGTTTGCAAGAACGCCGAAAATTATTCATTCTGAACATAAATATGTTTGAACGAACACAAAAATATGTTTGGCTGTTATTATAATAATGTTTGGTAATGAAATAATACTTTTGTTTGCATAAAGCTCCAAAGATATATGTAATGCCTGCAAAATTATGTTTGGGAGAGCCCTTTTTTTTGCAGCGTGCATGTATGATATATATATTTTTTTATTTTTTATACTTAGTAAAATGAGAAAATATTTCAACAGATATTAGCAAATATTACAAATTTATATAAAAATATTGTTTAACTTTCACAAGTTAAAAAAATGTTCAAATATTCACTACTGTTTGAGTTTTTTTTTTAAAAGTTACCTTTTGTTCATAAAAAGATTCAAGATCTATAACTTTTTTTTTATCTGCATTTATATTTTTTAGAAAAAAATGTTAGCAGACTCGATATAAATGATTTTATCATCATTTTAAACGGTTCATTTTTATGAAAATTGAAATTGAAATAATTTTAGAACCTATATTCGTTTCCAAGATATCGGCCAATAACTTTTGAACCGAGCTTTCAAAAAGGTGGTCACATATATTTGCAAATATTTCACGTTTGAAATAACTGATTTGATCAAGATTTATATCAAATAAAATATAATTAAAAATACAATAAATATTTATCAAAACATTTTGAAATTGGTTCATTGGTTTGAGAGAATTCTGTAGAAGAACTCAAAAAATTTAATTTTTTCGACAAAAATTTAAATAAAAGAAACATTTACAAAATCTAAAATCTAAAATTGATATTTCAAAATTAGCCTGCACATTTTTAAAGAAAACAGTGTAAAAATAAAGCAAATCTATGAATACATTTTGAGAACAGAAAATATCATGTAAAAGCATTAGAATTGGGTGTTAATTATAAAAATCCCATTTTGTGTTTTATACCCAAACCTATGGGTTACATTTTATAAAATGTATGTGACGATATTTTAGCGCCTTTTTAAAGGCATGCCCGATATGAAAAAGTATATATTTTATCAATCAACATAATTTGAAAAAGTATATATTTTCTTGATCAACATCATTTTTCGATCGATTTTGACATGACCGACTGTCTGTCCGCCCATACACGATTACTTGATAAATAATATTCCAAATTTAATTTCAATATATTTTAGTAGAAAAGGAATTTTAAGTTCGAAAATGAGTCAAATTAGTCAATGTACTTAACTACATCCCATACAAGTTATGGGCTTACTTTTTAGGATCCCATATCTCATAAAGTATTGATGATAAAATTATGCAATTTAAAATTAATTATAAACAATCATCTTTTTATTCAATCAATTTTTATTTTTTAAAATTTTGTTTACATTCTGTTTTGAAGTATTAAAAGCTTGATCAACAAGTTGTAGATAGAAAATGTCGTTTACAATATCAAATATCAAATTTGCCTTCAGTTATTTGTTACGCTTCAAATTAATATGCCACGCCGCGTCTTTTGTGCGTTTGTTTTTTTCTTTAATCGGTGTTCATTCCGTTGGTTTGTTAAGTCGGTTTGTTAAGTGAATATTTTTCCTATCGCCGCGATCTATGCTGATCTACATCTGGAGGTGACCAGCGACTGGCTCTTTTTTTGCCATTTTCGCCCACAACATAATATTCTTGTTGTACAAACCGTGTTTTGTTATGGCTTACTTCGATAACAATAACAAGGCGACACAATAACAATGTGAAGCAGCAGAAATATGCAACCAACAACACATCAGCGAAGCGATTGATTTTTGCGAAAACACAATAAACAAAATTTGTCGGTGTTGTTGTACAACAAGAAGTTTTTGTTGAGGGCGGGATGGATGGTCACCCATGATCTAAATCATATGTTTATGATCCCTTCCTCTCCCCTTCCATTCCCTACCATTTTGCTTCCAGATTATTACCCACCTTACCCTGCCTGAGCCTACCATTTTGCTTACGCCTGCCATTTACCTACCAATTTTATTTTCATACTATATTTTCATACTATAACAGCTAGTTCCCAGCAGCTTTTGTTCACATTTCCACCTTTGACTACCGCAAAGCGTATAGGTAGCATGTTTGCCTGCGTGTTTCGAACCATTGTTCTGATTAAAATTTTGTCTGGGGTAGCTTTAACTTATGATAAAAAAAAATTGCCACCAAAAATTGGAGACAATATTAAAACAAATATCAAAAAATTAATAAAACAGCATAAGTCGAATTATGTTGTTTTGCCTTGAGAACACTGACATAAAAACGACACCGAAATGAACAAGTAAAGGGTTTTTCAACAGGGACGCTTCAAAAGTAGAGCGACAGGGACAGCAAACGACGCAATATTTCTTGCCGCTCTTTTGACATTTCTCTTCAGTAAGGTTTGCCATTTCATGATGGAAAGATATACGAATTCGAATTTCGGTAGTAATTTTTAATAATTTCAACTCGTTGTTGGCTCGTATATCTTTCCATCATGAAATGGCAAACCTTACTGAAGAGAAATGTCAAAAGAGCGACAAGAAATATGGCGTCGTTTGCTGTCCCTGTCGCTCTACTTTTGTAGCGTCCCTGTTGAAAAACCCATGAAAAAAACTTTTGTAGCGCATAATTTATTTGTACATGATTCTATTTCGTAAAAATATTTAGTTTTATAAATCCGATGAGTTATTCTTTAATTTTTTAATTTATTTAAACATATTTTTGAATGCTATTCATTATATTTAAATAGAAATATTTTCTGTTTAATCGAAAGTGTTATAAAATTGAAATAGTTGAAATGCATAAACAAAAAAAAAAATATAAACAGCAAATTTTATATAAAATTTGAAATATGTTAATGGCGTTTAGTTTTCAATATATATATATTTTTTATTATTTTCACCATTTCTGTATTTTTACAATATGTTTATTTTGTTGAACATTTTCTATATTACAAATTTTAATTTAATTAAATTTTTTCAATTCAAAGTTTTCACGTTTTTTTCTCCAATTTATGATATTTTAATAGTACAATTATCAGTTTTTTTAGTGTTAATTACACTACTCAACAAAACAAAAAATCATATACATAAATTCTATTTATATTGCGGTTATTGATTTTGACTGCATACTCTGTTTTTTTTCTATTACGTAAAGTTTTTAATAAAATTGCAGTGGAAATTTTAAAATTAGTTTTGACAACTAAACGAAAAATTGCACTTTTTTTTTGTTATCAATTAAAACACATTTAATAAAATCAGCCATCAATAAAAAACATGCATCGTATATAATGTACAAAATTTATAGCAGATGAATTTTTGTAGTTTATTTTTTGTAGTCTGCTTCATTTTAACTGCAATCAATGAATGCATTTGTCAATTTATTTATTCACTTTTAAATTATTTTACAGCAGTAAAAGGCCAAAATAAAAGTGTGCAGTAAACGAAAAGGTTTATTCAATTTAATAATGTTTTAAAAAATTGCATTTCACTTTTAACTCTTAAAGTACTTTGGCAATTGCAGTTAAAATAATATTTATGTCCACAGAAATATGCAGAGAATTGTACAAAAAATAATATAAATAATATAAAGCGGCTTTTTGTGCGATGCCTGAATTGAATATGATTTTCAAACAAAACTCGATTTGTTTACATATATATAAATTGTAAAACAGAAAATGAAAAATAATCAATTATATTTTTTAGTGACAACATGAATATTTCACCAATACTTAAATTTTTCAATATATATTTAATTTTTCGCTAAAAATTCAATTTACACTTAAAATTCAATTTTTAATTAAAATTTCAATTTATCACTAAAAATTCAATTTTTAATTAAAATTTCAATTTATCACTAAAAATTAAATTTTTCATTAAAAATTCAATTTTTCACTAAAAATTCAATTTTTCACTGAAAATTCTATTTTTCACTAAAAAATCAATTTTTCACTAAAAATTCAATTTTTCGCTAAAAATTCAATTTTTCACTTAAAATTAAAATTTTCACTTAAAATTCAATTTTTCAGTAAAAATTAAATTTTTCACTAAAAATTCAATTTTTCACTAAAAATTGAGTTTTTAACTAAAAATTCAATTTTTCACTAAAAATTCAATTTTTCACTAAAAATTCAATTTTTCACTAAAAATTCAATTTTTCACTAAAAATTCAATTTTTCACTAAAAATTCAATTTTTCACTAAAAATTCAATTTTTCACTAAAAATTCAATTTTTCACTAAAAAATTCAATTTTTCACTAAAAATTCCATTTTTCACTAAAAATTCAATTTTTCACAAAAAATTCAATTTTTCACTTGAAATTCAAATTTTAATTATAAATTCAATTCTTCACTAAAAATTCAATTTTTCACTAAAAATTCAATTTCACTAAAAATTCAATTTTTCACTAAAAATTCAATTTTTCACTAAAAATTCAATTTTTCACTAAAAATTCAATTTTTCACTAAAAATTCAATTTTTCACTAAAAATTCAATTTCACTAAAAATTCAATTTTTCACTAAAAATTCAATTTTTCACTAAAAATTCAATTTCACTAAAAATTCAATTTTTCACTAAAAATTCAATTTTTCACTAAAAATTCAATTTTTCACTAAAAATTGAATTTTTAACTAAAAATTAAATTTAAATTTAAATTTCAACACTTAAAATTCAATTTTTAATTAAAATTTCAATTTATCACTAAAAATTAAATTTTTCATTAAAAATTCAATTTTTCACTAAAAATTCAATTTTTCACTAAAAATTCAATTTTTCACTAAAAATTCAATTTTTCACTAAAAATTCAATTTTTCACTAAAAATTCAATTTTTCACTAAAAATTCAATTTTTCACTAAAAATTCAATTGTTCACTAAAAATTCAATTTTTCACTAAAAATTCAATTTTTCACTAAAAATTCAATTTTTCACTAAAAATTCAATTTTTCACTAAAAATTCAATTTTTCACTAAAAATTCAATTTTTCACTAAAAATTCAATTTTTCACTAAAAATTCAATTTTTCACTAAAAATTCAATTTTTCACTATAAATACAATTTTACAATTAAAATTCAATTTTTAACTATAAATTCAATTTTTCACTAAAAATTCAATTTTTCACTAAAAATTCAATTTTTCACTTGAAATTAAAATTTTCACTTAAAATTTTCATTAAAAATTAAATTTTTTAAGTTAAAATTCATTTTTTTAATTAAAATTCAATTTTCACTAAAAATTAAATTTTTCACTAAAAAAAATCAATTTTTACTAAAACTTAAATTTTTCATTTAAATTTAATTTTTTCATTTCAAATTAAATTTTTCATTTTAAATTAAATATTCACTAAAAATTCAAATTTTCAGTAAAATTCAATTTTAACTTAAAATTTATTTTTTTTACTAAAAATTCAATTTTTCACTAAATATTCTATTTTTCACTAAAAATTAAAATTTTAACTAAAAATTCAAATATTCACCAAAAATTAAAATTTTCACCAAAAATTAAAATTTTCCCCAAAAATTAAAATTTTCACTTAAAATGTTCATTAAAAATTAATTTTTTTAAGTTAAAATTCAATTTTTTAATAAAAACTCAAATTTCCCTAAAAATTAAATTTTTAGCTAAAAATGCAATTTGAAATTTTCACTTAAAATTCAATTTTCCACTAAGTGCAAAATTGAATTTTTAGTAGGAAATCAATATTTAATTAACAGTTTTTATTGTGGTTTCGATTTTAATATTTGGTTTCTAAAATGCTGATTTTTATTTTAATTTACCCGATCTCCAGTGTATCGCATAAAGTATAAAATGAAGCAAAAAAAGTGTGAACAAATTTTGCAAGCAATATATATTCAGTATTCAGTATATTTTTTAAAAACCCTTATGAATGAAAATATTTAACTCATTTTTAAAGGGCTGCCAAAGCGATGGCGATCGAAATATATTTAAATAATAAATTCATCGTCATTATCGCTTCACTCGATGTATGCCGTTTTTTTTTTTTGCTATTTGCAATATGTGCTGACAATAAAAGCAACAATAACAATGAATGCCACAGCAGTTACTTTTGCCAATCAATACCAGTTGAAAATTTCATTGCGATTTTATTAAAGTCCGCAAAGGAATGGATAGACGGACGGCCAAAGTCAGTCAGTTGGGGCATCGCTGTCATTTCATGGGCCGCATTTAAATTCATTAAACACAGCGAAAGATTTTCGCACATTCATTGGTGCTGTCAGCGCCGGATGTGCTGCATAAACTGCTGCATAAAATGGTGCTCGAGGGGCAGTTGCTCGATATTTTGTTTTCTTTTCTGTTGTTTTTTTTTGATGCTCTACGTAACGAAAAATAAAAAAAATATATTGAAAAGTATACAAAAAAATCGTAAAAATTGAAAACTATGCAAAAACAATAAACGTACCAAACGTTTAATGCTGAATGTTGACCAAGAAGCAGATGAAGATGTAGAAAAGAAGCAAAAGATAAGAGAACAAAAAAATAAAAAGGGGAAATAGAAAAAAAATATTACCCGGAAATCGTTGTAGTAGAAAAAGAGGACAACAGAAAGAAAAATCAGCCATAGTAGCAACAGCAGCAACAACGAAAACAATTCTTGTCCTTTGGCAAAAACGAGCATATTTTGTACAAGGATAACAATCAAGGATACGGCACCACTGCGCTGTCGTGCATATAAATTTTACACAGCCCAACAGTTACGACGCAAGGCAAAAAAAAATCGCACTGTTTTTTGAAACAAAATAACTGGATCTTTTAGAAATTATTAAATAACTGGGATTTTTTTTTGAAATCGGACATATTTTTTTAAATAGTACATAGGGGTAATATGTTCAAAATGAATCACTTCGGTTATTTTAGAATATCTGTAGTTAAACTTATGTTGTTTGTGTGTTTAATGTTTGCTAAACATTTGTGGAATGTTTGTAATGAGTTTGTTAAATATTTTTTAAATATTTATTAAATATTTGTCAAATGTTTGCTAAAGTATTGTAATATGTTTGTTAAATGTTAGACAAGTGTTTGTATTATGTTTGTCAAGTGCTTCTTTAATATGTTTTAAAAGTTTGTCAAATGTTTGTTAAATGACTAATACATGTTTGTTAATTGTTTGTTATATGTTTGTTATATGTTTGTTATATGTTTGTTATATGTTTGTTATATGTTTGTTATATGTTTGTTATATGTTTGTTATATGTTTGTTATATGTTTGTTATATGTTTGTTATATGTTTGTTATATGTTTGTTATATGTTTGTTATATGTTTGTTATATGTTTGTTATATGTTTGTTATATGTTTGTTATATGTTTGTTAAATGTTTGTGATATGTTTGTAAAATATTTGTTATTTGTTTGTTAATTGTTTGTTAAATGTTTGCTAAATGTTTGTTAAATGTTTGTTAAATGTTTGTTAAATGTTTTTCAAATGTTTGTTAAATGTATGTTAAATGTTTGTTAAATGTGTGTTAAATGTTTGTTAAATGTTTGTTAACTGTTTGTAATATTTTTTAAATATTTGTTAATTGATTGTTAAATGTTTTTTAAATATTTGATAAGTGTTTGTAAAATGTTTGTCAAGTATTTCTTTAATATTTTTTAAAAGTTTGTTATTAGTTTGTTAAACGTTTGTAATATGTTTGTTTTTTTTTTTTTAATTTTTGTTAACTGTTTTTAATATGTTTGTTAAATATTTGTTAAATGTGTGTTAAATGTTTGTTAAATGTTTGTTTAATGTTTGTTAAATGTTTGTAATATGTTTGTTAAATATTTGATAATTGATTGTTATATGTTTATTAAATATATGTAAAATCTTTGTTTTTTATATATGCATTAAGTGTTTGTAAAAATGTTTATTTAATATTTGTTAAATGTTTGTCAAATGTTTTTTTAACTGTTTGTTATATGTTTATTAAATGTGTGTAGTATGTTTGTTAATTGTTTGTTAAATGTTTGTTAAATGTGTGTAGTATGTTTGTTAATTGTTTGTTAAATGTTTGTTTAATATTTGTTAAATGTTTGTCAAATATTTTTTAAATGTTTGTTATATGTTTGTTAAATGTTGTTTAAATGTTTGTCAAATGTTTTTATAAATGTTTGTTATATGTTTGTTAAATGTGTGTAGTATGTTTGTTAATTGTTTGTTAAATGTTTGTTATATGTTTGTTAAATGTGAGTAGTATGTTTGTTTAATATTTGTTAAATATTTATTAAATGATTGTCAAATATTATTAAATGTTTGTTATATGTTAGTTAAATGTTTGTCAAATATTTTTTAAATGTTTGTTATATGTTTGTTAAATGAGTGTATTATTTTTGTTAAATGTTTGTTAAAAAGTTGTAAAACATTTGTAAAACGTTTATTATACATTTGGTAACTGTATGATCAATGTAGTGAAATGTTTGTTCAGTTTTTGATTAACATTTGTTATATGCCTGTAAAATGTTTGTTAAATGTATGTTTAATATTTGTTAAATGTTTTTTAAATGTGTTGAATGTGTGTTAAGTTTTTATTTTAATGTTGTTCAAAGGTTTGCAAAATATTTGGAAATTATTCGTTACATATTAGACAAATATAAAATGTTTGTGACATTATTTCTGAAAACATTTGTGTACTAAAATTCGCGAAAATATAATTGCATAATTGGGATATTATAATTTTTTTTTTCAGTATATTTACAGGAGTACATGGCACGCACTGAGATGCAAACGATTCAGTTTCGAATGCAGAATTTTTTTATGTTATTTTTATTTTTGCTACAATAAAAATGCTGTTTGCCTTTTAGCAATTTTTTTGTGCGATATACTTGATTTTTTTTATTATTTACAATTTTTTTGTGTTCGCATAGCGCAATGATAACCGCAGGCGTATTCGACAGATACTTCGGTAACAAGATATGCGGAAGATAGCATTTCGATTACGGATACTTTGCATGTTGCAGTTGTTGCTGCACACTGGCAGCAGTTGCTGGATTTTATGGCAGCGCGCACAAAATACGAAATATACTTTAAAATGGCCACCGGATACAAATATTGCAGCAATATTTTCGTCGCTTTTTTGCTGTTGCTCTAGCTGTTGATGTTGCTTGTGAAGTTGGTGTTGCTGCATGTTTTTAAAATCATGGCTGTTGCTGTTGGTGCTAATGTAATTCTGAAGTGCAACTATATATTTTGCTGTCGACTGATACGCACAGCAGCGGCAGCAGAAGCAACAGCATGTTGCTGATATTCTTTTAGTTTCTGTCAAGCTTTCGTTTTGCCTTGCTGCCGGCTATATATTTTTTTTGTAGATATTTTCTTTTTTTTCTGTTTTTGTATAGTTAGTTGTTGCCAACGGAGAACGTTACGTACGTGCCCGGAAATTTTAATAATTGCATTCTAAAGCTTCGTAAATGTCGACAGGATATTAAGATCGTGTGAAATGCGCAATACGAGATTTCAGACATTCAATTTATTTAGTTATGCAAAGAGTAAGCAGCGAAAGTTTCTATATTTTTTGTTTTGCTCCACATGTTCACAGCATGATATTTTATATAAAATAACTTTTCACTCAAGTTTATTACTTATATTCAAAAACTAAAAATAATAATTCAAAATTTTAATAGTATTAAAAAGCTTATACAGTAGTTGTAAAGTTTATATTTTAAAAAAATAATAATTCTATTTATGTACATTTTAAGTGCGATTCAGCGATTTTATCTCACCAAACTGTACACTCCATCTAATTGTAGTTTATGACGTTGTAAAGAAAATTTAATTTTCTTTTTAACAAAAATATGAAATAAATTCGTTGTCGCTGTTTACCATTGCTGTATGTGTTTTTTCAATAGCACCACATTTAATGTTACTCATACGTCATGCAGTACATTTTAAACATTTGGGTTTTTCTTTTTTATTACAAGCTTAATTAATTATTTTATTATAATGCATTTTTGTAGAGTTTTCAAAGTGCTTTTTGAAATAAATAAAAAGATGTTGATTTTTTTAAGTTTATAAAATTCGAAGACGCTTTTACCGCTTTTCATTTTGTAGCCATAGCAACTATAATTGCTTTCACTGGTATTTTGCTATGCGCTATTGCTTTTGAAAAGACTAAGAATACGAAAAAAAAGAACAAAGTATAGACCCTGCCAAATCTCAATTCCCCCAGACCTATTCTGCCTGTGATTAATACAAGCAATAATGTTTAAACTTAAAAACGCAATGAATCTTGTCTTGTATCCATTTAGCACTTAAAAAGTAGGATTTCTTTTTAACACCCTACTGACACCGCCACTCCGACAAAGAAGACACTATGCTTCACAGCTTCCCAACTTCTCGACTGACAATTGGAAGGTCAATAAATGGCAAAATAAAAACTTTCATAGATAGACACAAAAAAATGGCATAAAGCTAAATATTTGCGCTTTTAGAAAACAGTTAACAGCAAATACAGTACATAGCAAATGGCGTTGATGTTGTAAGTATTTGTGTATGTGTGAAATGTTCATGTGCGCTATCATTGCATGGCAACAAATTATTTCAGTGCTTCTTTTTCATGCTTGCCACATTTGGCGGAAGTGAAAAATGTGCTCAACTGAAAAGTTTTCGTTTCAAAAAGTCAAAAGCAAAAAAAAAAAAGAAAAAAAATAAAATCTCGAAAAAGAATGCGTGGTAATGAAAGCTACGAGATCAGAATAAGAAGAAAAACAAAGTGCTGAGTAGTAGGGGGCGTTCAGTGCAGGCAATACATAAATTAGGCTCTGACATTTTAGAAATACAATAAAAAAAAAATAATAATAAAGAAAAACTTAAAATAGTTCAAAGAAAAATAAATAGTACATGTGTTGTAAGTGCAGCTCGGAAATAAAAAAAATTAGTGTTTTGTAGCCGGACTGCGCAATTGCGATTTGTTTCTTTTTATTTTTTAAGCTATTTTTTTTAGGCATAGCATGTTTATTTTATACTAAATAAAAAGTGTAGTAACAAAAATATTTTGTGAATTAAAAAACAAAATAATAAAATGTATGTTCTTCTTAATCGAAAAGGGGCTTGATTTGATATTGGTTTCAATATTGATATTCAGTTTCAGTTTAAATTATTTATTTCAGCTAATTTTTGGTTTTGTTTTGATTTATTAAGTTTTAGCTTTTTGTATTTTCCAGTTTTCGTTTGCCGCTGTGTTTTATTTTTATTTCCTTTTGATTTATGTTTGCTTTTAAGTTTTTGTTTTGAATTTTTATTTTTGTGTTTTTACTTTTTACTTTTGTTTTTGTGTTCTTGCTGTAAGTTTTTGATTTTGATTTTGCTTTTCTTTTCTGTTTTTGCGTTTCTCTTTTTGTTTTTGTTTTTTTGCATTTTTCTTTAGTTTAGGGTTTTTATTTTGTTTTTGCCTTGAAGATTTTGATTTTGTTCTCAAAAACAATATCAAAATCAAATGAAAAACTGAAACATAAAAATAAAAGAAAAATCAAACACTCAAAAACAATAGCAAAAGTTATTGTTTTTTTATTCTTTTGTTTTTGTTTTTTGTTTTTGTTTTTGTTTTTGTTTTTTGCTTTTGATGTTACTTTATTGATTTTGTGTTTTTGATTTTCCTTTTGCTTTTTCTCTGTTTTAGTGTTTTTGCTTTTGTTTTGTATTTTTGCCTTTAAGTGTTTTTCTTTTTGTTTTGAAGTTTTAGATACTATTGTGCATTTTTGCTTCTGTTTTTGTGTATTTAATTTTGTTTTTCTGTTCCTGTTTAAGTTTCTTTTTTTGCTTTTGATTTCAATTTTGATTTCATTGTTATGTTTTTGTTTTCCTTTGGTTTTTTTTTTTTTTGATTTTTATTTTTGATTTTTTGTTTTAAATTTGGTCTTGTTTTAGTGTTTTTGTTTTGTGACTTTGCCTTTTTCATGTGTTTTGCTTTTGTTTTTGCATTTTTGATTTTGTAATATATTTTTATTTTGTATATAAATTTTTTTGTCTCATATTCTTAGCTAAGTTATACTGTATTAAAAGTGTTGTAAGGGATGTGCGACGCCCCTTTTATCAACTCCTTCCCGTATATAGCCTATGTCACATTCTGGACTTCATAGTATTCAAATGTAAAATTTTAGAAAATTTAGTTTGGAATTTTTAACTCATATCTCCACGCTTCAATTTAACATTGGTGCAAGTCTCAAATTAGGTTAATTGACCTAAACTGTATTGAAAACTTTATAGAATTGTCAAATTACTTACCGCATATATTAAACACACGTTTTAAATTAATAAAACGTCAGATTTGATTTTCAAATAATTAAAATAAAAACGAACCATAAAACAGCAATGCAGTTTCTGAAATATGCAGAGAATGATACATGTTGTAGTAAATTTAAGTCAAATAAATAAACATGTATTTAAAAAACTAACAACTATAATAATAATAATAGTTTGGCACTGCAGTTCTATAAGAACTTAGGCCGAGCTCCCTCACCATTTTGAGCTGTGCGTGTTTTATTTGTACTCGAAGTGGTGGGACCTACAGTTTATTGCCGAATCCGAACGGCGGGTGAGAGCTTTTCATAGGCAATGTTTTTACTCTCGGAGGTTTGCCATTTACTGCCGAGAGGTAGCGCGGTATAGAAAAATCTTTCTATGAAAAGATGTTGCTAGCCCCAGTCCAGGCTTGAACCGGGGACCTTTCGGCTCGCAGTCCAACGCACTAACCACTGAGCTACCGCGGCTACCAACTACAACTATGGCTGTGCAATTAATCAGTTAATCAAAATCTTGTTTAATCAGAATACTGATCAATTGATTGATCGAGAAACCTTGAATAATCAGAATTTTCATTAATTGAAAATGAAACAATTTTGTTCAACAATGTTTGACAATTTTGTCAAACTTGAATGAAATGAAAATTTATTTTTAAAATATTTAAAAATAAGAGAGTGTGTTTTAAATATTCAGAAATCATATACTGAAGTATTTTTAAAGATTTAGCATTATGATTTTGGAAATTATGAAATTAGAAATTATGATTTTGATTAATGCTGATTAATCAATTAATCAGAATGTTGATTAAATAAATAATCAATATGCTGATTAATCGAAAATCTTGATTAATCAATTAATCAGAAATTGATTAATCAAATCATTTAATTAATCGCATAGCCGTACGAACAACATGAAGTAGAATTATATTTTTTAATACAAAGACATAAATGGAACACAGAAAACAATAATCGACGTAAATATATCAATCGATATTAATTGCATGCGTTCATCAGTCCGTAATTTAATGAAAACTTTTCCTATTTGTAGTTAAATCAGCAAATGTATTTGATAATATGAATCAAGGATTGAAACCGTAACCGAAACCGATATCCGATTAAAACCGATTCATTCTTAAAACCGAAACCATAACCGAAACCGATATACGAAAATCAGAAATAAACCGATATCCAAAACCGATATAAACGGTTTCGGTTTTATACCGGTTTTAAACGGTTTTAAAAATGGATAAAAACAGACCAATTATTTTATATAGAAGCTCTAAAATACAAGGCGGGTTTGAATATTATTTAATAAGATCTGAGGTTTCCAAAATAAGAACATCTTGTTTTACAAAACACGTTATTTTTTTCGAACAAATATTTCCAGAGGGAAGCATATGGCCCAAAACGCAAAAAACGAAATCACAGAGTTTTTTTTTTCAAAATTCGCATGTTTTTTATTACTTTTTTATTACAATCGACACCAATATCAACGGGAAATTCTTTCTTTGCATTGTGAATTTAGCATATTTATTAAAAAAAATATAACGCTCATGAAAAAGGTGTGTTGTATTCAATTAGTTGGTTCTTTTCATGTTATCCACTTTTCTTAGATAGAGCAGAGTAAAGAAAACGGAAAATAACTAAATAAAATAATTGAAGAAAAATAATCTTATCAGCATTTTAAACGAAAAAGAATTTGACCGCATTTTTTTAAAGTAACGTAGCAAACAAAAATTCCAAAAAGTCTTTTACCATAAAATATAGCACGTCAATATAAGTGAAAGACCTAATTTTCTTCGAGTAATTTTAATCTATTTTTTAAAGATAATAAAAAATTAGCAGTGTAATTATTAATGTCTGTGTATAGAGCCAAAAAGAATTTCTAACGTAGCAAACATTTTTATTGATATTCAAATATTATACCAATTTTGATTTTCAAACCTTAAACATACGTTTGATGTTTAGAAAAACCTGAGCAAGGCTCAGAGAAACAACAATTACATCGACAAATTGAAAAGGTTGAAGAAATTTGATGATTTCAAGAAAAAAAGACCATCTGCCTAGAAGAAGCGGTGAAGGAAAAAGAAGTAGGGATAGTGCGAAAAGTATCCGTGATAATGCGTCGCTCCATCAAATTCAAGTGATTGATGGAGAAATCGTCACTAATAACACATAAACCCAATGCTACGCTTTATAATTTGTACCGCATTCCACTTTGTAATTAATTATACCCTCCACCTATGAGGTACAGGGTATACTAAGTTTGTGCAGATATTGAAACGCCCCTTAGGAGACGTGGACGGTATGGAAAAGTATATATATTCTTGATCAGCATCACGACCCGAGTCCGTTTACCCATGTTCATCTGTCCGTCCGATAACTTGAGAAATACTGGTCAGAATGCCAAAAAATGATTCTGAGTACGGAAATGAACTGAGGTACCAAAAGTATTCAAGATATATTTATAAAATTGAAAAATAATTCTGATAATTCACATAAAAATATATGTTACAAAAATGGGCGTGATACGCTCACATTTTATAATATATGTGAGAGCGATCATCATAATTATTAACTTTAATAGTTATGTATTCAAATAAATATGCCATATTACTATACCCACCAAGGTGTAGGGTATTCAATAGCCGGGTTCGACCGAATTTAAGTTCACTTGTTTAAAAAAAAAATATTAAGTGCAATTAAGTGCATTCCAATTTTTTCGAACTTTTTGAGAGTCCAATCGTAAGACCACTGACCTCATGTTGTCTTTTGTTAAAATAAACAATTAAATCCATTTGTTATGCTTAATTTTACTTTTTGTGCTAAGGTAGATCGAACAGGAAGCGTAATAGATATTTCGTGTAACGTAGCAAACACAACATTTTTGCTAATATGGAACTAAGAAAAAAAAAATCGACATAATTAAAATGTAATATGTTACTTATATTCTAGGGCTTAGAAATTATGCACTTCAAGTTGAAAATAGTCCACCAGAAGAGCAGACTTTTAAAACAATGTAAAGCCACTTTAAAACCTACTTCCAAAATGATGAAACGTAGCAAACAATTTCAAACTTTCATAACTCCTAAAAAACAAGGCATACAAAAAATTTTATATGCAATGAAAATCTTACCACAGAAGTGTACTTTTAGATACATTTATAAAAAATATTAAAAGTATTTGATTTCATATGTTTTCGGAGCAATATATGTTGAAAAATGCGTATAAATGTCAAGTGATAGTCTGCGTTTTGGGTCATATCCGGAAATATATGAAATGCTCAAATATATGAAAATTATGTTTCCCGCTTGTGGTTTAAAAAAAACGAAATTCGGTACACGTACCCATTTGTAAATATGGGTATCAAATGAATGGAAATTCTTAAGCGATTGCAAGTTTGTTGTGATTTATGCATCACTTAAAATGATAACCGCACATATTATCACATATATGTAGGGTATTTATAGTCGGCTTAGACCGAATTCTTACTAACTTCGTCACACCAACTATCACAATATCCCTACTTCAAAATTTCCCATGTTACCTAACCTTTCCTTACTGTTTTTTTTTTTTAAATAGGATTGAAATTTTTTAGTTCAAGACGTTGAATACAAAAAAAAAAATAATTTGATAAACCGAAATCAAAACCGTAACTTGGAACCGGTATACCGAGACCGTTTGCTGCATTGACGTACAAATATTCATATTAGCAAACGAAATTGCTGTGTTACCGACGAATAGCAAATGTTTTTATCAAATTAATGAATTTCCTTGCTGGACTCATTTATGCATGCAATTAATATCGGTTGCTATATTTACGTCGATTTTTTTTATGTATATAATTTACAACAATATGATAAGTTGCCGTCACGGAATAGAATTTTCTATTCAGATATTTAGATTCACATATTAAAGATTCCAGATCAAATGTAATGATTTAAACATTTTAAAATTTTTGTTTAAGTGTTTGCAAAAAAAACTGTTTAGGAAATAATATTAACCGAGATTTCAATAAATGTTTTTTTTTTTAATTTTCTTTCAGTAGACCTTTTTTATCATTCATAAAATAATGTGAACACATTTATTAAGAATTTGACTGAAATGAATTCATCAATAAAAAATATAAAACTTATGAAGGACAGTATTCACACCTCGTGTCGCCATGTCAGGAACATCTTAGGCCATCATAAAGTTCTATAGTTTATATTAATAGACAACTTCACACCAACATGATCCTGCTAAAGTCCTGCGTTAGTGTTGCGAATACCTGCGCCCAGTTGCCGACGCAACGACACATTGCAAAAGAGTGCTGGAAACTTTTTAATAAACATATTAATTAATTATAAAATTATGCGAAAAGTTTGCAACATAGTCAATGCAGAGAGTGAGAGAGAGCAAGAAGAAAGAGGTAGAAGTAAAAGTAGAAGAAGCATTCGTAGAAATAGAAGAGGAAAAGCCGCACGAGAGGCAATAAAGTCACAGACAGTGTTGGGTAGACGTGGCAACATTTTGGTGCTTAATTAAAATGTCGGCGTTGTAGGTGTCTATCTTTGTATGTTTTTCTTAGTGCGTATGTATGTGTGTGAAGCACATGCAGGAGCTCTATTAAAAATCTGCATAAAGTTTAATACAATGTGTGGGTGTGTGTTTGTGTAGTTGTGTTTGTCTTTTTGGACGCTTTATGTATATTTTGAAAGCACATTTTTTTCACACAATTTAAAAGATTTTATGCACGATTTTATAGCCAAAGTATGGGTGCATTAAATTTCATGGCATTAGTGTGCGTGATGTGTATATGTTTGAATGTGTGTGCATGTGTATATTTTATCGTATGTGTGTGTGTGTGTGCGGTATTAAAAAAGATACTTTCAAAAGTTTTGATTTATGCAGCGTGCGAATGAAGCAAAGTTCGAACAATATGTAAATGAGCGCATTTATTCAATTCTAAAAGTAGGAGTTTAATTTTCGAATATTAAATTTTGTTGTCAAAAATACCTAGCAAGAACGTGTAGGAATTTGTCTTATTTAATGACAATTTAAGTTTTGTTTAGAAAACAAATTTAAAAAATAAATCGATAGAAGAAAAGTGTCGCCAAAATGAATAAATTTTTTTTTATGATGTTCCATTTCATTTCCGCTTAAAACTTTAATATCTCGAAGGAAATTTAATGAAGTTAGTCGATTTATTTTGTGCTAGTAATATTTAAATAGCACTAAACAGCTGCATAAAATTTGCGAATTAGATGTAGATCAAAAGATATAAATTAAATAGTTGTCGTTCCGGACGGGACAAACACGGAAGTGCATGTCGAAATGTCATATGAAAATTCCAAAATTTTCGCACAAATTATTTTTTTTAATTATTTTAAAAAATATCTTAAATCATGTGCTTTCTTTGTACATTCACGTATTGTTTCTAAAGTTTATAGTTTTTTCATAATAAATAACAGAATAATTTCGGACGAGATAAAAAGTTCCGCATTTCATTACGATTTTTTTTTTCTAAAAAGACTTTTTGTGTACAATATATCGTCACTGTCATGCCAAAGGGGCGAATGTGCATTTTTAAAAATTTTGGGAAATCCAATTTTAAAGTTTGAAGTGCTTTAAAAATTAGCAACATTAAGTTTTTTTTTAATTTTTTCTATTATTTTGGTTTATTCATGAATTATTATAACGTATATAAAATATCTTTGGATTTGGACAACTTACTGAATTATAAATACGGATTTTGTGATGCTATATCCTGACCAAAACGCTAATATTTTTGTTTTTTATGCTATAACTTTTTATTAGCGCAAGGTAAAATAGTAATTTAACGGTATTAATTGTTTGTTTTTAAAGCACCTATCGATCTGCATCATTATTTAAAAATATTTTCTTGCAAAAAACAAAAATTCAAAAAATTGAAAATCTTGTCATGCCAAAAGGGCTAATCTTTTCTTTTTCGCCATAACTTTTTATTGATACGAGATAAAATAGTGGTGTAAAGGCATTTATTGTTTGTTTTTAAAGTAGCTATCGAACTGTATCATTAATTAAAAATAATTTGTTTAACATTTTTTGCTGCAAATAAATGACAATTTAATGTTTGGCAAAATGCAGATCAATAGGTGCTTTAAAAACAAACAATAAATGCCTTTACACCACTATTTTATTTCGTATCAATAAAAAGTTATGGCGAAAAAGAAAAAATTAGCCCTTTTGGCATGACAAGATTTTCAATTTTTCAAATTCGCCCTTTTGGTTTTGTCTTTTGTGGCTAGAAATATCCAACAAAACGATACGTAATTTTGGCACAGAATACTTGAGGAAAAACTACATTCAAAAATGTAAAAAAACACAAATGTCAAAAATTGCACATTCGCCCCTTTGGCATGGTAGTGACGATATCTTTTTGAATTATCTTGAACCATAGCTGAAACAATTTACTTTATATATGTATATGAACACTTTGTTCCTAAAGTTTATAGTCATTTCCAAATAAATCACAGAATAATGCCGTACGTTCAGTATGAAAATTTAAATTACGATTGTTTGCTAAAAATAATTTTAAATCTGACAATATTGCTAATCATTATTTCGAAATGGAAAGTGATGTGAAATTTAAGTTCCCTATTGTTTTTTACATATTTGATATTCAAAAATTCAGGCTGGACCGAAACGAAGCGGTTAAAATTTTGTCTACGCCATTTACAAATATAATTCAGTAAAGTTCAATTTAAATTCAGAAATTCCATTTGAAATTCAAAAGATAACAACTGAAATTCCGAAATTAAATTTGAAATTCAGAAATTCCATTTTAAATTTAAAAGACACCAATTGAAATTGAGAAATTCCATTTGTAATTCAAAAGACAACAACTGAAATTCTGAAATTAAATTTGAAATTCAGAAATTCCATTTTAAATTCAAAAGACACCAATTGAAATTGAGATATACCATTTGAAATTCAAAAGACATGAATTGAAATTCATAAATTCCATTTTTAATTCAAAAGACTTCAATTGAAATTCAGAAATTTACATTTAAAATTCAGAAAATTTTATTTAATATTCAAAAATTTCTATTTTAAATTCAGAAAATTTTATTTAATATTCAAAAATTTCCATTTTAAATTGAGAAAATTTGAAATTCAGAAGTTTCCTTTTGAAATTCAAATAATTTATTGCATAGTCGAAACAGTTTAGGCACATATTTTCGACATATTTCGAACAGACAAAGGCAGAGTTTGTAACACAATATATCTGTTTTTTGCCCGGTCTCATAATATGCTGTGAATATGCCATTAAAATTCCACAAAATTTTACAACATGCTGTGTTTGCCGAAAATATTCCCGAAATATTCTTGAAAAAATGACAAAAAAAAATTTATAATTCAAATGGCAGTTTCACGGCATATTTTGAAAAGGGCCTGAAAATAGGCAGCTTTTGATACACACTCTGCCTGTATATGCTTGAAATCTTTCGTAGAATCCGGGTGTGTCGAGGTAGTTTAAAAACATATTTCTGACATATTTCAAAAAGACAAAGGCGGAGTCTGTATCACAAGCTATCTGTTTTCTGTCCGTACACAAAATATTCCGTAAATCTGCCAATAAAATTACACATAATTTGAAAACCTGCTATACACTTCTGAAAATATTCCTTTTATCTATGTCATTGTCGGAAATATGCCCGAAATATTCCTAAAAAATTTCTAAAAAATTTGTGTCGTGAAGTGTTTCTTAACAATTTAAAAATTGTTTATTTAAAATAAGTCTGTCATCGATTTTGTCAAATAGGTTGCCTAACTATTCCCAAAATCTGCCTTGAGGCAGACATTCTAAATTCCGAGACAACATTTTTGGCAGGGTCTATACAATTTAGAAACATTTTGCAGACATATTTCAAACAGACAAAGTTGGAGTTTGTATCACAAGCTGCCTGTTTTCTGCCTGTTCTCAAAATATGCCATAAAGCTGTCATAAAAATTCCATAAAAACTTACAACCTGTTATACACTTCCCAAAATATTCCTTTTATCGGTTTGTTTGCCGGAAATATGCCCGAAATATCCCAGAATTTATTCTATTATTCTATTAAACATAAACCCAAAAATGCTTTAAAAAAATATCTAAAATGTGTGTCCAATAAAAAATCCCTTTTGAAGCTAAAATCGTCTGTGCTGAAAAAAAAAACGTTTTTTCATTAAAATTGTTATTAAAATCTGGCAGTGACAGCAATAACAAAGAAATATGCAGCACAAAAAACGTACCAACTAAAAATCAATGCATGCTGTAAAGTTTGAAAAAAACAAAAAAATTGCTCTAAAAATTGGCAAAAAAAAAATCCACTCTTAAAAAACGCGCCAATAACAAGAGCGTCGAGTGTCTTTTGCATCACTTCCGGTGCAGCGCTTCCGCAGGCTGACCAACGTGTGAAACGCGAAACAAGCGACGGCACAGTCGTCGCATGTAGTAGTAGCGCAGTTTTTGCAGTAGTTGCACTGAATGCGGCTGTTAACAGCCAACAACACTAACTAATGGATGATGATAACGAATGATGATGACGATGATGTTATCAAACATGCCAGAGTTGCTAACGCACGATATCGATACGTTTTGCGATATTTTCTTTTAATTGTAGCAATTGAAATATTGAGTTTATGTTTGACCATTTGGCATTTGGACTTCAATTGAAATGCCATTCTTTTTTAAAAACAAAACATTTCCAATGAATTTTTATTCATATTTATTTTTGTGGAAAAGCCAATAGAAGGCATAGAAACTGAGCAAAATTAGATCAAAAATAGTAAGACAGTGTTTTCGAACTGTAGAACTATTCAGTAGAACCGTTTCTGTATTTAGTTGAATCGTTCTTAAAAGTAGTATAATAGTTCTGTAAATATTAAAACAATTTTTAAATGTAGTCGAATAGTTTTAAATGTCTAGAATTGTTTTCAAAAAAATTTAAACATTTTTAATATAAATTTCTAATATAAAAATACTTTTTAAATGTGGAAGAAAAGTTTTGAAAAATTTAAAACAGTGTACTAGTGGAATCTCCAATCACCACCAAACCGATTTTGTCCTAATTTAATTCATACCTTTAGGACATTCAGGAGAAATTTATTTTCCAAATTCTGTTCTGTGACCGGTATTAATGGTACATTAGGTAAAAAAAAAAAATATTTAAATATTTTTGTTATTGTTACGATCGAATATCATTTAAATTAAAATTATTACGAACAAGTTGTGTAGTTTTGTAGACGGATAATTTTTATTTAAGCCAAATTGCTTCATATTCTAATGCAAATTTTTGATATTTTAGCACTTCCTGCGAAAAAGATGGGTATGACTCTAATCGTTAGACATTCTAAAGGGTTTTTCAACAGGGACGCTACAAAAGTAGAGCGACAGGGACAGCAAACGACGTCATATTTCTTGCTCTTTTGACATTTCTCTTTAGTAATGTTTACCATTTCATGATGGAAAGATATACGAATTCGAATTTCGATAGTAAATTTTAATAATTTCGACTCATTGTTGGCTCATATATCTTTCCATCATAAAATGGCAAACCTTACTGAAGAGAAATGTCAAAACAGCGACAAGAAATATGGTGTCGTTTGCTGTCCCTGTCGCTCTACTTTTGTAGCGTCCCTGTTGAAAAATCCTTAAAAAAACTTTTGTAGCGCTCTTATTGAAAAACCCTTTACTTTCAAGAAATAGCATTTTGGTCTAAACTGTTCAAAAATAGTAAATTTTGTACAGAAATGTGTAATAAATTATTTTTATTTATTCATGTAAAAACAACATGTTTCGAGAACCTTCTACACTTCTTGTGCATGCTATTTGCATCTTATTCGCACTCCGATGTTTTAATGCGCTGATCTTCTATCTATTTCTCGCACATGGCTACCGTGCGCTAAATTGTGTTACGTCTCATTTACTCTTACATAGTGGAGCAAATTACCTCTTTTCGCAACATTATATAAGTCATAATGGAACCATATACTCAAAAATTTAATTTAGTATTGAACATTTTTTTTTCAAAAAAAGTCGTTCTATTTTTTGAAAAATAAAATCTATATTAGTATTTTTATTTTAAAAATTATGTTATTGATAAAAGCGCGGTGTCAAAAAAAATTGCGCGATTTAAAAAAAAAAAAAATATTTTTAGACTATGTTTTTTTTGTGTTCTAAAAATTTGATGGTCAAAAACTTTTTCGTGGCCTTCACATTTAATTTTTATACTCCCATGTTCCAGGAAATTAAGTTTGAATAAAACGTGTTTTTTTATTTTTAGGCGATACGACGAGATCACCTGTGATATTTTTGTAATTTTCAGTACTACTTTACGCAAGACATGATATGACACTTTTTTTCCTGCTTGTTTGAATATAATCCAAAAACTAGTTGTGACCTTGGTAGATTTTGGATTTTTGTTCAGTTCCAGGGGGAAATTAATTTTTGATTTTCGAAACTTTCCCCCTATTAGGTAGGCATGGCAATTGATTTTTTTAACATTTCGAGTGATCCTAGAAAGTAAACTTCAGCCGATCATTCAAACTATAAAATGGTTTTAAATTTAACCACCGGAGAAGTAAACCAGTTAAGATAGTCTCAAAGTTAGTTTCAAATGTTATCATCATTGGTCGTTCATTTTTATAAATCTGTAAACACTGAACCGACTATGAATAAATTTAATATACCCAAGCAATTTCACGGTTCCTTAACGGTACAGAAATATGGAATACGAAATTAAATGTAATCTAAAAATTAAATGTAAGGGCCAGCGCCCAGTAGATGAATGAAATAAATGAATATGAAATAATATGATACAGTAAATGGCTAAAGGGGTTATCGAAACTAATTTCGGATCAGTGGCGAGTACATTTTAACGGTACGTTTACTGAGCACTGGAACGCTTGATGCAAAAATAGAGTAAATGAGAGTAAATTGAGAGTATGTTTCGATAATCCGTCAACGGACCGTTATTCTGTACAAAATACGGAATGAGTCCGTAGAGATTACGTTGCGACGAACCGTTAATGAAACCGTCATTTTTGATTAAATACGGTGTGAATACACGGAGGGAAAAAATGTTCTAAAATCCAGAAGGAATCAAGTAGTATACGAAGTGATATACAGCTAAGCAGAAAAGTTCTTAATTTCCAGAAATTGATTTTCTTAGTTATCAAAAAAAAGTAACTAAGTAGAATTATTCTTGGATTCAGTTATTAATTTCTTGTGTATCAAAAAAGTAACTAAGTAGAATAAGTCTTGAATTCAGTTATTAATTTCTTATGTATCAAAAATGTTATTGTTCTTTTCGTCCCAAAATTTAATGAACACGTGTATCGAAGAAAACAACAACAATACATGAACACGTGTACTTTTTGCGATGAATACAGCAACAATTTTGCGTGTTCTTTTTGGTTTTTAATAACCAATAAATTAACTTCTGAAAATCCAGTTGAATAAAGTTTGTTTACTTTCTTGACAACTAAGTAATTTGATTTCTTGATATCCAGTTGACAAATTCTTGAATTTTAGTAGTATTTTATTGATATTAGTCAAATACTGCTATTTTTCTATCTAACCGAATTCTTCTTGAGTTTTTGAATTTTATTTCCCTCCTTGTACGTTGAGATTAAGATTCGACTCGACGGTCTGTTAATGAGTCATAGATCTGTATGAAAAACGGAGGGAATATATTAAATACACCGTTTTTATACCACACAAAATTATCTTTTACATCCGTGAAGTAATTCAAACTAAGTAATTCAAGTAAATCAAACTAAAAACCATAGTTAATTTGGAATTAACTTCTCGGGCAGTGAGTCTGAGCCAATACGTAGACGATATTTATTTGTAGTATTTGAAATAGTGCACAAAAAGTTTTTGTTTGTGTCACCACTTGGTTGATTCAATTTTCAAAAGATAAAATGCCTTCTAAACACTATTTCCGTTTGTGCAACCCGGAAACAGTAAATAAAGAGCAACAAAAACCTACGGCTAATAGACAAACCCGAGGAGTGTTAAAAAACCTTTGAAGTGAAAATGATAAATTTAAAGTGCTCCAAAACTACCTAGGAGCCACATTTCATTGAAACCCTTTTCAATATGTTATCATTTTGAGTTTTTTTTGTTGCACAAAGCCATGTGTGCGATAATCTAAGTGCTGTGATTTACTACATGACTTGAGTCAAAAGGAATAAAAAGGAATAAAATGAAAAATACATTGCTGCAAAACAAAATGGAATTAACGTACATCAGCCAACAGCTAGTTTCCTGTTTTTTTTTTACTAGTTTTCCATCCCAATAGTGTAGTTTTCAACTTTTTAATTGGTTTAAATTTGAAAAATATAAAAATTGCATTTTTCAATATTGAAGCATATTAATTAAATGACTAGCTGCCTTTGGCACCATAATCAGTCAAACGAACATATAGCTTTTCATTTTATTACCGTAGATGCTACAATTTGGTATTTATTTATTTTTAGCAACGTCATTTTTTTTAAATTTAAAGTTTGCTACATTTTTTACATTTTGTACATTTCGAAAGTGATTAAAAACTTTTCAACATACATAAAAATATACATGTAAAATGGAAATATTCTGCTGATGTGCTAATAAAATCAACAAACTGTCACCTTTGTAAATTATTTCATGGAAATACATTTGAAAAAATAGCAAATACATAAGCTTGACATGAAAATCAACAAATAGTTGAGTGCACAGAACAAGTATGGGGAAAATGGACATAAAAAAGGCTGAGTTCAACATCATTTTATAAAATTAAACATAACCATTGAGGAATTCTAACCTTATTTGGTTCAGTTTGTTGAATGTTTTCACAATAAATAATAGTTCTTTTTTTTATTAGTGTTATAACCAAAACAAAAATAATTCTCCGCCAATACAACTTTTCTCAAAGACAATTCTTCCTCGGACCGTTCTTCCACGTAGAATATTTCGCCGTAGAACTATTCCCAGTAGAAATCTTCCCAGTGAAATTCTTTACCGTAGAATTCTTTCCCGGTAGAATTCTTTCCCGGTAGAATTCTTGCCGGTAGAAATCTTTCCCGTAGAATTCTTCCCCGTAGTGCTTTTCCAAGTATAATTTGTCCCAATAGAGTTTTTCCCAGTAGTAGTTTTAGTGTGGTGAGTTTTAGTATGGTGAATTTTAGTGTGGTGAGTTTTAGTATGGTGAGTTTTAGTGTGGTGAGTTTCGGTGTAGATGCTTCCCCGTAGAATTATACTTCCCGTAGAATTTTTTTTCCAGTAGAATTTATAATTTGGTGAGTTTTAGTGAGGTAAATTGGAGTGTAATGAACAAATTTAAATGAATCATTGATATAATGTGTTTTTAATTCTTAGGTTATATGGGAGGTGCCACGCCCATTCTACCAATCTCATCAAGTTAAATACTCTGCCCTGATCCAGCATACATATTGTGTCAAAATTTTATTCAATTCGGTTCAGCCGTTTTGACGTCTATTCGGAACAGACATACATACATACATTCAAACTTTCACAAATATATAGTAGATATATATAGTTGATCAGCTTTAAAGTCAAATGACCCATATATAATTATTTTTTTAAAAATAGAAAATCAATTACATTAGACTACTCATAACGCCTTTTTTATTTCTCCACGATCTTAGTGTGATTTTCCGATGGACTTCAATATTATTGTCATGACCTCTTACTCAGTTTTTCAGATTGCGTAATAAAGGGTTTTTCAATAAGAGCGCTACAAAAGTTTTTTCAAGGACGCTACAAAAGTAGAGCGACAGGGACAGCAAACGACGCCATATTTCTTACCGCTCTTTTGACATTTCTCTTCCGTAAGGTTTGCCATTTCATAATGGAAAGATATACGAGCCAACAACGAGTCTAAATTATTAAAATTTACTACCGAAATTCGAATTGAGTTATGATTTCCACCATAAACTGCAGATGCAGATTTTTCTTCATCTTCAACGGAGCTGTTGCGTCACACTGAGCATCATGCTTAATTGATAGCGGATCGTCTTTGTGCAGCTTCAAAGGACCGACTGGAAGATCAACAACTCGATCGATTTTTTGCACAAATTATCCCCATACTTGGCAAGGTGGTATTCTTGAAAAGTGTGTCCTAGACAGCCAGCGTCTCGATGTTCTTGATGAAGCTAGCTTGAGATATACTATCAGTTCCATGCACCACTGCAACATGCGGTATTTTCCAGCGTTCGTCCGATGACCATCTCGTTGAGCAGTGCGGTCAGTGTGTCGATGTAGAATTCTGCGATGTTAATGGATATGTTGTACATATTCCTGCCATCGCAATCCCTGCAGCAGCTTCTTGGACCCACGGCTGCCTGCTACTGCTCACTTAAGTTGCGGCAAGTATTTCTGTTGCTGTGTCAATTCTGCAGTGGCAACGTCTTCCTTAATAAGATTGACTTCTTTTGCCAGCGGGCCCATTAATTAATTCTTTGACAAATTAAAGAAACATTCAAATATGTTAATCAATGTAAAGAGTTTTTTTAACAAGGACGCTACAAAAGTAGAGCGACAGGGACTGCAAACGACGCCATATTTCTTGCCGTTCTTTTGACATTTCTCTTCAGCCATGTCATGATGGAAAGATATACGAATTCGAATTTTGGTAGTAAATTTTAATAATTTCGACTAGTTGTTGGCTCGTATAGCTTTCCATAATAAAATGGCAAACCTTACTGAAGAGAAATGTCAAAAGAACGGCAAGAAATATGGCGTCGTTTGCTGTCCCTGTCGCTCTACTTTTGTAGCGTCCTTGTTGAAAAACCCTTGAAAAAAACTTTTGTAGCGCTCTTATTGAAAAACCCTTTAAATACTTCTTGATACTTACTGTTCCGCATAATAAAAATTCTAATTCTAAGCGAATGCCACCAATTTCACGAATTCCACTAAATTCACCAGCGCTATAAGCGAGTACACGAACACATACCACGCAGTGTTATAGCGACCACGCACTGCTATAACATCAACGCGGTATGCGAATACACATAGCTGTTGCCAGCAAATGCGATTGCTAATATGATGAATGTGTACGCTAAAACAATTTTAAATGTATCATCGAGCTCTATTAATTTATACTAAAATAAAAACGCACGATTAAATTTGTTTTTCAAAATTTATCAAATAAAAACTAAATTAATATTCGAACAAACAATTTTTTAAAATCGGATTGTTGAATTTAACAATTATATTAAATTTAACAATCCAACAATAAATTTAACAATCACCAAAAAATTATGGTAAAGTGTGAAAAAGCTAAAAGCTACTCAAATCAAAGCAAAAAATTAACAATTATAATTGTGAAATGAAGAACAATCTTTATTGTTAAATTTAACAATTATTTTCTGAGAGTGTGTGCACACAGAAAAAAACATACCATAAAATAATTTTTTTTTTACTATTAAAATTTTTTACTATTAAAATTAGTCAATAGGATATTTGTCCGATAAACTATTAACTCAATCGGTGAATCCTATTAAATACTACAAAATACTATACAATTTATTTGAGTTTCTATGAATATATTTATTATTTGTATACTACTAAATCAATAACTGTCCTATTGTCAAATTTTAATAGGATTTTATGAGTCTTTTTTTTTCTGAGTGTAATAAAAAAATAATAATATAAAAATAAAAAAAGTAAAAAGTATATCAGAAATAAAAAAAAAATATTAAAATACAAAAAAAAAATATATTTTTTTATTTAATTTTTTATGAATTGAAGTTAACAGCAACAAAAATACTTAAAATAGCTAAAATTATTTGCTCTAATAGCATAAAAAAGTTTACTGAAGCCATTTGCTGTTTCAGCAAAATCCGGCGCTTTTCTCTTTTCAGCAAACATTTTTGCTATATTGACAATCTTTTTTGCTACTGTTACATAATTTTTATTTTGAGTGTATGATTATCTAGAACATAGTCCAAACTAACTATCAAAATTACTAAATTTTTTCTAATTGTTCCATTTATTATGATAAATATGCATTTTTTGAAATTAAAACGAGTTGGGAAAGTTAGGTCACATGGGGCGGATTTTTATAGTCGGTCGGGCCGAACTATGGAATACCCTACACCTTTGGTGGGGATATTAACCCTCAGAATATTATTCATATATCAGAAATTTACGTCTTATATCCCCATTAATTAAAAAAATTATATAAAGTATAAAAAACTATTTGGAACACATATTTCTAAGTGAATTCTAACAATACGTTTTAAATTTTATAACTATACCTTGAATACTTTTCGAGTTATTAGTTCCGAAAGAGTTATATAAAAGTTACATGTATGGGAGGTGGGCGTGTCCGTTGACCGATTTGGCTAATTTTCAAACTCAGTTCCTACTTTTGGCTAAAATATATTGCATTCTGATCAGTATTTCTCAAGTTATTCTGTATTCGGACAGCAAGACAGAAAGACAGCAAGACGGCAAGACGGACAGACAGACAGACAGACAGACAGACAGACAGACAGACAGACAGACAGACAGACAGACAGACGGACATGGCTAAACGGACTCGGGTAGTGATGCTGATCAAGAATATATATACTTTTCCATACCGGACACGCCTCCTAAGGGGCTTTACAATATATGCACAAAGTTAATATACCCTGTACCTCATAGGTGTAGGGTATAAAAAAACGCTTAAAATGAAAATACCCATCGCAATTTTTGGATATGTTGAAGATTATAGACTAAGCTAACGTTTATTACGAAAAATCGTACCAGACCACAAAAAAAAAAATAAGAATAGGTCATATTGAAAAATGACTTTTAATGTGTGTAATTTTAAGGTTAAATATGTCAAAAAGGCATTCCTTGAAATTAAAAAAAAAATCTTTTTTGACCGATTTTTCATGGTAAACGTTAGTAGCCGCGGTAGCTCAGTGGTTAGTGCGTTGGACTGCGAGCCGAAAGGTCCCCGGTTCAAGCCTGGACTGGGGCTAACAACATCTTTTCATAGAAACATTTTTCTATGCCGCGCTACCTCACGGCAGTAAATGGCAAACCTACGAGAGTAAAACATTGCCTAAGAAAAGCTCTCACCCGCCGTTCGGATTCGGCAATAAACTGTAGGTCACACCACTTTGAGTACAAATATAACACGCACAGCTCAAAATGGTGAGAGAGCTCGGCCGAAGTTCTTATAGGACTGTAGTGCCAAACTATTATTTATATTATTATTATTATTTAAACGGTTAGTTTGGTCTATAATCTTCAACATATCCAAAAATGTCGATGGGTATTTTTCTTTTAAGCGTTTTTTTATACCCTACACTAAGAGTTAAAGGGTATATTAAGTTTGGTACGCCGTTTGTATCACCCTGAAAAAAGTATCTCCGGTATGGAAAAGTATATATATTTGATCAGCATGACCTCCTGAGTTGATTTAGCGATGGCCGTCTGTCCGTCTGTCCTTCTGTCTGTCTGTTGAAATCACGATTACGGGAAAAGTAGAAGAGCTAGAGCTTTATATTTAGATTACTTATATATCTAAGCAGTCTGAACAAGAAAATTGGCATGATCGGTTTATTGTGACTTGAGAACCGACCACTTATGTTCAAATACCTCATATACAATTTACATCTACAGATCAATTTTACTGTATACGTGCTTAGGTAAACTTTTTTGGTCAAATATATATTGACATCATGCTGAAATACATGAAAATAATGTTTTCCTGCGGAACGAGTTGTGGTAACCAAAAAAAAAAAAAAAATCGAAATTCGGTACACCTACCCATTTGTAAATCTGGGTATCAAATGAATGGAAATTCTTCAGCGATGGAAAGTTTGTAGTTATTTTCAGGATTCGTATACCTTGGTGACCTATATATCACTTTGAATGGTAACCACACATATGTGTAGGGTATTTATAGTCGGCTTAGACCGACTATAATTTTGATAATCTTAACTATTATAATAACACCTACTTTAAAATTTTCCATGTGATCTAACCTACCCAACTGGTTTTAATTTCAAAAAATGCATTTTTATCATATTGAACCTTAAAAATGGCTCATATTCAAAGTCATTTTTTAACATGACCTATCTTCAATATAACAAAAAATTGAATTGGGTATTTTTATTTTAAGCGTTTTTTTTTTTAAATTTCAAGAAATGCCTTTTTTTCATGTTTAACCTGAAAATTTCCTCATATTCAAAGTAAGTTTTCACCATGATATCGGAGTATATTTGCATAAAGTAAAATATTAAAATTATCTCGAGCTATTATCTTTAACAAACATATAATTTGTGGTGCTACTCTTCAGTTCAATCGTTTGGTTTTTTGTTCTTTAATTTTTCTTTTTTCGTAATTTTCAAAATACGTCACATCTATAGATTTGTAGTATATTATTAGTTTTTTAACTAATATATATTAGTTACATGCAATTGCAATAAATCACAACATTAAATAAAAACCAGTTGGGAAGGTTAGATCACATGGGAAATTTTAAAGTAGGTGTAATTATGATAGTTAGGATTATCAAAATTATAGTCGGTCTAAGCCGACTATAAATACCCTACACATATGTGTGGTTACCATTCAAAGTGATATATAGGTCACCAAGGTATACGAATCCTGAAAATAACTACAAACTTTCCATCGCTGAAGAATTTCCATTCATTTGATACCCATATTTACAAATGGGTAGGTGTACCGAATTTCGATTTTTTTTTTAATGAACCACAGGTCTTTTCGACGGAAAACATTATTATCACGTACTTGAGCATGATGTCAATATATATTTGACCAAAAAAGTTTACCTAAGCACGTATACATAAAAATTGATCTTTATATGTACATTTTATATGAGGTATTTGAACATAAGTGGTCGGATCATAGGTCACAATGAACCGATCTCGCCAATTTTTTCGCAGATACAGCGTAGGTATATTAGTAATCAAAGTTATAAGTTTCATTTATCTAGCTCTTCAATTTTAAAAGTAGTAGGGATTTCAACAGACAGACGGACAGACAGACGGACAGACGGACACTAAGAGTGAAAGGGTATATTCAGTTTGGTACGCCGTTTGTAACACCCAGAAGGAAGCATCTCCGGTATGGAAAAGTATATATAGTCTTGATCAGCATGACCTCCTGAGTCGATTTAGCGATGTCCGTCTGTCCGTCTGTCCGTCCGTCTGTCTGTCCGTCTGTCTGTCCGTCTGTCTGTCCGTCTGTCTGTCCGTCTGTCTGTTGAAATCCCTACTACTTTTAAAATTGAAGAGCTAGATAAATGAAACTTATAACTTAGATTACTAAAATACCTACGCTGTAAATTGGCGAGATCGGTCCATTGTGACCTATGATCCGACCACTTATGTTCAAATACCTCATATAAAATGTAACCACACATATGTGTAGGGTATTTATAGTCGGCTTAGACCGACTATAATTTTGATAATCCTAACTATCATAATTACACCTACTTTAAAATTTCCCATGTGATCTAATCTTCCCAACTGGTTATTATTTATATCAGGGACCCGTGCTTCGCTGTAGACATTTTTTCATTGGTTTTATAAATGTAGTAACCAAAACCATACTAATTATCGGATAAAACAACTTTACTCATAGACAATTCTTTCTCAGACTGTGCTTCCCCGTAGAATTCTTCTCAGTAGAATTCTTTCCCGTAGAATTCTTCCCCGTAGAGTTTTTCCCAGTAGAAGTTTTAGTGTGGTTAGTTTTAGCGTGGTGAGTTTTAGTGTGGTGAGTTTTAGTGCGGTGAATTTTAGTGTGGTGAGTTTAAGTGTAGTGAATTTTATTGTTGTGTGTTTTAGTGTGTTGAATTTGAGTGTGGTCAGTTTAAGTGGGTAAATTTGAATGTGGTGAATTTTAGTGTGGTGAGTTTTAGTGTGGTGATATTTAGTGTAGTGAGTTTTAGTGTGTTGAATTTTAGTGTGGTGAGTTTTAGTGTGGTGAATTTTAGTGTGGTGAGTTTTAGTGTGGTGAATATTAGTGTGGTGAGTTTTTGGAATTTTAGTGTGGTGAATATTAGTCTGGTAAATTTTAGTGTGGTGAGTTTTAATGTGGTGAATTTTAGTGTGGTGAGTTTTAGTGTGGTGAATTTTGGTGTGGTGAATTTTAGTGTGGTGAATTTTAGTGTGGTTGTTTTTGTTTTCTATCATTTTTTTTATTTTCTGTTGTTTTTGACTTATAGCTTAAGTTTTGTGCTTTTACATTTACTTTTGATTTTGTATTTGATTTTTGCTTTTGTTTTTGTTTTTGTTTTTGTGTTTTTGCTTTTGTATTTTTTTTTTGTATTTGAATTTTTTGTTTCATCTTCTTTGCTTGTGTATGTGCCGAGTTATGTCGTTTTGAAAGTTTAGGTTGTATGGGAGGTGCCACGCCCCTTTGTCCAATCCCGCCCATATATAGCCTATGACACCCTCCGGACTCCATAGTATCCTGGTGCAAAATTTCAGTTAAATCGGTTCAGCGGTTTAGACGTGATGCTGGAACAAACAGACAGACAGACAGACAGACAGACTGACAGACGGACCAATTTAATAATTTCTATGGGTTTACCTAATTCTACATTATAGTCATTGTAAATTTTCGTACTTTTAAAATTAATTAAAGCAATTTCTGTCGTATGTTCATATGAAACAAAAAAAAAAATAAACGAATTTTTGAATTTATAAAGTGATTTGTAAAATTAAAGTTTAATATTCATTGGCTCAAAAAAAAATTGGTTGAAAAATATTTCAACAAAAATTAAACAAAAAAAATGTTTGTCGACAAATAAAAAATAAATTTCTACTATTTTTTTTTTTGTTGATATTTTCTTCCATAAAAACAAACAGCAATAATAAAATCCAAATTTTTTTTTGAACCAAAATAATGATATTCGAGAACGTAATATTCCAAACAAAAATTTTAGAACACAAAAAAAAAATATTTGTTCGAAGTAAATTTTTTTGCAAAAAAAAAATTCTGATCTAGCTCTTCTTGTTTTCTTGCAATCGTGAATTAAATATACTGTCGAGCAGACAGATGGACATCGTTAAATGACCTTAGCAGATGACTAATTGAGAGGATTAATTGAATATACCCTTTCACTTTTAGTGTGGAATTTAAAAAGACTATTGCAATCTCAGCCACAAAAGTGATTTTTAAAATCACAGCAAAAGTGCTGTGATTTGCTGCATAACCGCAGCATTTGGTAGACCACAAAAAAAAAATAAGACACACAATTTTACAACACTAACATAAATATTAATATGTATTTTAATGCTTATTTTATTTCGCATTTTTACCGTTTTTTTTTGTATTTTTTCTTGACATTCTTTGGCGAGTTCTTTGGTCGCTTTGCTAATCCGCATTCTAATCCGCACATCATCGTTTTGTGTGAAAATAGATGCGGCAACAACGCAAAATAAAAGCGAAAAAGTGTGCTAAAATAATAGTATTGAGTAAGAGTATAAAATATGCAGCAGCTTAGAAATGAAACGAACCAGAAAAAAACAAAAAAAAAGCACAACTTAAGGAATTGCGCTTATTTTAAGATATCTTTTTGGCTATTCGAGTATTTGAAACCCTGACATATACGCTGACCCGCAACAAACACCCCAACGGAATGTCAGCTTTGTTATTGCAACAGCAGCCACTGACAACTGAAAGCAGTTGGCAGCAGGTCCTTAACATATTGCAAAACAGATTAAGTTGATATGACAACTTGATCCGGCCATTTTTTCGTATTATTTTCATGTTTTTCTTTTGCAGTCTTTGGTTTTTGTTATCCTCGGTACCCTCTGCCATGATCGCGATGCCTTGCTTGGTTGTGTCTCGTGTTTTACTATAACATATTATGGAATGCGTTTTACTGTTTGTGCTAACATGGGATTTTGACCCTATTTGTATCTGTAGCCATGGCAGTATCTGCTGTTTATTTAAGCGCTGAAATCTGTGGATTCCAGCATAGCAGTTGTATGCGCAAAATAATCGAAATATTTACGACTTAATTTCTTGTTATTGAAGTTAAAAGGCCGCAGTTAGTTGGGAAAATAGATTTTTACAAGCTGGATATGTCTACTCTATAGGAATAAAGTCGAGTAAAATTGCACATTATAGTTATTTTATTTTAAGCTTGAGCCTAATGTAGAGGAATTATAGCAAAAATGGAACACTTGCACACAACAGAAACTTATTGCGTCAACTAATAGCAACTTATTCGGTATTTTTCAACTTGGTTTCTGTAAACAATACTTTGTTGAACTACAACAAATATAAAAACGTTTTAAAAGAATTTGATGTGTACATACATTTATGATGACTAGCTGGACCCATGCACGACTAGTGAAAAAATGAAAATGAATGCAAGGATATGGAGTGATTTTATTAATATAAAGAACAATTTTATTATTTATATCAAGGACCCGTGCTTCGCTGTGGACGTTTTTTATTGGTGTTACAAATTAGACATCTGCACAAATGGTTTTGAAGTTTCCTCTGCAAATATGCACTACTGCACTCTACAGTTTTGAATTCATTTCACAAATGACAATCGACAGTATTATAGTGAAGTCTCTTTGAGCGACTTCGCTTCACTTCAGTATTTGTTTCATTGGTGTCAAGCACTGTCAAAACATCAAGCCATTCAAAACATTCAATGTTTTGAAAAACACAGAAACGACAACACTGTCGCTGAACATGCAACGAATACAGTAGGTGCAGCGAGAGAGCGCAACGAGTAACGAGTGAGAAGACGAACTTTGAAAACAACAACAAATCTGACGCTCGTTCGACGGCAGTAATGTTGTTATTGGTATTTAAGTGTTAATAAAAAATACAACAAACAATATTAAAAAAAAAAAATTGTTAAAAAAAATTTTGTACGAGAAAAACAACGCTTTGGTCGAAAAGCAATATATCAAAAAAAAAATTAATTAAATAATGAAAAAAATGTTTTTCCATTAATAAAAAACTTAATATAAAATATAATGTGATTTTCTTATACCTTTGTTTTTTTTTCTATATTTCAATATTAATGAAAATTCCTACTCTATTCCTTACTTTAGTAAGAATGATGAAAAAAAATGAAAAATGCACTAAGTACTCGGTGTCATAAGCAGTTCATTTCAGTATTTGAATGTTTATTGCACATCATCAAAGACCTCTTCACTTCAGTTTTGTTTTGCTTATGTTTTGTTTTGACAGTACTTGGTTCTTTGTTGTTGTGAGCAAGACATTCATTTGATTTTCAAGCATAGAGTTGACGACAGTAAATGTTTTGAAACGAAGTGAATGTCTTGAAGTGGGTTTCAAATGGACTTGTGCAGATGTCTATTACAAATGTAGTAACCAAAACAAAAATAATTCTCCGCCAAAACAACTTTTCTCAAAGACAATTCTTCCGTGATTCTTCGTAGAAATCCCCAGTAGAAATCTTCTCCGTAAATGCTTTCCCGTAGAACGCTTTCCCGTAGAATTCTTCCTTGTAGAATTCTTCCCGTAGAATTCTTCCCCGTGGAGTTTTTCCAAGTAGAAGTTTTAGTGTGGTGAGTTTTATTGATGTGAATTTATGTGTGGTGAGTTTAGGTGTGGTGAATTTTTAAGTGGTGAGTTTTAGTGTGGTGAATTTTAGTGTGGTGAGTTTTCGTATGGTGAGTGTGTTGAGTTTAGGTGTAGTGAATTTCGGTGTGGTGAGTTTAAAGGATTTGTGGTGGTTGGTATATCCTGGTGTGAAATATATAGATGTCACTGTAATAACTGTCGACATGCACTACCTTGAAAATTCACCACGCTCAGTTTTCCAATCCCGCCCACATTCAGCGAGACTGTTTAAACTGTTTAATGGATAAATATAACGCTCACTAAAATTTCATTAAATTTGCTCTCCCAATAGCTTTTTTGGGTTATATGGAAGGTGTCACGTTCAGTCCAGCAATCTCATCGAGATATAGCCATACTCTGCCTGGACCCAACATACATATTTTGTTAAAATTTTATTCAACTCACGTAAAATAAAAAAACGTAAAATAATAAAAAATCAAATATGGGCGTATCATGCCCATTTTTTGAACACATATTTCTAGGTGAATTCTAACAAATTTTATAAGTATGTCTTAAATACTTTTTGAGTTATTGGTTCCTAAAGTGTTATATATAAGGGACTTGTCGTCCAATTTGGATCATTTCCACTGACAGAACTAACTTTTGGCTTTAAAGTATTGAAACGAAATTATATCGCATTCTAAGCAGTATTCTCAACTTATCGTGTATACGGACAGCAAGACAGACAGATGAACATAGCCAAACGGACTCGTGTGGTGATACTGATCAAGAATATATATACTTTTAATATCGGTCACTCCTCCTAAGGGACGTTACAATATCTGCACAAAGTTAATATACCTTGTGAAGGGTATAAAAATATTTCCTATTCTGAGGAAACTTGTATCTCTTATATATTTTATTATTTTGTGAGAATTTGTTGTTTTGAAAACGAGATATATCGTCAGTGTTACTGCAAAACTACATTTTCTACATTTTCGAATACCTCTTACAAACTGAATTTTACACAAGGAACAAAACTATTTTCAGTCCCAATTCTGCACTTACTTCATACAAAATTAAGTATGTCATAACTTATAATGGCATTTAGACTAGCAAAAAAAAATATTTAGCATGTATCCTCTTTAAACCCCCATTCAAGAAAATAATTTACGACTTTTGGTCAAAAAGTTATAAAAACTAGATTTAATAAAGGCCAAATATTGTACATGTTGAAATGAAATTCTTTGATATTCAAAATTTTGAGAACACATAAAAATAATATTTAACTTTTTGTCACTAAGTATGTAATAATTATGTATTATATTCATACATATTTTTTTTATTTTAAAAAAAATTTGTTTATATCTCGCAAACAAATATTTCTGCGCATAAAAGCAATATTTGCTATTGTATTATTAGTTTTGACTTCAGTCATTGCTGTGCTGTTCCAAATAAATATTAAATGTACATCATATTGATGAATTCTGTTTTCAAACCATGATTCATTGTATTGAAGAACCATTCATAATATTAATGACTAACGCCATTATTGTTATGATTGCTATCATAAATATGAAGAACGCTTCATAACTGTCGAAAAAGTGTTCTTCAATATGATGAACTGTGAAGAATACGTTTCATCATATTAATGAACCAAAATATAAAATACAACATAGATGTCCATCATATTGAAGAACGCTGTTCATTAAACTAAATTTCTAAAAAAATATCTTTTTTTTCGTTCATTTTTTGTCGTACTTCTCAGTTCTCAAGTAGTTCTTGTGTGTTATTTTTTAAAAAATGCTTGCTCGACATGCATAAATTAGTAAAATGTTTTATAATTTATTTATTATAATTACAACTTTATATTTATAAAAAATATATTTCGAACACATTTTTTTTGGAAGAAATTAAAAAAAAAAAAAATTTCGAACATTTTTTTTCCAAAAAAAATTTTTTTTTTTTACATTTTTTTTCGAAATAGTTTTTTTTTTGTCGACAATTTTTTTCCGATAATTTTTTTAATGTTATTTTTTGCATAAAATTTTACAACACTTTTTTTTCGAATTATTTTATAATTTTTTTTTTCTGTGTAGGATATGGTAGCCAAACAAGTGTAAACAAAATGGTAAAGTAGGCAATGTGCTGGCTGCAAATTGGTAGAAAAGGTTGGGAGCATAAACATAAAATCTACATCATGGGTGCCCATCCATTCTGCCCTACCAAAAAACTTCGTATTGTACAAAAACATAGACGAATTTCGTTTGTAGTACAGGGTTTTTCAAATGGGACGCTACAAAAGTAGAGCGACAGGGACAGAAAACGACGCCATATTTCTTGTCGCTCTTTTGACATTTCTCTTCATGATGTAGCGCTCTTATTGAAAACACCTTTATATTCGTGAAAATCTCTATCGGTTCGATGCTTATTCTATATGCGAATCCTACAACAAACATATAATTATTTTTGCATTTGCAAAAGAAATGAAGTGCACCCAGCATTTTTATTGTGTTAGATATGCTATGCATTAGATCGAAGAAATCAATAACAAAACAAGTGCTAATTACAGTTTTACATAATATAAAAATTGTTTGTTTGTGTACAATAATAAGTTTTCCTTGTAGACGATAATGGCTGAATGGACCATTCTGAGTACCCTTGATGTTGATATCAGCAAATCCGCGACAATACGGCACATTTTCACGTTTTAATTAAAACAATTCGCCTTGTAAACCGACTAAAGTAAACACCGATGTTTACAAATGACAAAAATTTCAATACTGAAAATTTTTTAAGGAAAATTTGATATTTGTAAACAATATTTTCTGTCGACAACTTGTTGATCAATCATTTAAAACTTCAAAAAAAAAAAATTGTAAACAAAATTTTCTGTCGACAACTTGTTGATCAAGCTTTAAAATTTTCAAAACAGATATTCCTACAAAATGTGTTTGCCTGCTACTTGTAGGCTACCTTTCCCTTAGAGTTTCCTACTATTAAAATGCTTTTTAAAATTTCATATTAAAATTAAATATATAATGTGTTTGCTTGCTATAGGTGGCTACCTTTCCCTTTAATATTCTAGCTATAAAGATACCTTTCAAAACTTCAAAACTTACACAAAAATGCTTTTGCCTTCTGGGGGTACGCTTGAACATACCAGTTTCTTGCGTAAAACCTGATACAGAAAGCCTGTCTGTTTTCATATATTCAAAATGCCAGCTATGCAATGTGTATTTCCTACCACATTCCCGTGCGTTTTCCTCGAAACTGCTACTTCCTTGCATATTTTTGGTCAATATTTGAAAAAATATTTCAAAAATGGTTTATATACCTTCATGGAAAAGCGCAAATTTAATAAACTTTTAACTTAATATTAGTAGCTACAATAGTTTGGCGTTCTTGTTATTAAATTGACAACGTGCTATAAATTTAAATTGCATTTTTGCACAGTTTTAATTGAATTCGCAGCTGCTTTGTTCTTATTTTCATTTCAAAATTTTACTTTGACACCTAAAAGCATGTTTTATTAGTTGACAATATGTTGTGCATTTTTTTATTTTATATTTTATAAATACAGTGGTGTGCTAGTAATAGGAGCGCAAGATTTTGCGTACAATTACTTACCAGTACTATTTGTTTTTATTAATTAAAGTTTTTTTTTTATTAAAAACTAATAGTGTTTCATTGATATGTTATATTTTCAGTCAAATTTCTTGGTTTTGGACGTACGTTTTACAACACTCATTACATCACTCAGCAAATTTTACATCACACAGAATATAAATTTGTTACGCAAATCTCCTCATTCAACTCTCATTGCCCAACCAAATTCTAATTCGGTTCTCTCAACTGTTAATTCGGGGCTTTGGGGCATACTAAAAGGGTTGTAATTTGGACTACAAATAATTTTAAAATACTTAGGTGTATGTATAAAATATTATTAAGAGTCCCATCAGAATCAACAACTAACTTTATCGTGTCAAAAGAGCATTTTTCTCTATGTACCTACTGATAATACTAAACGTATATATAACAATTTGAACAATTTAATTTGTTTTTATAGCTTTATACCAACAAATAAAACAAGAAACAATTGGCAAAATGCATTTAGAGATTGACTCTGAATCAACTGTGCAATCTAACACTTAGCATTTATTAACTTTATTTCGTTAGAACAAAATTTCAACAAATGGCTGATATAACACAAAATTATTCCAAAACTGTTCTAAATTGGTTTCTGTACTAAAATCCTGTTAGTGTTGTTTATAACAACCGACTTAACAAATATGGTGTTCGTTAACTTGTATGCATCGATTGGTCGTGCTGGTGGTGGTTATAAGAACCGGTGTTGGTTATAAGAACCGACTTTACAAAGATGATTGGCGCAATAAATGTGTGTAGCACAAATATTTTGATCTAGAGAATGTTGTCATTGAATGAAAGCAAAATATGTCGATACCTTGCAGGTAGAACTTCGTAACCAACATTTTAGGAATTATTTTTATTACATTTTGGAACCCTCTTCATGCGTGTTATGAGGGCATATTTTTGAATTTCGAAGTAGAGCGACAGGGACAGCAAACGACGCCATATTTCTTGCCGTTTTTTGACATTACTCTTCAGTAAGGTTTGCCATTTCATGATGGAAAGATATACGAATTAGAAATTCGGTAGTAAATTTTAATAATTTCGACTCTTTGTTGACTCGTATATCTTTCCATCATGAAATGGCAAACCTTACTAAAGAGAAATGTTAAAAGAGCGGTAAGAAATATGGTGTCGTTTGCTATCGCTGTCGCTCTACTTTTGTAGCGTTCCTGTTAAAAAACCCTTTATAAATATATGATGTGTTTTAAATAATGAGTTTATAATTGGAATACCTGCTAAGCCTTATAACAGCGCACAGAATTGGATCAAAAATAATTAAAAATTATATCGTAACTAAATTTTTTCGAAAATGTAGAAAAAAACTTTTGTAGCGCTCTTATTGAAAAACCCTTTAGATACGTACTATTTCATGAATGAATGAGGAATGGCCACATAATTTTAATAATAATTCTTTTTTTCAAAATATGAGTATTTGTAGAGAATAATGGGTCCACCTTAAGAACAACAATTTATAATTTAAATTTATTGTGTACTCCCAATGCATTTTTCCATCAAAGTAAAATACTGACCACTGGTTAATGTCAATTTTCATTAAACATGTGCCAAAATATACCTAAACGTGTTATATCAATGTTGTCATTTACCAAAATTCGGAATACCAAAAAAAAAAGGTGAATAAAACCTTTTTACCTTACACTGCGTCTTCAATAGCCATGTCGACAAAAACACTATAGTCCAATTATGTCACAACATTTTATTGAAAAACTTATGTTTTGCACTCGCGTCACGCTGTGGCACCGATATTTACACTGCGAATTCATATTCAATTCGATATTCAAATTGAAAAAATTGATAAAATGAAAATTTGTAAGTAATTGCTTTGTTTTGATTTTTTTTCGAATCATCAAAGTCATGGCAGACCTTATGTGTACATTTCAGTCATACCATAATATTTGGCAAGACATGTAAAGGGTTTTTTAAACAGGGATGCTACAAAAGTAGAGCGACAGGGACAGAAAACGACACCATATTTGCCATTTCATGATGGAAAGATATACGAATTCGAATTTCGGTAGTAAATTTTAATAATTTCTACTCGTTGTTGGCTCGTATATCTTTTCATCATGAAATGGCAAACCTTACTAAAGAGAAATGTTAAAAGAACGGCAAGAAATACGGCGTTGTTTGCTATCCCTGTCGCTCTACTTTTGTAGCGTTCCTGTTGAATAACCCTTGAAAAAACTTTTATAGCGCTCTTATTGAAAAACCCTTTAGTATCTCCACAATACATTTTGATGGTACAACATAAACATTTCCATAAAATATGGCAAGTGGTGACGCAGTGTTAGCATCGTAAGTAGTACAATTGAAATTTTTTTGAGACAGGCAAAACTTGGTAACTACATTTTTCTTCAAATAATTTATGTAATAGATAATTTCGAAATTTGGACACACTATTATTATTATTGTCAGCTTATTTAACAGATACTTAACGAACAAAATCAATAAAGACTACTAGACTTTAAGATGTTATTTGTACCTCTTGTGAAATTGCGTCAATAACGAAGAATAGCAAATGTTTTCATTGAATGAGTAAATTTCATTGCTGGATTGATTAATGAATTTAATTAATATCGGTTGCTATATTTACGTCGATTATTTTTTTCTGTGTACGACCTTTTGCCTGTAAGTTATCCATATAGTTATATAAAAAAAACGATTTGATAAAGATATATAAAATAGAGCTTCTGAGAATCGCAAAAAATCACTTTAAAGCGCTGTTTTTATATTGCACACCACTGTATCAGCCAAATTATTGAAAAAGGCATGTTAACAACTGGTGGGTGATAATTTATACAAAAACATGTAATAAAAAATAAACAAAATGTACAACATACAATAAATAACATTTAAAATCGTGTAATGGTGAAGTATCATCATCATCACTTGACGAAGAAAATTGCTGTGTATTATAATAACACGATCAGTGTTCGCGCTCAAGTGAGCATTTAACAATCACAAAGCCAGCAATAACAATGACTACGGTAATGGCAACAGCAACAGTATAAACAACAGCAACTACAACTACAGTGGCAACAACAGCAACAGCAGCAACAACAAGAAAAGCATCAACATTAATATGCAATTGCAGCTACAATGCGAAAAAGAGTCATTCGTTTGTTGCCCATCATCATTGAGCTCATGTTCGTGCTCAACGACCAGTCGGTCTGCTTTACCCTTACACCAGTCATCGTCACCGTTACAGTCACCGTCACAGCGCTTATCATCAGCAACATACTCATTATCAACATAACCATTTTAAGGTTTGAATGTTTGGGTATATGTGTTTGTGTTCCATAATAACGTTGATGCAAAAGAAATGAAAATTTCGAATTCAGTTATGATTACAATGGTTGCAACCGCAACACTTCACCCAGTGCTAAATGATGTAGCGACGGGCCAGCGATTTGAGTGTGGACTCATAAACATATAGTCTACACTTAACTGTTGCGGATCGACCCAGCAGGAACAATTTTTTTGATGATTATGATGTATATGATGTATATGATTTATATGAGTTGTATGATGTATGTGATGATTATGATGTTATGATGTATATGATGTATATGATGTATATGATGATTATGATGTTATGATGTATATGATGTATATGATGTATATGATGTATATGATGTATATGATGTATATGATGTATATGATGTATATGATGTATATGATGTATATGATGTATATGATGTATATGATGTATATGATGTATATGATGTATATGATGTATATGATGTATATGATGTATATGATGTATATGATGTATATGATGTATATGATGTATATGATGTATATGATGTATATGATGTATATGATGTATATGATGTATATGATGTATATGATGTATATGATGTATATGATGTATATGATGTATATGATGTATATGATGTATATGATGTATATGATGTATATGATGTATATGATGTATATGATGTATATGATGTATATGATGTATATGATGTATATGATGTATATGATGTATATGATGTATATGATGTTTATGATGTATATGATGTATATGATGTATATGATGTATATGATGTATATGATGTATATGATGTTTATGATGTATATGATGTATATGATGTATATGATGTATATGATGTATATGATGTATATGATGTATATGATGTATATGATGTATATGATGTATATGATGTATATGATGTGTATAATGTATATGATGTATATGATGTATATGATGTATATGATGTATATGATGTATATGATGTATATGATGTATATGATGTATATGATGTATATGATGTATATGATATATATGATGTATATGATGTATATGATGTATATGATGTATATTATGTATATGATGTATATGATGTATATGATGTATGTGATGTATATGATGTATATGATGTATATGATGTATATGATGTATATGATGTATATGATGTTTATGATGTATATGATGTTTATGATGTATAAGAGTTATATGATAAATTCTGAAAAAATTGTATATTTTGGTTGATTTAGTACAAATCTTCATGCCAAATTTCAAGATGGTATTTTGATTACATCATATTTTAAAAAATAATTTTCTAAATTTTTATTTATTTTTTGCATTGAAAAAAAAAATATTTTTTTCGACAGTAAAAGTTGCAACAATTTCTGAATGTGTTTCTAAATCTGATTTCTAAAATGGTGCCAGTTTTATCATATTGACTCTAGTTTTTGAGATATTGATTTTGGGGTATATTTTTTACATTTTGGTATATGGTATATATCACAAAAACTAGGGACAGTTTGATGAAACTGACGCCATTTTCAGTTAGAGTTACATTTACATTAGAGTTACAAATACATTAAAAAATTATAGCAAATTTTACTTTTGAAAAAATATTTTAGTTTTCAATAAAAAAAATTTGTTAAAATTTAGAAAATTAATTTTTAAAATATGATACTATCAGAATACCATCTTGAATTTTGGCATGAACATTTATATTAAATCAACGAAATTACACGATTTTTTTCAGAATTTTTAAGGACATCAATTTTGAAATGCAAGGATAATGACCACGGGCCACATTATAATTTACAACTTTACAACCATACAAAAGTGATTTTTGGCTATTTTTTTGTAACTTTGAAGCACTGTATCTCTGGAAGTAGAGTTCGAAAAAAATAAAAAAAACGATGTATATCTAAATAAGTTTTATCAGCTGCCCAAATTTCATTGAAATCGAAGAAGGTGAGTTCCAACCGCTGGTCGATTTGGTGTGGAGTGGCCCGTACATAAGAAATATGTTGCAATATTTCCCACAGGCAATACTTCAAATAGTCCTAGAGAACAATTGCTACCGCCACGGTTGGTTATGCTTCAACACTTTGTGGTCATAATCACTTGAGCCCATCGCGTCGCCCCATCGTGATAATTTACAACGCCATTATGAAACCGAGGCTGCCGTTGTTACTATTATGATTATTGTTGCCGCTGCTTTTGTTACAGTTGTGGTAGTTGTGGCTGTTGCTGCCGTCGCTTGTCGTCGCTGTAGTGCAACCCGGCCGGCCATTCATGCAGAAAATTATACACATAAAACGCGTGATTATCCTGTCGAGAGACCTTTTATTATTATTATGCTCGAGTACTTCTTCTAGCCTGCTTCTACTTGGCTTCTACGTGCACCTGTAAGTGTCCGGCATGTGTTTAGCAACAAATGCTTTATTTCTGTGAAATGATGTAAATGAAAGTGCAAAAAAATACAAAAAACTTCAACGTAAGAAAAGCGGAATTGCTGAAAAAGGTGAGGCAGCTGCTGGTGCTGTTGCAACGGCGGCTCGTACATCCGGCCCGCACTCAGTTAACTCATTTGCTGTTTTGCTGCTAGTGCTGGTGCAAATGCTGCTAGCAACAACAACTTTATGACGTCGAAAAAAAACTACCAACTATGACCCACATAGTTGGAAGTTTTCTTTTTATTTTTTAATATTTAGAGATTTTTAGTTGAAGCGAATATTTTGTTGGCCTGAATTTTAGCTTTAGACAACATTGCTATCTACAGCAGTAGCAGCATCGTATGCAGCAGCAACGTTATGATGCTCATCATCACTACTGGCAGCAACAGTGTCTTTTACAATTTAGATTCATTCATAGAGGTCTTGCTTTCTTGGTATAAAATGTATATATCTCAGTCAGACATATTCGATGTCACTCTTTCGTGCATTCAAATGTTGTTGCAAATGATGTTGTTGTGCAGATAATGTAACTGCTGCTGCTGCGTCAAGTAGTAATCAAAAACATTTAATGTTGCCTGCACTCAGTTGCTGTTGTATATTGCAGCCGCACTTGAGCAATTGTTACGCAAATTGTTATAACCGCTGCAGTTGCTACGAATGCTGCTGGTGTTGCTATTGCTCCTGCCTCTGTTGTTGCCGTGGTTAAATATATTAATGTGTTGGCAGACACCTCAAAGCACCATCTACATATAGATGTGTCTGTGTGCACATGAATTATTAAACTATTGTTGGGTTGCAAATGCATGTGAAATGAAATGTAATGAAATGGTTTTTAATGTGCTGCCTGACGCTGCTTAAGCCGTCTCTGCTGCTGTTGATGTTAAAGTTGCCGCCAGCATTGTTGTCGGTCTTTGGGGTTAAGCATGTGCTCGGTTCTACTTAAAAGTTGAAGCGCACTTTTGTTGCTGCTTATTCTACTTGTGCTTCCCTTATTCTTCTTCACCCTTTTCATTGCGAGATTCTTCTTCTTCTTTAGTTTCTTCTTTTTTTAAAAGCTTCTTATAATCTCTTCAAAGCTGTTTCGGATAATTGCACCATTAATAGTGTAACACGAGGTCTTCATATTTTGAAGTTTTTCAAACAAAAAAAAAAAAAAAATCCAATTTTTCAAAAAAAATGTTGTGTTATAATTGTACCATATCATTTTTGTCGACATAAACATAAAATGTGTCTGTCATAAACATGAACATAAAATATGGCTAGTGGACACGCAGTATAACATTTAGCTCGGTATAGAAAAATGTTTCTATGAAAAGATGTTGTTAGCCCCAGTCCAGGCTTTAACCGAGGACCTTTCGGCTCGTAGTCCAACGCACTAACCACTGAGCTACCGCGGCTACAATCGTATTACCGATACGAATACGTTTTCTCAACAAACATCAAAAGACACGTATGCAGATAATGGCGGTCACCGAGTGTAAACTTCGTATACAAGAAGAATATTGCAAGAATACTTTTATTTACATCTAATTTCATTTTTTAGTTTCTTTTCAAACATAAGTATGTTTAAAAGGACCAATACATACTTCAAACGACGTCAAAAGAGACGTAGATAGAAAGTTCTGCAAAAGGAGTGCCAACTTTGTATACAAGAAGAATGTTGGAAGAATGGAAGAAGAATTTATTAAAATCCAATTGCTTTTTTGTTTCTTTTTAAACATCAATATGTTCAAACGATGGCAAAAGACAATCGAATTAACACGAGCGTTCGTTATAATTAAATTTGAATAGCATGTTTGTTTTGCAACAAAGTTATAACCAAGTAAACTACCAAGAAATAGTATAGAAATAGTATATTCAAATGCAATTAAAATTTTATGTTTGTATTGTAACATATTTATGATAAGTTTGACAGATTCTGCTGGGGAATATATAAAATGTTTACACATGGAAATATGTTATTACCATCTGAACAATAATTTAATTACACTTCATTCGTTATACAAGTATGGTATTATTTTATAATTACATTCAAACATATTCAAACAAATCTTTTCTATCCGTTTGGATGCTAAGCTACCTTCAAATTGTGATATTAGGGTAAAATGGGAAACGTAATTTAAACAATGTTTATACCCTACTCCTATGAGGTACAGGGTATATTAACTTTGTGCATATATTGTAACGCCCCTTAGGGGGCGTGTCCGGTATGGAAAAGTATATATATTCTTGATCAGCATCATTATCCGAGTCCGTTTAGCTATGTCCGTCTGTCTGTTTGTCTGTCTGTCTGTCTGTCTGTTTGTCTGTCAGTCTGTCTGTCTGTCTGTCTGTCTGTCTGTCTGTCTGTCTGCCTGTCTTGCTGTCTTGCTGTCCGTATACGAGAAAACTTGAGAAATACTTGTCAGAATTCGATGAAATTTTGTCAGAATATATTTTAGCCAAAAGTTGGAACTGAGTTTGAAAATGAGCCAAAGCGGTCAACGGCCACGCCCACCTGACATACAAGTCATTTTTATATAACTCTTTAGGAACTAATAATTCGAAAAGTATTCAAGATATAGTTAAAAAATTTAAAACGTATTGTTGTAATTCATACAAAAATATGTGGTCCAAAATGGGCGTGGTCCGCCCACATTTTTTCATTATTTCCCGGGTATTCACTGTGGAAATTTGAACCGTAAATTATTAAAATTAAATCTATGAAATATTAGCCTTACAAAATTTTATATATAGGCGTGGTCCGCCCAATTACATTTTTTAATTCTTTTTATTAGTTTTTTATACTTTTATATAAATTTTTTAAATTATGGGTATATAAGACGTAAATTTCTGATATGTCAAAATTTTAAAATTAAGGTATACAATTAAATATCCCACATTAATATCCCCACCAAAGGTGTAGGGTATTCCATAGTCGGGCCCGACCGACTATAACAATCCATTCCATGTGACCTAACTTTCCCAACTCGTTTTTTGTTATTTAAGTAAAAATATTGTGTTATATGAATTATTTAATTGATTTCGCCAAGAAAAAATTCAATTCATAATTTCGTGACCACAAACCAATGAAAAGCAACATTTTGAGGTACAAATATTCATATTAGCAAACGGAATTGCTAATTTAACGAATAATATCAAATGTTTTCATTAAATTAGTGAATTTTATTTCTGGACTGATTAATGAAAGCAATTAATATTGGTTGCTATATTTACGTCGATTATTTTTTTCTGTGTTCACCTGAGATATGATCGGAATTGCAGAAGAGAGCCGAGAAGGGAATCTTAAACAAGAGCAACAAGAATACTATATCGTTAAATATTCTTAAACTTCATAAAAAGAAGAAGAAGAATTTTATACAGTTTCCAACCATAAAAGCCAAAAAAATTAAATTTCAACAATTCAGTACAATGCAATATCTTGTTTGCCGGGCTTCATTCGCTGCAAACTCGCATCGTGTGCTTAGGCAATGGCGATTGTTAATGCAATTAATTCAATAGTCATTTAAAAAAATTATTTAATTGTACTTAAATCTAACATTTCAATTTTTCTGTTAAATTATTAATTAAAATGATTAAATATTTAATCAATACTATTAATTCCATAGTCGTTCCAGCAAATATTTTAATTGTATTGATGCATCAGCACATTTTTGTTTATTTTCTGTTCATTTATTAATTAATATGATTAAATATTTAATCAATTTAATTAAAGATAGTATCGGCGATGAATCAATTAAAAATTAATTGTGTTGATCAATTTTTTTGCTATATTTACACATATATTTTTTCTGTGTACAAAGGTTATGACAAACTAGTAAAAGAATCGTCCTTTTGGCATGACCAAATTTTCAATTTTTCGAATTCGTCCTTTTGGTTGTGCCTTTTTAGTGTGCCGTCCATCTCTAGTTGAAACTAACCTGTGCTTGCACATGTAGTTTCTCCTTCCTGATGCCTCGTCTATGCGCAGTAGTTACATTTTGTGTTGATTTTTATAAAATATAAAGTAGAAATTCAACATTTTCCAAGAATAACAATATAACTAACTGCCAGACGCATTTTCTATGGCCAGAGCAATAATAATATTTAGCCAGCTTTGTAGAGCTCAACAGTTTTCTATGAATTATGGCAGACTAAATCTGAGAAGCTTCAGATGAAGCTGAAAGTGCCTATAAAAAGAAACAATCAATTTATATAAATTGTTTTTCTGAAATAATAGAAAATTTAATAACATTTCCAATAACAAATTTCAATAGAATTGTTTTTTTGTAGACGTATAATAATAGTGTATTTCTTATGTGCATAGTTTATAAAAATATTTTTAAGTTTTAATTAGAATTTTAAAGAAACCATAAGAAAAATACGTTTGTTAAGTTCTTTAATTTTCTTTTTCTAAAAATTGGCTGAATTTCGATTGGACACAAAAAGACCAAAACACAAATAATGTATAGAATGTTCAAATGAAAGAAAACGCAGACTGTTACGTTACATTCATACGCATATTATATGTCTCTGAAAACACATTAAATATAATACTTTTAGTATTTATCTATGTAGTATCAATTTCAACATATATAACTTTTGTTATATGTCTAGTTGTTTAGGAGTTATTTCAGAATGGACTGTTACGTTACATTAATTGGCAGTAGATTTTAAGTTACATTACATTTTTGAAAAATTCTTCTATTCTATTGAACTATTTTCAACATGGAATTCATAATTTCTAAGCTTAGAATGAAAGTGGTAAATTAAATTTTATTTATGCTGAAAATACATCGATTCGTCGTACTCTCAGGAAATAGAAATAAATCTTAAACAATTAATTAAATTGTAATAAATTAAGTGTGCATATTTTAGTGTATATATTAAGCACTGTAACTCGATAATTTGTACAATTTTAAATTACCAATGTTAGTTTCATTGTTTGTATTGGTTATGTTAGTTACGTAAATTGTAGACTTCCAATTTAAATCTAGTTTATATAATACAAAAAGCATTCACACTGAGTCCGTCTGTCTTGTAATTGCATGTTTGTCAGAAAATGTACTTTAATTAGTATTGCATTCGCATTGCAGTGTGGCCAGTTTTTGCTTTTTATTAAAAACACAAATCCAGTGAGAACACCAAAATAATATCTACCAACAAAAAAGCATTACTAATTGTGTGATCATTATTGTATTTCATTTTTAAATTGTAATAATAAACCTTCTACTTACACGTCTTATTAGGTATATTTTAATTTACTAAAAATGTGTAATAAATTTAGACATCTATTTGCAATACTCAGAAAGGTGCGAAGTCGTTATGAAAAACCATATATATTCTTGATAAGCGTCCATTACAGACTAGTATGGATTGGTAGATCGATTAATCAAACTCAGAACCTAGATTACTTGTGTACCTACGACGCACGGTGAACAAAATGATGAAATTTGTGAACAAAACAATAATTTTTTTATTTAAACTTCAAAGTTTAAGAGATATGAGCCTTCAAAGATAGGAAAAAATTACATTCCATACATAAATGTATGAAAATACATATTGGAACATAACTAAAATATCCTTTCAAATCCTTAAAATTGTATTTAGTCTTTTAGAAAATACACCATCATCTGAAGAAAAAGTAGCTTTCGGTTTGCTCCGGTTTACAAGAAAAAATACTACCATTTTCGTTAGAAATTTATTAATATTATTTTAAGTATCATAACTCAATACACATGAATTATACAAAGTATATATTCACACAAAATTATATCAATAGTGTGTAAAAAATATCAGAAACACCAAAATTCCATTGATTCATGCACATTTTATAAGATTTCACGTCAAAACTTTCAATTTGAATAATATTCTGTCAAGTTAATAATTTTTTATCATTTAAACCTAGAGATATCCTTCATTCGGACTAACTTTTTTATAATCACAATCAATGTGTTAAAAAATAAATCATACTGATATCGGCTCCAGATTTTGAAAAATCATTTGTCAAAAATTTCAAAAAATTCTTGAAATTTAAATATTTCTACAATATTTTTTGTGAATCAATAGAAGACATTTTGTAACGCAACGCTAAAAAATTATCCAAAAAAATACCATTGATAGATTAAAATATCTTAAAAATATATCGAAATATTAGCACTAATGCATTTACTATAATTAGTCTTCACAATTGACAGTTTTTGTAAATGAAGTTTTAATTTTTATTTAAATGAAATTTAAAACCCAAAAGGTTCTTGAAGTTTCCATAATTAATTCGATTTATAATTTTTATCATATTAATATTATATACAAAAATTTTAATATACGAAAAATCAGATCTTGTATAATAAAATTTTTAAAATAAACCTGACAGCTGGCAACATTTATATTTAACGACTAAGTGCACTACCAACTCTCTGCTTCTACATAAGTGTTGTTAAGTTTACGGGGAGCATAATAATAGTGTAGCCGTGCTGTACTGAAAAACCAATAACGCTTAAATGCAATCAGTAATAAAACGAAAATTTAGTAAATTTTGTTCGTTTAGAAAAACAACGTTTTTTGGGATTGGTTACTGCGCAGCTCAGTCTCCGGATTCCTCCAATTCTCGTTACTATTCTAGTTTGTATTAATGATCTTCTTCCATTGACCAAGACCCCGATCTATTCCTTTGCAGATAACAGTGACCATTGTCATTAATATTTGTTCAAAAAGTGCCCAAACTCTTTGGAAATTGAGATGATGCACAATGAAAGACATACTCAATACACAAAAAAAAGAACAAAATTCACCAACAACCAGTATTCATCATATTGATGATTTCATTCATTGAACTAAAATCGTATTTTTTCAATGTTTTTCACTTTCAATTTTTTTTATCAACATTAAATTTCAAACAAAAATTTGTCTCCATTTATTTATAATTCTTATAAGATTTATGAAATTTAAATTATTATGGTTTGATGAATAAAATTCATCAATATGATGTACACTTATTCATTAATATGATGAAATGAAGTCTTCGCATAATTAGCAATTAAAAATTATAACTCGTATATGAATTATAAATACTTAAATGTGTAAATGGAGACAAATTTGTGTTTGAACTTTGATGTTAAAAAAAATATTGAAAATGAAAAACATTTAAAAAATGCGATTTTAATTCAATGAACGAATTCGTCAATATGACGAATACAGTAGGTGGTGAAATTTTTGTATGTAATGACTTTAAAACCATCCATAAAACAAATATAGTTGCTATAAATGCATGACCCAATGTACTTGATTATCTGACACATACAAATTTTTGTTAATAACTGGAATATACACTGTTCATAATATATATGAAAAAAATTCATTCTATTTATGAAATATTCTTCGTATATACGAATCACACAATTTTAGTGAAATTGATATAATAAAACACGTTCATAATTGTTATAAATTGTGTTCATTAAGATATTCATTTTAACTAGCAGTGATTATTTTCACCGCTCGTCGCGACGCTTCGTTAGCCTATGATGGCAGATACAGTTCATGGTTTTTTTTTCGTATGTCATTTGGTACTTATATAGCAAATCGCTTTCTTTGTTGTTTACAACTCTAAAGAAACGTGCGTAGCAATTACCTAACATGGATTAACTATAAACAGCAGAAATAGGCAGCAACTAAATAAAATAAAAAGTAATTAAAAAATAAATTAAAATACATAAATAAAATAAAAACCAGTTGGGAAGGTTAGATCACATGGAAAATTTTAAAGTAGGTGTTTTAATGATAGTTAGGATTATCAAAATTATAGTCGGTCTAAGCCGACTATAAATACCCTACACAAATGTGAGGTTACCATTCAAATTGGTATATAGGTCACCACGGTATACGAATCCTGAAAATAACTACAAACTTTCCATCGCTGAAGAATTTCCATTCATTTGATACCCATATTTACAAATGGGTAGGTGTACCGAATTTCGATTTTTTTTTTGGTAACCACAACTCGTTTCGCAGGAATACATTATTTTCATGTATTTCAGCATGATGTCAATATATATTTGACATCACGGACAGACGGACATCGCTAAATCGACTCAGGAGTTCATGCTGAACTAGAATAAATATACTTTTCCATACCGGAGATGCTTTCTTCAGTGTGTTACAAACGGCGTACCAAACTGAATATACCCTTTCACTCTTAGTATAGGGTATAAAAATTATATAATAAAAAAAATAAAAATAATATAAAAAAATAGATTTGTTGTTTTTTTTTTAATAGTTTAAAAGTTCATAAATACCATGAATTATTTCATAAATATTATGAATGCGTTCATCAACATTGATGAACAAATGCATTAATAGTATGAACTTTTTTTTCTATGCAGAAAAGCCTGAATACACCCTCAATAAAGGTGCTGTGGATATTGATGAGACAGCTGCTCTTGAGTTCTAGGCATATCAGTTTAATGTGCCCACCGTTGAAACGATCATATATTTCATATATCAAAATAAGCGACCAAGTGCCAAGGCCTGATTTCATCAGGTCGTGTTTTCTCTCGTTGTATTCGTGCATCGGACCAAGCCAACCTCTTCGTATTTCACTCAAGAGAACCACTCATTACAGTGAGAGAATTCGTTCTTCAGACACTGTTTTGTACATAATTTTTGATATTGTCAAATTCAAAACCAATGTTCAACGACACAACTCCTTCTGAACTATTTTTCTTTATACGTAATCCTTTCCTACTATAAAAACTATACTAGGACTTGCTCTGAGCGTTGGTTAATCTGGTGTAAGTTGAACACGTTTTTGTTTGTATTCAAAAATTACAATTTCCCACATTACCCCATGTCCCACTTTACCAAAGATTCCCCTATATATCATAGATATGTACTGAAATAATACTTATTTCTTTTGGGTCCATTAGTTAGGCGGTATTGACTTTATAGAGAAGCAAAATATGGCAAATCTTTCTGTATGTCGTTATTTGTTGTGTCTGCTGTATTGGTGAAGTGCATGTACGTTCGAATGCCTGTTGGTCTGTCTGTCTATCTGTATATCTGCCATAGCTTTCATTCTGCTTTCCGGGTTCAATTGAATATTTTGTATTGTAATATATATTGCAAATATTTGTTCAATAAATTGCAATGCCAAGCAGTAGCAACACCAAACAACCACAACAAACCCAACAATAACAATTGCCCCAACAGCAACAACAAACATCAAATAGTGGCAGCAACATTGCGCTTAATGCAATCTCTTTTAGCCACATTCCTACCCCCTCCCACCCGTTCGACCAACATGCGTCTGTTTCTGTGACTTTGACCGGCTTGGCACGTATGTAATTTACATCTTAACAATAGGTTGATATTACCAATTAGAGCAACTTCGTTTGCATTTAACTTATTCATTGATTCTGTTCATCCTTTCATTTGACTCTGGTATTCATTTTATTTGCTGTTGTGTTTAATACGCAAATAAATTGGTCCTCGATCGAAATATATCAAAGTTCAATGCAATTCATTTGTTAATGTTTTACTGGTTTCTGTTGTCTGTATTAAATTTCTTATTTATTTATGCTGTTTCTACAGAACGTTGTAATATATTTGCACTTTGTTGTCTGTCTAATCAATAGTCGGTAGGTTGACTTGATTTGTATTTTTTACTCCTTTTCAATTCGAATTGTTTTTCAATTAATTGCCAATTGTTTGTACTGTACAAACGCGTTTGCTGGATTCAGGTAAATTTAACCTTTTGGTAATATTTACAAAGTGTAAAATGTAGAATTCAAAGTTTTATTTGAAATGCAATGATTTATATTGTGTTATGACTGCTTTGAAATTGATTAGCCTTTTCATATATTATTAGAATTGCCAGTAAACTGTTCGTGACTTAAGAGGTTAGTCAAAGTTCAATATTCTTATGGATTTGAAGATTATTTTACTTCCACGATGGTGTAAATAAATAAAAAAAAAAATAGATAAATATTGAGCTTTGCACGAAGAATGGTTAATCTGTAATTTACAATGGGCATTTCCTGGGATTCTGGACGGGATATTCATACGTTTAAAACTTGAATATCTCGAAGGAAGATTCATGAATCACTTCACTATTTTATATTGCAACAATAAAGTGTTATAGCTAAAAAAACTAAAAAATTGGAAAAATTAAAAATCTTGTTATACCAAAAGGGCGAATCTTTTCGATTTTTTGCTATAACTCTTTTTTGGTGCAAGATAAAATAGTGATGTTATGGCATTAATTATTTGATTTTAAAGCACCTATCGATTGGCATCAATATTTAAAAATAATTTGCCTAACACTTTTCTTGCAAATGAAAAAAATTCAAAAAAAATATTTTTAAATAATGATGCCAATCGATAGGTGCTTTCAAAACATACAATTAATACCTTTCCATTCATATTTTATCGTATACCAATAAAACGTTTTGACAATAAAACGAACAGATTCGTCCTTTTGGCATGACAACATTTTCAATTTTTCGAATTCGCCCTTTTGCTTTTGTCTTTTGTGGCTAAAAGTATCCAATAAAACCACACAAGATTTTAGCACAGTATAATTGAGGAAAAATTACATTCAAAAATGTAAAAAAACACAAATGTCAAAAATTACACATTCGTCCCTTTGTCAGATTTCAAAGTATTTTTAAAATAAAAACCTTAGTGAAAATTGTCAAACGAAACTTTTCGTCCCGTCTGAAATTTTACTGTGACCGACGTAGCGTCGGTAGCTCTGTAATATTTCGGGCATATTTTCGACAAACGCTCAGATAAATAGAATATTTTGGGAAGATTATAGCAGGTTGTAAATTTTTGTAGAATTTTTATGGCAGATTCACGCCATATTTGGTGAACTGGCAGAAAACAGATAATTTTTGATACAAACTCCGCCTTTGCCTGTTTGAAATATGTTGAAAAAATGTTTCAACAATATCTCTACCTTGCAAAAAAAAAAAATGTCTGGGGGAAGACTCCCAAGACAAAACTTTTGGCATTTTTCTGGAATATTTCTGGCATATTTCCGGCAATTAAATATAATATTTTGGGAAGTGTATAGCACCCCTGACTCAATTTTTGGCAGGGTCGAGGTATTTTCGAAACATTTTTCGACATATTTCAAACAGACAAAGGCGGAGTTTGTATCAAAAGCTGTATTTTTTCTGCCCGTTCCCTAAATATGGCGTGAATCTGCCATAAAAATTCCACAAAAATTTACAACCTGCCCGAAACAGGAATATTTCGGGCATATTTCCGAAAAAGCACAGCTAAATGGAATATCTTGGGTAATGTATAGCAGGTTGTAAAATTGGATGGCATTTGAATCGCAGATTTACGCCATATTTTGGGAATGGGCAAAAAACAGACAGCTTTTGATACAAACTTCGCCTTTATCTGTTTGAAATATGTCGAGGTAATGTTTCTGAACTGCCTCGACCCTGCCAAAAATTTTGCCTGGGGTGCTATACACTTGCCAAAATATTCTATTTATCTGTGCGTTTGCCGGAAATATGCCCGAAATATTCTAGAAAAATGCCAAACATTTTGTCTCGTGCAGGTTGTAAATTTTTATAGAATTTTTATGGCAGATTCACGCAATATTTAGTGAACGGGCAGAAAACAGACAATGTTTGATACAAACTCCGCCTTTGTCTGTTTGAAATATGTCGAGGAAATGTTTTTGAACTGCCTCGACCCTGCCACAAAATTTTGTCTGGGGCTACGATCCGAAAGGTCCCGGGTTTGATTCCAGCAACTGTTAACATCTTTTTTCATATCATACGACTTTGATTTAAAAACTATTTCAGTATATAATTATTTGATTTATTAAAAATTAATTTGTCGGCCTTTAGGGCTACCGTATGCAATATGTATTTTGCACTGGTTTAAAACTAGACAAATTCGTTTTTGCAATACTCTATTTAAAGTTCGACTAAAAGCAAACAATATCAAATCCAAAAATCCAAAATCCAAAAACCTTATGGATTTACACGGCAATGATAAGACCGATGATATCATATGCATCGGTAGTCTGGTGGAACAAGCTGTCGCGAAAATGCGTGACAACTAGTCTTGCCAAGATTCAGAGAACTGTGTGTCTGGGTGTTACGGGTGCCTTTCCCACTACACCTGGTCCAGCACTGAATGCAATCTTAAACCTACCACCACTTGACATCTTCATCAGAGGCGAAGCCATGAAAGGCTGCTGGAGACTAAAACGAGGTGGTTTCTGGTTTAATGTTCCCTGGAATATCTCTGATATTGCACTTGACACTCCATTAGACACCTGTCTACTGGAGATGCCCTCTGATGCAATGATAACAGAAATATTACCAAGACGAAATTTTGAGGTCTGCCAACCTGACATTCAAGACTGGCTAACGCCTGACTGTGAGCCAGGTAGAGGGTCACACCGCATTTTCACAGACGGCTCCAGAACCGATCAGGGATCTGGTGCTGGAGTGTTTGTGGAACCGGATGACCGCAGACTTCACTTCGCCTTAGGCGACAATGCCTCGGTATTTCAAGCCGAAGTCTATGCTATACTTATGGGTATGGACTACATTGCGGATAATAGATGGCAGAACAGGGCTATATCAGTTTGCAGCGATAGTCAGGCTGCTCTAATGGCTTTGAACAACCAGGTCATCACATCCAAAATTGTACGTCAATGCAGATCACGTCTCAATTGTGTTGGTAAATACAATGAAACTGATTTGGGTGCCGGGCCATAAAGGAGTTTCGGGCAATGAAACATCTGACGAACTAGCACGTGCTGGATCTGAGGATAATCCATTTGGACCAGAACCTGTGCTTGGACTACCTGCATCTACGGGGAAATTCGTCATCAGCTCTTGGGTCGCCTCCGCACACAAGAGCAGATGGCTGAATGAGACGAAATGCAGATTCTCCAAGCTCATGACACCGACGATAACCAAAAGATCGGCCTCGTTTCTACTTTCCTTAAGTAGAAAGGAGTGCAGAAAACTGACGGGACTTCTAACGGGACACAACGCATGTGAAAAACACATGAACGCAATCGGCCTGGCCGAAAGCGCCTTATGTTCTGCCTGCTACGAAGAAACTGGCACCACAGAGCACTATCTCTGTGACTGTCCAGCATTTTCTAGAATAAGAAGGCAGATCTTTGGCACAGACTTGATGAGAGAGGATCAGCTTCACTCTCTATCACACAATAGCCTTCTTAGATTCAATAATGAATCTAAGAAGTATCATTAAAAACCAGGGAACTGGGTCACAGCACAATGGATATAACCCTGTCTGAGTACTGTGGCTCTATTTTTTATCCCACATTAAAAAAAAAAAAAAAAAAAAACAATATCAATATTTTTTTTTTATAATCTTTTTTAAAATATTAAAATATACATAACATTTTTTAATACTTTAAAAAAACGCTTATTTTATTTGTTCATCTAATGTACTGAAATCTATTGCCGAGTTCTTTTGTTTTTGAGAATATTGAAATTTGTCGTACAGTGTTTTTTTTTAATAATATTGACAATTTTATTATTTCACACATAAAAGTAGTTCGTATGTCAGATCTCACACGACATAAATATGTCAAACGTTTTGCTCACTTAAGTGACCTTTAATCTCATGCATATATTATAAACGGAGCCCTACATTTTCAGATGTATTTACATGAAAATAGCAGAAATTGCTGCCAAATAATGGGTTGGCCTTCAAAATACAAACAAAATATATATTAAAGAACCTAAGGTCAGCATGACACAACCGCAAGAAAGGTAAACAGACAAAAAAATGAACCAATGACCCTAATAACTGTCGAAGTTCATGTGGTTTTTTTGTCGGGGGGCAACATTTATTTTATTTGCAAAAGTAGGCGATAAATAGTATTTGCAGCTACAACTGCTAATAAACCATATAAATCTGTCAAAGCCACATGGTCGGCGCCTGACATGGGCGGAGTGGTTGCTGTGCTTCGGTGTGTCGCGGTGCACATTGGTTCCATGAAGGGTAAATGAAAACAGGGGGTCGCCTGGGACTAAAGGTTGACATGCCTAATAGTTCGCTTTACGATTTACAGGCACAAGGCCAACAGTTGCAGTTGTCGCCATTAGTATGGCTGCTGTTTGACATGTTTGTTGTTGCTGGTGTTGCTACTGTTGCTGCCTTTCAAATTGCTGGTGGATCCGACAAGTTTTAAAGATTTCATGCATTATTTAAGTAAGTAGCATATTTAAAAAGAATGCTAGACTTATAAAATTCATGTTTTTGTTGCTGTCACTGGTTTGGTTTAAAACTACTCAGCAAAACAAAAAAAAAAGTGTTTGCCATGGACTTTTCATACATCAATTCTATATAATTCGTGGTTGCTGATTTTGACTGCATAATCAGTTTTTTTTTTCTATTACGTAACGTTTTTAAGAAAATGGCTCTCAATATTTTAGGCATTTTTCAGCTGATTGATTGATTGATTGAAGGAGGGGGGAAAAACCCCTACTACATACCTACTACATAAAGTAGGCCCGTTGTGACCCCTCGGATCATGAGTCGTCTGTAATATGTTGTAGCTGTTATGCTACTCAGTGGAGTTCAGAAATTCCGTGGATTTGACAAATTTTCTTAGTACTTTCCAGTCCAAGCTTTCCAGTTGTTTCAATGATGAAATAAGCGGAGCTCCGAAGTGGATGAATCTAAGTCTGGCAAATGCCGGGCAGTGACACAAGTAGTGTTCAAGCGTCTCTGTCTCTTCCTCACAGGCCTTGCAGAAGTAAGAGTCGACTCTTCCCAATTTGAAAAGATGACCTCTTAGCTCATTATGGCCCGTGAGGATGCCTGTGTATTGTTTTAACTCCCTTTTATTAAGCGTTAGAATTTTGTTTGTTTTGGATTTGTTCGGGGGGCCCCATAGCCATTTAGTTGCTTGGCCCTCGCTCGATTCTTCCCATGATTTTTTGTGAAGTCGATAAGCCCATGAGCTCATCTCGTTTTTTAGAAATTGGAAAGGTCTGCCGGTTATGACTGAGATTGTGTCCATTTCTGATCCATTTCTCGCCAATTCGTCGGCTATTTCATTCCCCTCAATGTTACAGTGTCCTGGGACCCAGATAATGTCCACAGTGTTAACAAGTAAGAGATCAGCAAGGGCCACTTTACATTGTAGAACCACTCTGGATTTCACCTTGTCCGTGTATAAAGCTCTAATGGCAGCTTGGCTGTCTGATACTCTTTAATACACAGTGAGTGCTTTGTATAAATTTAGCCCCTTCTGTTATAGCCACTACTTCCGACTGAAAGACGGAGTTGTGGTCATGCAGACGAAGGCTTTCATTTGCAGAAAAGGCTTCACAGAAAAAGCCCGCTCCAGTGTGACCGTTTAGTTTTGATCCGTCAGTGTAGAGGTGGATCCCCGGATTGCTAGACAATACTTGGCCGTTGTCCCATTCCTCCCTAATCGGGAAAGCGAACTTTGCGGCGGTATGATTGGTTTCCTCCGGGATGCGGTCGCAGTTCCAATTACCTTAATGTCTCGGAATTGAGCCATCCCCCGAGGATGTTTAGTCGAGCCGCTGCGACCGCGGCCTCATATTTAACTTGAATTTGTATTGGGCGTATGTTTCGAATAGTCTCAATAGCTTTGGTCGAAGTGGTAGACATCGCACCTGAAATGCCGAGACAACACGCCCGTTGCACTTTCCCGAGTGGTTTGATGTTACATTTTCGTCCCAAAGCTGTCCACCATACAAGTGACGCATATGTGAGTATTGGTCGTACAACGCTGGTGAAAATCCAGTGGGTCATCTTTGGTCGAAGTCCCCATGTAGGACCAATACATCTTCTGCAGGTTGCCAAACCCTAACGACTTTTGTGGCTCTGCTAGCTATTTGTGCCTTCCAGTTAAGTTTAGAATCCAGGATAACTCCAAGGTACTTGACTTGACCTGTAAGTGCCAGTATCTCTCCGTTTACCTGTGGAAGAGGATAGCTAGGTAGCTTCCTTTTCCTAGTAAAGAGACAGATTTCAGTTTTTTGGGGGTTTATATTTAATCCCCTAGGTGATGACCATTCAGCCGAGATATCCAAGGCTTCTTGGATTCGTCTAGAAGGGAGAAGAGGATGTGTCCCCGAGGCAAGGATGGCGATGTCGTCTGCGTAGCAGACAGCATGTAAACCAGCCTCGATTAGTCTTCTTAGGAGACTGTTTATGGTGACGACCCAGAGTAGCGGTGAGAGAATGCCACCCTGTGGGGTACCGCGAAACACCCTTCCCTTTAGGGTAATATAAGCACCCTCAACATCTATGAAGGCTGCTAGAGTGAGTCCTTTTAGGTCCATAGACCTTTCAATTTTGTTAACTACCTCATGTAAGGCGGTTTCAACGGATCGTCCCCTTGCATGTTGTTTAAACTTCAGCTGCTCATAAGGGAGTTTTTCCTTAACCATGGTGTCGCATATGCGTTCCATTGTTTTCAGTAGGAAGGACATTAGACTTATGGGTCTATATGCCTTAGCGGTTGAGTAGGTTTCTTTTCCCGGCTTAGGTATGAAAACTACTCTTGATTCTTGCCATGTGAGGGGGGTCAGCTACTTTTACAATTAAAATAAAAATACAGTCCCGTACATATCTAAATTTACAAAACACTAAGGATTGAAACCGTAACCGAAATCGATATCCGTTTAAAACCCTTTCAAAGCGAAACCGTAATCGAACCATTCAAAAAAAATCAGAAATAAACCGATATTCAAAACCGACGTATATGGTTTCGGTTTTATACCGATTGAAAATGGTTTTTAAATGTATAAAAAGAAACCGAAATTGAGAAATTTATTAAATTTATTTATTATTAAAAATTTCAGTTCAGTCGCTCAGAAGCATTCGTTGAATGCGGCTGTGCAATACATATTTTATTAACCCTTTAAGGCCTGCAGTATCAAATATACACCAGATGATTACGTAGTACATATTTTCCCTGTCATGTTACCCCATAATGTGGATGTCTTATTCAAAGAATTTTGTATATTTTTGCACATAACTCCACTACATTATTTCAGTATGACATTGTACATCACTATGTGCATTTTCACCTATTTTAAACAATTATTTTATATACAAACTATAAAAAAATCAGATCAAATGTCAGTAAGATAAAGTTTAATATTTTTTTTCAAAAATTTGACAGCAAAACAATTGTGAACTTATATTAAAAAAATAAGAGAACTCAGAGAATTGTGATAAATTACTCTCTCGACACACTTTTTAGGTAACACAAATTTCTTTTTGAATTTTTGCAAAAACTAATATCTGGACACAGATTTTTTTTTGTCAATTATCCGTAGGGCAAGATTCATATTTAATTTTATGATAAAGTTTGCATCTGCTACATGTCAAAATCGTGCGATAACTAGCGATATAAATTACCAAAAACGGCAATTTTTGCAACTTTGACTCGACTTTTTAGAAAATCTCGACGTACCCTAGTAGAAATTTGCCCGATGCGCCATCGGAAAATGATCGGGTTTTCGTTGGGTAAGCCCTATTAGAGAAAATATGATCATTGCCTTTGCATGCCCTTATCATGCTTACCATAGCAGGGTTTACATTATCTAAACAGTCAATGTTCCCGATCATAGCTACATTATTTGTTCCTAATAACGAAATTAGTATCAGGTAATGATCGAGATTAATGAGAGAAACCCTATTATGCTCGGGCTCAGACAAGGCAATTGTCGGGTAAATATTAAAATGGGGAATTGCCTGATCAGTACATGATCATGGCCTGAGGTCAATACATGATCAGAACACTGCGTTACAAGGACATTATGGGCCTCGTCATATCCCGATCACCTCAAATAATGACATGATCACTTCATGACCATGGCCCTACCAAAATTTCTACTAGGGTTAGGGTAAATTCTGAGTACGCAGCAAGAATCAGGAGACCAAAATCTACCGGAAATCATACGTTTAATTTCTGTGGTCGCCAACAACCCTCAATTTGTAGAACATTGTAGTTTATTTAATTGTTTTTTTTTTTTGCATCAAGTATCAAAGTTACCAATGACGTTCAGCTGCCATCGAGTCTTTGTTTCTTTAGAAATGAGGATGAAGACGACACAGTTACCATCAATGGTCCCCGGTATAGAGCGATGTTAACCGATTAGCCAGAGCCACACATTAAAAGCAGAATAAATTTAATTTCAATGTTTCGTTAAAATTTCTTTTCCTATTATTTCTATCTGGTCATCTTGTATATAAAAATGCATACACTCTCTGACTACCGATAAAATACTAAATAAATATTAATTAAAACTTGAGAATTGCGCAAAAAATGCACTAAAATATTAAGCTGCTCCAATTAAACTCGGCCAAACTATGCGATTTGCCACAATATCGAAATTTCGTTGCGCGCTTTTATCCAGGCACGTTTCAATTATTTCGCTGCTTCCAGAAACGTGCGTTTCAAGATTTTCTCAAAGTTTTGATGTGCAATTTTTTTTGTTGTTGTTGGTTCGTCAGTTTGTGCCACATTTGCCCCTTATTTAAGCGTGGTTGTTGTTGCTGACGCGCCAAAAACTGAACCAAATAGCCGTCAGCAAGGATACGCGTGCTGCTCCTAAAGCGCATAACTTCATCGTCAAGGATCGCCGTAAAGCGTTACGTTGCAAGGACTCGCCGCACAACACAGCACAGCACAGCGCTGCGCTGCGCAGCACCTCAGAGCACAACGGAACGCAATGCAATGAGTCATTTCATCCTTTGGTTGCTTTTATGTGGTGCACATTAATGTGTTTGTGTGCGGCGGCCGCAGAGTGCAGCAGCATAAAAAGTTTTTTGCGTTGCAGCAAAACTGTTGGCCAGGGCTTAGTCTATATCTTTGCGGCGCTAAGAGCCTGCTAAGAAGTTGAGAAAGTCAAGCGAATTCTCGTCGTTCACATCACAATGAATTCCGTCACAGGAGAAGAGAACCGACCGACCTAAGCGGCGCAAAACGTGCAACAAAAATGTGTGGCAGAGGAAGGAACATTTCTAATTAAATTCGCTTGATACCCGCCCGGCTGAAGATGAATTTAAGCAGTGCAATGCTGGCACTTAGTTGACTGCTACTCTTTTTGATACGTTTTTTTTTATTGCTAGATGCTACTTTTTGTGATTGGCATGGTGGATGAATAATTTTTCTGTGGATTTTAATAAATTCAAGAAAATTAATTTTGATGTAAAATGTTTGTTTTACATACCACAGAACAGAGAATACAGTCTCTGATAAATTTCTCAAATTTCCATATTTAATTAAACAAAATAAAAAATGGCACGAACTATATATATTCAAAAATAACCTGAAATTTCAATTTTGTTACGATTTTTGTGAAAGTTTTTCTAATAAAAATAAATGTTAAAAAATTTAAAATTTTTACTTTTCAAATCTGAGCATTTTAATCCATTTCATCTTAAAACTTGATATGGATGAATTTCGTTCTCAAACCATGATTCATTGTATTGATGAACGATTCATAATATTGATAACTACAAAACATCAATGTTATGAATTCACTAAAAATATGATGAATGAGCGAAAAAGTGTTCTTCTATATGATAATATTGTCGAATGCTGTTCATCAAACCAAATTTCAATCAAAATATTTTTTTTTTGTTCATTTAAAAAAAAAAAATGCAAAAAAAAATTTCGGACAAATTAAAAAAAAATATATCTGGGAATTTTTATTCTGTAGGAAAATTTTTTTTTTGCACAATTTTTTTATTTTTTTTTTAATTTCAGTTCGCACAAAAATTATACATCAATTAATTTATTTTGAAAAAACGATATTCTTTTTTTAAATAATATTTTATAAATCAAGCAAGCAATATTTAACAGTTAAATAACATAAACTTTATAGTAAATATAAATATCGTCGATGATACTGCAATGCCGCCTATATACAGTTTCGAACATCCCATGGAAAATAAATTTTACAGCTGAAAAAATACTGTTTTGAATCTCAATTCTGCACTTACTTCATCCAAAATTAAGTATGTCATAACTTATAATGGCATTTATTATGCGAAATATTTTCATTTACTTAGGTGGTTTTGCAGTATCTTTGACGTTATCTGCAAATGAAGAAAAATTCGTGTGTGTATAAATTTTATGTTTAAGAACATCATATTGAACATTAAAAACATCTATTGAATATTCAAAACATCAAATTGCAATTCAATGAATGAAATCATCCATATGATGAATCTGGTAATTGGTGAGAGACACATACACATTGATTTACGTCGGACTGAACAGATTTCCACATGTACATTTTATTTATTTATTTATTCGTATACCATAACCACTTTCTGTAGAAATGAACAACAAATGGTTGCGTTTTTATTTAAATCTATATATATTGGCATTTAAAAAGTCAGGCATTGCTACTTAATTGGCTTTAAAAAAACATCATAAATTCAATCGGCGTACAAAAGAACCACAAGTACCGCACATTCTAGCAGAAAATGAAAACAAATATTTAAATTTTTTCCAGATATTGTATTAAAAACAATTCAATTTTTAAACGTACGGATTATTTGTTATTTAATATATTTAATATAAATATTTATAAATATTTTATTATTTTTTATTTTATTAAAAACAGTATGAAGTAAAATTTGTAAAATATTTATGACAGATTCACGGATATTTTAGGAACGGGCAGAAAACAGACAGCTTCTGATACATAATTCGTATTCGTCTGCTTGAATTATTTCGATTAAATGTTTCTAAACTGCCTCGACGCTGCCAAAAATTTTATCTATGGATATTAACAAAAAGATAATGCAACCAATACCTTTAACTATTGAGATATATATTAGTATTTTCAAAAGGCATGTTATGTGGAAAAAATGCAAGTATCACAATAGATTTATAACAACAATAAACATTTATTTGAAAGTTCAAAAAGTCATTCCGATTTATTTCCAATAAAATACCTTATAAGTATTACTTATATTTAAAACTCAGCCAGGTTATTATTGTTTATTTTAAATTTAAAAAGATTCTGTAATAATTTTAGATTATAAAATTCTATAAAATTCTATAAAATTCGATAAAATCCTATAAAATTCTATAAAATTCAATAAAATTCTATAAAATTCTATAAAATTCTATAAAATTCTACAAAATTCTACAAAATTCTGTAAAATTCTATAAACTTCTATAAAATTCTATAAAATTCTATAAAATTCTATAAAATTCTATAAAATTCTATAAAATTCTATAAAGATCTATAAAATTCTACAAAATTCTATAAAATTCTATAAAATTCTATAAAATTCTTTAAAATTTTATAAAATTCTATAAAATTCTATAAAATTCTATAAAATTCTATAAAATTCTATAAAATACTATAAAATTCTATAAAATTCTATAAAATTCTATAAAATTCTATAAAATTCTATAAAATTCTATAAAATTCTATAAAATTCTATAAAATTCTATAAAATTCTATAAAATTCTATGAAATTCCATTAAATTCTAAAAAATTCTATAAAGTTCTATAAAATTTAATAAAATTCAATAAAATTCAATAAAATTCTATAAAATTCAATAAAATTCAATAAAATTCTATAAAACTCTATAAAATTCTATAAAATTCTATAAAATTCTACAAAATTCTATAAAATTCTATAAAATTCTATAAAATTCTATAAAATTCTATAAAATTCTATAAAATTCTATAAAATTCTATAAAATTCTATAAAATTCTATAAAATTCTATAAAATTCTATAAAATTCTATAAAATTCTATAAAATTCTATAAAATTCTATAAAATTCTATAAAATTCTATAAAATTCTATAAAATTCTATAAAATTCTATAAAATTCTATAAAATTCTATAAAATTCTATAAAATTCTATAAAATTCTATAAAATTCTATAAAATTCTATAAAATTCTATAAAATTCTATAAAATTATTTAAAATTATATAAAATTCTATAAAATTCTATAAAATTCTATAAAATTCTATAAAATTCTATAAAATTCTATAAAATTCTATAAAATTCTATAAAATTCTATAAAATTCTATAAAATTCTATAAAATTCTTTAAAATTCTATAAAATTCTATAAAATTCTATAAAATTCTATAAAATTCTATAAAATTCTATAAAATTCTATAAAATTTTATAAAATTTTATAAATTTCTATAAAATTCTATAAAATTCTATAAAATTCTATAAAATTCTATAAAATTCTATAAAATTCTATAAAATTCTATAAAATTCTATAAAATTCTATAAAATTGTATGAATTTTTATAAAATTCTATAAAATTCTATAAAATTCTATAAAATTCTATAAAATTCTATAAAATTCTATAAAATTCTATAAAATTCTATAAAATTCTATGAAATTCCATTAAATTCTAAAAAATTCTATAAAGTTCTATAAAATTTAATAAAATTCAATAAAATTCAATAAAATTCTATAAAACTCAATAAAATTCAATAAAATTCTATAAAACTCTATAAAATTCTATAAAATTCTATAAAATTCTACAAAATTCTATAAAATTCTATAAAATTCTATAAAATTCTATAAAATTCTATAAAATTCTATAAAATTCTATAAAATTCTATAAAAATCTATAAAATTCTATAAAATTCTATAAAATTCTATAAAATTCTATAAAATTCTATCAAATTCTACTAAATTTTATAAAATTCTATAAAATTCTATAAAATTCTATAAAATTCTATAAAATTCTATAAAATTCTATAAAATTCTATAAAATTCTATAAAATTCTATAAAATTCTATAAAATTCTATAAAATTCTATAAAATTCTATAAAATTCTATGAAATTCTATAAAATTCTATAAAATTCTGTAAAATTTTATAAAATTCTATAAAAATCTATAAAATTCCATAAAATTCTGTTAAATTCTATAAAATTTCATAAAATTTTATTCCGTTCTAAAAAATTCTTTTAAATTCAAATAAATTCTAATTAATACTATTAAATTTTATTAAATTCTATAGTATTAGTGTTCTATAAATCAATTTATAAAATTAGAATAAATATTTAAGAAAAACTATTAAAAAATACGATTTTAATTCAATGAATGCAACATTCAATTTGATGAATTCTGGTTGTTCGTGACATTTTTTTTGGTTTGTATCTACATTCTGTCAACGTATTTAATAGACGTGAAATTATATCGTCCCATATATACATTTTTTGGCATTTTGAACAAAACCATGCCACTGTACAATGCCATGACGCGTGACAACTTTGACTCGCATTGACGCACAAAGTTCACCGGCGCAAAAAGTTCAACAACAGATCCGTTTATTTGATGGATTTGTTCTGATTGAATAGCAGAAAATTGCGCATATTTTGTGTCATTGTTGAATTGATTGTTTTTGATTTTTACACATTTTATATTTTATTTTTTCGGTGTGAATATAAAAAACATTCTGCTGTTACTATTCACGCTGATTTCAGGGACAAAAATAGTAAAGCATATAATCCCGTCTAGGATCGTCAGTTGCACAATTGACGCAGATGAATGTTTTTTTTTTAAGAATTTGCAGTTATCCGTCACATATATGTGTTTTTGTTTTAGATGAGTTTAGGCTTTTTTTTTTAGATGACATGTATTTTTTGTAAAAACTAAAATTCTATTTTATCACAATATAAATTATTGAATGCATTAAAAAAGAATATAGGATAGTTTTTAGTTTTTAAAACTTGTTGAAAGGTTGCTAATGTCCAGCTATTTCCGAAAATGGATGAGCCTATGAACACTACCAATTACCGACGACCCATTGCAATATGCTCTGCACTCTATTAGATAGTGGAGAATGTAATAAACTTCCAGCTTGTGAACTATCTGGAGTTCAACGAATTAGTGACCCGAAATATGGTTTCCGTATTGCGGTGCTCTCCGAAAAGCGGAAAATTTGTATTCACCTTTACTAGGAAAGTAATGCTGTTACTCTCGATATTTCCAAGGCGTTTGATCGAGTGTGGCACGAGGTCCGCGGATCAAAACTAATTGCATGTGGTTCAGTGATTACAGTTGGTTGCAGTGTTTTTATATGAAAGGTTAACTTTGATAGGGTATAACTTCCGAGGGTCAATGAGAACAAACGTTTTCTCATCTGTTTTTGAAACTTTAAATCAATCCGAATAAATATCTTCTATAAACTATACCCGCTACGACCCGACAGAACAGATTTTGTTTAGGTGAAAATTTTAATTTTAAATTTTCCTCGTCTACGCGACACCATGTCGCGTAAATATAAAACGGTAAATGAAAAACGGATCAAAAAAAGAACTTCCAGAGATGCCAACTTGTCCATATTTTCACATCTTAACCCTTAAAGGTTGCTGAATCTTGTCGTGTAATCGGTTTCTCTGTGAAAAATCACGTTCGTGAATTATCGTGAAAACCGCTCAAACGTGACTTATTTATCAAAATTATGACATATCACCTTGAAAAACGGATGAAAAAAAGGAACTTCCAGATTTGCCAACTTGTCCATATTTCTTAACCCTTAAAGGTTGCTGAATCTTCTCGTGTAATCGGATTCTCTGTGAAAAATCAAGTTCGTGAATTATCGTGAAAACCGCTCAAACGTGACTCATTTATCAAAATTATGATAGATAACCTTGAAAAACGGATCAAAACAGGAACTTCCAGAGTTGCCAATTTGTCCATATTTTCACTTCTTAACCCTTAAAGGTTGCTGAATCTTGTCGTGTAATCGGTTTCTCTGTGAAAAATCACGTTCCTGAAAAAACCACAAAATTGTATTATGTGTTGTATATTTTTGTGTTGTGCTGAATTCTCGCGAAAAATATATATATAAAAAATAAATATATATTATTTTATTATCATTAGATTTGTTGTGCTGTAATACAATTTTTTCCCAAAACAAAATATTACTCTGGAAAAATTAATTTTGTATTTTCGCTTTTATCAAACTCAAAATTAAAATGGTTAAAAATGGGTTAAGATATTGTTTCATTTACGTATTTGTATCCCTATTCATCTTGTTCAGACAATAGCTCATTTCGATCACAAGTATACTGATTTTTGACAGTCAGATGCCATACTCAGACCATTGTGAACTGTGCCCAGAACCGTTGGGTGGGTTTAACAATTTTTTAGGTTTCATAGGTTTTACAAATGCTAAGTTTTCGAAGGAATACGTAACGAAATTCCACCAGATCGAATTTTTTCTTCTTCTTCTTCTTCTTCTCGGGTATCGAACAAAGCTCACCCCTTCGTAGTCCACTCGGTGCTCATGAGAATCACGCATTACAAAGAGAATTCGTTATTCATTCGCACGATACGTTTGTGGAATAATCTAACTGCGTCTATTTTTCCCGACATTTTTGATATGAGAAATTTCAAAAGAAACATCTACCGGACTCTACTGTATCTTTTCTCCTTTCCTCGATCAACACTGTGCATTTAATAAATAAGGGGCATTCGCCGAGCGTTTTTTAATATGCAAAAATGGTAAAAACCGATTTAAGTAATTTTAAACCTCTGAGTGTGCATTTAGCAAAAACTAATAAAAAAACCACATTAATAAATAAAACTGATATTTATTAAAAAAAAAATTAATGAGTTGAGTTTGTGACAAACTTTCGCAATTAATTTTGCAAAATTGACACAAGCGACAACTTGAACCAATATAAAAAGCACATTAAAAAAGGAAAATATATATAAATGCACATGCAAAATTTGTTTCATAATTAAAAATGTTTTTACAAAGAATTTTGTATTCATAAATTTGTTCCCATGTTGTTGCCCCCAATGAAGTTATATGCAGTAAAATAAAACCCAAAAAAACGATTTCCCAAAAAAAAATGAAATTCGCCCTAAAATTTGGATTTAACTAAATCGAAACGAAACAATTTTAAATATCCGCAAACGAAACAAAATAATTTTCGAAAATTTAAAAATTTTTAAAATCTATAAATATCTGTGCACAGATGTGCAATAATCGACGTAAATATAGCAACCGATATTAATTGCATTCATTAATTAGTAGCCGCGGTAGCTCAGTGGTTAGTGCGTTGGACTGCGAGCCGAAAGGTCCCCGGTTCAAGTCTGGACTGGGGCTAACAACATCTTTTCATAGAAACATTTTTCTATACCGCGCTACCTCTCGTCAGTAAATGGCAAACCTACGAGAGTAAAACCATTGCCTATGAAAAGCTCTCACCCGCCGTTCGGATTCGGCAATAAACTGTAGGTCCCACCACTTTGAGTACAAATATAACACGCACAGCTCAAAATGGTGAGAGAGCTTGGCCGAAGTTCAATATAGGACTGTAGCGCCAAACTATTATTATTAATTAGTCCTGCATTAAAATTCACTTATTTAAATCAACAATTCCGTTTGCTAGTACGAATATTTGTACGTTAATGCAGCAAATTAATAAGCAAGCGCAGTTTCAGCAATTATATTTGTCCATTTGAATTTTATTTTAACAGAAGACTATTAAGTAAACATCGCTTGCAAATTGTAATTAGTCTCGAGAGAAGTGTATAGATGTTTAGTATATTTAAAATGATGTCATAGTGAATTTTGATTTTAAATTTTTGAATTTTTGACTTTTATTTTAACAGATCACTATTAAGTAAACATCGCATGCAAATTGTAATCAGTCTCGGGAGAATTGTATAGATTTTTATTATATTTAAAATGACGCCATACTGTTTAAGTTTTCCCTAACTATTGCTGATGTTACGTTCAATGAATTGAGCCACTCTTTTAATTATGTATACACTCTTTTAATTTTGTATTTTAATGCATCATATCTCTAAAACCAAACCATCTGAGAAGTCGAAATTTTGACAAATTCTGAATTTTGTATTATATCACCATATTTTATCAAATTAAATCAGTTCGTTGATTTGATGTTGAATGACTCATTCTTTTTTTGGAAAATAAAGTTTTCTTACAATACAGTTTTTCATGTTTAGGTGGTTGCACAGAAAAAAAAATTCCATATAATGATTTTATAATTATTTTTTACGAAAATAAATTGTTTTTTTTTAGGAAAATAAAAAATATTAATTATTTGTTTTTCTAAATAAAATATATATATATATATATATATATATATATATATATATATATATATATATATATATATATACTCCGAATAAAAATTTGAAAAAAATACAACAAAAAATATTTTTTTTTCAAACACAAAATTATTTTGACATGGGGTAATGTGAGAAATTGCAATTTGTGCACATGTTTTTGTACTTAGAAGAATAAAAACAATTGTCAAATGCTTCTTAATATGGCATTAGGTATTTCAAATTAATACCTTTTTATTGCATTTCGAGAAGAATTGAAAAAAAAATTTTTGGAAGTTTTTTTTTGCTGGTGCTGGTGTTTGCTACAAAGAAAAACAAATGTACATCATATTGATGAATTCCGTTCTTCAAACCAGGATTCATTATATTGAAGAACCATTCATAATATTAATGACTAACGCCATCGATGTTATCAATGCTATCATAAATATGCAGAACGCTTGGTAACTGTCGAAAAAGTGTTCTTCAATTTGATGAACTGTATGTGAAGAATACGTTTCATCATATTAATGAACCATAATATAAAATACAACATATCACTATCATGCCAAAGGGGCAAATGTGCAATTTTTGACATTTGCGTTTTTTTACATTTTCGAATGTAGTTTATTCTCAAGTATGCTGTTTCAAAATCGCGTGTCATTTTGTTGAGTATTTCTAGCCACAAAAGGCAAAACCAAAAGGAGCGAATTTGAAAAATTGAAAATCTTATCATGCCAAAAGGGCGAATCTTTTCGTTTTTTCGCCATAACTTTTTATTGGTATAAGATAAAATAGTGGTGTAAAAGCATTTATTGTTCGTTTTTAAAGCACCTATTGATCTGTATCATTATTTAAAAAATATTTTGCCAAACATTTTTTCCTGCATATAACAAATGGCAAATTAATGTTTGACAAAATATTTTTAATTAACAAAGCAGACCGATAGGTGCTTTAAAAACAAACAATAAATGCCTTTACATTACTATTTTATCTTGTACAATTAAAGAGTTACAGCAAACAATGAAAAATATTCGCCCTTTTGGCATGACAAGATTTTCAATATTTCCAATTTCTTCGTTTTTTTGCTATTATTGGTGCATGATAAAATAGTGGTGTAAGGTATTAATTGTTTGTTTTTAAAGCACCTATCGAACTGCATCATTATTTAAAAATATTTTGCCAAACATTTTTTCCTGCAAATAACAAATGGCAAATTAATGTTTGACAAAATAATTTTAAATAATGATGCATATCGATAGGTGCTTTAAAAACAAACAATAAATGCCTCTACATTACTATTTTATCTTGCGCTAATAAAAAGTTATATCATAAAAAACAAAAATATTTGCGTTTTGATGAGGATATAGCCTCACAAAATCCGTATTTATAATTCAGTAGGTTGTCCAAATCTAAATATATTTTATATACGTTATACTAATTGACGAATAAACTAAAATAACAGAAAAAAATTAAAGAAAACATAAATTTTTCTAGTTTTTAAAGCACTTCAAACTTTAAAATTTGATTTCCCAACATTTTTAAAAATGCACATTCGCCCCTTTGGCATGACAGTGACGATATATGTTCTTCATATTGAAGAACATAAATGTTCATTAAACCAAATATCAATCAAAATATTTTTTTTTCGTATAATTTTTTTAGTCCGATTTTTTTTTTTTTGGATAATTTTTTTACTGTTTTTTTTTTGTTAAATAAAATTTTTACAACACTTTTTTTTTTGATTTATTTTATAAAAAATCTTTTTTTTTTGAAAAAAATATTATGAACATATTCATCAATATGACAATTCAAATTCATTGTTTTGAATATTTTGTTCTTATATATAATGAATGTATTCATTTATATATATCATTTAATGAACGTATGATGAATCGGGTAGTATCAAAATGTGAGTATCAAAAAGTGAGAATTTTTATCGTTTTAATTGAGAGACTTTAAGTTTAAAATGATCGCATAATCTATATCTTTTGAAATACAAACGGGTTTTGCAAGTAATTTAACATTGCTTAAATGATGCTAAATTATGATGATGCTGATGTTCAAATTTCAAAGTGGGAAACATTTTCTGGGGTAAAGTGGGAAACTTATATATGCAATGTTTATTGTAATTTCAGTGAAAATATATTATTATATGCATTATTTATTTGGTTTAGCCAAGAAAAAACTTTAATCGTGATCAAAAAAATCCAATGAAAAGCAACATTTGGACTTGCTGAAATAAGATATGAATTGCAGAGAAAGCCGAGAAGCGAACCTTTAACAGTAGCAAAAAGAATACATCGGTAAATATCCCTCAACTTTATCAAAAGTAGAACAATTTTTTACAATTTGCATCAATAAAACGCCGAAATTCATCAATCTGGGGGGCTTTTGTGTTTGGGGCTCCGTTTTTGGTGATTGTGTGTTTCGCGCTTTTGATTTGGGTATATTCGATATTTCATACGAAAGCCGTATGGAAAATCTTGGGGTTTATTTAATTTAATTTTTTGGGTTATTTAATTTGGGAATGATTTTGTAGCGCTCTATTTGAAATAATGCGAAAACAATATATTTAAGAAAAAAACATTTAAGATGAACAACATTCTTTGTATAGTTCAAGTTTTATTTTGTCAGAAAAACAAAACCGCAGAAAAAAAAAAAAATAACAACCATCAATGGTGATAAATTTCATGTCAAATAATGTATAATGTGTTCAGTAGGAGTTATTTTAGTTGTTGCGTAACGCACGTTTCGCTAAGCTGTCAGCACGCACACCGTTATGCAATACAGGTACCATTAAAGTGTAGCCCCCCGCCCTATGAGTTTTCGTGTGTTTTTTTTTATCTCAAACTAAAATGTCACTATCTTGCTATGTCACATATTGTTAGAAATTGAACTAAAATAATGATAAAAAAAAACTGTTCATTGTATTTTTCCATAACCCGATAAGTTGAATTTAAAGCAAAATGAGTATCATTTTTGTGTCATTCGTTTCGATTTCGTATCGATATCAATCGATATATCATACGATTTCGAGTGCCAAATTGGAACTACATGATAGGTAGATATCGATCCGTTCTATCGCAGTTTTATCGGTATGAGAAAATGTTCGAAATCGGAACAATACAGAAGAAAAAATAATCAAAGTTCGAGATTGCTTCGAGATTGCTTCGATGTTCAAAACATCGCATTTGGTCAATGAATTTGAATGTACGAGAAATTTTAAAAATTAACAATAATTAATAACACAATCGAATACTTTATTGAAAAAAGTCACAATTTTTGTTACTTGTAAAATTAAACTTATCAATAGATTTGGAAAATTTTCTACTCGTTAACACTTGTCGAAAAATACCTACGCAATTTCTCGAGTTGGACGAATTACTTTCAATTTATAATAATTGTTGTTTTCGTATTAAATTTAGAAAATTGTTGCCTTTACCAATAGACACGAGTTTATTAAGAGCGCAAATGTCTACTTCCATTTTGTTTTCTTTTCATCTTGTTTCTAAATATGCATTCAAGGACAGGACAGGACTAAGGCAGTAAACGAGAGAGAGGCGAAAGATCATTGCAAGCAAACAAATAAGTGTAAAAGAGATGAAAATAGCGTGTGGACTTCACGAATTCAAATAAAGCATTCAAGTATGTGGAAACTTCTAAAATCCGGTTATATGCTGCACATGAGTGTAAAGGAAATGGAGATTTCTTACATACTATACGGATTATTGTGAAGTTTAAAAGCTTGCGGAAACTTCTAGAATCCGACATGTATTTTATAAGCAATTCAGTTTGGTTTTAAAAGTGTGCTACATAATTGGACGAAAATATGCAAGCTAAATTGTAAAAATATAGCAGTTGTTATCAGTGATTGTTATCAGAGTTGTTTTATTTTATTTTTGTTTAACATTTTACTAAAGATATAATTTATAATTTTCGTAACAAGGAGTTCACTAGAACAAGTTAAATAAAATAGTGGTGTTGTCATTAACAAAGTGGGAATATTACAAAATACACAGAAAAAAATGATTCTTCATATTGAAGAATTTCGTTTTTCAAACCATTATTCATTGTATTGAAGAACAATTCATAATATTGATCACTACCAAACATCAATGTTATAAATTTCTGATGAATGACTGAATTTGCGGAAATGTATGCGAAGTATTTTTTTGTAGGAAAAAAATTATACATTTTTCTAAATAAATGTAGAAGAAATTTAGATTATTCAAAAATGTTATTTTATAAGTAAAGCAAACTGAATTTACAAATTAAATAATATATAGAACTACCCTAGTAGAAATTTTGGTAGGGCCATTAGGACCATGGCCATGAAGGACCATTATTTGAGATGATCGGGATATGACGAGGCCCATAATATCCTTGTAACGCAGTGTCCTAATCATGTACTGGCCTCAGGCCATGATCATGTACTGATCGGGCAATTCCCCATTTTTTTATTTACCCGACAATTGCCTTGTCAGAGCCCGAGCATAATAGGGTTTCTCTCATTAAATTTCGATCATTGTCTGATGCTAATATCGTTATGAGGAACAAATTATGTAGCTAAAATCGGGAACATTGACTGTTTAGATAATGTAAACCCTGCTATGATAGGCATGATAAGGGCATGCAGAGGCAATGATCATATTTTCTCTAATAAGGCTTACCCAACGAAAACCCGATCATTTCCCAATGGCGCATCGGGCAAATTTCTACTAGGGTAGCGACTCGTGCAAAGATTTTGTAAATGAAAGAATATGGAGTGATTTTATTAATATAAAGAACTTTTTTATTATTTATATCAGGGAACCATGCTTCGCTGTGGACGTTTTTTTATTGGTGTTATAAATTTAGTAAGCAAAACAAAAATAATTCCCCGAAAAATTATTCCCCATAGATCGCTTACCCGTAGAATTCTTCCCGGTAGAATTCTTCCCGGTAGAATTCTTCCCGGTAGAATTCTTCCCGGTAGAATTCTTCCCCGTAGAATTACATCCCTGTAGTGTTTTTCCAGTAAATGTTTTAGTGTGGTGAGTTTCGGTGTGGTGAGTTTAGTTGTGGTGAGTTTATGTGTGGTGAGTTTTGGTGTGGTGAGATTAAGTAAGATGAGTAACATCCAATTTTTAAGTTTAGTTGAAATCAATATCATTAGGGCCGTTCGGATTCGGCAATAAACTGTAGGTCCCACCAATTTGAGTACAAATATAACTCGCACAGCTCAAATGGTGAGAGCGATCGGCCGAAGTTCCATACAGGACTGTAGCGGCAAACTATTATTATTATAATGCAAATTGTCAGAAAAATACATTCAGTGGTTTTGCTTTGAATTAAACACCAACAATATAAATGCGCGTAAAAGTGGGCGTGGTCAACGAAAACTATGTAGTGACCGTCTCCTGGGTCTGTAGGATATATATTCCAAATTTTAAGAAAATCTGTGTACCATTATGCGTTATAGGGCAATACTTTATATCGGTGTAATAATAAAAACTCTTTGGAAAATTAATAATTTGTTAAGTATTATTCACTTCCTTGCAATAATTCCACACAATTCTTTTACAAAAATTTTAAAATTAATAAAATATTTGACAAATTCATTAAAATTTTACAATAATATGAATTTTTTTAACAATAAAAATGAATTAATTCAAGTTAAATTAAAATCACATTTTAAAATCAATTCAACAATCTACTTTTTGTCCCACAGTGTTATTCGATAATTTGGTAATATTCAGATTTTACACATGGAGCACATCAAATAAGTAGGACCAATGTCAATAGATTGTTAAATTAGCATAAGTTGTTTGTCACAGTGAACAATGCGTGTTTATCACTATTTTAGTATTTGCTGATTGGCCAACATCAAACCTTGCACAAATCAAATATTATTATACTTCAATAATAACGACAATTACAGACAATTAAGCGCTGCTATCTCGATAATGCGCACCATGTTCTTTACTTAAATTTGACAAAATATTTCGTCGTATTGCTCTGTTTTTGTAGGTTAAATTTGGGCTTTTCAATAAGTTGGCCATACTCATTCTAGGCTGGACAGCCTGGACAAAGAAATAATTACTAAAAATCCTGAATATTTACGTTTTTTAATATCTACTAAAGTTCTCAAATAAATTATATCATATCGTCACTGTCATGCCAAAGGGGCGAATGTGCATTTTTAAAAATGTTGGGAAATCAAATTTTAAAGTTTGAAGTGCTTTAAAAATTAGCAAAATTTAGTTTTTTTTCAAATTTTTCTGTTATTTTGGTTTATTCATGAATCATTATAAAGTATATAAAATATCTTTGGATTTGGACAACTTACTGAATTATAAATACGGATATTGTGAGGCTATATCCTGACCAAAACGCAAATATTTTTGTTTTTTATGCTATAACTTTTTATTAGCGCAAGCTACAATAGTAATGTAAAGGCATTAATGGTTTGATTTTAAAGCACCTATCTATTGGCATCATTATTTAAAAATATTTTGCCAAACATTAATGCCATTTGTTATTTGCAGGAAAAATGTTTGGCAAACAATTTTTAAATAATGATGCCAATCGATAGGTGCTTTAAAAACAGACAATTAATACATTTAAACTACTATTTTATCTTGCACGAATAAAAGTTTATAGTAAAAAAACGAAGAAATTGGAAAAATTGTAAATCTTGTCATGCCAGAAGAGCGAATCTTTTCGTTTTCGCCATAACTTTCTATTGATACGAGATAAAATAGTGGTGTGAAGGCATTTATTGTTAGTTTTTATAGCACCTATCGATCTGCATCATTAATTAAAAATATTTTGTTGCAAATAACAAAAATCGAAAAATTGAAAATCTTGTCATGCCAGAAGGGCGAATCTTTTCTTTTTCGCCATAACTATTTATTGGTACGAGATAAAATGGTGCTGTAAAGGTATTTATTGTTTGTTTCTAAAGCACCTATCGATCTGCATCATTATTTAAAAACATTTTTTTCCTGCAAATAACAAATGGCAAATTAAAGTTTGGCAAACTATTTTTAATTAATGATGCAGATCGATAGGTGCTATGAAAACAAACAATAAATGCCTTTACATTACTATTTTATCTTGTACCATTAAAGAGTTATAGCAAAAAAGCGAAAAGATTCGCCCTTTTGGCATGACAAGATTTTCAATATTTCAAATTCGCCCTTTTGGTTTTTACTTTTATGGCTAGAAATATCCAACAAAACGACACGCGATTTTAGCACAGTATACTTAAGGAAAAACTACATTCAAAAATGTAAAAAAACGCAAATGTCAAAAATTGCACATTCGCCCCTTGACACTGACGATATGTGCTGTAGATCTATTATATATGAGTCCCTAAACTTCCTAAACTTCCCTAAACTTCTAAAAACTTCTGAATGCAAATTCTATTACATTTATGTCTTCGTTTTGAAAAAATGTAGGTCTACTACATTTTGTGATTTTTTAAATACATTTGTTTTTATTTTACTTGAATTGACTACAACATGTATTAGAAATCTAATCTTCATATATTATAGAAATTGTATTGTGGTTTAATGTCTTGTTTTATTTTAATTATTTGAAATTCGTGTGGGCACACGATGAACGTATTACGAAAGATCATGGGACAGGTATTAACAAATTGGTTGGCAATATAATGCAAAAACTGGTTTTTCAAAGAAGGTATAAAATAAAAACCGATGCAGGTCATGCAACTGTCCGAAACGAAGTGATTCATGGTTTTGAAAATAAAAGCGCGAAATAAAAGTTTTCAATTTTGCACAATAACAGAGAGTAATATACATATAAACTCTCTGAGAAGACACATTTTTTTCTGACTGCTTTTTATGATAAAATCATAAAAGTCGCGTAAGGATTGAGACGACAATTAGCGAGCGGAATATTTTTTGTGATTTTCAATGTTCATTTTCGCTCACCGCATGTATTTTGTTCAGGCAGTAAGAGTTGATATGCCATGCTTGGTATTCTATCATGCGCCAAAAGGCACAATATGAACGTATTACCAAAGATCGTTCGACAGTATTAACGAATTGGTTGGCTACACCATGCAAAAACTGGTTTTTAAGAGAAGGTATAAAATAAAAACCGAAGCAAACCATGCAACTGTCCGAAACGAAGTGATGCCAACTAATTGAGTTTCCCGCTAAATCTTTCATGGTTTTGAAAATAAAAACGCTAAATAAAAGTTTTCAATTTTGCACAATAACAGAGAGTAATATACATATAAACTCTCTGAGAAGACACATTATTTTATGACTGCTTTTTATGACAAAATCATAAAAGTCGCGTAAGCATTGAGACAAAAATTGTTGTTCACTCTCTCATTTTTCGCTCGCCGTATGTATTTTGTTCAGGCAGTAAGAGTTGATATGCCATCCTTATGGTTTTGACATGAGCGGGAATATAATTCATATGTTTTTTTTTACTGAATACCAACAATTAACTGCTTGGTATTCTTTTGTGTAGTCAGAAGTGATGATGCTTAGTGGGGCTTGCATCTTTATTATCAGAAAAATATTTTTATTATACATCTCTACAAGTATATGTATATTATTCTTGAATTTATGAGAACCATACTTTCTTCATATTTCAAGGGTAATAATATTTTTAATACAAATGTATTAAAATTTTGTATAGAAATTATGTAGTTGTTTCATATTCAAAAACAACTATATCAACTTAGTAAAAACAAATACATATGCTTTAGGACATAAATAAAATCCATGTGTATTTATGTTTTGCTCGGTGTATACCTCTGGATCACTTCAGTCTTAACTGAATGTAGTTATTTTCAACAAATATTTTAAAGAATAAAGTACCAACATTCTTTTATTAATTAATTCATCCATTTTTACAATTATTATCAAAATATATTTGTAAAGAATTTTTAAAATAAACACAACACTTTAAATTAATAAAATTCAATGCCTTTGTACTCTGCAAACAGTTTGCTGATATGTACTTCATTAACACTAATTATCATAATTTTATCATAATTTCAATATCCATTTTCATACCATGCCCATTGAATATTCACCCACACACACTTAGCTAGTTAACAATATTACAGAAAATACTAATTGATAAATTTTTAGCAACTATTAGGTTGGTCAACATGGCCCAAATTGATTTTATTATGCAAAACGTGTGCTTATTTGCATTTCGGCCAATTTATATGATTGCAAATACATTTTTCGATAAAATTCGAAAATTAATTCAACTCTCTGTATTGCGATGCATTTATTTATTTGCTTTGCATGCTAATTTATGTTTATGTGTGGAGCTAATGTCCTGAATGTATGTATTTGCCATAATCCTATTTGTGGTTTTGTGTATTCACCTGAATTTTCACAAATAAAATAAAATAAAATATATTACAAATTTTATATAAGTGATATATGAAAAACAGAGTTAACAGAATCGAAGCTGATTTAATACTCTTTAAAACTATTCGTTATTATAACCGAAATATAAAATTTAAATTAGATGTACATCGGTGTTCGATAACACTACACAACAAAATGAGAGAAAAAGTTTGCGCAGTAAATTCCATTATTTTTGTATTATCGGAAATGACTCGCAGAATTTGAATATATGAATTAAAAAATTTTCTACATATAGGTTTACGAGATTTCGGGCAATAACTTTTGTACTGAGCTTTCAAAAAGGTGGTCACATATATTTGTAAATATCTCGCGTTTAATAAAACCCATAAACTCAATTGTTATATCGAATGAAAGATAATTAAATATTCAATAAACATTTCTTACAATAGTTTGGACTTGGTTTACTGGTTTATGAAAACTCTATAGAAGAACTCGAAAAATGTAAATTTTGTCGACCAACATTTTATTAAAAAATGCATTTAAAAAATGACGAAAAATTGAAAACGCAAGATTATGCACAGTTTGTAATATTGCAAAATTAGCCTGTACATTTTTAAAGAAAATAATGTAAAAATAAAAGAAATCTATGGATACTTTTTGAGAACAGAAAAATTCATGTGAAAGCATTACAATTGGGTATTAACTATAAAAAATCGCATAATATGTTTATACCCTATACCCATGGGTTACAAGTTATATAATATATATGAGGATATTTTAGCGTCTCTTAGTAGGCGTGACTGGTATGAAAAAGTATATATTTTCTTGGTCAACATCACTTTCCGAGTCGATTTAGATATGACCGTCTGTCTGTCCGCCTATACACGATAACTTAAAACTGCTATTCCGAATGATGTGAAATTTATTTTGATTATATTTTAGTAGAATAGTAATTCGAAGTTCGAAAATGGGTCGAATTAGTCAACGTAATCTACTACATTATATGGGTTTACTTTTTTTGGATCACATATCTCGTTAAGTATTAAATAAAAAGTTATAAAATCTAAAATTAATTACAAGCAATCATCATTCAATAGGTGCTCAAAAAATAATCGTGATCAGCTCACATTTTTTATTTTTTTATTTTTATGCCTATTTGTATAGCACTCAATTATATTGCTTTCACATAACTTTTTTTATTCTCAAATGTTACCCATATTTTTTTGTCATTTATAGCTCAATTTCTTTGAAAGAGTGTGAACTAATTTTGAAAAATTAAAATTTGTGTATCATCTTACTTTCTATATTTTTTTCCATTTTTTTTAAATGAATTTTTTCTTAAATTTTTGTTGAAAAAAAATGTTTTTTCAAGTTCTCCTTTCGAGTTCGCTTAAACTAATGAGCCAATTTAAAAATGTTCTAAGAAATGTTTATTCGATATTCAATTAACTTTCATTCGATATAACATTTGATCATATGTGTTATTTAGAACGCGAGATATTTGCAAATATATGCGACCACCTTTATGAAAGCTCGATCCAAAAGTTATTGGCCCATATTTTTTAAACCTATCCAAAGAAACATTATTAAACCATATTTTCGGAATATGGTTTTTTTTACTTAATACAAAAATAACCTTGACTGCTGCGCAGAATGGCTGTTGTGTAGTGTAATTTGAAAAAAAAGTGTTGTAAAAAATGTATTAAAAAAAAACAGTAAAAATTAAAAAAAATTGCGACAAAAAAAAAATTTTCCGAAAAAAAATTCTGAAAAAAAATGTGTCGGAAAATTTTCGAAAAAATTCGAAAAAAAAAAATTCCAAAGAACGGAATTCATCAATATGATGTACATTTTTTTTTCTGTGTATCAACGTCTTATTCATAAATAATCAAAAACCATTTTCTACGTGTAAATGTTATATGAGGTTTTTTACATCTTTTTTGGGACACAGGTTCCAAACGGGTCTGGTACGATAAGTCGCAATTTAAAATATCGAAAGTAAAAATACCGAAGACAAAAATGTAGAAAATAAAATGCCGAAACCTAAAAATGTCGAAAACAAAAATGTCGAAAACAAAAATGTTGAAAACAAAAATGTTGAAAACTAAATTGTTAAAAAATAAAATGTCGAAAACTAAAAATGTCGAAATTTAAAATGCCGAAATCATTTTTAACCGAAAAAATGTCTAAATAAATGCATAGTAACAAAAATAGCGATTCTTGTGTAAGAAAAATATTTTAGTAAACAACAAATTTTAATAAATATAAAGAAATACGAAGATAAAGATTTTAAAAAATAACATATTCGTAATAAAGACACCAAAATTCTGAGTCCGGTCGTAGCGATAATCCAAATCTTCGCTACGAATTCAAATTTTCAGCTACTTTAGGATCCGTGCGTAATGGAATTCAGGGTGAATATGTTCCTAAAAATTTGTATTTGTACGGAGATTCATATTTCCGCTACGATGGAACTCAGGTGTGGTGAGATACTATAAGTTGCAAATATTAGTTTAAAACTATAACAACTATTATAAAAATATGAATTTAATTTGAAGGCGTCATTTTTAAATATTATGCCATCAAAATACCATCTTGAAATGATGGATATGAACCACCATACAAAAAGTGATCTTTCTAACTTTAAACAATAACAGTATCTCTGGAAATAATGCATATCGCGAAATCCAAAATTCCATTGATATCGCAGAAGATGAGTTGCAACCTCTACCGATTTGGTGTGGCTTAAATAAGATTTGAAATTTGAATTTCAACATTTTGATATTTCGACATTTTAATTTTCGACATTTTTTGCTCCTATAAAAAAATGTGTTCATATTTATTTAAATTTTTATTTTTTCGACATTTTTAGCTTTAAAATATTTTATCGACATTTTTTGTTTCGGCCAAAAATGGTTTCGGCATTTTAAGGCTTTTAAAATTTCGACATTTTCAGGATTCGACATTTTATTTTTCGACATATCGTACGGATCCCGTTCCAAACTCCCGATCACGTCTATTTTAAATACCAGATGGAGTAGGGATATATGTAATTTAACTTGAAAGTATCATTGATATAGCTTTTTTAGTTTTCCTATTATCGTGATTTCAACAGACAGACCTAGACACATACAAACGGACATGGTGAAATCGACTCAGTATGTCACGCTGTTTAAGAGCTAATGAAATTCCAAATTTAGATTACTTAATACCTAAGCTTTCTGAACAATAAAATTGATATAATCGGTCAACTGTGACCTGTGAACCGACCACTTATATTCAAATACTTCATATAAAATTTACAGCAGCAGATGAATACAGACCTAAGTGAACTTTCTTGGTCCAATATATATATATAATATAAAAATAATGTTTTTCCGCGAATCGATTTGTGTGTGGTTCCCGTAGAAAACATTTAAATTCGTACATTTTGGTATCAACTGAAAGGATATTCTTTAGCGATTGCAAGTTTGTAGTTATTTGCAGGTTTCGTGTACCCTGGTGAACTATGTTCGAATTTAAATGGTAACCACACAAATGTTCATATATTTTTAGGGTATTTAGAGTCGGCTTATACCGACTATAACAATCATAATTCTTACTAACTTCACCTATTACAATATCCCTACTTCCAAATTTAATTTAATTCAGTTTTCACAATAATATATACAATTTTTAAAGTGTGTAATATGCACTTATTTATTTATGTATGCAAATTATTCCAATAACTGTAACAACGTTTCCAATTGAAGTTAAATTGAGTGTTTTTTTAATTAATAACCTACATTACATGCAGATGTTCGTGTGCGAAAAGTGTTCGTAACTGAAATTCAACTGGCCACGAAGCCACATATAAACAACTCGATGTTTATTATCAGTTTGAAATGTGTTTTACTTACATGAAGGTGAAACGAACACAGGTGAAACTAATGCAAACACATTTATATTTGCAATGAATACCACTGCTGCTGATACTTCCATCAAAAAAAAAAAAAACCTAGTTGCCTATATTGAATAGGGTTTTGTACTTATTAAGTATGTTGAATTATTTTCTTTTTATTCAACAGGTTAATATTCAAGTGCTATCATATTTTCACTATTTCAAAATTTCTTAAGTACCCTGACTTTCCGTATGACGCAACCATTTGAATTGAATTTTCGTTAAAACCAACGAAGCAAATCGCAGTGTCTCATTTAATTAGATGTTTTAGATAACATGACATAGTACGTTATACAACTAAAATGAGTGGTATGCAATATTCGGTGATGGCGCAAAATGTATCTGTTTCAAAATTACAATTGTTATTGACTGGCACTACATGTCCTTATTTCCATGTTGGTTCATTATCACGTTTTGGTTTATTATCACGTTGCTATGCTAACAAGTTTTGGCTGTTATGTTTGCATTGCACACAATTAATGTTAATTAAATAGCTATTTCATTATAACCGCCGAATTAATTTTCAATTTTCGCTTTGGCATTCATCGCGTTGTGATAGTCATAAATTAGATTTGAAACCATCAATTGACAGGCGAATATTTGCATAAGTTGCTGCTGCCAATAATGGTGTTACTGCTTTTATGCTAATTAATAAAAAAATTGTAATAACAATTTGCTGTAAATATTATAAACATTGAGCAGAGAATTTATTTAAATTATATATAAATATTTGCTTAATAAGCATTTACATTTTTAATATTATTGTAACTTTTTATAAATTTTGTTCATAAACTTAATGAATTTAATGAATATAATGAATTTAATAAATTTAATGAATTTAATGAATTTAATGAATTTAATGAATTTAATGAATTTAATGAATTTAATGAATTTAATGAATTTAATGAATTTAATGAATTTAATGAATTTAATGAATTTAATGAATTTAATGAATTTAATGAATTTAATGAATTTAATGTATTTAATGAATTTAATGAATTTAATGAATTTAATGAATTTAATGAATTTAACGAATTTAATGAATTTAATGAATTTAATGAGTTTATTCAATTTAATGAATTTAATAAATTTGATGAATTTGATGAATTTAATGAATTTAATGAATTTAAAGAATTTAAAGAATTTAATGTATGTAAATTTAATGAATTTAATGAATTTAATGAATTTAATGAATTTAATGAATTTAATGAATATAATGAATATAATGAATTTAATGAATTTAATGAATTTAATGAATTTAATGAATTTAATGAATTTAATGAATTTAATGAATTTAATGAATTTAATGAATTTAATGAATTTAATGAATTTAATGAATTTAATGAATTTAATGAATTTAATGAATTTAATGAATTTAATGAATTTAATGAATTTAATGAATTTAATGAATTTAATAAATTTAATGAATTTAATGAATTTAATGAATTTAATGAATTTAATGAATTTAATGAATTTAATGAATTTAATGAATTTAATGAATTTAATGAATTTAATGAATTTAATGAATTTAATGAATTTAATGAATTTAATGAATTTAATGAATTTAATGAATTTAATGAATTTAATGAATTTAATGAATTTAATGAATTTAATGAATTTAATGAATTTAATGAATTTAATGAATTTAATGAATTTAATGAATTTAATGAATTTAATGAATTTAATGTATTTACTGAATTTAATGAATTTAATGAATTTAATGAATTTAATGAATTTAATGAGTTTATTCAATTTAATGAATTTAATAAATTTGATGAATTTGATGAATTTAATGAATTTAATGAATTTAAAGAATTTAAAGAATTTAATGTATGTAAATTTAATGAATTTAATGAATTTAATGAATTTAATGAATTTAGTGAATATAATGAATATAATGAATATAATGAATTTAATGAATTTAATGAATTTAATGAATTTAATGAATTTAATGAATTTAATGAATTTAATGAATTTAATGAATTTAATGAATTTAATGAATTTAATGAATTTAATGAATTTAATGAATTTAATGAATTTAATGAATTTAATGAATTTAATGAATTTAATGAATTTAATGAATTTAATGAATTTAATGAATTTAATGAATTTAATGAATTTAATGAATTTAATGAATTTAATGAATTTAATAAATTTAATGAATTTAATGAATTTAATGAATTTAATGAATTTAATGAATTTAATGAGTTTATTCAATTTAATGAATTTAATAAATTTAATGAATTTAATGAATTTAAAGAATTTAATGTATGTAAATTTAATGAATTAAATGAATTTAATGAATTTAATGAATTTAATGAATTTAATGAATTTAATGAATTTAATGAATTTAATGAATTTAATGAATTTAATGAATTTAATGAATTTAATGAATTTAATGAATTTAATGAATTTAATGAATTTAATGAATTTAATGAATTTAATGAATTTAATGAATTTAATGAATTTAATGAATTTAATGAATTTAATGAATTTAATGAATTTAATGAATTTAATGAATTTAATGAATTTAATGAATTTAATGAATTTAATGAATTTAATGAATTTAATGAATTTAATGAATTTAATGAATTTAATGAATTTAATGAATTTAATGAATTTAATGAATTTAATGAATTTAATGAATTTAATGAATTTAATGAATTTAATGAATTTAATGAATTTAATGAATTTAATGAATTTAATGAATTTAATGAATTTAATGAATTTAATGAATTTAATGAATTTAATGAATTTAATGAATTTAATGAATTTAATGAATTTAATGAATTTAATGAATTTAATGAATTTAATGAATTTAATGAATTTAATGAATTTAATGAATTTAATGAATTTAATGAATTTAATGAATTTAATGAATTTAATGAATTTAATGAATTTAATGAATTTAATGAATTTAATGAATTTAATGAATTTAATGAATTTAATGAATTTAATGAATTTAATGAATTTAATGAATTTAATGAATTTAATGAATTTAATGAATTTAATGAATTTAATGAATTTAATGAATTTAATGAATTTAATGAATTTAATGAATTTAATGAATTTAATGAATTTAATGAATTTAATGAATTTAATGAATTTAATGAATTTAATGAATTTAATGAATTTAATGAATTTAATGAATTTAATGAATTTAATGAATTTAATGAATTTAATGAATTTAATGAATTTAATGAATTTAATGAATTTAATGAATTTAATGAATTTAATGAATTTAATGAATTTAATGAATTTAATGAATTTAATGAATTTAATGAATTTAATGAATTTAATGAATTTAATGAATTTAATGAATTTAATGAATTTAATGAATTTAATGAATTTAATGAATTTAATGAATTTAATGAATTTAATGAATTTAATGAATTTAATGAATTTAATGAATTTAATGAATTTAATGAATTTAATGAATTTAATGAATTTAATGAATTTAATGAATTTAATGAATTTAATGAATTTAATGAATTTAATGAATTTAATGAATTTAATGAATTTAATGAATTTAATGAATTTAATGAATTTAATGAATTTAATGAATTTAATGAATTTAATGAATTTAATGAATTTAATGAATTTAATGAATTTAATGAATTTAATGAATTTAATGAATTTAATGAATTTAATGAATTTAATGAATTTAATGAATTTAATGAATTTAATGAATTTAATGAATTTAATGAATTTAATGAATTTAATGAATTTAATGAATTTAATGAATTTAATGAATTTAATGAATTTAATGAATTTAATGAATTTAATGAATTTAATGAATTTAATGAATTTAATGAATTTAATGAATTTAATGAATTTAATGAATTTAATGAATTTAATGAATTTAATGAATTTAATGAATTTAATGAATTTAATGAATTTAATGAATTTAATGAATTTAATGAATTTAATGAATTTAATGAATTTAATGAATTTAATGAATTTAATGAATTTAATGAATTTAATGAATTTAATGAATTTAATGAATTTAATGAATTTAATGAATTTAATGAATTTAATGAATTTAATGAATTTAATGAATTTAATGAATTTAACGAATTTAATGAATTTAATGAATTTAATGAATTTAATGAATTTAATGAATTTAATGAATTTAATGAATTTAATGAATTTAATGAATTTAATGAATTTAATGAATTTAATGAATTTAATGAATTTAATGAATTTAATGAATTTAATGAATTTAATGAATTTAATGAATTTAATGAATTTAATGAATTTAATGAATTTAATGAATTTAATGAATTTAATGAATTTAATGAATATAATGAATTTAATGAATTTAATGAATTTTTTGAATTTAATGAATTTAATGAAATTAATGAATTTAATGAATTTAATGAATTTAATGAATTTAATGAATTTAATGAATTTAATGAATTTAATGAATTTAATGAATTTAATGAATTTAATGAATTTAATGAATTTAATGAATTTAATGAATTTAATGAATTTAATGAATTTAATTAATTTTTTGGTTTTTGTGAATTTCATTAAAAACATTTTTTCCTTTCGTACTCAATAATTTTTACATTTTAAATTAATTAATTATTTCTTTAATATACTCTTTCTGCATATAATGTCCGCAAGAAATATGCAAATTATGTGCGCTCCGGGCATTAATAATTCGCATAAAATTAATAATACGCATCACTCATTCACCCCAGTGCACATTCATATTTAATACAAAAGCCTCAAGTTTCACCCAGCATTTTTTCCTTTTTCTTGTTGTTTTTGTGTCTTTTTTTTCTTCTAATTCATTAATTTTCCAAACTTAATTGTTGGAATGTGTGTAGCTTCAAACATGCTGAAATTAACTTTTCACCATTTACCATGTACATAATAAATTTTGTTTCAGAAACTTTTATAGCAAATGCTTTGTTGTGGTTATCATACTGTGCTGCCACTTTTTTTTATTAAGTTTTCTCTGGTGTTTTCTTTATTGGCAACTGGTCTAAATTAACATATAAATCAAATCATTTTCCAAAGTTGCATAAAAGGATGGCAAAAAGACAAAAAAAGAAATGTGCAATGGAAAATTAAAAATGCTAACGTAAAATAATTGAACTAAAATTAGAATAATTGTTGTGCATTTGTGCAAAGTTTTGATTAATTTTGTGGCTTTGCGGTGGTGGTGTTTATTATGCGAATTCAATTAAAAGAGGCTTATTGGAACTGATAATACAAACCATTAAAATCAAAAACCATTGATGAGTGGATATGCAGTATATTTTAATTTCAATTTATATGAAGAGTTCAGCACACAATCATAATAAATATTTGAAAGACATTATATTTACTATGATTGATAATATTTAGAGAACTAGCTGGACCCGTTCACAGCTTCGCACAGTGAAGTTTTGTAAGTTTTTGTAATTGCAAAACTATATCGTTTATAAAGTGTGGATACATTTACGACTTTTTTGGATTTTATTGATTTTGCACATTTTTTAATTGTAACTAAGGAAATGTATTGTGTGGTTATCAGAGTACGATTTATTTTTTCAAACTTTATGAATTTGATATAAATCTCCAAATTGAAAAAAATTATTGGGACCACTGCTGGATGCAATCTCTGGGGAAGATGAGAATGAAACGATTCTTATATTAGTCAACATACGTATAGCCAACATACGTATTACTCAACTTAGACCTTTATGTAGAACTAAATAATTTAATGATGTCGCCGAAACCATGGATTTAATTCAAGCTATGCCAATTTTTAAAGCGATGGATATTGATTGAATCTATTAGGTTCTGAACTGTTATACAAAAGACATTCAAAATATATTTGATCAGACACTTAGACCGTTTCATATTTTCGAACATATGACTAATCTATATATGGGCCATTCCACACCAAATCGACCAAAAAAAGTAAATTTTTTAGATTTTACCTTTTCGATTTCAATGAAATTTGGGTAACTGATAAAGCTTATTGAGTAATGCTTTGAACAATTTTTTTTATTTTTTTCGATCACTACTTCCAGAGATACAGTGCTTCAAAGTTACAAAAAATGGGCCAAAAATCACATTTGTATGGTTGTTCATATTTCAATAACTTTTAATATAGATATGCTAGAAACTTCTTTGAAGGCTCGTTTTAAAGCTATTAGAACAAGCTTTTAGAGAAATTAATTTATTACTTCTAAACTAGAACATGTGGCCCGTCGTCATTACCCTAGCACTTCAAAATTGATGTGCTTAAAAAGGACCCCTTTTAAAATTCTGAAAAAAAACACATATTTTGGTTGATTTAATAGAAATCTTCATGCCAAATTTCAAGATGGTATTTGACGCCCACTTTTATGCCCATTTCTATTTTTGGTGTATAATTCAGATTCATAGCAAAACCACTGAATGTATTTTTCTGACAATTTGCATTACTAGCTATAAAGTCCATGGAGTATCCTAAACCATATATAAACTAGATTGGGAAAAGGGGAGTGGCACCTCCCAAAAATTCAGAACCCAAAAATTCAGTTCGCTTTATCTCAGCCCTAATGATATCGAATCCAACTAAACTTTAAAATTGGATGTTGCTCATCTTACTTTATCTCAACACACAAAAACTCACCACACATAAACTCACCACACATAAACTCACCTAAACTCACCACACTAAAACTCACTACACTAAATCTCACCACACTAAAACTCACCACACTAAAACTTATGCTGGAAAAACACTACGGGGAAGAATTGTACGGGGAAGAATTCTACCGGGAAGAATTTTACGGGCACAAGTCGTGCACGGGTCAATCTAGTTTTCAATAAATTCGAATTAGATACACATTCGAATTTAGTTGTCAATTTAAATGGAAATACCTATACTGTCAGTAATAGTGCATTCAGTACTTCGCAGAATTCAGTAACGATGCATTGGATGCACAATAATTGTATGATTTCTTTATGTGCATCAACAAAAATTTAAAATAATAAATTTAAAAATAATAAAAATATAAAACCAAAATCTGCAGTGAACAGTTATATTCTGGTGACTTTAGTAAGGCGTAAAAAATCACAAATGTATTAAAAAAAATTAAATGAAACACAAAAAATAGTGTAAAAAAGTAGTCTTAAAAATTCTATCGCCAAGGGTTACGCAGTGCGGCAAAAAAAACACCATGTGACAACTATGCATTGAGTTTCTAAAATTCTCTGAAAAAATGTATAAAATTCTGCTTTGATAAAGTAAACATCATAACGGTCAGTGGATTTTAATTAGAGTTTTAGCTGCTGGCAATTAAGAGTTTTTTTTTCACTTGTAGCACATTTGAAAACATCAACGACACGAGCATGGTATTGCCTATATTTATGGAGAGGTGATTCGCCAACAGCCATATAATGCTGCATATCCTCAAGCAGTGGCTGGAAACTAAAATTGCCAAATTTTGTATTCAGTTTTCTCACATGCAAATGGTTTAATATTTATTTTATATTTTAAAAAATTTTAAAACCATATCTGTAAGACTTTTTGATTTCTGATATAAAATTTACAAAAAAGTGCAACAATAAATACCATATTTAAAATAGATAACGATTTTAGTGTCGCGGATCTTGAATCTGAGGTCCGTTTTGCTCTATCACGTCAGGTTTACACGCAATTTGTAGTCGAATCTGTTGAATTATGTAGTTTAAAGACTAAAGTTCCTATAAAAGTTTCTAGAAAGTATATGTTATTTAATTGTTAAATACTGCTTGCTAGATTTATAAAAAAAATAATTGGAAAAAACTATTTTTTTTTTCAAAATTAATTAATTAATCGATGGAAATATTTTTTATGAATTGAATAAATTTTTTATTAAAAAAAATGTTTTTGAAAATAAAATTCCAAAAAATTCCTTCAAAAATAAAATTCGAAAATAAATTAAAAAAAAAAACACTGAACAAAATGTAAACGAAAAAAATTAAAGAAAAAATACAAAAAAATAAATTTTTCATAATTTTTTTTTACATTTTTTTTTTAAATAATTTTTATAAAAAGAACTAATAAAAAATTAAAAAAATAAAATATTATAAACATTTAACTAATTTATGCATGTCGAGCACCCAGTGCACGAATCAGTTGGTGCAGCTGTCTTTTTTGCCAACCGATTTATTCAGTTCAGTCAGACTGATTCAGTTGTTGCAACATTGCGTATCAGTTCACACAACTAATGAATACAATTGACACAACCAATTTGTTTAGTTGTGGTAGCCAATTTAATTACAAGAAATCGCCCAATATACATGAACTCAGCAGCACAACGAACCGTCGGTAATTTCCGATATGTACTTAATTTTTTGGGGAATTGCCGACAACTCGTTGTGACGTTGTTTGCAACACGTTGGAGCGCTTGGGTTGCATATAGAAATAAAATAGATATAAACAAAATAGCAAGAATTCTGTGGAATAGTATGTCTCTTGTTGAAGAAAGTATATTTGGGCATAAAAAAAAACCGAACAGTAACAACGAACAAGTCAAATTTTGTTTAACATGCAGCACAAAAAAAGAACGAGTTAAATATCTGAAGCTTGAGCGACTGCTTTGGCATCGTTTTTCTGTAAAACAACTGATTTCGTAGTTGAATCAAATAGATGTTGGTTGCCACAACATAATGTTATGTCATTTAGTTAATATAACCAATTATCTGTTGAGACAACTAAATATTGATTATGTTTAATTTAGAATTTAGTTGACGTAGCAGTGGACATAAACAAAAAATTGTAAATGGATTAAAAGTTTGTTACCCCAATCAATGTTGCAGTTGCTTCAACTAATAGTTGGTTACGCTTCGTACTATTGTTTACCATAAATGAATTTCAGTTGAGGCTGACTACATTTGGTAGATACAAATGAATATTCGTTGAAACAACTGCACGCCAAGCAATTATTTTTTTTTGTGTGTACAAGAACTATTTGAGAACTCAGAAGTACGGCAAAAATGAACAAATAATAAATATTTTGATTGTAATTTGTTTTTATGAACAGCATTCTTCAATATGATGTACATATATGTTGTATATTATGTTTTTGTTCATTAATATGATGAAACTTGTTCTTGACATACACTACATCATATTGAAGAACACATGCATCAAATTGATGATGAATTCATAACATTGATAAACATACAGATAGTCAATTACAAAATGTAGTTATCAATATTATAAATCGTTCTTTAATATAAAGAATCATGGTTTGAAGAACGAAATTCATCATTATGATGATTATTTTATTTTTCTGTGAATTATATTTATTTTTTAAATTGATATTAGTACTTGAATTGAGTATTACTCTTCATCTAATGCCAATACTGACGGGTATTACTGAAACGTTTTACATTATTTTTAGAATGTCGAAAATCATTAGAATATATGTATGTAATTTAATTCTGCTTTTGAAAATAAAATAAAATATAAAATGTATAGTTTTTTTTCGTATACCGTTTAATGAGTGGACTTGAGATATGTTGTTTATAATGTTTATGAAGGACCCCACCTTATTATTGGCTGCTTGAACAAAAGATTTCAATTTTAGTTTACAAATAGATCAGAGAACGTTGAAAAAGAAGATAATGACAACCAATAACTAATATTCTCATCTGATTACACTCTTCAAAACGATGATTGAATTTAAAAATTTTCATATAATTGAGGAGAATGGAATCAAATGATAAACTATATCCATTTAACTTAATATAAACTCATTATGTTTGTGAATACAACAATGTTGTGTTTATCAAGAAAAACGAGTTGGGAAAGTTAGGTCACATGGGTAAGTTCGGTCACATGGGGCGGATTTTTATAGTCGGTCGGGCCCGACTATGGAATACCCTACACCTTTGGTGGGGATATTAACCCTCAGAATATTATTCATATATCAGAAATTTACGTCTTATATCCCTATAAATTAAAAAAAAATTATGTAAAGTATAAAAAACTAAAAAAAAAAATTGAAAAATGTATTTGGGCGGACCACGCCTATATTTAAAATTTTGAAAGGCTAATATTTCATAGATTTGATTTTAATAATTTACGGATCAAATTTCCACTATTAAAACCCGGGAAATAATGAAAAAAAAAAGTGGGCGTATCACGCCCATTTTTGGACCACATATTTTTAGGTGTATTCTAATAATACGTTTTAAATTTTATAACTATACATTGAATACTTTTCGAGTTATTAGTTCCGAAAGAGTTATATAAAAGTGACTTGTATGGGAGGTGGGCGTGTCCGTAGACCGATTTGGCTCATTTTCAAACTCAGTTCCTACTTTTGGCTAAAATATATTGAGACGAAATTTCATCGCATTCTGATCAGTATTTCTCAAGTTATTCTGTATTCGGACAGCAAGACAGCAAGACAGCAAGACAGCAAGACGGACAGACAGACAGACAGACGGACATGGCTAAACGGACTCGGGTAGTGATGCTGATCAAGAATATATATACTTTTCTATACCGGACACGCCTCCTAAGGGGCGTTACAATATCTGCACAAACTTAATATACCCTGTACCTCATAGGTGTAGGGTATAAAAAACTTAATTTGAGTATATAGAAAATAAATTAAATTATGCCTAAATTTGCGAGAAATGTTTACGATAGTTTGTACAATTTTGATAAATGCCTAGTTGATATTTTGTTTGAAATAATCAAACATACATTTTAAATTTTCAATTAAAATTCCAAATAAATTTACATTGCTATTTAATCAAATGTGAATTGAATTTAAATAGTTTGTATATTTTAATTTTGTTCATGTTTATTTTTGAATATGGACTTTGGCTGTTAACATGAGTGCAGAGCATTGTTATTTTATAATTGTTTTTATTTTATACGAATACATCTAATTGAAAAGTTATAATTACACCGTTGAGGAAATATTTAGAAAATTATAGTATTTGCAAAAAGTTCACTGCAAATGATTTTGAGTTAAATTACAAATTTTAAAATATATTATATAAAATAAAAGAAATAAAAAAATGTTAGGTTACATTTGCAAGTACATACTAACACAATTTATTACAGATAATAGCAAAATATTTCAACATATTGATGATTACGATACTCTATAATCTTCAATTATGATTTAGATTTGTGTAAATTTTTGTATTATTAAAGAAGCGGGATACAGATACTAAACATTTGCACAAATGCTTGTGAAATCCACTTAAAGATATACTTGCTTGACTCTATGAAACAAGTAGTGTCAAACTAAAACTCAAACAAGATGTAGTTGTAGTGAAGAGGTCTATAATAATAAAAATGCAAATACTTAAATGAACTGCTTATGACATCGAGTAATTAGAGCATTTCATTTTTTTTTTCATTATTCTTAATCTAAGAAACTTTCATTTATCTATATATATATAAAACTCTTGGTCCTTCTGTCAGTCTGTCGGTCTGTCTGTCTGTCTGTCTGTCTGTCTGTCTGTCTGTCTGTCTGTCTGTCTGTCTGTCTGACTGTCTGTTTGTTCCAGCATCACGTCTAAACCGCTGAACCGATTTAACTGAAATTTTGCCACAGGATACTAAGGAGTCCGGAGGTTGTCATAGGATATATATGGGCGGGATTGGACAAAGGGGCGTGGTACCTCCCATACAACCTAAACTTTCAAAACGACATAACTCAGCACATACACAATCTAAAAAGATGAAACAAAAAACTAAAATTCACCACACTAAAACTCACCACACTAAAACTCACCACACTAAAACTCACCACACTAAAACTCACCACACTAAAACTCACCATAATAAAACTCACCATGCTAAAACTCACCACACTAAAAATTCACCATACTAAAACTCACCACACCAAAACTCACCACACTAAAACTCACCACACCAAAATTCCCCACACTAAAACTCACCACACTAAAACTCAACACAATAAAGCTCACCACACTAAAACTCACCACACTAAAAATTCACCACACTAAAACTCACTACACTAAAACTCACCATACTAAAAACTCACCACACCGAAACTCACCACACTAAAACTCACCACACTAAAACTCACCGCACTAAAATTCCCCATACTAAAACTCACCACACCAAAACTCACCACACTAATACTAACCACACCAAAATTCCCCACACTAAAACTCACCACACTGAAACTCAACACAATAAAGCTCACCACTCTAAAACTCACCGCACTAAAACTCACCACAATAAAACTCACCACACTAAAAATCACTACACTAAAAATTCACCAGACTAAAACTCACCACACTAAAACTCACCAGACTAAAAATTCACTAAACTAAAAATTCAACACACTAAAACTCACCACATTAAAACTAACTACACCAAAACTTCTACTGGGAAAAACTCTACGGGGAAGAATTCTACCGGGAAGAATTCTACCGGGAAGAATTCTACGGTATAGCGTTCTATGGGGAAGAATTTTACGGCGAAGATTTCTTCTGGGAAGAATTGTACGGCGAAATATTCTACTGTCTGAATTGTCTTTTAGAAAAATTGTTTTGGCGGAGAATTATTATTTGGTTACTACATTTATAAAACCAATAAAAACTTCCACAGCGAAGCACGGGCCCCTGATATAAAAAATCATAATAAAGTTTTTTTTTATTAATAAAATCGCTTTATATCTATGAATTCACAAAATCTTGACACGAGTCGTGCACGGGTCCAGCTAGTATTGAAATATAGAAGAAAAAGGTATAGAATCATATAATATTTTATATTATGCTTTTGTTTTACCGAACAACATTGTATGTTTTGAAAAAAAAAAACAAATACTGCAGTTAAGTGAAGACGCTGGAGCAGACTTCACTCTAATACAGTAGACTGCCATTGCAAAATGCTCTCAATACTGTAGAGTGCAGTAGTGCATATTTTGTAAAGGAAACTTCAAATACATTTGTGCAGATGTCTAATAGATACCTACTGTCTAGCATTAGTTTCAGTATATAATAATTAAATCTGTGATTACTTTCTAATTAGCATTAATTTCAATATATTTAAATCTGTTTTTAGGAATTTTGAGAATAAAAAATATACACAGTATGAAAAAACTACTGAGAATTTGAAAATCAAAATGAAACACACTTAGGTTTGTTTTTTGAAATTAATTTGATTTATTCAATTTACCTAACAACTTTACTAATTCTGAATACTAATAACTGCTATATATTTACAATTTAACTTAAAATTGCTGGCACACGATATCTTCACGACCACTTTCAAATCACTACTGAAGTGCTGCGCCTAATGTATACATGAGTACGAAACGTTTCGATAATTTTCAACGTCGCACTAGAACTTGTATTTCTCGTATGGTATTGCCATCTCGTTTACACTGATGTGCAGCATATAGCAGTTCTCGTAACTTCCAAAGACTTAACGAGAATACTGCATGCTTTTTCCAGCTCATTCGAAGTTATGCATTTTAATACAATGATTGAATGATCTTCCTTTTCTTTCTAACTCATTGCTTCAGTACGCTGAATTGTCTTGCGTCTCTGCCTTTTTTTATTTATTGCACAGTGGAGAAAATTATTATTTTTAATTTTCGTAACAATATATTAAACTACACTCAAAATAAAACGTACTAGGTATTAGATGATAAATATGACACTTTAGTAACTTTCAATAGTATTCTGTAGCGAAATTGTTGTGAGATTGCGAATATCAACACGATATATGAAAAGATATCATAATGGTAGGCCTTATGGTAGGTACCTTAAAAGAAGTAAAACATATTCATATTTAAATTTATGCATTTCATATTTCTTTTCCATGAAACTTCATTGATATGTCCTTCTTGAATTCGTTGTGAACAAGTCATCAGTAACGAAATTATACAATATCCTCAATTTACATTGGTATCAGTTTATTTTTACGCAGTTTTCAAGATAGAATAAATGCTATAATTAACAACTGATCTCTGTACAGAGCAGTTTTGTTTGAATATTATGTTTTGACTTTATTACTGGATTCAATTGGGAATTTTTCATTTCTGCTACTTATATGTTTGGAAAATTCGATGTTAAGTTTCAGAAAATTCATATCCGCTTATAACGTAAAATAAAACAAAATTTGTTTCGTCAAAAATTAAATAAAAAAATTAAATAAAATAAAATAAAATAAACTAAAAAAGACGTTGAAATGAACAAGTAAGAAAATCTGTCACTGAAATTTCCGATGAATCGAATTGGTTTCGTTTTACATTATATGGGGGATAGTTTTGTTATCCATTGAGCACATTAAAGGAGTAAAATAATTTTTAATAACTCATTTTTTATAATATCAAATTAAAAAATATATTTCTAATGATTCACCAAAGAAATTACTGTAGTAAATTATACTACATTTATGTCTTTGTTTGGAAAAATGTAGTTCTACTACAATTTTATCATTTTTAAATACATTTGTATTTATTTAACATAATAACAAGACATTGTATTAGAAATTTTATTTCTACATAGTACATAAACTGTACGGTGTCTTCGTATTCTGCACTTTTTAATTATATCAAGTTTATGCGAATACACGACGTGCGACTGCAACAGTGAGTAGGTAGAAATGGAACCCATTTCGTATTCTACACATTCACATAATCGACGGACATCTTCGGCGGTCGCAGCATATTATTTTTGTTATTAAAAAAAATTTCATATCAATATTCATTCATATAATAAAGAATTGTTTTTTTCCTATAAATATAAAAATAATTTTCTAAAATTAGTTCTCACAACAAAGTAAAATAAAAACAGAATGTAGTAAAATTAAAAAAAAATGTAGCAATTTCTCTACGTATTTTAGAACGTATAAATTAAGATAAAATCTATACAAATGTATTAAAATGTTGTATAGAAATGCATTCAATTTATGTAGTTATTGTACATACAACTACATAAATGTAGTAAAAACAAATACATTTGATTTTGGCCGTAAATCAAATACAAATGTGTATTTATTTTAAAAAGATTTTTATTTATTTTTAACACTGTAATTTTTACGGTGTTGAATTATCTTTTTTTATGTTTTTGCGCTGTTTAGCACTCGTTGTTATACGCAGTTCCGCTGGCCACACAAGGTGAATGCTGCACACAAAAATTCCTCCACCAATACTCATCATAATTCATAAAGTTCAGCTATAATGTACAACATCCAACAACATAGCGTATGTGAATGCATTGTATAACTTAAAATGATTATTGGAATTATTTGTACTAAAATGTGTGGTTTATTATGTAGTTCATTATTTGTGGTCCCTAATTTGCATGCCTAATGCTATACGTGCCGCGTGTGTTTGTGCTGCCAGACACCGCAGGACATGCAGCAAAATGTGGTGCATTTTGTAGTATTTGCTGCAATTAATATTGCATTTGTGGAATAGATTATGCAATTTGCTCTTTATAAAAATATTTATATTACTCGTAAATCAATATTTAAAAATTATAAATATTAGGATTGAATTAAAATGAAATAATTGTAATTAATTGTAAGAAAAAAGTGTTATCTTTGCGAAGTAAAGCAGGTTGTAATATTAAATTTTATTTTTCCTATATATCGCAACAATTTTTTTTTTCACGTAAAATCAAATTTTTGTATTATAGCGCAATATTCTCCGTATCTAATGCAGAAAACATAATCCCATTCCAAAAAAAAAAAATCAAAATAAAAAATTGTGTGTTAAATAACGAAAGTGTATGTGAAATGAATTTAAGAAAGTAAAAAAAAGAGGGTTTTTTTTTATAGAAACGACAAATCGGCTTTATCTTCGGTCCGACACCAAACTAAGTCCTTAACAAATCCATTTATATGCATTTGCGTTGTACTAAGTTTATAAAATAATATCTGCGTAACCTGCACACATAGACATCAACACACACACACACATATACACTCAAAGTTGTGCCATGGCGAATGAAGTAACTTTCACAGCTTCCAGTGCACAGCTCATCCCAAGAACTAGCATTGAATTTGATGCTGTTGCGGGCCACGTGCAAGTCCGGGTGCGCAATTTATCCATATTTATGAACGACCATGATTTTATATGGAAAAACTTGCCACACTGCTTCTGAGACGAAATGGTGTGGTGTGAAAGAGCCTTCATTAGAGGCGTGACGTGACGCAATATTAGTTTTGTTTGTGACACACAGGCACTGGGAATTTAAATTTCGAAATCCCGAGAAAAATATATGTTTTTTAAATTAAACCACTACCATCGATATTATACGATATTGATTCTTTCGATTCTTTTGATCCTTTCGATTCTTTTGATTCTTTCGATTCTTTTGATTCTTTTGATTCTTTTGATTCTTTTGATTCTTTTTATTTTTTTGATTTTTTTGATTCTTTTGATTCTTTTGATTCTTTTGATTCTTTTGATTCTTTTGATTCTTTTGATTCTTTTGATTCTTTTGATTCTTTTGATTCTTTTGATTCTTTTGATTCTTTTGATCCTTTTGATCCTTTTGATCCTTTTGATCCTTTTGATTCTTTTGATTCTTTTGATTCTTTTGATTCTTTTGATTCTTTTGATTCTTTTGATTCTTTTGATTCTTTTGATTCTTTTGATTCTTTTGATTCTTTTGATTCTTTTGATTCTTTTGATTCTTTTGATTCTTTTGATTCTTTTGATTCTTTTGATTCTTTTGATTCTTTTGATTCTTTTGATTCTTTTGATTCTTTTGATTCTTTTGATTCTTTTGATTCTTTTGATTCTTTTGATTCTTTTGATTCTTTTGATTCTTTTGATTCTTTTGATTCTTTTGATTCTTTTGATTCTTTTGATTCTTTTGATTCTTTTGATTCTTTTGATTCTTTTGATTCTTTTGATTCTTTTGATTCTTTTGATTCTTTTGATTCTTTTGATTCTTTTGATTCTTTTGATTCTTTTGATTCTTTTGATTCTTTTGATTCTTTTGATTCTTTTGATTCTTTTGATTCTTTTGATTCTTTTGATTCTTTTGATTCTTTTGATTCTTTTGATTCTTTTGATTCTTTTGATTCTTTTGATTCTTTTGATTCTTTTGATTCTTTTGATTCTTTTGATTCTTTTGATTCTTTTGATTCTTTTGATTCTTTTGATTCTTTTGATTCTTTTGATTCTTTTGATTCTTTTGATTCTTTTGATTCTTTTGATTCTTTTGATTCTTTTGATTCTTTTGATTCTTTTGATTCTTTTGATTCTTTTGATTCTTTTGAATCTTTTGATTCTTTTGATTCTTTTGATTCTTTTGATTCTTTTGATTCCTTTGAATCTTTTGATTCTTTTGATTCTTTTGATTCTTTTGATTCTTTTGATTCTTTTGATTCTTTTGATTTTTTGATTCTTTTGATTCTTTTGATTATTTTGATTCTTTTGATTCTTCTGATTCTTTTGATTCTTTTGATTCTTTTGATTCTTTTGATTCTTTTGATTCTTTTGATTCTTTTGATTCTTTTGATTCTTTGCATTTTTTGGATTTTTTTGATTCTTTTGATTCTTTTGATTCTTTTAATTCTTTTAATTCTTTTGATTCTTTTGATTCTTTTAATTCTTTTGATTCTTTTGGGTCTTTTGATTCTTTTGATTCTTTTGATTCTTTTGATTCTTTTGATTCTTTTGATTCTTTTGATTCTTTTGATTCTTTGCATTTTTTGGATTTTTTTTATTCTTTTGATTCTTTTGATTCTTTTAATTCTTTTGATTCTTTTGATTCTTTTAATTCTTTTGATTCTTTTGGGTCTTTTGATTCTTTTGATTCTTTTGATTCTTTTGATTCTTTTGATTCTTTTGATTCTTTTGATTCTTTTGATTCTTTTGATTCTTTTGATTCTTTTGATTCTTTTGATTCTTTTGATTCTTTTGATTCTTTTGATTCTTTTGATTCTTTTGATTCTTTTGATTCTTTTGATTCTTTTGATTCTTTTGATTCTTTTGATTCTTTTGATTCTTTTGATTCTTTTGATTCTTTTGATTCTTTTGATTCTTTTGATTCTTTTGATTCTTTTGATTCTTTTGATTCTTTTGATTCTTTTGATTCTTTTGATTCTTTTGATTCTTTTGATTCTTTTGATTCTTTTGATTCTTTTGATTCTTTTGATTCTTTTGATTCTTTTGATTCTTTTGATTCTTTTGATTCTTTTGATTCTTTTGATTCTTTTGATTCTTTTGATTCTTTTGATTCTTTTGATTCTTTTGATTCTTTTGATTCTTTTGATTCTTTTGAATCTTTTGATTCTTTTGATTCTTTTGATTCTTTTGATTCTTTTGATTCCTTTGAATCTTTTGATTCTTTTGATTCTTTTGATTCTTTTGATTCTTTTGATTCTTTTGATTTTTTGATTCTTTTGATTCTTTTGATTCTTTTGATTCTTTTGATTCTTTTGAATCTTTTGATTCTTTTGATTCTTTTGATTCTTTTGATTCTTTTGATTCTTTTGATTCTTTTGATTCTTTTGATTCTTTTGATTCTTTTGATTCTTTTGATTCTTTGCATTTTTTGGATTTTTTTGATTCTTTTGATTCTTTTGATTCTTTTAATTCTTTTAATTCTTTTGATTCTTTTGATTCTTTTAATTCTTTTGATTCTTTTGGGTCTTTTGATTCTTTTGATTCTTTTGATTCTTTTGATTCTTTTGATTCTTTTGATTCTTTTGATTCTTTTGATTCTTTTGATTCTTTTGATTCTTTTGATTCTTTTGATTCTTTGCATTTTTTGGATTTTTTTTATTCTTTTGATTCTTTTGATTCTTTTAATTCTTTTGATTCTTTTGATTCTTTTAATTCTTTTGATTCTTTTGGGTCTTTTGATTCTTTTGATTAGTTTTAGCAAAAAATTTGTCAGTTAAAATTTTATTTGGATTTACTGACCCTGCAACTGCGGAATATGTTTTATTTTATAGTAATTTTTTCACGCTGTAAGGAAAATCCCTTGTTTCTCAAATCTTGTGGATTGAAAACCCCTAATACATACATAAATGTAGGCACGTATTTATGTTGGGGTGTGAATTACTTTAATATCTTAACGTTGCAAAGTTTCTCTTCCGTTTTTTTTTGCAAAAGTGTCCATATGTCTGTCTGTGTAGAGGTGACACTTATTGCGCTGCGCCAACTTGCAGTGTGTGCCAGTGTGTCTTGTATGCGTTCACAAAGACGATCATAGATAAATTGTGGTTTTATTTCTTTATGGCAGCCAGCGGAAGGATGCAGCCGGATGCAAAGAAAAAGCCAAAGTGGAAAAAGTATCTGCAAAAACGCCATTTTAACACAGTACACAACGGCATATGTAGTTGTGTGTCCATATGTATATTTGTCTGTCCATCTATCTTCCAAAGTGTGTATATTAAGTGTGAATGTAAGAAAAACGGAAACTCCATTAGATACAGCATTGCGCATACTTCAAAGCCAACATCAAACCCGTTCAGGACTCTGCACCCTGCAAAAATCTGTGTTGAAAGCCCTCTAATCTATGTGAACAAGTTAGTGGATTGAAAGTGCATAAAGTTTGGTTTATTGTAAACGGATTTCACTACAACTTTAAAATAACTTATTCAAAAAATACAAAATAAACGAAACAAAAAAAAAAAAAAAATTGAAATACAAAAAACACTTTTATACGATACAGCACAAAAGCGTAAAGTATGGAAAAATGGCAGCCGGAAAACTTCACGTAACATAGTGCAAAGTTTAGTTCAGTTGAGTTTTTTTAAAAGGTTTTTATTATATTTTCTTTCTTTTGTTTTTCCCTGAACAAGTTTTTGTTCAGTCGTTTGCTCTACTATATAAGCTACATAAATGTGGAGGTGTTGTGTAATTAGGAGTTATATTAAACATGTAATGCTTGCATTTAAGCTTAGTTTCCTTTTTAAGTTGAAGGGAAAAATAAAGGTAAAACGTATGTCTCTGCTTTTTTATTAACTAAGTATTTTATCATTTAATTTAAATGATTCTTGTTTGACTCTCTTGATTTTTTAATTCTTTTGCTTCTTTTGCTTCTTTTGCTTCTTTTGCTTCTTTTGCTTTTTTTGCTTCTTTTGCTTCTTTTGCTTCTTTTGCTTCTTTTGCTTCTTTTGCTTCTTTTGCTTCTTTTGTTTCTTTTGCTTCTTTTGCTTCTTTTGCTTCTTTTGCTTCTTTTGCTTCTTTTGCTTCTTTTGCTTTTTTTGCTTCTTTTGCTTCTTTTGCTTCTTTTGCTTCTTTTGCTTCTTTTGCTTCTTTTGCTTCTTTTGCTTCTTTTGCTTCTTTTGCTTCTTTTGCTTCTTTTGCTTCTTTTGCTTCTTTTGCTTCTTTTGCTTCTTTTGCTTCTTTTGCTTCTTTTGCTTCTTTTGCTTCTTTTGCTTCTTTTGCTTCTTTTGCTTCTTTTGCTTCTTTTGCTTCTTTTGCTTCTTTTGCTTCTTTTGCTTCTTTTGCTTCTTTTGCTTCTTTTGATTCTTTTGATTCTTTTGATTCTTTTGATTCTTTTGATTCTTTTGATTCTTTTGATTCTTTTGATTCTTTTGATTCTTTTGATTCTTTTGATTCTTTTGATTCTTTTGATTCTTTTGATTCTTTTGATTCTTTTGATTCTTTTGATTCTTTTGATTCTTTTGATTCTTTTGATTCTTTTGATTCTTTTGATTCTTTTGATTCTTTTGATTCTTTTGATTCTTTTGATTCTTTTGATTCTTTTGATTCTTTTGATTCTTTTGATTCTTTTGATTCTTTTGATTCTTTTGATTCTTTTGATTCTTTTGATTCTTTTGATTCTTTTGATTCTTTTGATTCTTTTGCTTCTTTTGCTTCTTTTGCTTCTTTTGCTTCTTTTGCTTCTTTTGCTTCTTTTGCTTCTTTTGCTTCTTTTGCTTCTTTTGTTTCTTTTGCTTCTTTTGCTTCTTTTGCTTCTTTTGCTTCTTTTGCTTCTTTTGCTTCTTTTGCTTTTTTTGCTTCTTTTGCTTCTTTTGCTTCTTTTGCTTCTTTTGCTTCTTTTGCTTCTTTTGCTTCTTTTGCTTCTTTTGCTTCTTTTGCTTCTTTTGCTTCTTTTGCTTGTTTTGCTTCTTTTGCTTCTTTTGCTTCTTTTGCTTCTTTTGCTTCTTTTGCTTCTTTTGCTTCTTTTGCTTCTTTTGCTTCTTTTGCTTCTTTTGCTTCTTTTGCTTCTTTTGCTTCTTTTGCTTCTTTTGCTTCTTTTGCTTCTTTTGCTTCTTTTGCTTCTTTTGCTTCTTTTGCTTCTTTTGCTTCTTTTGCTTCTTTTGCTTCTTTTGCTTCTTTTGATTCTTTTGATTCTTTTGATTCTTTTGATTCTTTTGATTCTTTTGATTCTTTTGATTCTTTTGATTCTTTTGATTCTTTTGATTCTTTTGATTCTTTTGATTCTTTTGATTCTTTTGATTCTTTTGATTCTTTTGATTCTTTTGATTCTTTTGATTCTTTTGATTCTTTTGATTCTTTTGATTCTTTTGATTCTTTTGATTCTTTTGATTCTTTTGATTCTTTTGATTCTTTTGATTCTTTTGATTCTTTTGATTCTTTTGATTCTTTTGATTCTTTTGATTCTTTTGATTCTTTTGATTCTTTTGATTCTTTTGATTCTTTTGATTCTTTTGATTCTTTTGATTCTTTTGATTCTTTTGATTCTTTTGATTCTTTTGATTCTTTTGATTCTTTTGATTTTTTTGATTCTTTTGATTCTTTTGATTCTTTTATTTCTTTTGTTTCTTTTGATTCTTTTGATTATTTTGATTCTTTTGATTCTTTTGATTCTTTTGATTCTTTTAATTCTTTTGATTCTTTTGATTCTTTTGATTCTTTTGATTCTTTTGATTCTTTTGATTCTTTTGATTCTTTTGATTCTTTTGATTCTTTTGATTCTTTTGATTCTTTTGATTCTTTTGATTCTTTTGATTCTTTTGATTCTTTTGATTCTTTTGATTCTTTTGATTCTTTTGATTCTTTTGATTCTTTTGATTCTTTTGATTCTTTTGATTCTTTTGATTCTTTTGATTCTTTTGATTCTTTTGATTCTTTTGATTCTTTTGATTCTTTTGATTCTTTTGATTATTTTGATTATTTTGATTCTTTTGATTCTGTTGATTCTTTTGATTCTTTTGATTGCTTTGATTCTTTTGATTCTTTTGATTGCTTTGATTCTCATGTTTATTGCAAAAATATGTAATTGATGAAATAAATTTTAAATCTTATATAACAATATTTTTGCCACATTTTTCTATCTAGCAACGAATTTTTCCTGCATCCGGCGCACGTTCACTTCCGTGTGTAATGACGGAAATTACTTGATGCTTACAATGTCATCGATGCCAAAGCGAAAATGCCACTGCAGCTTTCGAAAAAAAAGGGAATCTTTGAAATTGCAAAAAACCAACTTCAATGAACCCTGGAGACAAAGTGCGGCAAGAATCGGAGACAAAGGAACGAGAAATTGTAATAGCAAAATGTAACCAAAGATATTGCAGCATAATTTGACTTGTGAACAAACTGCAGAGACGCACGGAAGTGTCGACATATTGAAAAATATTTAAGTGTGTTTGTGTCAAGCGTTTGAAGAGAACTCTGTCGTAGACGTTGACTCCGGCGTCAGTTATTGGCAGCATAGAAAATTAAAAATGTCAGACTCTGCTTACAAACAATGATGTTGGCATCTTTGAAAGGATTTACGTCGAAAAATATTTGTGTGCCTAAATCCGAGTTTTTCTTTTTCTTCTGCTTATTTTTCGTTTCGATTTTTTTTACTCTCTTTTAACGACTCTTTTGTGCGCAAGGATTTTCGGATTTAGTTTCTTCTGTTGTTGTTTTTCGATTTGCTTTTGTTGATTATCTGCCAAAGGTGCCAAAGGTGACACATAAAAGTGAAATCGCTGGAATCTACTTATGTGTGTGTTTAACTCACACACTTACATAAATCAATGCCAGGCACGTATGTATTTAACTAAGCTCCGCATGCCTTAAAGTGCCACAAATATTGTGAGAGGGTTAAAGTTTTTCTTTTTAATAATCATTGGTCGAAATACATAACTTTGCAAATTCATATGAGACTTAAATTCATAAATTAATAAATTCATATATTCATATATTCATAAATTCATAAGTTCATAAATTTATAAATTCATAAATTCATAAGTTCATTCATTCATTAATTCATAAATTCATAATTTCATAATTTCATAAATTCATAAATTCATAAATTCATAAATTCATAAATTCATAAATTCATAAGTTCATAAATTCATAAATGTATAAATTCATAAGTTCATAAATTGATAAATTCATAAATTCATAAATTCACAAATTCATAAATTCATAAATTTAAAAATTCATAAATTCATAAATTCGTAAATTCAAAAATTCATAAATTTATAAATTCATAAATTCATAAGTTCATAAATTCATAAATGTATAAATTCATAAGTTCATAAATTGATAAATTCATAAATTCACAAATTCATAAATTCATATATTCATTAATTCATAAATTTCATTAATTCATAAATTTAAAAATTCATACATTCATAAATTTATAAATTCATAAATTCATAAATTCATAAACTCAAAAATTCATAAATTTATTTATAAATTAATTATAAATTAAAAATTTAAAATTTTGAAACCAAATTTTAATTACAGTATTGTTAATAATATTTTTATTAACAACTTATTTTATTGAATTTCAACGCGTTTATAACGTAAACAACTCTATCATAACCGTCTGCATACAGTTAGTGCCACATCATCATGAAAATCGCCGTCATCATCCGCATCGATTAAATTGGCATGAAGCACGCAATGGCACGGAAATAAATTGGAAGAACGATATGAAGCACAATGAAACAGGCACTAAAGCAGATTTAATGTCAACGTTAAGTAGATTTCGCTGACTTTGCAAATTTTGAAAAGCATTTTAGTAAATGTAGAAGAGCCAACTCATGTTTTTACACAATTAAGATGCACGGATTGTGCTACCTAGCAGTTCAAGAGTTATATCACCAGATTGAGGTGACAGCAATGAATTTGTTCCCAACATTAAAAGAATTTTGAAGGGTATATTTGATTTGTTAATTCTTTAAAAAAATTAATAAATTTTACATTCAAATTCAATAGCAAAACTTTAAGAAATGCCAAGACTGAAAATTTTTAAGGATTTGTATTTATTTTATTAAAACATTCAGAAGTGTATCAGAATCGAATGATTTGATGAATTTTTCAATATTGTTATTGCATAAAAAATATCTTGACCTCTGCCAGAAGTGTCCTCCATAGAACAGGAAACAACGTAGTCATTTCCAGTAGTCGAACCGGAAGTTTGTTGAGTCTTGAGCATCTCTAGACTGTGTCTGAAATTAATACAGTGCATTTGACGTGTCTTTTGTTACTTCTTAAATTAAATTTAAATTTTCCAGTATATTTTTGTATATATTTTTCTTATTGATATTTCTTTTTTTTTTGCTATGCTGCTACTTTTTAAACTGATTGCTTCATTCGCAACGACGTTTTACCGGATGTCCTTGTTTTTATATGCTACTTGTTGTTGTTTTTTTTTTTTTTTGAATTATTAACTTATCACATTGTGGCATCTGTGCGTTGGAGTGGAATAAGTGCAAAGATGAAGCAACAACTGGCACTGCGGTAGCAGCTGTTGCTGCTATTCCATATTGACTTCTGTTGGATTATCTGTGAGGCACGAAAAAAAGCAGAAATGTTGCAGTCAACGTGGCAACGAAGAGGCATTGATGTTATTATATGGATTTTATTCATTGGATATAGCGAAAGTTGTAATAGTATCAGGTCTGGTCATTGCAAACCACTGAGATACATTGAAGAATGCAGTAAAATGCATAAAGTACTAAATTTCCAATATATCTTTAAATTTAGTAAAAATACAATAATTCAAATAACATTGATTCTAAAAATGAATATATCTATAGAATAATTTTTTCAAGAGTACAAAATTTTTGGAATTTTTGAGAAATATTTTGAACATACTTCCGGCAAACACACAGATTAATAGAATATTTTCGGAAGTATATGGCAGTTTAGAAACATTATTTCGATATCTCGAGACAACATTTTTGTCATTTTCCTGGAATATTTCCGACATATTTTTTTTCTACAGTAAAAGTTGCAATAATTCTTGAATAGATATGATTTCTAAAATGGCGTAAATTTTATCATATTGAATCGAGTTTTTTTGAGATAATGATTTTGGGATTAGTTATTACATTTTTTGAAAACTAGTATATACCATCTCAAAAACTAGACACAATTTGATGAAAATGGCTCCATTTTAGAAAACAGAGTTGCAAAAACATTAAAAAATTATTACAAATTTTACTGTAAAAAAAATATATTTTTTTTAATACGAAAAATATGTAAAAATTTAGAAAATCAATTTTTAAAATACGATTCCATCAAAATACCATCTTGGAATTTGGTATGAACATTTACAATTAATCAACACTTAGTTTAAAGTGCAATGAGCCACATGTTCAAGTTTAGAAGTTACAACTTAGCTGTTCTAAAAGCTTGTTTTAATAGTTTTAAAACGCGCCATCAACGGAGTTTCTATCATTTCTACTTTAACAAATATTGAAATATGAACAACCATACAAAAGATTTTTCGTAACTTTGAACCACAGTATCTCTGGAAATAGTGGTCGAACAAAATACAAAAAAATTGGTCAATGTATATCACGATACCCTTTATCAGTTACCTAAATTTCATTGAAATGGAACAAGGTGAGCTCCGACTGCTGGTCGATTTGGTGTGGAATGGCCCATACATAATACTAAAGATGGGCGCGTGCCTTGCTTTTTTCGTGTCACGCCCCTAAAATCTGAGTTCGTGCTTGTAAATCTCCGTGCATGCTAGTTGATGTCGTGCCCGTGCGTGTCTGTGTCTCCAAAATCAGGCACGCCTCCATTAAAGATTTTTTTATAGTTTCTACCCCAATTTAAAATAAAAAACCTTACTTCGAGCTTCAGAAAATAAAAATTTCGTGGTATTTTAAACTTTTCTTAAAAATCTTTTGCATTAGTTTTACTTATGGATTTAAGAGAATAAAAAGTATAAAAATTAATTTTTGAATTATTTATTACAGGAACTAAAACCCATTGGAATATCGGTTCCGATTCGGATTCCAAGATTTTTAAAATTGTGATTCCAGTTCCGTTTTCAACCAAAAAATTAAATGGGTTTCGATTCCGGTTCCATACATTTTTTATAACTGTTCCGATTCCGGTTCTTTGCGTTCCCTGACAGGGACTATAATATCTGTTCCGGTTCTGGTTCCTATATGTTTAAAATAGCGGTACCGATTCCAACCAGAAAAAATATATATGTTCCGATTCCAGTTCCGGTTTAACACATTTTTAATAACGATTCTGATTTCAAAAATCTCAACAGTTCCGATATTATTTTCACGTTTCGGCTGCTTTTTCATGTTTTCCGTGCTTTTTTGTGCTTTTTTTCGTGTTTTTCCGTGCTTTTTTCGTGTTTTGCCGTGTTTTTCATGTTTCTTCGTGTCTTCTTAAATCCCGTGTTTTATTGTGTTTCTCGTGCGTGCCAGTAAATTAACTCGTCGGGCTCGTGATCGTGCGTGTCACCTATCGGCGTGCCCGTGCGTGTCCGTGCCATCAAAAACAGGCACCCATATCTACAAATACTCTTGGTCCGTCTTTCTGTTTGTTTGAGTCATTATCACGTCTAAACCATTGAACTGATATGACTGAAATTTAACACGATGATACTATGGAGTCTGCGGAGTGACATATGTTATATATTGGTGGGAACTCACTACAGAGTTTGAAATCATCCATACAAACTAAGTTTTCAATACGATATAACACGGCACCAGCTACGAACATGAAACAAAAAGTCAAATATGGAAATACATAACAAAACAAAAACGCAATCAAAACGCAAACAAAATCAAAAAAAAAAAAAAGAACAAAAACTCAACTTTAAAAATAAAGTAAAAAAATTAAATTTAACGGAAAAACGAAATAATAAGCAAAAAAAGAAAAACAGAAAATTAAATAAAGTAAAAATAAAGTAAAAAATTAAATTTAACGGAAAAACGAAGTAATAAGCAAAAAAAGAAAAACAAAAATTAAAAAGAAAAATACTATGGTAAAAAAAAGCAAAAACCAAACTAAAAAAAACTGAAGAAAATACAAATTAAAAAGTAAAAACTTAAATACAAACGCAAAAATAAAAACAGTGAATTTTGATTTCAAAATAAAAAAAAAATTCCACAATAAAAACGTACAACAAAATCATAAGAAAAAAAAGGAAAACAAATAATCAAAATAAAAAAAAAAACAAATCAAAAGAAAAACATTATGAAAAAACATAATAGCAAAAACCGAAATAAAAACAAACGTAAGAAAAATAAAAATGAAATTCAAATGCAAAAATAAAATCAATAAATTCAAAAGAAAAGCACAAAAAAAAATTAAAAACCAACAAGCGAAAAACAAAAAAAAAAACACAAATAAACAAAAAAATCTAAATCTCTAGAAAAAAAAACAAGTAAAAGTCAAAAACACAAAAAAATTTAAAAACCAATAAGCGAAAAACCAAAAAAAATAAAAACACAAATAAACAAAAAAAATCTAAATCTATAGAAAAAAACAAGTAAAAATCAAAAACAGAAAGTCAACAGAACGCAAAAACAAAATCTAAAGCAAAAATAAAAATAAATACACTTTGAAAAACAAAAAACACATAGAAAATTTATGAAAATAAATAAAACAAAATCAAAGTGTAGTAAAAACACATACCCAAAAACAAAAGCTGGAAGAAAAACTTAAGCAAAACCATAAATCAAAACAACTACAAAATAGAAACAATGGAAGAATAAAAAAAAAAACAAAAAAATTCTAATAAAAATTAGATGATAAACAATATCAAACTTGAAAATAAAAACATAATAGCAAAATTAAAGGCAAACATACGAAAAATAGTTTAGGTTTCTTCCGTCGTTTCGTTTTCGGTTTTGGTTACAGTTTCAATTTTATTAACTAAACGGTTTCAATTTACATGTTTTCAGTTTGGTTTTTCAGTTCAGGTTTTTCAGTTCTTTGTAAAGGTAGTTTATCTTCATGGTTAAAAACAACTTTAGTAAAGGGTTTTTCAATAAGAGCGCAACAAATGTTTTTTTTAAGGGTTTTTCAACAGGGACGCTACAAAAGTAGAGCTACACGGACAGCAAACGACACCATTTCTTGCCGCTCTTTTGACATTTCTCTTCAGTAAGGTTTGCCATTTCATGATAGAAAGATATACGAGCCAACAAAGAGTCGAAATTATTGAAATTTACTACCGAATTTCGAATTCGTACATCCTTCCATCATGAAATGGCAACCCTTACTGAAGAGAAATGTCAAAAGAGCGGCAAGAAAGATGTCGTCGTTTGCTGTCCCTGTCGCTCTACTTTTGTAGCGTCCCATTTGAAAAACCCTTTATATTACCCAGATCAGAACTAAAATCCAATTAGTTTATATGAAATATTTAAAATATTATAAATATATTTTAAGATATTGTCTTAACGTGCTCAAGGTCCAGTCGGTACAAATTGGATGTTTTGTACCAACAAATAAAACAACAAACTATTGGCAAAATGCCGATCTATACGAACTGGACCTTGAGCACGTTAAGACAATATCTTAAAAGTATCAAAAGAGGTCGTAAAACAAAAACAAATAATTATTATAAATATATTTAAAATTATTTTTGAATAATATAAAATTTTTGTGTTTGTTTTTTTTTTTTATACTCTTTAAAAAACATTTTTAAAAAGTATTATCACTTTTGGATATCGGTTTCTTTCGGATTTGGATTCGGATTCTATTTCGGTTTAAAATTTCAATTTCTGATTACGGCATTCGTAAAAAAATTACAATTAAATTTGTTAATAGGACAGTTTGATTATAGGACAGTTTGCATATAAACTCAAAAAATAATTTCATAGCATTTTTTATTAATTAATATTTTTTATTTTATTTGTATTATAATACTAATTTTTATAGTAACAATACTATTAATTTTATAGTTTTTTTATTCTGAATAAATAAAATATTTACTATATACAAAAATTAAAGTCTTAAAATAAAATTGGGCATTACATAAATTTTTACATTTGTGCAAAATGTAATTGGTGCGTAGTAACTGCAACATATAATTATGAAAACAGAAAAATGTACGTCATAAAAAATTAATTTAACTTTTTAGAATTTAGCAAAAAGTTGACACCAACAAAACTACACAAATACCAGAAAATATATACTTAGTTGTAGGTATTTGTATGCGTCACAATTACTGTTATTGTCGTCGGGTCGTTCATTTTTCATTTGACAGGCTGACAGCTGAGTAACCGAAACGTCGACAAAAATAACTGGAATTACTACAACAACCAGCAGCGTCCGAAATAAATGCATGTAACGCCATAATTCAATAGAAACTCATTTGTCAGCTCGAAACGGAAACGGAAGTTTCACAAAATCACTTGTAAATGTAACAGTAACTGATTATTTTGTATGTATGACTGGGATGGATGACAGTATGTATTATTTGAGTGGGAGTTTTTTTTTTTTTTTTTGTTAAGTATACCTATAACATTCCATGGAAAGCCGCCGGTTCGTTTAACAGTCCACTTTACCAATACGTTTGACTCGACCTCATCGTCACCAACACGCACATGTTTTGAGGGTTCTGCCAAATGACATGGTGTCAAATATTCGGGACACATTCGTTTGTGTGTCAAATGTAAAGCTGGCTGCGTATTACATTACAGAGTATTTTTTAAATCTCATTTTTATACAACAATGGCTGATAAATGACATGATGGCAATGAATGAGAGGAGATTGTTAAATTTACGACTGCACAAAATTAAATTTTATAAATAAGAAAAAAAAAATATAGGAATTAAATGTCCTTCGTACTGAAGATAGCAGTGAAATATTGAAGTTACTTCACGGTCAAAAATGTACGTTAATTTTTTCAACTTTCTAAGTGCATATTTATCCTAACCAAAACGAGTTTAATTTTTTTACTTTTCAAGTTGAGTTTAAGTATATAAGGATTTACAAAAATATGTTCAACTAAAAAGTTTAAAAATTATTGTATTATGTTGAACAAAATAAAAAAAAAGTAAAATAATAAAAAAAATAAAAAGTGAAAAAAAAATCACTCTGGCCGAGATTCGAACCTGCGATTCTCAACGAATTTTTGTCACCATATCAGTAACATTCACTGGTATGCAAAAAAGAAAAAAAAAAAACAAATCAAAACAAAAACATTTTTTTTTCGACATTGTTTTCGGCAAATATTTTTTTTTGCATTTTATTGTCATCCAAAAAAATTTTTTTTTCTAAATTTTTCGAACATTGTTGTTTTTGTCGAATAATATTTTTTGGAAAATGGTGATTTCGACCATTGCGTTCTTTTTGTCGTGCAACATTTTTTTTTCGTTATTTTTGACAGCAGGGAACAACCAGCCCATATTCTTTAAACTCCAAAATTCACCACTACGAAATTCACCACAATGAAACTCATCACAATGAAACTCACCACACTAAAACTCTCCACACTAAAATTCACCACATTAAAGCTCACCACACTAAAATACACCACACTAAAATTCACCACTCAAAAACTCACCACACTAAAACTTACCACACTAAAACTCACCACAATAAAATTCACCTCACTAAAATTCACTAAAATTCACTAAAACTCATCACACAAAACTCACCACACTAAAATTCACCACACGAAAACTCACCACACTAAAACTTACCACAGTAAAATTCACAACAATAAAACTCACCACTTTAAAACTCATCACACTTACACTCACCACCAGTATTCACACTTTTCGCCAATGCAAAAGCAGTAGATTTGAAAATTTTGGGGAGTAGAAATGTGTAAAGGGGAGTAGAATTGAACTTATTGCAAAATGGAGTAGATTTGATGTAAAAGGAGTAGACAATTAAATGTAGGAGTATATAAGGAAGTAGATATGATCATTTTTAATATTTTTATTCTTTTCCGATTTTATATAATGCTGATATGTACAGGGTGGTCTGTTCTAGATTTAGGGTGTTTCTGGAACACCCAATGAAATACATGGTGTTTTCAAAAATTAATTTATAAAAGTTAATACAAATATATATTTAATTATAACTTCTACAATTTAAAAACCATGGAGAAAATATTACGTTTATTTTGCAGATAATTGATCATAGTTGTTAGGAAAATTATAATATTGACAATATATTTGAGGCGCAAGAAATTGTTCACATCAAATTAAAAAAAATATACAATCAATTTTTGCAAAGGAGTAGATTTAAGTAAATTGATGTAGAAAATGATGAGAAAGGAGTAGAAAATGCTACTACCGGAGTAGATTTTAAAAATACAAATGAAATGGAGTAGATCTACTCCGATCGGAGTAGATTGAGAACACTGCTCACCACACTAAAACTCAGGGAAGAATTCTACGGGAAAGAATTCTACCGGGAAGAATTCTACCGGGAAGATTTCTACGGGAAAGCGGGAAGAATTTTACGGACAGACTTCTACTGCGAAGAATGCAACGGCGAAATATTGTACGGGCAAGAATTCTACGGAGAAACACAGTTTGAGAAAGACTAGTTTTTGAGAAAAGTTGTTTTGGCGGAGAATTATTTTTGGTTTGGTTACTACATTTATAAAACCAATAAAAATGTCTGATATAAATAATAAAAATGTTTTTTTATATAATAAAATTGCTCCATATCCTTCATATTTACAAAATCTTTGCACGAGTCGTGCACGAGTCCAGCTAGTATAAAGGGTTTTTCAACAGGGACGCTACAAAAGTAGAGCAACAGGGACAGCAAACGACGCCTTATTTTTTGCCGCTCTTTTGACATTTCTCTTCTGTAAAGTTTGCCATTTTATGATGGAAAGATATACGAATTCGAATTTCGGTTGTAAATTTTAAAAATTTCCACTCGTTGTTGGCTCGTATATCTTTCCAAAATAAAATGGCAAACCTTACTGAAGAGAAATGTCAAAAAAGCGGCAAGAAATATGGCGTCGTTTGCTGTCCCTGTCGCTCTACTTTTGTAGCGTCCCTGTTGAAAAACCCTTGAAAAAACTTTTGTAGCGCTCTTATTGAAAAACCCTTTATTAAAGTTAACAAATTCATCTTGAAAGTTGAAATTTGCAATGCATATTATTTTCAACCATCTAGGTAAATAAAAATGGTTAAAAATTTAAAGTTGTCAACTTGGAATTGTACATAATTTAAACCATTTAAAATGCATAAAATTTTCAACCATTCAGTTAAAAAATAAATCAACCAAGATGAATAAAAATTTAAAATATTCAACTTGGAATGTACATAATTTAAACCAAAAAGTTGATCATTAAAATGTAAATGGGTTTTCAATTTGAAAGTTTAAATTTATAGCTCAGTAAAGTATAGAAAATATATACTAAAGTTAAGGAATTCAAATTTAAAGTTGAAATACATACATTTTTCAATTATACAAGCTAAATAAAAGTCAACCAAAATGTTTAAAAATCATTTTTCAAAAAATTAATATATTTTGAAAAAATGAACCTGAATTTTTGACCGTGTTGAGAACTGTAGACTGATCTCAGTGCTGAATTTAAATATAACTATTCAACACGATTATGTTTATACTGAAAATCAAATGAAATTTATGAATTATAATTAAAATGTTCATAATTTCTATTGTATTTTCGGAATTACAATTAATATGATATTTTTTACATTTGATATTTTTTACATTTGTAAATTAATGAAATATTTTTTCTCTCGATTCGATTTAAAAAAATTTCCCATATAAATAGATCTCCAACAGATTACATCGATATCTAGCAACACATACAAAATCATCAGTATGATAAATTTATTCATTAATATGATAAATTTATTCATTAATATGATAAATTTATTCATTAATATGATAATTTTATTCATTAATATGATAAATTTATTCATTAATATGATAAATTTATTCATTAATATTATGAATTTTTTATCAACTACCAGATTCATTATATTACCGTTCATAAAATGACATATTGATGAATGTATTCATTATAAGGGGTTTTTCAAATGGGACGCTACAAAAGTAGAGCGACAGGGACAGCAAACGACGTCATATTTTTTGCCGCTCTATTGACATTTCTCTTCAGAAAGGTTTGCCATTTCATGATGGATAGATATACGAGCCAACAACGAGTCGAAATTATTAAAATTTACTTAAGAGTCCAATTTATGGTCGTCATAATCGTCCTAGCAGATCAACAATTGAGCGTCTAGTGGAAAAATTTGAATACACAGGAACAGTACAAAATGTTCCCGTGCCACTGAGACAAAAAAGTGCCCGCAGTGTCGAGAATATTGCTACCGCTGAGGCTTCAGTTGTAGAAAGCCCAAATGTGTCTATCACACGTCGTTCTCAAGCGTTGGGCATCTCTGTGACGTCCTTGTGGCGAATTTTGCGAAAAGATCTTGGCCTACATCCTTACAAAATAAAATTGACGCAAGAACTGAAGCCGCTTGACCACCAGAAGCGTCGTATGTTCGTGAATTGGGTTGAGCAACAACTTGAAAATGATTCGGATTTTCATCGAAAAATCATCTTCAGCGATGAGGCTCATTTCTGGCTGAATGGCTTCGTCAATAAACAAAATATGCGTTATTGGTCAGACAGCAATCCACATGTACTCCATGAGTCAACATTGCATCCCGAAAAAATTACGGTTTGGTGCGGTTTATGGGCCGGCGGCGTCATTGGGCCGTACTTCTTCCGTGATGATCAAGACCGGCACGTTACTGTGAATGGGAATCGCTACCGTTCAATGATAACTAAATATTTTTGGTCCCAATTGGATGATATGGACTTGGAGTACATGTGGTACCAACAGGACGGCGCCACAAGCCACACAACGAATGCCACAATCAATTTATTGGAAACCAAGTTTGGAGAATGTGTTATCTCTCTCGTGCGATTTCACGCCGTTAGACTATTTCCTGTGGGGTTACGTCAAGTTTATGGTCTATGCCAACAAGCCAGCGACGATTGATGAACTTCGTACGAATATCGAACGTGAAATTGCAGCCGATTTATGCTTGAAAACCGTCGAAAATTGGGTTCAGCGTCTGGACTTCTGCATGCGTGCCCGTGGTGGCCATGCAAAAGAAATCGAGTTCCATACATAATGGCATCGAACGTACTCTTACAGGAATAAAGAATTTCATTGATATCTAAAACTGTTTTTGTTTTTTGTAGCACTCTTATTGAAAAACCCAACTATTTCATACTATCGAACATCACAGTGAAGAACGAAATATTAAATATAATGAATTTGAATCATTTAAATATTTGTTGTTAATTGTTCATAATATTTATGAATATAATATTAAATATTAAGAATATTATTGAACTAATATATTTTTTTTCAAAATATATTAATTGATTGGACATTTTTTTTACGAATTTTTCAAATAACAAAAATAGGTTTTAGAACATAATTCGAAAAAAATGTCCGTAAATAAAAATTAAAAATATTGTTGGAAAAATCAAAAAAAAAACGAAACACTTTTTTTCCGAGGAAAAATATAAAAAAATGTTTTCCGAAAACTAAAAATTGTTCAATAAAAATATGTTTCAAAAAAAATATTGTCCGAAAAAAAAAATTCAAATAAAAATTGTTTAACAAAAAAAAAATCTTCACATACAGTTCATCATATTGAAGAACACTTTTTCGTCAGATACCAAACGTTCATCATATTTATGATCGCATTCTGAACATTGTTGTCGTTAGTTATTAATATTATGAATGATTTTTCAATGCAATGAATCATGGTCTGAAGAACGGAATTTATCTATATGATGTACATTTTTTTTCAGTGTACAATGTTTTTTCAAATAGACTTTCACTCACTACGATAAAGTTAGCGATAACTTCTCCAGCATTGATCTCGTAACGAAATAGAAACGAATAGCATAATCGAATAGAATGCAATTCTTAAAAGTGGATTTGTAATTCTTAGAAACAAATAAAAAAATCATAAAATAAATTCGTTTGGAAAATTGTGAATTTCAATTTGATATTTTCCGAATAACAAACGGAATGTTATGAATTGCAATTGATATTTTATGAATACATCGCGATACGGATTTAATAAAATATAATTATTAGAAAACGTTTCAACTTTTATTTTTGAATAACTAAAAACGAATATAAAATAATTTTATAAATTTCTAAAAACAGAATACTTAAATCAAAAATATTACAGTATTTCTAGCACAGTATTTTAGCACAGTATTTTAGCACAGTGCCACATACTCCCCCTCCAGTGCAACGATATTTTCGCTTTGGGATGTAGGGTGTGGCTGTGCAGAGACAACGGATGTGGGCTGCATTGAAACGTCGGGCTGCTTTGAAACGTCGGGCAGCGTTGAAACGTCGGGCTGTGTTGAGTCGGACAGCGTAGAAACGTCGGGCTGCGTTGAAACGTCGGGCAGCGTTGAAACGTCGGACAGTGTTGATACGACGGCTGCTTTGAAACGTCGATCTGCGTTGAAATGTCGAGCTGTATTGAAACGTCGGGTTGCGTGAAACGTCGACCAGTGTTGAAACGTCAGCAGCGTTGAAACGTTGGACAGCGTTGAAACGTTGGACAGCGTTGAAACGTCGGGCAGCGTTGGTACGTCGTGCTGCGTTGAAACGTCGGGCTGCATAGAAACGTCGAGATGTGTTGAGACGTCGTTTGTGGACTGCTTGCAGACGTCGGGCTGTATGGCTGTGGAGCCGCGTTGCGACGTGAATTGAATTGTGGTTGTGTCCAGACGTAATGCGGATGTCTGGGTTTCAACGTCGGACTGCGTGCGGTTTCGGGATAACCAATTAAGGTCACCCTGCGCACTTCGAGGTCGCCAATATCGCTTTTTCAAATTTATTCAAACACAGTTTTTAGGAAACGATTAAACTTTTATTTTTGAATAACTAAAAACGAATATAAAATAATTTTATCAATTTTGACAATACAAAATTTCTAAAAACAGAATACTTAAATCAAAAATATTACAGTATTTCTAGCACAGTATTTTAGCACAGTGCCACAAATACCAAAAGGTAAGTTATGAATATGTATTCATGAATTTTAAAAATCAAATGCAATTTCTGAATTATTATTGACATGTTTTGAATTTTAAATACTATTTATGAATTACAATTGATGTCTTTTGATTTTGAATTGAATATTTCAGAATTACACTAAATATACAACTATGTCCAGAGATATAGTCTAAAGTAAAAAAAAATAAAAAATATTTTTTTATTTCATATTTTTTATATTTATTTGTTTTTGCACACTATTTTACACAACTTCGCAGTTTTTTTTTACATTTTTTACCATTTTTGAAAGCAAAACCGATGAGTTACTCAAATGCATTCGTTCTACCGATCTTCGGTAGAATATAAGTAATTGAAGTTACCAATTTTAAATTTTTTTTTAATATTTTTTTGCCTCTGTTGGAGTAAGACTGTTTGACATTTTCAACAGAATTTCTGTTATTTTAATTTTTGTTTTGCTGCCATGACAAAGCATCAAGCTGTAGGGCTCTGAGTTGGTGCTGTTGCAACATAGCAACAACATCAAGTGCAAAAAAAGCAGCAGTAACAACAAAATACAATAAAAAAAAAAAATAAAACAAACCACTTTAAGTTTACAAAATACCTTCTGGCATTCGCAACGTGGAACGTCGCACATTTTCTTGTGACAAGAAATTGTTTTTGATACTTTCTTAGCACTAAGACGAAGTATTCAGAATTTTAATAATTGTGAGTGTAATTTAAAGAAATGCTTGAGTAAGTCGACAGCGCTGGATTTAGTAATAAGAGTTGATATAAAAGTAACAGTGACATGAAGTTATGCAAAAGTTTAAGCCTTTGAATGCATGCAAAATATTTTTTTAATTAGTTGAGTAATTATTTATATTTTTTCAGTTTTAAAACTGTCTTTATAATGAATTAAATGCACATTGAAAGAGAATTCATTAATTATAATTATAATAAAAGAATTCCTCAAAACATAGTATTTCGAATTCAAGAAACAAAACATCTAAAAAAGTAACGAAGAGAGTATAACACTTTTCACAATGATATACCGCATAATTTGTAATTAGTAGGTTTAGAATTCGAACAAAAAAAAGGGTTATAGAAAAGCGTTGAAACAATGGTATCAAGGTAAAGAAATGTGCCCGCTCATGAGAAACAATATTAAACTCCTAAAACCTTATATATAACATGAAACCGTAAGTTGCAATGTATTGTATATACAATTTAAAAAATTTGCGACCTCTGCTAATATTGGGATATTTAATTGCATACATTTTAAAGTTTTTAATTATGCTGAACCTCCCCACCCTCAGAATATTATTCATAAATCAGAAATTTACGTCTTATATCCCCATAAATTAAAAAATTTATACAAAAGTATAAACAACTAAAAAAAAAAAAAAGAATAATATAATTGGGCGGACCACGCCTATATTTAAAATTTTGAAAGGCTAATATTTCATAGATTTGATTTTAATAATTTACGGATCAAATTTCCACTATGAAAACCCGGGAAATAATGAAAAAAAAAAGTGGGCGGTTCACGCCCATTTTTGGACCACATATTTATAGGTGAATTATAACAATACGTTTTAAATTTTATAACTATACCTTGAATACTTTTCGAGTTATTAGTTCCGAAAGAGTTATATAAAAGTGACTTGTATGGGAGGTGGGCGTGTCCGTTGACCGATTTGGCTCATTTTCAAACTCAGTTCCTACTTTTGGCTAAAATATATTGAGACGAAATTTCATCGTATTCTGATCAGTATTTCTCAAGTTATTCTGTATTCGGACAGCAAGACAGCAAGACAGCAAGACGGCAAGACAGCAAGACAGCAACGGACAGACAGACGGACATGGCTAAACGGACTCGGGTAGTGATGCTGATCAAGAATATATATACTTTTCCATACCGGACACGCCTCCTAAGGGGCGTTACAATATATGCACAAAGTTAATATACCCTGTACCTCATAGGTGTAGGGTATAAAAACACAAAATAAAAAAAAAAATGCGCCTAATATTCAGAATTTTGCGCCTTATTAAACGAGCGGAAACTATAGAGAAAGCCGTAAATTTTGCAAAAAAGCATAAAATTGCAAATGCGCCTAATTTTGCACCTCTGCAGGGCGCAAAATATAGAGAAAAACGCAAAATTTTCAAAAAAGCATAAAATTGCAAATGCGCCTAATTTACAAAATTTTTGAGCCTCTGCGATAGGGCTCGTAATATAGAGGTAGGCGCAAAATTTTTAAAACATAACGGTATCGAATAAAAGAAGATGATCAAAGTTCGAGATTGATTAAATGTTTAAATATCGTATCATGTCAAAGAATTTGAATGTACGAACATTTTAAAAAATTAGAATCGAGAATGCAACGAGATCGAACTTTTTTTATCGAAGTTATTCGAGAAAGCTTCGAGGCATCGAAGGTCTCCGAGACCTGCAGACTGGGTTATTTGAATAGTTTAAGCCTTTTGGAGCCTTTCTCTCTACATTTGTGCGTGTATGTAAAAATTACTAACTATCTTCAGATTACTAATATTCTGTAAATTACGCACCTTTTTAATAGTTCGTTTTTTTATACCCTACACTAAGAGTGAAAGGGTATATTCAGTTTGGTACGCCGTTTGTAACACCCAGAAGGAAGCATCTCCGGTATGGAAAAGTATATATATTCTTGATCAGCATGACCTCCTGAGTCGATTTAACGATGTCCGTCTGTCTGTCTGTTCCTCTGTCTGTCTGTCTGTCTGTCTGTTGAAATCACGATTACAGAAAAATTGGAAGAGATAGAACATTGAAACTTTCGATTTAGATTACGTATATATCTAAGCTGCCTGAACAAGAAAATTGGAATGATCGGTCTATTGTGACCTGAGAACCGACCACTTATGTTCAAATACCTCATTTAATATGAATATCTACAGATCAATATTACTGTATACGTGCTTAGGTAAACTTTTTTTGGTCAAATATATATTGACTCATGCTCAAATATATGAAAATAATGTTTTCCGACGAAACGACTTGTGGTTAATCGAAATTCGGTACACCTACCCATTTTTAAATATGGGTATCAAATGAATGGAAATTCTTCAGGGATTGAAAGTTTGTAGTTATGTTCAGGATTCGTATACCGTTGTGACCTATATACCACTTTGACTGGTAACCACACTTATGTGTAGGGTATTTATAGTAGGCTTAGACCGACTATAATTTTGATAATACTAACTATCATAATAACACCAACTTTAAAATTTGCCATGTGATCTAACCTTCCCAACTCGTTTTAATTTTGCATCTTTTAAAATAAACTTTTTGACACTTTAAATTGTCTACGATTATGTGCCAATGTATTTTGACAAAGATTTTTAAGAATACACAATTCGAGTTTCAATATTTTGAGTTCTATATCAAAATGACCCAAGACAAAATTTTTGGCAGGGTCGAGGCAGTTTAGAAACATTTTTTCGACATATATTTAACAGACAAAGGCGAAGTTTGTATCATAAGCTCTCTATTTTCTGCCCGATTCCAAAATATGCCGTGAATCTACCATTAAAATTCCACAAAATTTTACAACCTGCTATATTTCCCAAAATATTCCATTTATCTGTGTGTTGGCCGAAAATATGCCCTAAATATTCATGAAAAATGACATACATTTTGTCTCAGGTAACAATATTAAGTCGAATTTAAATATTATAGGCGCATAACCATAGACAATTTCAAGACAACTTTAATAAATAATAATAATTATTATTAGAAATTTTCTAATAAAATATTTAATATTTTCTAAAAAGAAAAAACTCGCCTCGATATAACTTACCTACAAAATATTATAATTAACGCTTGGGCCACTTCTAGAAAATTAAAAAAACAGCGTTTCAGCGTTACATATTTATTTCTAAATTTCGTATTCATTTTGATAAATAATTAAATATTTTTCTCAACAATCAGCATTTCATTTTAACTTTTATTTTGTTTACAAATTTATAAATCCTATTCGCTATGGTTATCAGATCATAAAAATAAACATATAAAAATTTTTGGGGCGCCTTTTAGAAAAATTTGGAAAAAGACACAAAAAAAAAACAATCCCCCCCAAGTCATACTTCTGGATCTGAACAAGAAGCTGTTATAAAATTCAACTGTAACTAAAAATTTATTTGGGAGACGCTGCAAATTATTCTAATTGGATACTGCAATAAGATCAGATTACTAGAATATACTGTTTAAAAGACAGCCACATTTAGAATGCAAAATCGTTGTCTGGAGTAGCCGACTAAAAGTTAATTTTTAGAATTATTTCTTATTAAGATATTGAAAATATGTTCTAAAAGTATAGTTAATAAATCGAAATAGAAACCATCACATAACATGCACCGAAAAAGTTATTGTAGTAAAATAAATTAAATCTTTTGATAAAATTGTCGGTCTTCTACATTTTGTTCATTTGTCTTTGTTTGACTTGATTTTACTACACCATGTATTTAAAATTCGTTCTGGACACACGACGAACGTATTATGAATGGTCATTCGTCGTACAGGTATAAACGATTTCGTTGGCTTGAAACTTGTTTTTTGTTGTTTTTTTTTTTGCTTAAGTATGACTACGAAAGTGGTATAAAAGTAAACCCGAGTGAATGAGAGAAGACCAAATAGTTATGCCAACTAATTGAGTTTCCCATTGCATCTTTTTGGTTTTGAGAATTAATACGCGAAAATAAAAGTTGTCAACTCTGCAGCATTGAGTACAGATGTAACACATACTTTTTTTTATTAACTCTGCAGAGTTCTCGCCGGCCCGTACTTAAAAAAAAAACATTAAAACTAGTAGCAAACTAATTTAAACCATAACTTTTGTTTTGTAAAAAAATCGATTTTTTTGTTTTTTTTTTGGAAAAAATAATTTTAGTATATCGTACCCCAGACAAAATTTTTGGCAGGGTCGAGGCAGCTTAAAAACATTTTGTCGACATATTTTATATAGACAAAGGCGGAGTTTGTATCAAAAGCAGTCTGTTTCTGTTCTTTCTTCAAATATGGCGTGAATCTCCATAAAAATTCCACAAAAATTTATAACGTGCTTTACAATTCCCAAAATATTCCACATATCTGTGCGTTTGCCGGAAATATTTCAGAAAAATGCCAAACATTTTGTCTCGGGATATTGTAAAATTTATGATATTCATACCCGAGACAAGATTTTTGGCATTTTTCAGGAATATTTCTGGCATATTTGCAGCAAACGCACAGCTAAATGGAATATCTTGGGATGTGTATAGCAGATTGTAAAATTTTATGGCATTCACGCCATATTTGGGGAACGGGCAGAAAACAGACAGCTTTTGATACAAATTCCGCCTTTGTCTGTTTGAAATATGTCGAGAAAATATTTTTAGGCTACCCGAGATAAAATTTCTGGCATTTTTCGGGAATATTTCGGGGATATTTCCGGCAAACGTACAGCTAAATGGAATATCTTGGGAAATGTATAGCAGATTGTAAAATTTGATGGCATTTTAATGGCATATTCACGCCATATTTTGGGAACGGGCAGAAAACACACAGCTTTCGATACAAATACCGCTTTCTCTGTTTGAAATATGTCGAGAAAATGTTTGTGAACTGCCTCGACCATGAAAAAAATAATCGTGCTTTTGATTTTTAGTGTGTACCATGCGACCTCGATGGCACCTTTTATATTTTTGTAATTTTCAGTCCTACATTACGTAAGAAACTAGCATTTTTTTTCCCGCTCACTTAGATATAATGCAAAAATTATTTGTGACCTCGGTCGGTTTTCGATTTTTGGTCGATTCCAGGGGCCGAATGGCATTTTTTTTTTGATTTTCGGAACTTTCCTCCTATTAGAAAGGGCATGGCAATTAAATCCCGTCCATGTGACTAAAATGTACCGCAATCGTTTTAAATGTTATATTATTATTTTTATTTTGAAAATTCAAAACCTATAAAACTTATGGCAATTTGCCCTAATGAATTTTTGCAATATTCTGCGTTGGTGAACATGCGGTTCTAAGTACTGCCACATTTGCTGTGGCATCTAACACATGTATAATTTGAACAACCTCAACAAATAACAAATAAGAACGAACAGAAAAAATGCTATTGTTACAAAGTGCTTGACACTATTTGATGTTTGCCAACTATTGTTCGAGCCTTCGGAGTTCTCGTTCATGTAACAGCGGCACCTGTACGCAAACAATCACCGACTCAACACGCTACAAAAATCACATCCTGTCTAGACGTAGACAAACGAGGGACCCCACCAAATGCACACACACACAGACACACAGACACATAGACACGAACACACGCGCTATGGCACATGTGTCGCTAACACAAGGATATCGTGACAGGAGCCGGTTGTTGTTTGGTGTCGGTGGCGCACTGTGTGTTGTACAAAACAAAGAATTTATCTTCAAGAGTGCAGCGACAACACTGTCGTCAGTTGAAGTCCTTGTTGCTGTGGCTGGTGTTGTTGCTCGTGTTGCTGTCATTGTTCTCGACGCCTTCGCTTGTTCGTCCTGCGAGAAACAACATGTTCGTTAAGTTTGCAGGACAAACAAAAGACCATTGACAATATTTTGCCTCGAGTACATATTGTAAATTACAAAAAGACTGACTGAATGACAGACAGGCAGACGACGGCAATAGCAGAAGTAGCAGCAGAAAACAGCGCAAAAACAAAACTGCCTACAACTGAAGTAGTCTTCAAAGAGCAACTACATCGCACGTTTCTACCTGTCATTTACTTGCTTAGTCAGTCAATCAATCATTTAATCCGTCATTCAGTTGTTACTCACATCTCTGTTGGCCAATCGTTCATATTTGTTCCGGCGTTGTCCTTATAATGTACAAATTAAAAGCAACTTAAATTAATTTCAGACATCTAAACCGTGCACTAAGTTGCCGCTGTCATTATCGACAAATGTTGCTGTTTTAACACACAGTGAGTCCTTAAAATGCCCTCAAATTTATCAGAGCTTAAATTTCTAATAAGCATAAAAACAGCGGATGTCTGTAACATTCAAAGCAGACGAAAGAGACACTAACTCCGTGTATCGTGATAAAATCCGTTCGAATGGCTTTGATATCGCATTTCGCGAAAAAGAACCCGTTTTTTAAGTTACCATAAAATAAACAGTATAAAATCTGTGTATTCTAAAATTAAAAATTTTTAAAATTCGTCTATTTTACCAATTACTTAAAAAAAATATTTTTGTAAAGAAAATGTATCGGAGATACTTATATATCCAATTTTGAAGTACTCTGATGACATTACCCCTAACTTTTTTGAAAATATAAAAATATCATGACATAATATATAAAGTATGCTTATTCTTATTGCATACTCAGTTATTATCTATAACAAAGGCTTTTTGAGATAAATATTGTTAAAACTGCTATTTTTTAGCATTTTAAACTACTACAGTTTTTGACGGAAACTGTGTTGATAGGGCATATTTTTAAAATAAGAAAAGATGGTAATTTTCGTCGTTAGCTTGAATTATGTACTACATAACCATAACTCATTTTCTTATTTAGCATAAGGTTCAAAATGCTACAAAAATCATCCAAAATTAGTAAAAAAAAATCAATATTTTTTGAGTTTAGATTCAAATAAAATAAAAACCTATCGGATTAATAGTATTCGTAAGTATATTATTAGTCTTGACAATTGGAGGTTGTGAAAGATAAAGCCTGAGTAAATCAGCACTCGAAAATAATATAGAATTGATGTATGAAATGTCTCCGGCGAGGAGTATTCTGAGAAGAATATTGTCATCGGGGTAGAATAGACCTGTGAAAATAGACTCGAGGAGAATGGCATAAGAGAAAACTTATTCAGGAAAGCATCGAAAATGTATGACGGAAAAGTTTATGTGTGAAAATTCTTAAGTATAGAACTGACCGTATAGGTAAAAGAATGAGAATAATTGTTTGAGTGATGAATTGCCCCAGGAAGAAATTTTTTGGGAAAGAAATATTATGAAGTGATTTGTCTCTGCCTTAGCAAAAAAATTTATAGGTTAAACACCAGCATTTAATTTTTACCGTGTCCGATAACCTGACCAAGTACATTTACCCTAACAATGTAAATTTCTACTTGGGTCGGTGGAATTATATCCGTGAATGCATTGTCATTTGATATATCTTCAATAATATTTTAGTTTTTTAGATGACATTGCATTATAAACAATTCAAAAGTATCAATCAGTCCAAAGAAGCAAAAGAATCAAAAGAGTCAAAAGAATCAAGAGAATCAAAAGGATCAAAAGAATTAAAAGAATCAAAAGAATCTAAAGAATCAAAAGAATCAAAAGAATCAAAAGAATTAAAAGTATCAAAAGAATCAAAAGAATAAAAAGAAAGAATCAATAGAATCAAAAGAATCAAAATAATCAAAACAATCAAAACAATCAAAACAATCAAAACAATCAAAAGAATCAAAAGAATCAAAAGAAACAAAAGAAACAAAAGAAACAAAAGAAACAAAAGAATCAAAAGAATCAAAAGAATCAAAAGAATCAAAAGAATTAAAAAAATCAAAAGAATCAAAAGAATCAAAAGAATCAAAAGAATCAAAAGAATCAAAAGAATCAAAAAATCAAAAGAATCAATAAAATCAAAAGAATCAAAAGAATCAAAAGAATTAAAAGAATCAAAAGAATCAAAAGAATCAAAAGAATCAAAAGAATCAAAAGAATCAAAAGAAACAAAAGGATCAAAAGAATCAAAAGAATCAAAAGAATCAAAAGAATCAAAAGAATCAAAAGAATCAAAAGAATCAAAGGAATTAAAAAAATCAAAAGAATCGAAAGAATCGAAGGAATCGAAAAAATCAAAAGAATCAAAAGAAGCAAAAGAATCAAAAGAATCAAAAGAATCAATAGATTCCAAAGATTCAAAAGAATCAAAAAAATCAAAAGAATCAAAAGAATCATAAAAAACAAAAGAATCAAAAGAATCAAAAGAATCAAAAGAATTAAAAGAATCAAAAGAAGCAAAAGAAGCAAAAGAAGCAAAAGAATCAAAAGAAGCAAAAGAAGCAAAAGAAGCAAAAGAAGCAAAAGAAGCAAAAGAAGCAAAAGAAGCAAAAGAAGCAAAAGAATCAAAAGAATCAAAAGAATCAAAAGAATCAAAAGAATCAAAAAAATCAAAAGAATCAAAAGAATCAAAAGAATCAAAGGAATTAAAAGAATCAAATGAATCAAAGGAATCAAAAGAATCAAAAGAATCGAAAGAATCAAAAGAATCAAAATTATCAAAAGAATCAAATGAAACAAAAGAATCAAAAGAATCAAAATTATCAAAAGAATCAAATGAAACAAAAGAATCAAAAGAATCGAAAGAATCAAAAGAATCAAAAGAATCAAAAGATTCAAAAGAATCAAAAGATTCAAAAGATTCAAAAGAATCAAAAGAATCAAAAGATTCAAAAGAATCAAAAGAATAATAAGAATAAATGAAATCCAAAGAACTATCTGTACAATACTCCACCTAGAAAAGGTATCAGCAGTTGAAGTTCATCAACGCTACCTATTAAAAGAGTCATTCTCGTACAAAAAAAATTTGATACTTGTCAACTGCTATGTTACTCACATATGTATGTCGTTGCTTCAAAATCTCATTTGACTAAAGTGTTGCAACACACTTACATTCATTTGGTAGCCTACATTTTGTGACTTAATTCATTTCGCCTCGCTGCAGTTTTTACTCCGGCTGCAGTTGTTGCAATTGCACTATACAATAGTAGAAGTAGTAGTAGCAATTGTTGCTACAAGCTATCTGCTGTCGTATTGCGTTGCCTGCAGTTATTTTCGTTACTTAATTTAGCGGCGTGTCGGCTGCCATCACGTCAGCGCAACAGCAACAGCAACAAATTGCTTGGCGTCAAGTGTCATGTAATTACGACACATGTGACAACCACAGCTACAACAAAAAAATCACCAACAATTCCAACGACACCAACTAGTGACAAAATACAGAACAATGCTTCTTTATTTGTAGTAGTAGCCTCCGGAGAATTGCTGTTGTTGCCTGTATTTTTTGTTTATTTGTTTTGCTGTCTTTTACCTGAGTGGCTAATTGTATGTGATATTTATTTTCTTGGCTCTACTTTCTTTCTTTTGTTTAAGTTATTTCATTTCGCTTACGTTGTTGTTGTCAACGAAATTGCTAGTTGACATTGTCGCATATGCTGTTTGTGCATTAATTCGAAAATAATTATTGTTGTCTCCCATGGTTCTACTGTCGCCAGTTCAGAAATGAAATATTACAACTGCTTGTTCTTTAAACAAGAAAAAGTTTAGGTTTGATTATTTTATTGCTTTCAATTCATTTGATTCTTTTGATTCTTTTGATTCTTTTGATTCTTTTTATTCTTTTTATTCTTTTTATTCTTTTTATTCTTTTTATTCTTTTTATTCTTTTTATTCTTTTGATTCTTTTGACTCTTTTGACTCTTTTGATTCTTTTGATTCTTTTGATTCTTTTGATTCTTTTGATTCTTTTGATTCTTTTGATTCTTTTGATTCTTTTGATTCTTTTGATTCTTTTGGTTCTTTTGATTCTTTTGATTCTTTTGATTCTTTTGATTCTTTTTATTCTTTTTAATCTTTTTATTCTTTTTATTCTTTTTATTCTTTTTATTCTTTTTATTCTTTTGATTCTTTTGACTCTTTTGACTCTTTTGATTCTTTTGATTCTTTTGATTCTTTTGATTCTTTTGATTCTTTTGATTCTTTTGATTCTTTTGATTCTTTTGATTCTTTTGATTCTTTTGATTCTTTTGGTTCTTTTGATTCTTTTGATTCTTTTGATTCTTTTGATTCTTTTGATTCTTTTGATTCTTTTGATTCTTTTGATTCTTTTGATTCTTTTGATTCTTTTGATTCTTTTGATTCTTTTGATTCTTTTGATTCTTTTGATTCTTTTGATTCTTTTGATTCTTTTGATTCTTTTGATTCTTTTGAATTCTTTTGATTCTTTTGATTCTTTTGATTCTTTTGATTCTTTTGATTCTTTTAATTCTTTTAATTCTTTTGACTCTTTTGATTCTTTTGATTCTTTTGATTCTTTTGATTCTTTTGATTCTTTTGATTCTTTTGATTCTTTTGATTCTTTTGATTCTTTTGATTCTTTTGATTCTTTTGATTCTTTTGATTCTTTTGATTCTTTTGATTTTTTTGATTCTTTTGATTCTTTTGATTCTTTTGATTCTTTTGATTCTTTTGATTCTTTTGATTCTTTTGATTCTTTTGATTCTTTTGATTCTTTTGATTCTTTTGATTCTTTTGATTCTTTTGGTTCTTTTGATTCTTTTGATTCTTTTGATTCTTTTGATTCTTTTGATTCTTTTGATTCTTTTGATTCTTTTGATTCTTTTGATTCTTTTGATTCTTTTGATTCTTTTGATTCTTTTGATTCTTTTGATTCTTTTGATTCTTTTGATTCTTTTGATTCTTTTGATTCTTTTGAATTCTTTTGATTCTTTTGATTCTTTTGATTCTTTTGATTCTTTTGATTCTTTTAATTCTTTTAATTCTTTTGACTCTTTTGATTCTTTTGATTCTTTTGATTCTTTTGATTCTTTTGATTCTTTTGATTCTTTTGATTCTTTTGATTCTTTTGATTCTTTTGATTCTTTTGATTTTTTTGATTCTTTTGATTCTTTTGATTCTTTTGATTCTTTTGATTCTTTTGATTCTTTTGATTCTTTTGATTCTTTTGATTCTTTTGATTCTTTTGATTCTTTTGATTCTTTTGATTCTTTTGATTCTTTTGATTCTTTTGATTCTTTTGATTCTTTTGATTCTTTTGATTCTTTTGATTCTTTTGATTCTTTTGATTCTTTTGATTCTTTTGATTCTTTTGATTCTTTTGATTCTTTTGATTCTTTTGATTCTTTTGATTCTTTTGATTCTTTTGATTCTTTTGATTCTTTTGATTCTTTTGATTCTTTTGATTCTTTTGATTCTTATGATTCTTTTGATTCTTATGATTCTTTTGATTCTTTTGATTCTTTTGATTCTTTTGATTCTTTTGATTCTTTTGATTCTTTTGATTCTTTTGATTCTTTTGATTCTTTTGATTCTTTTGATTCTTTTGATTCTTTTGATTCTTTTGATTCTTTTGATTCTTTTGATTCTTTTGATTCTTTTGATTCTTTTGATTCTTTTGATTCTTTTGATTCTTTTGATTCTTTTGATTCTTTTGATTCTTTTGATTCTTTTGATTCTTTTGATTCTTTTGATTCTTTTGATTCTTTTGATTCTTTTGATTCTTTTGATTCTTTTGATTCTTTTGATTCTTTTGATTCTTTTGATTCTTTTGATTCTTTTGATTCTTTTGATTCTTTTGATTCTTTTGATTCTTTTGATTCTTTTGATTCTTTTGATTCTTTTGAATTCTTTTGAATTCTTTTGATTCTTTTGATTCTTTTAATTCTTTTAATTCTTTTGACTCTTTTGATTCTTTTGATTCTTTTGATTCTTTTGATTCTTTTGATTCTTTTGATTCTTTTGATTCTTTTGATTCTTTTGATTCTTTTGATTCTTTTGATTCTTTTGATTCTTTTGATTCTTTTGATTCTTTTGATTCTTTTGATTCTTTTGATTCTTTTGATTCTTTTGATTCTTTTGATTCTTTTGATTCTTTTGATTCTTTTGATTCTTTTGATTCTTTTGATTCTTTTGATTCTTTTGATTCTTTTGATTCTTTTGATTCTTTTGATTCTTTTGATTCTTTTGATTCTTTTGATTCTTTTGATTCTTTTGATTCTTTTGATTCTTTTGATTCTTTTGATTCTTTTGATTCTTTTGATTCTTTTGATTCTTTTGATTCTTTTGATTCTTTTGATTCTTTTGATTCTTTTGATTCTTTTGATTCTTTTGATTCTTTTGATTCTTTTGATTCTTTTGATTCTTTTGATTCTTTTGATTCTTTTGATTCTTTTGATTCTTTTGATTCTTTTGATTCTTTTGATTCTTTTGATTCTTTTGATTCTTTTGATTCTTTTGATTCTTTTGATTCTTTTGATTCTTTTGATTCTTTTGATTCTTTTTATTCTTTTGATTCTTTTGATTCTTTTGATTCTTTTGATTCTTTTGATTCTTTTGATTCTTTTGATTCTTTTGATTCTTTTGATTCTTTTGATTCTTTTGATTCTTTTGATTCTTTTGATTCTTTTGATTCTTTTGATTCTTTTGATTCTTTTGATTCTTTTGATTCTTTTGATTCTTTTGATTCTTTTGATTCTTTTGATTCTTTTGATTCTTTTGATTCTTTTGATTCTTTTGAATTCTTTTGATTCTTTTGATTCTTTTAATTCTTTTGACTCTTTTGATTCTTTTGATTCTTTTGATTCTTTTGATTCTTTTGATTCTTTTGATTCTTTTGATTCTTTTGATTCTTTTGATTCTTTTGATTCTTTTGATTCTTTTGATTCTTTTGATTCTTTTGATTCTTTTGATTCTTTTGATTCTTTTGATTCTTTTGATTCTTTTGATTCTTTTGATTCTTTTGATTCTTTTGATTCTTTTGATTCTTTTGATTCTTTTGATTCTTTTGATTCTTTTGATTCTTTTGATTCTTTTGATTCTTTTGATTCTTTTGATTCTTTTGATTCTTTTGATTCTTTTGATTCTTTTGATTCTTTTGATTCTTTTGATTCTTTTGATTCTTTTGATTCTTTTGATTCTTTTGATTCTTTTGATTCTTTTGATTCTTTTGATTCTTTTGATTCTTTTGATTCTTTTGATTCTTTTGATTCTTTTGATTCTTTTGATTCTTTTGATTCTTTTGATTCTTTTGATTCTTATGATTCTTTTGATTCTTTTGATTCTTTTGATTCTTTTGATTCTTTTGATTCTTTTGATTCTTTTGATTCTTTTGATTCTTTTGATTCTTTTGATTCTTTTGATTCTTTTGATTCTTTTGATTCTTTTGATTCTTTTGATTCTTTTGATTCTTTTGATTCTTTTGATTCTTTTGATTCTTTTGATTCTTTTGATTCTTTTGATTCTTTTGATTCTTTTGATTCTTTTGATTCTTTTGATTCTTTTGATTCTTTTGATTCTTTTGATTCTTTTGATTCTTTTGATTCTTTTGATTCTTTTGATTCTTTTGATTCTTTTGATTCTTTTGATTCTTTTGATTCTTTTGATTCTTTTGATTCTTTTGATTCTTTTGATTCTTTTGATTCTTTTGATTCTTTTGATTCTTTTGATTCTTTTGATTCTTTTGATTCTTTTGATTCTTTTGATTCTTTTGATTCTTTTGATTCTTTTGATTCTTTTGATTCTTTTGATTCTTTTGATTCTTTTGATTCTTTTGATTCTTTTGATTCTTTTGATTCTTCGTTTCAATTGAGTTTCAGTAAAAATTATAATACATGACTTAATTTGATGCAATTGATTTTTTGAATATTTAATAATATTTTTTTCTGTTAAATAAACGAAATGCTTTGTATTGGTCACCCTGCAACACCACAACCGCAACCGCAACATATGAGCAATTTCTGAATATTGCATAAATTCAGCGGTGTGGATTTGCTCATTGGAGCGAAAATTCATCTGAAAATTAATTATAGTGTATGTTTCCCACAAGTCCAGGGTTACTTCTAAAATAACTGTATGATGACATTTGTCGCCAAGCTGTCCTCAAGAGATAATGCTATAAACTGGATATTGTCATCTCTACTTTGACTGTGTGCCGTTCGACCCATCAGTCAACGCATCGGCTCAAACAAACAAGTGCGGCTACCATTGCGGTTTAATTTAGCACCATGAACGGTCCAAAATGTAGACACATATTACACATTGGTCCACTGAAATTTCGGCGGCCGCACGATGAGTCGCCTGCTGGAGGCGTAGGTGGCTTGCTGCTGCATCCTACCGAACTCAACGTGGTTGTCAATTAATGGTTGTTTGTATTACGTAGAGTATTGAGTGACACAAAACAGATTAGTTGACTTAAATTAATGGAATTTATCACTAATACCAACTGGAGATTCGTGTAGTTTGTACATATGCTTTATGGCTTTAGGCATATATTGGTATCCTTTTGGGATTATAAATTAACGAACTGACGAAATCCGAAGTGAGCTGGAAACCAAAACTAGAGAAAGGATTAAATCAAAGCGAAAATCTAATCCTGTCGCGTAATTTTGTGTAAAACATTAATTTTAAAATTATAAAACAACGTATAATTCAAATTGTTTTTTTTTTAAAGTTTTCATTAGTCTACTTATGTCACATTTTATATCATCCTAGATAATGAAATCGAAAATCGAATTTACACACATTGCGTTGCAAGTATTTTTATTTTTTTTAATATAGCAGATTTTAAGTAGGAAGTGTGATGAACGTGATTTGTAAATTCTTTTTTAAAATATCTGGACTTGCGATGCATTCTCGATTTAAATGCACTGTCGCCGCATTGAAGAAACATATTTTTTAAAATGGTTGGTCATGTTTTGTAATTTTTCCTTTATTATTTATATATAAGTAATGTTTTCATTTGCTATATATTATTTTTTAATGTATGTTAGGCAAATAACTTGATGACAGCGTCAGAGAAAAATTAGTTTACCTACCGACGGCAGCTTTTTAAAAAGGTGAAACCGGATGTTTTGAATTGGAAGCAGTCTTAAGCTACTGCTATTACCTATCGGTAGGCTGCAGGTAGCTTTTGCTACAAACTCTGCAATTTTCTACCGGAAACCTGTTCAAGAAGCGGTGTTTGTCTGTTAGTTGCCCGCCTGTTACCAGCCGTATATTTTGTCCGGAGCATGTTTAAAAAAATATTTTACGTTTTACAACACTGTGCTCAAAAAATAATGTTAAAATTAAGAACAACTGTTTAAATCTTAAATTAAACACATTGGTCTGTAACTATAGTAAAAATATTTAAAAAAAAAAATTTAATTACGACTTTTTGCAATGTTTTAGTATAAAAATAAATGTCATAAAATTAAAATAAACTCCAGGTTTTTTTTACAGCCAACACTCCTCTATTTATGCAAAGCACAGTGTTGGTCGTAGTAAAGCATTAAGGTTAGAGGAAGGGACGAAAGATGAGGTAGTGTCGGTGAATATTTGTTTTGCATTTAGCAATAACGATAATGTCAGAAAAAAGGAGATTATTCCACAAACCAATCGTGTGACAGAAGAATAAATTTTCTCTGTAATGCGTGGTTCTGTTGAGTGTCGAGTGAAATACAAAGGGGTGGACTTGGTTCGATGCCCGAGTAAAACGAGAGAACACATGACCTTGATTTGAATTTAATCGCACTGGTTTTAAAATCTTTAAATGCCCCTAAGGGTATGCAGTATTTGTATTTATGTGGTGTAGTATAAAATTGAAATATACATCTAGGGGCAGCAACTTTGTGTTCGATGTCATCTCGTCATATAATTCCCAGACAATTTTTGTGGGACGACATTATATAAAACACACATAATATGCAATAGTAATGTTGATAGTTAGTAAAAATAGATTATTGGCTTTAGTATACATACCATTTTAAACGAGAACAGAAGACATGAATAAAATTGAAATTATTTTAAAAACATATAAAAACTAAAAAGTACCATAATAGTTTACACAGTTTTTAAAACAAAAGTTTAGACCAAGAATTGAAACCTTAACGATCAAAGGATTCGATTGCGGTTTCTGTTTTCTTCCTCTTTTCGGTTACGGTTTCGGTTTTCAGTTTTTATAACGAAACGGTTTCGGTTTTCAGTTTTTATAACGAAACGGTTTCGGTTTTCAGTTTTAATAACGAAACGGTTTCGGTATACCGGATCCATGTTACGGTTTCTGTTTTGATTACGGTTTTTGTATGAAAGTTATTTTTTGTCCATATTTTTTGTCCAAAATATCACACATATGCAAATTTATCACAAAAAAAAAACGATATTTTGTTACTACTAGTGATGTTCAAAAATAAAATGGAACAACAATGGAAAGCGTGAGAAATATTTAAGAACGTGAATATTATTTTTTTTTTTTGGGGTTTAAGGCATCTTAAACATAAGGTCTGTGAAGCACTTTTGAAGCGGTAAATAGCTTCAAAAGTGGCTTCAAAAAGATAAAATAGACAAAACAATGTTGTTTCTCTTTCTTCGCTACGCTAGTTCGTACATCGATTGTGGATATGCACTGTGTTATCCACATTACTATTTTTGTTTTACTTTTATACATAGTTTTTTTGTTAATTTTGAAATAATGAAGTTTTTCTTAAGTTAAGTTCTATGTGCAATATTTCATTTAACTTATATAACAAAAAAAAAAATAATATATGATCATTTTTAGAGTGTACCTCATTTAGCTGATGTTGCTTCTTGTGTTTTTGTTTTTTTTTTCACAAATCCGCTGGTTCGTTTGAAAGTGCAACAACAACAAAAATGCGAATAAAGCAGCATCAAAGCTTTTGAGAGAATTTTTTGCGGGAATTTTTTTGTACCACAGAGAAAACTCGTTGTTGTTGCCAACTAGATAGCTGTACTAGATACATATATGTAGTGTGGTGTCGTGCGACTGTCTGTTATCATGTGTATGTCCGTTGTCAAGTGTCTGTCTGTTGGCTTGCATCTGTTTGTTGCCATGCGATGATACATGATAAAAACGAAGAGTTGTCGTTGTGAAAGTATGTATAGTAATTCGTTATTGTTGTACTCTTTTCTTTCGGTTACTGTACGATTTGTTGCGTTTGAATTTGTGTTCGCAAAGATAAATGTTACCCTGCAAGATAGTGTGTGTGTTTTTTGACATACGGTACGTATAATGTACGGTTTTTTTTTAATCTCTGATGATAACAGAAACATGCCTATATGAAATATACCATATAATATTTAAAAAATAAAAAATTCCCTGCAAAAAATATATAACAAGCATGGATGCTGTGATCACATTTTCTTGTTGCGGCACTTTCAAAGCAGAAGCACAAAATGTACATAAACACTAAAAGCAATAGCAATCAAATTTAGGTACACTGTTAAAATATTTATATATTAAAAATATCTTAGTCTTAGTTTTTTTTTAGTTGTATACGATTTGCCGCTTAATAAATGATTCGACGGACGACGAAAAGCCCAAGCGTAGTGAAGAAAAATGAAAAACAAATAGCTTTGTCTATTTTGTGCTTGGAGTTGCATGTGTTTTTTTTTTGTTGAATTCAATTTATCCGGCGCACAAATGAATTAAGAATAAAAAATTTCAGGCACATTTCTCGGATTTTTTTTTAAACATGTGAATTTTTTTGTATCCAGAAGTATTTATTTTTGGAAACCCCAGATTTTATTTAATGACATTTAAACCTTGTACTTGTACTTTAGAGATTTTCTATAAAATAAAATAATTGGTTTCTGTCTGTATTGTGCTTTTTTTAAAACCGTTTTTAAACCGGTATGGAACCGAAACCGTTTATATCGATTTTGGATATCGGTTTATTTATGATTTTCGTATAACGGTTTCGGTTTCGGTTTTCAAAATGAATCAGTTTTAGACGAATATCGGTTTCGGTTTCGGTTTCAATCCTTGGTTTAGACTATATTATAAACAATATTTGTGCAATATTTAAAAACATATTGAATACAACATTATAAACCACACAAAATAAATACTGTATTAAAGAAATAAAATTGTAAAAATTTTAAAATAAATACATATTTATCTGATTTACCCTAAGAAGCAAATGTATTTATTTTTATTATATTTATGTAGTTGTCTTTGTATGGAATGCAACTGCATGAATTTACTGTACATTAGTACACCATTTTACTACTTATGTATTACAAATAAATACATTTTGTACTGATTTTAAAGTTAATAAACATGAAGATACATTACTACATAATGCATATGTTTTTACTACAATCTGCATTTATAAAACTATACGAAAAGGCAATAAATATATGTATTTATTTTTAGTACATTCTGTATTTATATAGTAAATATGTGAAACAAAATAATACAACTGTATTTTTAATGCTGTTGTTATTAAAAAGGCCATCACTCGCATTTAAGTATTGCTTTTCACTTGTTTCAAACATGAATAATATTTTGAATTGAACTTTTGTTTCTGTTTGTTTCAATGGTTTTGCTTGGAATTAGTTTGTAAATACCTGCTCACATTTGCAGCACGTTCGCTGCATACAAACGAAAAAAATATATAGAAATTAAAAACATACAACATTTTCTACAATACGTCGCAATCAAGTTTCCAATACATAATGTAGTAAAATCAACACAGGCATATTTTGCTCTGTTTTTCAATATAACATAAATATTCTTTTTGCTTTAATTTTCTATTTTTGTTAGAGACAATTTTACTAATATTATTTCTATATTTTTTGAATTATTTCTCAGAATTTCGTTACATAATTTAAATATAGTTTTTATTGGAAACAGTTTGCAATATGTATCTGAGACTCTTTTCTAATTAAAAATGCAAAAGCAACACGAAGATGCCAAGTGAAGTGAGCATTTGCTGTAAAAACCGCATAAAGCAATTTATCAAACTGGGGTAGATGATAAAATTGCAAAGTTTTTTGATTTACCTGTTACTGTGTGTTGCTGTGGCAGACACTGTCAAATTTTAATATGGCAAAGTTTTCGTCGGTAACATTTATTCATTTCCCCTGTGTAAAGCATTTTTAACAGGAGCAACAGCAACATGTAAAATTGCCAACATATACAAAGAGACAGGGTCGACATCTGGACAGGGAAAGAGACATGCAAATGTCAAAAGTCAAAATGTATGTGTGTGATGTGTGTATTTTTGTAAATTTTTTTATATATTTTATATACATAAAACCATTAAAAATTCTCAACAAAGTCAGAAGAATTTTTCATTTCCACTTAGATAAGCAACCACCATAGCAACAATAACAAGAATATAATAAAGAATAAGTAATAACAAATTTAACTCGTTTTAGGAAATTCTATATATTTACCAACAGTTTTGAAAGTTCTTTCTGAATTTGGATTGAAGTGGATGCTGCAGCATACGGTGAGAAGTTCTGGTAATTGGCGTATATCATGCGTTTTACTTCAAACAAAAACTACTGACACTGATAGCTGTGGAAGGCAGCTTTAATTGCTTATGAAGTATTTCAAAATGTGTTTTAAAATAATATTTAGTTACATTAAATTTAATGATTTCATTTTGTATATCTACAAGTAAAACGCACTCACTGAATCAATACCTAAAACTGTTCTATTGGCTGAGAAAATCGATGTGTAGAATTTTCAACGAAATCCAAATATCGACAATGGATCCGCCGCGACCTCAAAATTTCGCCTTTTGTTACTCAAATAGACAATTCCAATATTGAATTGAAGTAACATCTTCCAAAAGCAATAAACTAAAAGAGTGGCTATGTCATCTATTAGGAAATTTAATTTCTGTTTCAACAAACGAAAGGGTTTTTCAATAAGAGCGCTACATAATTCAACAGGAACGCTACAAAAGTAGAGCGATGGAGACAGCAAACGACGTCATATTTCTTGCTGCTCTTTTGATATTTCTCTTCAGTAAGGTTTGCCATTTCATGATGGAAAGATTTCCATACAGAATTGTTCTGTGATTTATTACGAAATAACTGTAAACATTAGAAACTAAATGTATACACAAAAATAATGTTAACAAACACATGATTTTTGGTATTTTTCTTAAAATAATTAAAAAAAAAACAAATTTGAAACCAAAATTATTGGAATTTCCATATGAAAATAAACATGCACTTGCGTTTTTGTTCAGTCCGAAACGACTACTATTTAATTTATATCGTTTGATCTACCTTATATAATTCTCTAATTTTTAGCACATTTAGCGTCCTATTTAAAAACTACTTGCACAATAAAAAAATCAAGTAAATTCATTAATTTTCCTTCGAGATATTAAAGTTTTAAGTGTACGATTGTCCCGTCCGGAACCCCAGAAAATGTCCATATTTGAATTATACTGACAATCATCAGAAGTTATTAGAATTTGATGTATCCGGTATTACAGTGGGAATTTGAAGAAGTTTGTCAACAATAGAAATAATTTCATGATTTTTTCTTGTATAATGAGAATTTGAGGAAGTTTGTGAAAAACTGTTGGTTTTAGATATATATTATGGTACAGTGAGAATTTGAGAAATTGCAACAGTAACATAATTGTTTCAATTTTTGGAACTGGAATCGGAAACGTTATTAAAAAAAAATGTGGAATCGGAATTGGAACATTTATAGTTATTGGTTGGAACTATAAGCGTGCTTTTTTAAAATAACGTTTCCGATTTTAACAAAAAAATAATAATGGATTCCGATTCCAGTTCCGATTCTACACGTTTTTAATAACGATAGCGGTTTAAAAAATCTAAACGGTTCCGGTATTATTTTTCACGTTTCGCCTGCTTTTTCAGTTTTTTTCGTGTTTTTTCGTGTTTTTTGTGTTTTTTTTTTTGTTTTACTTGTCTCTTTTTAAATCCCAGGATTTTAAATCCCGTGGTTTTTTTAAAGAACGTTTCCTATTTTAACAAAAAAAATATATGGATTCCGATTCTAGTTCCGGTTTTACACGGTTTTAATAACGATGTCGGTTTCAAAAACCTACACGGTTCCGGTATTATTTTTCACGTTTCGCCTGCTTTTTCAGGTTTTTCCATGCTTTTTCGTGTTTTTTGTGTTTTTTCGTGTTTTTCGTGTTTTAAGTGTTTTTTTGTGTCTTTTTAAATCCCAGGAATTTAAATCCCGTGGTTTTTAAAAATAACGTTTCCGATTCCAAGAAAAAAAAAATATGTATTCCGATTCCAGTTCCAGTTCTACACGTTTTTAATAACGATGTCGGTTTCAAAAACCTAAACGGTTCCGGTATTATTTTTCACGTTTCGCCTGCTTTTTCATGTTTTTTCTCGTATTTTTTCGTGTTTTTTGTGTTTTTCGTGTTTTAAGTGCTTTTTTTGTGTCTTTTTAAATCCCAGTATTTTAAATCTCGTGGTTTTTTTAAATAACCTTTCCGATTTTAACAAAAGAAAAATATATGGATTCCGATTCCAGTTCCGGTTCTACACGTTTTTAATAACGATGTCGGTTTCAAAAACCTACACGGTTCCGGTATTATTTTTCACGTTTCGCCTGCTTTTTCAGGTTTTTTCCATGCTTTTTTCGTGTTTTTTTGTGTTTTTTTCGTGTTTTAAGTGTTTCTTTGTGTCTTTTTAAATCCCGGAATTTATCTTGCTTCTCGTGCGTGCCTTTAAATTTAGTCGTTGGGCTCGTGCTCGTTCGTGTCACCGAACAGACATGCGCCCGTCTTTATTTGGAACCGTAACCGCTATTTTAAAATCTTTGAACCAGATTTCGAACCAATATTCCAAAGGGCTTTAATTTCTGGAGATGTCTGCTTAGGCGGATGATGTCTTTAATACCATATTGAGTTAATAACATTTATCCCGAACTGCCGAACTTATTTTTGTATAGCTGCATCTACCAATTAACCAATTAAAAAATGAAGACGTTGCAGATGCGTTTTTTCAAAATACACCTAAATATATTTTTCAGTTGTAGTTTGAGTTTTTTTGAAATACATTTTTTTTTCATTTTTTTATGTTTCGTGTAATGACCGATAAAAGTTACTTTATTGCAATTTTGAAAATACCGAAAATCACGTTTGCATCACTAAGAGCTAATAAATAACGAAAAAAAAAATCTAAATTAAAGCAATATAAATGTGTGTAAAACTCAAGCGTTCTTTTGCATTCAATTAAAAAAAAAATAGTTTTTATTTTGTAAAACCACTTTAAATGCAATTCACAACACTGAAAATGTCCCATATTTTATATGAATTTAAGCAGCCACACTTAATAGACATCTCAACAAATAGGCGTTAATCTGAGTGACAGCATATCAAAGCACTTCTCATGCATGCATAATGCACGCAGCAGAAGAATCTTAGGAAAATTCATAATTTATTGCAATTTCCATGTTATCCTTATGGCAACTCTGGTGCACAGTGTTTAGTTGAAAAAGGTGCCAGCTGTGTTGAATACTTTGGCCGACCTTTTTGGTGTCTTCCGGGTGCGACTGTTGCCGCTTTAATGTCAGCTGCCACTTCATTTGCAGCACCATCAGCTTTACCTTTAATACTTCCTACAGCTACTCGTTCTGCCTTTTCTTCAAAATCCATTCATTCGTCCGCCCACCTGCAGCTACACGAATGCCGGAACTTTTCTTTTATGTTCGTTTAATTTGTTTCGTCTTTGACCTGCTTCGTTCGAGTTTTTTTTTTGCTCGTTTTCATCCATATTTTGACACAGTGTCAAATGATGTGTCAGAATGTGCACATTTTGCTTTAAAACTAGATGGAGCTATGTGGCAGCACGGGGAAATGGACAGTGTTTAAGAGAAGGAGAGAGAGAGAGAGAGTGAGTGGAGGTTAAATAGCAAGCAGCACAAAGCACAGTACGACAAAGTTGCTAACTAAAGAGATAGAAATCTTGTCTGTCATGTTCGGGTCATTAATGTGGCCAACTTTAGTAAGTGTAATTCTCAGGTTTACTAGGTATGAGGTAACTTGTGCCGAAATCAATGGAACAAAATATAAGAAAAATTATGTTTTAATTAATATTATAAATCGGTGTTGCGTAAGTTTTCATTGGATTTTCTCAACTTTTTGGTATGAAGACGCAAGGCTCGATAAACTTCTATTAACTTTGGCATAAATCGGGTTCGATAACAGGCTTCGGTGTCAATCGGCTTTAAATGCGAGGTTCGATGTAAATCGGATATGAAGCTAGCTTCGGTAAAAATAGGTTTCGGTGTCAATTGGCACCAAATGCGAGTATCGATGTAAATCGGATACACGAATTTCGGTAAAAATCGGGTTCGTAATAGGCTTCCGTGTCAATCGGATGCAAATGCGAGGTTCGATGTAAATCGGATATGAAGATGACCTTCGGTATAAATCGGCATCGATAACAGGCTTCGATATCAATCGGCTGCAAATGTGAGTTTCGATGTAAATCGAATACGAAGATAAGCTTCGGTATTAATCGGGTCGGTGTCAATCGGTTCAAATGCGAGTTTGGACGTAAATCGGATACGAAGATGAGATTCGGTATAAATCGGGTTCGATAACAGGCTTCGGCGAAATCGGATCGGAAAGCGAGTTTCGATGTAAATTGGATACGAAGATGAGCATCGGTATAAATCGTGTTCGGTCACAGGATTCGGTGTCAATCGACATAAAATGGCAGAATTTTCTAGTGATGTGTATTGTCTAGGAAAGTTCAATTGGCAAAGAACTTTCCTAACAAGTATTGTGTGAAACCCGATGCCCGAATTATGCAAAAATAGTCAAAATATAAAATAAATATTGGAGTAAGGCACTACAAATCTTAAAAATTTCTTACCCCCTTATTTTGTAAAACGAAACGAAAAGTGATTCGTCAAAAATTCCAATTACAACTTGCGTTTACTTGTTTATTTTATTGATTTTTTTATTTTATTTAATTCAAAAAATATGTCTGGTATTTCTGATGCTTTTTTTTTGACGAATTACTTTTCGTTTTACAAAATATAGAATTTACAATGTTGGTATTTCTTGAAAAAATAATATTTAAAAACAGTATTTTCTCAAATTATTTCGATACCATTTATTAGGATTTCAAGAACTTTCTTAAGATCTTTAAAGGCTCTTAACCAGCAATTGCAATTCTGCAACATACGACAATTTAGATACAGGTTATGCGACGTTCTATGACAACCAAAGTTCTATGCAGCAGCGCATTAATTTAAGCAATTAAATGCAATTAGAGCGAGCGCACGATACACAAAGACAAGGACAACAGCACAACAAGAGGACAACGCTGTGCATACTAATAACTGCGTGTAACTGTGAAGACATCAGGACATAGCACACAGGTTCTACATACCAATAAAATACATAAATGGGAATGTGAATTAATGGAGCATAAACCACAAAGTGCCTGCATCCATTCCAAGGTTGGTTTACTGCATTTCAATAGTTGCTTCAGACAGCACATTAATGAAAATGAGGAATTTCGTTTAGAAAAAAGTTGGATGTGGAATTTGTGTCGGATGTGTTAATGTAAAATTATTTGTAAATAGAAATCAATCAGAATCAATCAAATAATGTATACATATTATAATTTAAATGAGTTTCTATTTGATGTTCTCTTAATTTGCAATTTCTGTAGAATTTCTAATTGAAATATTTATGAATGAGACAAAATATGAATATTTCAATTATAAACTAAGATCTACTAAGTAATTATATATCGAAATGTTTTGGAATGTAGTACTACGAATTATCCGTAACAAATTGAAATTTTTCTGTAATCTCTCAGATATGAAAGGAGGCTGCAAAATCTATTTCGGTTTCAGGGGCATTGCCATGGAGTTTGAAGGTTGTCGATTGAGGGAGACGGAGAGGAACCAGATAACAGTTGTGCTTGTTTGGTCCGCTTAGGGAATACATAAATAATTCAGCTCCACCGTTATCCTTTCGTGATCTAAATCGTTTCTAAAAATCATTATATATTTTTTTGTATATAAAACTCTTGGTTCGTCTGTCAGTCAGTTTGTGTGTCTGTTCTTCCAGCATCACGACTTCAAATCTTCAACCGATTTGACGATTTTGCACGAGGATACTATAGAGTCCGTAGAGTCACATAGGCTATATGTGTGCTGAATTGACAAATGGGATACAACCTAAACTTTCAAAACGACGTAACTCGGCACTTACACTATCTAAGAATTCAAAAGCAATATAATATAAAAACAACAGTAAAAACAAAAACAACAGCAAAATCAAAAACCCAAAAGTAAAAGCAAAAAAAAAAACAAAAGCAAAATCACAAAAAGAAACACAAAATATACAAAAACAAAAGTAAAAACAAAAACAACAGAAAAATAAAAATTTCAAAAGTAAAAGCAAAAAAAAAAAAAACCAAAAGCAAAATCACAAAAAGAAAAACAAAGGCAAAAATATAAAAACAAGAGGAAAACAAAAGAAAAAACACAAAATCAAATACACAAAACAAAAGCGAAAACAAAAACAAAAGAAAAACGCAAAACCAAAAGCAATAACACAACATTTATGAACAACGTTTTAGAAAAAAAAAAAACAAACAAAAATCCAAAATTATTAAAAGAACCTTTGCAAAAAAAATAAAGCACAAGTGCAAATATATGTAAAAACACAACGCAAAACCAAAGCAACAAACTAAAATCGAAAGAAAAAAACACGAAATCAAATGCAAAAACAAAAATAAAAAAAGAAAAATACAAACAAAAACAATAAATCAGATGCAACACAAATTCATAAGCAAACAAATAAAAGAAAAAACATAAAATCAAAGAAAAACATAATTAAAATGCAAAAAAACCCAAAAGAAAAACAGAAACGCAACATTAATAGAAAAGCAGAAACAAAAAAAAAAACATAAATATAAACACTATAGAAAAACATAAAATAAAAACAATGTCTAATTTTAAAAAAACAAGCCAAAAAAACAAAGTTAACCGCAAAATGGAAAATCAAAATGGAAAAATCAATAGTACAAAAACACATAATAAAAATAAATCATAAAAATTAAATAATAAATAGCAAAATTTAAAAAACGAAATTCGATGTAAAAACACAGAAAAAATTAAAGAAAAACACAAAAGCAAAAATAAAAGCAAGAACATGACATCAAAAGCGATAAAAATTATAAAAAAAAACACAATAGCTAAATGGAAAACAAACAAAAAAAAAGAAAAAACTGCACAAAAAAAATCAAGAGCAATATTGTTATAAAAAAAAAAAAAGATTTAAAACACAAAAGAAAAAGAAATACAGAACACAAATGAAAAGAAAATCTAGTAATATAAAATACAAAAATAAAAGTATTTTGAGAATCTTTGCAAAAAAACAAATAAAAGTATAATAAATATAAATGGAAAAACTCGAAATAAAAACAAAGAAAAAACACAAAAGCGTAGATGCAAAATTAAAAAGATGTTCCCAATAACAACACAAATTTTAAAATTTCTAACTCACATCTTAGAAAAAGTTGTATGGAGTTGTGTTTACTTCGCAGCGACGGATCCTGCTCATTATATTTCAGGCCCCTTAGTAGGCGTGCTGTACCTTCAACGGTTTATATTTAATATATTTAAATTGCCAATTGTAAAACACGCAACACCGCAAATACTGCGTAATAATTACTTAAGTTGTTGAATCATTGTGTAAAATAATAAAAATAAAGAATTATAAAAATTTCAATGATTGCAAATTTTGCAATTTATTTATTTTGCCGCAGCCGCAGTTCAGAGCACCATAGCGCTTATCCGGCTTGAACCCACGCAGAGTACGTGCGGGATAAATACACCTATACACAGCCAAACACACACGCAGATATATCGACACACACACACACATATAGACACAATCACAATGAGATGGCGTAGCGATGCGCTTAACAATGGTAATTGCGCCCTGATTATTTATATATTTATTTTTTAATGCGCCTATAAGTATGAAAGCGTCATTAAATCGAATTTGTTAATTTATGAAATGCATGCGCAGCGCTGTAGCGCAATTAATATCGACAGAAAAGCTCCACCGAAGCCACTGGAGCTTTTTGCGGCAGCCTCTGATGCTGCAACTGCTGCCGCTGCTGTGGGACGAGACGCAGCTGCGGTTTATTTCAAATTACAGAAAGTATATTTTAGTAAAAACAACAATTGATAAATATTGTAAAATAATCTTTTTTTTGTTCTTAATAATTTATTAATAGTAATTAATATTTGTTTGTTTTACATTTAATGATAATTAAAAGTTGATATAAAAAAAAATCATTGCATAGTTTAAGTTGCACTTATTTGTTGCTTTAGATAGTCACAGCCGCAATGACAACAATTCAATCAATTTGAATTCAATTAAATCGCATTTTAATGCGTAACCATCTGGCAATGCGTCGACCTCAACGCATGACCTATGTGACCGCACTCAACGCCATAATGTTTCGCCGGAAGCGGTAGTGCATGGCGCAGCATTAATTGGCGGTCACAGCGTCAGACTTTGTTCCACGTTGCTATGCTACAGCAATTGTTGCAGTTGTTGCTCATCAGCAGCTGCTGTTGCTGCTATGTTTTGTGACCAATGCCAAAAGCAACAACAATAATATGACCAAATGCCATTCAAATTTACGCAAATTTACGCACGCACAGGTTTTGCTCGAGCAACTGCAGTATACAATATATGTTGTACATTAAGGGCACACATTTACGCAGCAATATCGAATTACAATTACACAATTTTCACAAATTATCAAGCGACTAGTAGTTTCGTCTGTATGTTGTTTAGGAAAATATTACCCAGCAGTAAAATTGAGTTATTTTGTAGGTTAATTTTATTTTTTTTACTTTAGAAAAATATATCTATTTACGTAAATTAAAATTAATTTTCAAATGTTACTCATACGTCATGTGTTAGATAATATTTTTTTTTTCAGAAAAATCACAAAAAATGTATACCCAAAAAATAATACCCAGCAGTAAAAATTTAGTTATTTTGTAGGCTAATTTTATTTTTTTTACTTTAGAAAAATAATTCTATTTACGTAAATTAAAATTCATTTTCAAATATTACTCATACGTCATGTGTTAAATATACATATTTTTTTTAAATCACAAAAAATGTATACCCAAAAATAAAATTGAGTTATTTTGTAGGTTTATTTTAATTTTTTTACTATAGAAAAATATATTTATTTACGTAAATTAAAATTAATTTTCAAATGTTACTCATACGTCATGTGTTACATTTTTTTTTTTTTTAAATCACAAAAAAATTATATCCAAAAATATTGCCCAGCAGTAAAAATGGAGTTATTTTCTGGGTTAATTAACTTTAATTTTTTTTACTTAAGAAAAATATTTCAATTTACTAGAATTAAAATTAATTTTCAAATGTTACTCATACGTCTTGTGTTACAATAATAATATTTTAAAAAAATCACAAAATATATAAACACAAAAAAAATTACACAGCAGTAAAATTGAGTTATTTTGTAGGTTTATTTTAATTTTTTTTTACTTTAGAAAAATATTTCTATATACATAAATTAAAATTAATTTTAAAATGTTACTCATACGTCATTTGTTAAAAAAATAATATTTTTTTTTAAATCACAAAATATATAAACACAAAAAATAATACCAAGCAGTAAAAATTGAGGTATTTTGTAGTTTAATTTTATTTTTTTTTACTTTAGAAAAATATTTCAATTTACTTGAATTAAAATTAATTTTCAAATGTTACTCATACGTCTTGTGTTACAAAAATAATATTTAAAAAAAAATTACAAAATATATAAACACAAAAAAATAATACCCAGCAGTAAATATTGAGTTATTTTGTTGGTTAATAATTATTTTTTTTATTTCAGAAAAACATTTCTATTTACTTGACTTAAAATTAATTTTAAAATGTTACGCATACGTCTTGTGTTACATAATCATATTTTTTTTAAAATAACATAAAATTTAAAAAAATTGAATTCCTTCATTCGAAAATAAAACATTAATAAATGTAGCACAAGTTGAAACAAAATTAACAAAAGAAATAAAAATTAAATAAAAAAAATAAAGTTTAAAATATAGCTTTTGATCGGATTCCGAGCAAATTCCAATCGAATTTTATATAAAATTTGTAAATAAATTGTTTTGAATTCGATGTCAAATACAAATAATCGTTTTCCAAACAATTTCAAATCAATGCAAACGGATGGAATTCATTTGAAAAATAAATTTTTGTACTGAGACATTGAATTCAAAAACGTTTGCTTATATTTTTTATATAAAATTCGATTGGTATTCGATCGATAGTCAAAACATTGCCCTATGTCAACCGAATCAAATCAACGGAAAAAATTTAAATTTTGGCAGCATTATCTCTGAATTTAATGAAATTTGTTAGCTTGGTAAAAATAAACTCAAAAAAAAAAAAAATCACAAAAAAATGGTATTGAAAAAATTCCCATATGATGTGGTTTCAGAGATTTGGTACTTTACAGATTGGAAAATCTTCATAATATTTACAAAAATATTGCTAATCAAATAACGTAACATAAGCTAAATTGAAGCGAATTAAAATAATCAGGTCTCATATATAAATTAATTGAATATACACCTTAATTTTCTTAATTATGCTGAATACTCTCACCCTCAGAATATTATTCACATAATATACATTTTCGTATTATATCCACATTTGAACAATTTTTTAATTCTTTTGAAGGATCTATTCCATTGACCGATTCATGCTATAATATTTTGCAATAACAAAATACCATGTATATGCTTTTTAATTGATTTTTCAGCGACTTTTCCAAACAACTTAATTTCGGACTTGTTAAAAAATCTTGGGGTAAGGTGGGAAATTTCAAAATTTTTATCAAAATGCTTTTTTAGTCTTTCTTTTTCGTGTTTTGTTTTTTTTTTTCACAACATATTCAAAATTTATTAAGAATAAAAAATTGTGAATTATAACGCTGGAAAAAAGAAGAATAAAACTATGTTAGGAAAATAGGAATAATTTGTGCATTTACTTCTATTTAGAATAATCAAAGTGACAATGGGCACAGTTGTAGTTGTTGGTGGACAAGTTCGCTCATTTCAAGTATACAGGCCATTTGCTGATATTGCAGTATTGCACAGAATTTAATTTCTTCGGCATTTTATTTATGTAAATTGTACAAAATTCTTCATCTTCTGAAGAAGTTAAAGCATCTATACTGATGTGTTCTTTTTGCTTTTGTTAAAGTCTCGCTTGTTAAATTTCTTCTGCATTTCAGATTATGTCGCAGGTAAAGTAAAAAATTAGCTTTTCGTTGGTTTGTGAACAGGATTTGAGCTTTTTCTTTGCTAAACCAATAAATTAATGCATATAAAAATATTTTTTCACTAAAATTACCACAAACATTGCTTAAATTACGTTTCCCACTTTACCCCAGAAAATGTTTTTTTTTTACACTACCGCAATTTGAAACTTAGCACCATTGAAGCTATGTTTAATTATTTGCAAAACCCATTTGTATTTCAAAAGATATACAACAACTGATAATTTACCATATCTTCCTAATTAAAAACGACAAAAATTCATACCTTGTGATAGCAAATCACAGCATTCCAAAAAAATTTCAAAAATATTTTTTATTACACTTATTCTCAAAATGCAATAAAATTGTATTAATTTAATTAAAACCATAGATAAAAAAGTAGATGTGTATAAAATAAGATATACCAATAAATATATTATTTTTAAAATGTTACTCATACGTAGCGTATGACCGATTGTTTCAGTTAAATTATAACAAATTTGAATTATTAAAGGGTCTCTGTTTTACACAGATTCATTCTGTATTTTAAAAGAACAATAGGTATATATAACACATAAATAAATGTATTTTATTTAAAATATTTGTCTTATGTTACTCCTATGCAAAATATTACAAAATTTCAAAAATAAAAAAAAAACAATGAAAATTAAGGTACCTTTATTCGTACAGCTTACGTTAAAATATTATTTATATTATTAAAATATTATTAAATAATTTTAACTACAAAATTTTAAATAGTTAATTTCAAATAATTCTAATTTTCTAATGACATTGCGTGTCAGTGTGCTGTGCGTTACAGTACTCTGCAATTCAGTACAATTTTCGCCAATTATTCCGCATAGGATTTATGCGTATTTAAGCCAATTTCAGTTGGTTTTTGTTGCCCTTGGTTATTACTGTTTGCCTAATATGAATGGCCAAAAAAATAAATTTCAATTTTGTCTGTTTTAGCATAAATTACAAATTATTTTAATTGCGCCAAGCAAATATATAAATACGCACTTATCGTGCACGTGTAGGCATGGCATAATATAGAATTGGAATAATTGACGCACATAGACCACACATATCATGTTTTAATGCTATGGCTTGAAAATATTTCGAAATTGTCGAAATTAATTTGCTATATTTTATGTGCGTTTTGTGCGCACTGCGATAAGTATTGCACAATTGTAGGCGATATTGCAAATGAGTTTCACATGAAATATAGAAATGTTTTTCAAACATTTTGTCTTATATCATTATATCTTATTACAGCCTGCCAACGAAACGAAATATGTCAAAAAATAGACTAACAGAAAGTATTTAAATAAAATAAAATGAAAAAATAATAAAAACAAGTGTGAAATATAAAACAAAAAAAATTAATGGCGATTGTCAAATTCAACAAAATGCATGAAAGAAAATTAATAAATTTTTCTGATTTTTTTTTGTAAAAATAGTATTTAAATTGAGCTAAACATCTGCAAAAAATAGATAGTACATCAAAAGATGTAAATTAAATAGTAATCGATACCGGACGGTACTGAAAACCTAAGAGCATTTTGAGGTTTATATAAAAATTCTAAAAAGTCAGTGAATTTTGCACATAAATTATCTTTGAGGTATTTTTAAAAAAAGCTCAGATAATGTGCTTTATTTTTGGATTTACACTTTGTTTATAATAAATCGCAGAAAAATTATAATTCTAAAATTATAATGTGGTATATATTTAATTGTATACCTAAATTTTAAAGTTCTGAATTTTGCTGAATAGAGATTTGCACAAATATATTTGAAATGCCTTCTACAAAATATGCACTACTGCACTCTACAGTATTGAATGCATTTTACAATGACAGTCTACAGTATTATAGTGAAGTCTCTCCAACGACTACACTATACTGCAGTATTTGTTTCATTGGTGGCATGTAGTGTCAAGAATTTCTTTTTCATGACATTCAATGTCTTGAAAAACAAAACCAAATGACACTGCTGTCGCTGAAAATGCAACAAGTACAGTGAGTGCAGTGAATGAGCGCAACGTGCAACAATTGAAAAGTCGAATATTGAATACTACAACAAATCTGTTTTGACAACTTGTGCTTTGTTGTTGCGAGCAACACATTCATTTGATTTCCAAGCATAAAGTCGGCGACAGTAAATGTTTTGAAATAAAAATAATGTCTTGAAGTGGCTTTCAAATGCAGTTTTACAGATGCCTATTGCTGAACACTCACACACTCAGAATAATTTTCTCATATCAGAAACTTACACCTTATACAAAATCCCCATAATTTAAACAATGAGATACTAGTATTTAAAATGCTACTATGAAATATTAGCCTTATGTTAAATCTTAAACATTCTAAAGATTTATTTTTGGAATCATTTTAAGATCAATAATACAAATTCACTTTATGTTAAAAAAAAAAATGTAAATATATTTTAAGATGGTTTTTCGGACTCTAACCATATGGAATGTTTTTAATACAAATATTGTAATATTTTAAATTTAAACAAATATTTAAATTAATACATTTTACACTGAATACATTTTTATTTAATAAAAAATAAATACTCAAGTTTAAATTAATTTTTATTTTAAATATAATAAATACTAAAAATGGCTTATCAGCTGAATATCTATTTTGTTTTATTTTGTCCAAAATGTCAACTTACAGTTCATATTTCTTTATCAACTAAATTTAGTTGGCAACACATAATCGATATCATAAACTAACAGATAACTCATTTCAGTCGAAATATTATAGCAGATAGTATTTGAAAAATGTCTTTGAAAAGCTGTTACCATATGGTAACAAATGACTGAAAGGGTTAAATATAAAACAAGACATGTAAGCAAAATTTAACCAAAGTCGATAATAGTTGCAAAATTACTTTTATTTTTTATATATTGTAAATTACAATAGATTTCTCATATTTGTTGATGATAAAATAAAATAAAGTCTCTATCAAACATAGTTTAAGCAGTTCAAAAAAAAAAAAAAAATATATATATATTAATTAAAAATTCTTTTGATGAATTTATGATTTTTTAACCAATGAAGATAAAATTCATATTTAAAGGGATGCAAGATTTTTAATATTTGTTGCAGTTCCAAGCGACATACTTTAAAATCTTTGCACTTGTATAACAGTCCCGATAAAATTAAATTTTTGGCATGATGTTGTAAAAGTGGCAGATATTGCACATGTTTGCAGATATAGCACATTTTTTAGTTTCTTGTTTTAATGCTGTATTTTTATTTCTAAAATTACAACAAAAGAATATATTGAAATCATTTTTTCGATCTAAGACACAGAAAACCTTGCTATAATGTTTGCGAGATATAAGAAAAAGAGGTTAAAAAATGTGTGTGTTGTCGCGCGATATTTTTTACGTCTAATATTGAAAAAATAATTTCGTTCTTTTATTTTGCTGGAATTTTGAAAATATAAGATGAAAATGGGCTATATCCCAACTTTATCTCAACTAATGGGAATTTAATTTTCTTTTATTTTCTTTTCTTTTCTTTTCTTTTCTTTTCTTTTCTTTTCTTTTCTTTTCTTTTCTTTTCTTTTATTTTCTTTTCTTTTCTTTTCTTTTCTTTTCTTTTCTTTTCTTTTCTTTTCTTTTCTTTTCTTTTCTTTTCTTTTCTTTTCTTTTCTTTTCTTTTCTTTTCTTTTCTTTTCTTTTCTTTTCTTTTCTTTTCTTTTCTTTTCTTTTCTTTTCTTTTCTTTTCTTTTCTTTTCTTTTCTTTTATTTTTTTTTCTTTTCTTTTTTTTTTTTTTCTTTTCTTTTCTTTTCTTTTCTTTTTTTTTCTTTTCTTTTTTTTTTCTTTTCATTTCTTTTTTTTTCTTTTCTTTTCATTTCTTTTTTTTATTTTATTTTATTTTATTTTCTTTTCTGTTCTTTTCTGTTCTTTTCTGTTCTTTTCTTTTCTTTTCTTTTCTTTTCTTTTCTTTTCTTTTCTTTTCTTTTCTTTTCTTTTCTTTTCTTTTCTTTTCTTTTCCTTTCCTTTCTTTTATTTCTTTTCTTTTCTTTTCTTTTCTTTTCTTTTCTTTTCTTTTCTTTTCTTTTCTTTTCTTTTCTTTTCTTTTCTTTTCTTTTCTTTTCTTTTCTTTTCTTTTCTTTTCTTTTCTTTTCTTTTCTTTTCTTTTCTTTTCTTTGCTTTTATTTTCTTTTCTTTTCTTTTCTTTTCTTTTCTTTTCTTTTCTTTTCTTTTCTTTTCTTTTCTTTTCTTTTCTTTTATTTTCTTTTCTTTTCTTTTCTTTTCTTTTCTTTTCTTTTCTTTTCTTTTCTTTTCTTTTCTTTTCTTTTCTTTTCTTTTCTTTTCTTTTCTTTTCTTTTCTTTTCTTTTCTTTTCTTTTCTTTTCTTTTCTTTTCTTTTCTTTTCTTTTCTTTTCTTTTCTTTTCTTTTCTTTTCTTTTCTTTTCTTTTCTTTTCTTTTCTTTTCTTTTCTTTTCTTTTCTTTTCTTTTATTTTATTTTCTTTTCTTTTTTTTTTTTTCCTATTCTTTTATTTTATTTTCTTTTCTTTTTTTGTTTATTTTAGTTCTGTTCTTTCTTTCTTTTCCTTTTTTTTTTGTTTATTTTAGTTTTGTTTATTTTATTTCATTTTATTTTATTTTAATTTATTTCATTTTATTTTATTTTATTTTATTTTATTTTATTTTATTTTATTTTATTTCATTTTATTTCATTTTATTTTATTTTATTTCATTTTATTTTATTTTATTTTATTTTATTTTATTTTATTTTATTTTATTTCATTTTATTTCATTTTATTTCATTTTATTTTTATTTTATTTCATTTTATTTCATTTTATTTCATTTTATTTCATTTCATTTTATTTCATTTTATTTCATTTTATTTCATTTTATTTCATTTTATTTCATTTTATTTCATTTTATTTCATTTTATTTCATTTTATTTTATTTTATTTTATTTTATTTCATTTTATTTCATTTTATTTCATTTTATTTCATTTTATTTTATTTCATTTCATTTTATTTATTTTATTTTATTTTATTTTGTTTTATTTCATTTTATTTAATTTTATTTCATTTCAATTAATATTTTTATTCTTTTTTTCTCAATTTTGCAATACGTTCGAAAATTCGCTCATATTTTGACCTTATTTTATTTGATATTTTAGCAGCTGACCTGATTTTGTAGCCACACGCTTTGTTAACAATTTTTCTATTGCAAAAGCAATTTTCTCTATTTTGGCCGCAACATACGTGGTCAGCAGCTGAGTTGGCCAAATAAAGCGCAGCAGCTTAAGTGAAAATAAACAACGTCATGCACAAAAGCTATGTTTAAGGCCAAAACATAAGAGCCACCTAAAGAAAAATGGCACGAATCGTTTTAGTTTAATTCAATTATTATTCGATACAAATTTAAAACTATATAAAAAAATCTTAAAAATAAAAAAAGTTAAAATTTAAATATTAATTTTCAATATTTCAAAAGAGTTCGAAATTTAAATTTTATCAAAAAATAAAAATATTTTTTTATAAAAACTGCAAAAAATATTTTATTGTTATCAAAAATTTTACTGCAGAATTGCATTGAAATAAAAACAACAGCTACCTAATTTTTTTTTTCTGAATATACAATAGCTCATGTACACAATCACAAAATAAAACAAGAAATATATATAAAAAAATCAGCCACAAATAGCGATCAGTTTAACGTGTTTTCTACACTGTGCCGCAATTCATATCGAGATTTCTTAAGTGAACACGTAGCACACAACACTTAAATAAAAGCTTAGCTGTTTTTTTAAAGGTTTCTTTTTGAGGTTAGTTTACGTTCCTGTTTTCTTTGTTATTTTGTATATTTTGTTGGGAAATGTGTGTTTACAGACGCCCTGACGTATACGTAACATATTTTAATAGTTTAGATTAGAAAAATGCAAATGTCTAAAAATTGTAATAATAAATTCGCTGTAGAACGAAAAGTCACCAACTAAATTTTCAAAATACCATTTATTTATTTACAAAAGTCTTCATATATCCATTAATTTCTGATCGATGCTCTCAATATTCATACCATCCCAAGTAACCACTTTGTGGCAACTTAAATCGTAGCCACACAGTTGCCATTAAAGTGTTTGTTCTAAATCATGCGAAATATACTTATACTTGTTATATTTTAAGATATTGAATTTTATTTATTGAGTACAACATTTAATTTTGCTATTTATTAAAATCAGTCAAAAATAAATTAAATATTACTCATACGTCGTGTAGTACTTTAAAAGTTTCAATCTTTATGCACAGATTGTCAGTTGAGTTTTAAAAATGCATAAAAATTCTGTAATAATTTAATAGTTTTGTAATAGAAATCATATGTTCAGTTCTTTTAAGTTTAAAATAACAAAAATAATGTTAAGATTTTCACAAAAATGTATAATTATATTGTTAAACTGGTATTTCGTACCCGTATTTTTACCATTTTTTAAGCATAGTTTTTCATTTTCTACTGAAGACATGAAAAGTGTAGTAAAAAAGTGTATTGTGTGAATTTAAAAAATATTAAAATGTATGCTGTTCTTAATTGAAAAATATCTCTTTTTTTCTTATGATTTTAATATATTTTTTTTTTTTTTTACATATTAACCAACGCTCAGGGGATGCCCTATATATATGCAATGCAGAGTGTTGATCGAATAAAATGATTATAGGTTATTGGGAGGGAGGAAAGATGGAGTAGTACCTGTGGATGTTTGTTTTGAACTTGTCATTATCAAAGATGTCGGGAAAAACAGACGCAGGGAGTTTGTTCCACAAACGTATCGTGCGACTGAAGAACAAATTCTCTCTGTAATGCGTGGTTCTGTTGAGAGCCGAGTGTACTACGAAGGGGTGCATTTGGTTCGATGCCGGAGTAGAACGAGAGAACACACGTCCTGGTGGAATCATGCCATGAATTTCCCTAGAACACTTACCATTGTGATACCTATAAAAAAAGGCTTATACGCCCAACGGCCGTTCGGTGCTCAAGAGAACCAATAGATGATGAAATAAAATGTTTACTTACGTTTTTGTATTTCTTCTTTTGTTTTTGTGTATTTGTGATTTTGAGTTTTTACTTTTGTTTTTGTATTTTTGCCTTGTTTGTGTTTTTGTTTTGGCATTTTTCTTTTTTTTTTGATTTTTCGTTAGTTTTTGTGTTTTTGTGTTTTTCTATTTCTTTTGTTTTTGGTTTCTGTTTTGTGTTTTTATTTTCTTATTGTGTTTTTGTGTTTGCTTTTGTATTTTTGTGGTTTTATCTCTTTCTCTTCTTTTAATTTAAGTTTTTCAGTTGGTTTTTCTGTTGTATTTTGTTTTCATTTTGGAATTGAATTTTTTTTGCTTTAGCTTTGTGTTTTTACTTTTGTATTTTTGCTTTTTTTATGTCTATGCTTTCGTTTTCTGGTTTTGCTTTTGATTTGGTTTTTTTGCTTATGTGTTTTTTCTTTTGCTTTTTTCTTTGTTTTTTATGCTTTTTTTTGTTTTAATTTTGTGTTTTCTTTTGTTTTTTCTTTTAATTTGGCTTTTACTTTGTTTGTGTAGTTTTGATTTTATGTTTTGCTTTTGTCTCTGCTATTGTTTTTGGGTGTTTGAGTTTTTATGTTGTGTTTTTACTTTTGTGTTTTTTTTTTATATTATTTTGGCTTCTACTTTGTTTGTGTTTTGCTTTTGTGTTTTGATTATGTCTGTGTAGTTATTAGTTTGTGTTTTTCTTTTATATTTTCTATTGTTTTTGGGTTTTTGTGTTTTTATGTTGTGTTTTTACTTTTGTTGTTTTGCTTTTTTTATGTCTATGCTTTCGTTTTCTGGTTTTGCTTTTGCTTTTGATTTTGTTTTTTTCTTTGTTTTTTACGCTTTTTTTGTTTTTGATTTTGTGTTTTCTTTTGTTTTTTCTATTGTTTTTGTATTTTTACTTTTGTGGTATTGTATTTGTTTGTTTTTTGTGTTTTTATTGTTGAGTTTTTCCGTTTGTGTTTTTATACCCTACACTAAGAGTGAAAGGGTATATTCAGTTTGGTACGCCGTTTGTAACACCCAGAAGGAAGCATCTCCGGTATGGAAAAGTATATATATTCTTGATCAGCATGATCTCCTGAGTCGATTTAGCGATGTCCGTCTGTCCTTCTGTCCGTCTCTCTGTCTGTCCCTCTGTTGAAATCACGATTACAGAAGAAGTAGAAGAGCTAGATTAATGATTACTTTTATATCTAAACTTTCTGAACAAGAAAATTAGCATGACTGGTCTATTGTGACCTGAGAACCGACCACTTATGTTCAAATACCGCATATAAAATTTATATCTACAGATCAATTTTACTGTATACGTGCTTAGGTAAACTTTTTTTGGTAAAATATATATTGACTCATGGTCAAATACATGAAAATAATGGTTTCCGGCGAAACGACTTGAGCTTCATCAAAAAAAAATCGAAATTCGGTACACCTACCCATTTGTAAATATGGGTATCAAATGAATGGAAATTCTTCAGCGATTGAAAGTTTGTAGTTATTTTCGGGACTCGTATATCCTGGTGACCTATATACCACTTTTAATGGTAACCATATATATGTGTAGGGTATTTATAGTCGGCTTAGACCGACTATAATTTTGATAATCCCAACTATCATAATTACACCTACTTTAAAATTTCCCATGTGATCTAACCTTCCCAACTGGTTTTATATTATTTTTGCTTTTACTTTGTTTGTGTTTTGCTTTTGTGTTTTGATTTTGTTTGTGTAGTTTTGATTTTGTGTTTTTCTTTTGACTTTTCTATTGTTTTTGAGTTTTTATGTTGTGTTTTTACTTTTGTGGTTTTGCGTTTGTTTTTTTTTGTTGAGTTTTTCCGTTTGAATTTTTTTTTTATATTATTTTGGCTTTTACTTTGTTTGTGTTTTGCTTTTGGGTTTTGCTTTTGTGTTTTGATTTTGTCTGTGTAGTTTTGATTTTGTGTTTTTTTTTGTCTTTTCTATTGTTTTTGGGTTTTTGTGTTTTTTGTTGTGTTTTTACTTTTGTGGTTTTATGTTGTGTTTTTACTTTTGTATTTTTGGTGTTTTTGTTGTTGAGTTTTCCGTTTGTGTGTTTTTTTTTATATTATTTTGCTTTTACTTTGTTTGTGTTTGCATTTTGGTTTTGTGTTTTTGCTTTTTATTTTGTTTTGTTCTTTGTATTTGTGTTTTTGCTTTTGTATTTGTGATTTGCTTTTGAGATTTTGCGTATGTTTTAGGTTTTGTTTTATGTTTTTCTTTTGTTTTGTACTCTTGTTTTGGTGTTGTTGCTTTTGTTTGTTTTTGTGTTGCTTTTTTTTTTTGTATATTTTGTTTTCCTTTTGTTTTTGTGTTTTAGATTATGTGTTTTTGCTTTAATTTTTGAGTTTCTGCTTTTGTTCTTTGTATTTGTATTTGATTTTGTTTTTCACCTGTTTTTTTTTGATTTTTTTTATTTTTCGGTTGTTTTTGTGTTATTGTTTAAGTTTTTGTACTTTTCCCCAGACAACATTTTAAGCAGGCAAGTGGTTCGAAACACGCAGGCAAACAAGCTACCTGTACGCATTGAAATTTTATATGAAGCTTTGAGGTAGGCAAAGGTGGGAATGTGGACAAAAGCTGCTAGTTCCCTGCTATAGCATGAAAACAAAATTGGTAGGGAACTGATTGGTAGGGAACTGACAGGTAGGGTATGGTAGCCAAACAGGTGTAAGCAAAATGGTAGGCACAAGCAAAGTAGGCAATGTGCTGGAAGCAAAATTGTAGGGAAAGGAAGGGAAAGATAGGGAGCATGAACATATAACATAATTCATCAGTTTCCATCCATCCCACAGTTCCAAAATTTCTTGTTGTACAATAACACCGACGAATTTTGTTTGTTAAATTTTCGCGAAAAACTCAAACGCTTCGATTCTCTATTGCTGGATTCGCATATGTTTTCTGAAGGAACTCCGAATTGTTTGTTATTGTTTGCAATTTTGCCAAAAAAGTGATTGCAGAAAGCAATAACAAAACACGTGTGTATTAAAAAGAACATGTGTTTGTTTTTGTACAGCAAGAAGTTTTTGTTTCGGGCGTCATGACGGTTAAAACTATTTGCTGTGCACTTTTGATGATTATGTTGATATAAGCAATAATCTTCTGCAATACGCAAATCCACGTCAATACGTTTTAATTGAAACAATTCGCATTGCAAACCGACGAAAGTAAACACCGATGTTTACAATTGACAAAAATTTGCAATACTGAAAAATTTGGAGTAAAAATTGATATTTGTAAACAAAAATTTCAGTCGACAATTTAAAACTTCAAAACAAAAACTTTTTTTAAACAAAATTTTCTGTCGACAACTTGCTGATCAAGCTTTAAAATTTTCAAAACAGAAATTCCTATACAATGTGTTTGCCTGCTACTTGCAGGCTACCTTTCCCTTACAGTTTCCTACTATGAAGAAGCTTTTTAAAATTTCAAAACAGAAATTCCTATACAATGTGTTTGCATGCTACTCGCAGGCTACCTTTCCCTTCCATATTATAGCTATAAAGATACCTTTCAAAACTTCAAAAACAAAACTTTCAGAAATATGCGGTTTACCTGCTAGCGGTAGGCTTGAACATACCAGTTTCTTGCTTAAATGCTGCTATAGGGAGCCTGCTTATTTTCAAAAATTCAAAATGCCTGCTATGCAATGTGTATTTCCTACCATATTCCTGTGAGATTTCCTCAAATCTACTGCTATAATACCAGTTTCCTTGCTTATTTTTTTTCTGGGGTTGTGTTTGATTTTTATGCTTGGTTTGCACTATGTCATTTTTGTATTTGAATTTTTTGTTTCATTTTCTTAGCTGGTCGAAGTGGCGAGTTATAACTTTTTAAAACTTTAGATTGTATGGGAGTGCCATGCCCCTTTGTCCCATAACGCCCATATATACCCTATGTCACTCTCCGGACTTCATAGTAATCTCCTGCAAATTTCAGTCAAATCGATTCAGCGGTTTAGTCGTGATACTGGAACAAACAGATAGACTGACAGCCTGTCGGACTGAATGGCAGATGGACCAAGAGTTTCATGTAAATGGATATATAAATCATAGACATTCGATGACTACTTCATTTACCTAAATATATCGTATGAAGCAAACCAGCGGGAGAAAAATCACACAAATTTACGCAAATTTCTCAAGAGAATGTCAAAATTACCCTAGAATCATATATCCCATATCGCGTAAAAATCAAAATTTGGTATTTATTTTTCAAAGTTGGTAAACGTTGTATGTATTTAATTGAGTTGTATTTGATTTTGTAATATTGTATTTTTCATTGGGGGTCATATCATTTGTGGTGTTAAATTTAACCATTCGATTTGGGTTTTTTCATTGAAGGATTATTAATTTTTTTTTTTTTTGAGAATTGTTTTATTTTGTTTTGGGTGCAATATTTTTTTATAATATTATTTTTTGTTGTTATCCAGTGATTATTTTTTTATATCCAATTATCCAGTGATTTTTTTTTTATATATTTCAGTGGGTGTTATTTCATTGAAGTGTAATTCATTGGGTATTATTTCGTTGTGCTCTTTTAATACATTTTGCTTTAGTGCAGAAACGTGTTAAGCGCATATGTAAAAAAGAACAAATGGAAAAAGGAAAGAGTTGCAACATTATTCAGGCAAACACGAATTCGCACCTTTTGCTGGCATCAACAACGTATTTAGTTTGTTGTATTTGTCTGTTGATTTATGTGTGAGCAGAATGAAAAAAAAAATATGAATAAAGCAGCGACAGCAACTCATTTGCTCATTTGCTGCTACTGCGACTGCCGCTGAAGCTGAAGCTGAAGTTGATGCTGCTGCTGCAGCAGTTGCCAGTTGCCTCTCCTGGTGCTAAATCCCGTTTAACACATCTGACAGCACACAAGACACCAGCGGCGACACACTTTCAAGAGCACGTAATGTGCAATAGCGACATCGTAAACAACAAGAACAACAACACAACTAAGAAAAATGTTTGCTCTCACTCGTTGTGCACATAACGTGCAACGAGTTGGGTTGCGTGTGAGCGCGCTCAAAATATTAATGGAGTTTTCATGTTTATAATGTCATTAGTTCACAAATGTTGCACCGCGACACTCGGGCACACTTTGCACTAGACACCGACACAAACCCACACACACACACACACGTGCATTCACACATATTTGTACTCACACAATATACTTATGAAGGAAAAAAATCCACACATGCCTGAACGTAAGTTGCGCGCATTATCCGGATCTCTCTTTTTGCTGAACAGCAGCAGCAAACCCCCTTTTAACTCATTTGCTTTGTTCAGCATGCATTAAACAACAATAGCTATTACTAAACCAATTGTAGTAGTTAATGTGTAATGTGTTTTGAGGTATTGTCAAGATATTTTTATAAACCACATGCACAGTTATATCAGCATCAACACCGTTCGCGCGATGTGAATAACAAAAAATTCATTTGTCATATTTGTTTTAATAAAGTTCTTTTGCGCCTGAAAAAAATTGTTTTAAAAATAAAAAAAATCCTTAAAATAAGTATATATCGTCACTATCAAGCCAAAGGGGTGAATGTATTTGGACATTTGCGTTTTTTACATTTTTGAATGTAGTTTTACCTCAAGTATGCTGTGCCACAGAAGACAAAACCAAAAGGGCGAATTTGATAAATTGAAAATTTTGTTATGAAGGAAAGGGCGAATCTTTTCGTTTTTTCTCCACAACTTTTTATTTGTATAGGTTAAAATAGTGCTGTAAACACATTTATTGTTTGTTTTCAAAGCATCTATCGATCTGCATCATTTATTAAAATTATTTTGCCAAACATTAATTTGATATTATATATATTATTTGCAGGAAAAAAATTTTGCCAAAATATTTATAATTAATGATGCAAATCGATAGGTGCTTTAAAAGCAATCAAAATAACGAACAGATGCGCTTTTTGGCAAGAAAAGATTTTCAATTTTTACAATTTTTTCGTTTTTTGCTATAATTTTTTATTGGTATTTATTTTTACTTCATCGATGTAGTTGTTTTTGTACGGTAAATAGTATATAATTTTACTTTATTTTACAACAAAATCTTAATACATTTGTAATAAAATTACTACATTTTGTCTTTACTTAAAGAACCCAAATAACAATGAAAAAATACAACTTTCAAAAATAAAAATGCCTTTAAAATAAATAAAGGGTTTTTCAACAGGGACGCTACAAAAGTAGAGTGACAGGGACAGCAAACGACGCCATATTTCTTGTTTGGATTTATTCAATACTAAAAAAAACAACTGATTTCAAAAACGAATAAAATGTAGTAGAAACACAGAGCAGGAATTTTCAATTTATGAAATTAAGAAGTTCGACTCCAACTAAAACCTTTTTTAAAAATTCTATTTTGAAGTTTCTAAAAGTAACTTTAAAGCAGAAACATGCAAGTGAGAGATAGCTTGCCACTGGACGTAAAACATCTTCTTTGGGTTATTGCAGAAACATGATAAACCACATTTTGTCAAATTAAAGGTTTGGTCATGGAAGATCCTCAACAAGTTAGAAAAACGTATACAAACGCCGATCTCGAACGACCTTTAATCCGACCTTAAGTTACACGTTTTAATTATCTCCATTTTTATTTATTTTGTTATTCTGTAATTGTTTTTCATTTATTTGAAAATTATATTTAATATTAAGTTATTTGATTTTATAATTTATAATTTATAATTTATAATTTATAATTTATAATTTATAATTTATAATTTATAATTTATAATTTATAATTTATAATTTATAATTTATAATTTATAATTTATAATTTATAATTTATAATTTATAATTTATAATTTATAATTTATAATTTATAATTTATAATTTATAATTTATAATTTATAATTTATAATTTATAATTTATAATTTATAATTTATAATTTATAATTTATAATTTATAATTTATAATTTATAATTTATAATTTATAATTTATAATTTATAATTTATAATTTATAATTTATAATTTATAATTTATAATTTATAATTTATAATTTATAATTTATAATTTATAATTTATAATTTATAATTTATAATTTATAATTTATAATTTATAATTTATAATTTATAATTTATAATTTATAATTTATAATTTATAATTTATAATTTATAATTTATAATTTATAATTTATAATTTATAATTTATAATTTATAATTTATAATTTATAATTTATAATTTATAATTTATAATTTATAATTTATAATTTATAATTTATAATTTATAATTTATAATTTATAATTTATAATTTATAATTTATAATTTATAATTTATAATTTATAATTTATAATTTATAATTTATAATTTATAATTTATAATTTATAATTTATAATTTATAATTTATAATTTATAATTTATAATTTATAATTTATAATTTATAATTTATAATTTATAATTTATAATTTATAATTTATAATTTATAATTTATAATTTATAATTTATAATTTATAATTTATAATTTATAATTTATAATTTATAATTTATAATTTATAATTTATAATTTATAATTTATAATTTATAATTTATAATTTATAATTTATAATTTATAATTTATAATTTATAATTTATAATTTATAATTTATAATTTATAATTTATAATTTATTATTTATAATTTATAATTTATAATTTATAATTTATAATTTATAATTTATAATTTATAATTTATAATTTATAATTTATAATTCTGTTTAATTGTTTAATTTTTATATTTTCAAATACATTTTAATGCTGTGGTAAATATGTCAAAGTCACTGCCGCGTTGCTAACACATTATGTAATAATTTCATAAATAACCGCAGCACACAACAACTTTCGTCTGCATCACGATTGGTTCATTAATTTTAAAACGTTTTAAAAACTATGTGCGGCGCCAGCATCAGATTCAACAGCAGCGAACAGCAGTGATTTTATATGAGGAATGTTGCTGCTGCTATTGTTGCTGTTGTTGTGCTGCTGCTGATGCCGCAAATTCTGTACAACATGATGTGTTAATTTTTTAATTTAAAAAACACTTTTATATGTGTTTTAATAAAACAGCAAAATTTTAAGCATTATTAATGATGATGTCTGTGAATGGTGTTGTGTTGTGTAATAATAATCTCCCTTTTTTATTTTCATTTATTATAATTTTTTTGGTTTGAATTATTATTAATAAAAAAAGAAACAAAAGAAAAAACTTGTGTATTTTCAGCTTCTATAGTATATTTTAATCTCGAACATGTGTGACATATGATTATTATTAATGCGAATCCCATTGAAGCTTATATTTTAGGTTTTGTAGTAGTATTTACCAATTACCTCCCAAAAATATGCCGCAAACATTACAGAAAATATCAGAAATTTTTACTCGAGCAATTTAAAAAGTAAAATATATTCTGAAATTTAACGTATCATTCAATAAAGAAAAAAAAAAATTTTAGTTTTTACAAAATTGTTTTTCTAAAACTTAAAATTTTCGCAATCAAAATTATATTTTCATTCAAAATTTGAATTTTTATATAAAAGTTTTAATAAAAAAAATAACGATAAGAGCAAAATGTAAAACACAAAAACAAAAAAAAAAAAAACAAAATCAAAAAAAAAAAATAACAAGTAAAATCGAAAAAATAATGCAAATGAAAGAAAAAACAAAAACGCAAAATGTAAATGAAGAATGCAAAAACAGATGCGAAAACAAAAAAAGAAAAAACAGCTGCAAAAACTGAAAATGTAAGCAAAAACTGAAAACTATAACCGAAAATAAAAGCAAAAATACGTTATAAACACAAAAGTAAAATCAGAAAAGTTAAAAAACTAAAATAAAAGCAAAAGAATAAACTTAAAAGTAAAAACAACAGCAAAACGGAGCAGAAACACAAAAATATAAGCAAAACCAAAAAAATAAAGCAAAAACATGAAAGTCCAAGATCATAAAAATTCATAACCAAAGACAAATGTAAAAACACAAAGTCAATCTCAAACCAAATTAAAGAGCAAAAAAAAAACAAAAACTATCATTTGAAATTAAGAATTTGTGCATATCAAATGAAAATTTCTGAATATCAAATGAAATTTTCTGAACTCCAAATGTAAATTTTTTAATTTCAAGTGATATTTCTTTAATTTCAAATGGAAATTCTGAATTAAAATTGATTTCTTCTGAATTCTAACAGAATTTCTTAATTTCAATTGATATGTTTTTATTTCTAAATTTCAATTGATCTTTTCTTTGTAAATGGTGTTATTTAAAAATCTAATAAAATAGCAATTTGTCATTTTAATTAAACAAATATAAAAAAAACTAATACATACGCTACAGTTAGCTACAATTAATAAGTTCAAAAACTAGTTTTGTTAATTATATTTGCCAACCAACAACCAACAAAAAAAAAAAAAGAAACCAAATGTAATATATGCGACGACCACTGATTGTGACAACATGACGTATGCGCAACATTTAAATGTTACCACCACTAAGTTCGACTGTGTTGACAAGTGTTGAAATTTACATGAACATGCGAAGCTAAAAAACAACAACTACAAACAGTCATTAAGTCGACAAATGCCGATGGCAACGCCTCGAAGTAGCAGCAGCAACAATAACTATTTGACAGCACAAAAATAAATGTGCAAAAAACCGTAGTTTGTAGAACATAAAATTTGGAATAATTGCAGTTGACATATGTCCCAACACTTCTTGTGTTGCTTTTTTTTTGACTATGTCTTTTGCTACTTTTCTTCTGCTGCTATTTCCTATGTTGCTTGATTTTTCGTTTTGTTGAAATTTAGCCAGCTCTTCTGTCGCTAATTCATATTCTAATTAAATTGTATCTAATTTGAATTTGTTTTAAACAGAAGAACAAACAAATCTACGGGGTTTTTCGAAGTGTCCAGTTTTTACAGAACGTGTTGCCAGTGTTGTGTGTGAAATTCGTTGAAAAACTGTTTCTGACAAGTTCATTTACACAATTCCAATTAATACATTTTCTACCAACACGGAGAGATAGCTGTCCAGTTGTTCCAAGTAGTTTGGAACGCAGCACAAACCAAAGCAAAAACATGAACAAAGCATAGAGTGAAAAAAAATTAATCACATGTTTTTGAAATACAAAAAAAAAAATGTAATTGTGTAAACTATTTTAACACATTTTCATTTAATACATTTACCTTAATTCATAACTAAAATAAGTGCGTTGTTGTGGCATTTTTTGCAAGACCGAAAAAAAGAGCAAGATTAAGAGTATCAGCAGAGAAAAGCAGGAACAAGAACCATAATGTCATTTTGTTGCAAGTACAATAAGATAAGTAGCGGAAAAGAAAGAATAGAGAAATACGCAAGTGCAAAACATGAAGCAGCAATCTTGCTTTATTTATGGATTTGGAAATTGAGATCAAGAGCAAGAGTAGGATCAAGAGCAGGAGTAAGAGTAGGAGCAAGAGCAAGAGCAAGAGCAAGAGAAGGAGCAAGAGCAGAAGCAAGAGCAGGAGCAAGAGCAGGAGCAAGAGCAAGAGCAGGAGCAAGAGCAGGAGCAAGAGCAGGAACAAGAGCAGGAGCAGGAGCAAGAGCAAGAGCAAGAGCAAGAGCAAGAGCAAGAGCAGGAGCAAGAGCAAGAGCAAGAGCAGTAACAAGAGCAGGAGCAAGAGCAGGAGCTAGAGCAGGAGCAAGAGCAGGAGCAAGAGCAGGATCAGGAGCAAGAGAAGAAGCAGGAGCAGAAGCAAAAGCAGGAGCATGAGCAGGAGCAAGAGCAAGAGAAGAGCAAGAGCAGAAGCAGAAGCAAGAGCAGGATCAAGAGCAGAAGCAATGGCAGAAGCAAGAGCAAAAGCAAGAGCAGGAGCAAGAGCAGTAGCAAGATCAGGAACAAGAGCAGGAGCAAGAGCAGAAGCAAGAGCAGAAGCAAGAGCAGGAGCAAGTGCAGGAGCAGAAGCAAGAGCAGGAATAAGATCATTTATTAACTAATTCCAAAAAAATATCAGCCATTTATCGCTCGATACAGAAAAGCTATACATTTTTTAGACAAAAATATGTTATATACTCCATTGTGATAGAATAAAATTAAAACAAAATCAACTGACGACGGCGTTGAGCGACAGGATACAAGAAATAGCGACGCGGAAACAAGTTGCATGTGACATGAAGGTGCGCGGGAAGCAACTGGAGGCATGCGCCGCAGGCAGAAGACAATTTTCAAAGAAATGTCAACAGCGGCAACAAGGACTCCCTCACCGAGGGCGTAAAGAAGCGGAACGAATAGTTCAAGAACAGCAACAAAAATAACAATTTTAACAATAGCAGCGACAAGTAAAATAACAACAGCAAAACAATGTACAAAACATTAAAAAAAGAGGTACAAAAACTTGAAGACAAAAGCAATTATGCACATAGGAAGTGCAGTGCTTAGCGCAACCCACCATCCTAAAATCCTGACAATGACAACAACTAATAAAGGGCAACAACAATTACATTAAATATTATACAAAAAAAAAAAACTACTAAAATTTGGCGCAACAAAAGCATTTTGCACTTAATTTGTTAGCGTGAAAAAGATGAATTAATTTCGTTGCATTTCATGAACAATGCAGAAATATTGTATATGAAATTTCACAGCAAAAACTAGTGCAACCATAAGCTATAAATTGTTTTGTATTATATATAGTATATCTATAGATATTATTGCCATAAGCACGAAGTCAACTACAACAGAACCGAATTTATTACCACAAAAGTTTGGCCAACTACAATGTGCCAGCGTACATGGCGTTTGAGTGACTTTTATGAAGTTGTAAGAAGTTGGAGTTGGATACTTGAGGCGTTTCCACGCGCAACATTGTACTGGTTCAATTGCTAACATGTGGAGCATTTACGTTATATTAAGTTCTATTTTTTTTTTTTTTGGTTTGCAAAACAGCGTTTAATTTATGACTTTAAATTGAGGTTTTACATATAGGGTAATGTTTTGAAATTTAATTTCAACCACAATTTAGATATTTTAGATATGTGCGTATTAGACTGCCAATGGCTTTGTATACAATTTTTTTTTTGTATTTTACTGAAACCCTTAAAATTACTCTATTCGATGAGAAAATCGATGCGGAGTTCGAATATGTGAAATGGACCTGCTGCTTTTTCGTTCGTATTTAGCAAATAATTCATTGATTCTAAATAAAATAAAAACTCTTCCTGCTATAGTTCTGTGGTAGAATTGATAATCTATAATAGTCCCTTGAGTACTTTTACAATGAATAACGCTATCACTTATCTTTTTAATTACTCTTTATTTTTATGTGTAATTTTCATTAGACAAATATGAGAATTTTTTATTTTGAGAATCAGATTTCTGTGAAATCAACTAAATTAGTTTGAATTGTAAAAGTTTTAGAATAAAATTTCAATTTTCAACAGTTGATGTTTCGCATTATATTATAAGATGATTATGTGCCCAACTATAAACTTCAATGTTAATTGAATGTTTTCGAACAAAGCGACTATCAAATCAGCAAACTGCAGGGAAATTTTGATATGAGGCGCTCATTTTGTAGCTAATTATGGCGCTTTGTCTGTCGGCTTTGATATGAAATCTGTGCTATATTCTGACTGATAATTTAATGGCTGCCGATGCGGAACAAAACGCAAAATACTGATAAAGTTTGAAGGAGCACTGACAAAGCCGCCCACGTCACTCAGACCATGTGCGATGTGCAGTAGACAAACGGAAACAAATACATATTGTAACATATAAGGGTTTGAAAAATGATTACAAGATTTTTTTTTATTTTATTTATTTTTTATTTGATCATGATTTATTTATGTTTATTACTTGAATGTTATCGGTTTTCGACTGCGTAGTATAGTGGCAGAGGACGTTTAGCTCATATCGCATATACTGCTGCCTTTTCGTCGCTAGGGTCATTTATAATGATTTCGCACAAAGACACCGAAAACGATGAAGTGCTGCCGCTACTGCGATAAAATGGCGTTTTCATTACGTTTAATATGCTGCGCACCCACACATGTGTCCGTGTTCTTATAACGTAAATGTACCTAATTCCGACACCGTAATAAATGTTAAAATGTTGAAGATATAAAAGATGTGAATGGAATCACATTGTGCATTTAATTATTGAAATTTTATGATTTTTATTATAAATTTGTTTTTTTTTTTCTCAAGACAAAATTAAGTAGCACAAAACCCCCATATATCTATTAAAGTAAATTTTGAATTTACATTTACAACTGAATGGAAAAAGCATACTGCAAGACATCATTATTTAAAAAATTAAATTAAAAGTCTCCGCGACAATTCTTATAATAAATTTTGATTTTTTTTTAATTAACAAAAAACTTAAATGACGGAATTAGTTTCAAGTGATAAAAGTGGTACTCTTACGTTATGTGTGCGTGTATCTGTGTACATGGAGATGTGCATAACAAAGGCTTATCATCAATCACGTGTGTGCGTAACTCCTCGCCTGTTGGTCAAGTGTTTTTGGGAATTTGGCTGCCTCTCGACTTGACTTTTGCTCGCTGATTGATGGAGAAACATGTAAATTAATCCACCGTCCAGCTGCAGGATACAACGCAATATTTTATTGTATTTTTACTATACATACGAACTACACAAATTAAATCTCTTTCAATCATATTTATATTAAAAATTCTAAACATAATTTTTCATTAATTCATTAATTCATTAATTCATTAATTCATTAATTCATTAATTCATTAAATCATTAATTCATTAAATCATTAATTCATTAATTCATAATTCATTAATTCATTAATTCATTAATTCATTAATTCATTAATTCATTAATTCATTAATTCATTAATTCATTAATTCATTAATTCATTAATTCATTAATTCATTAATTCATTAATTCATTAATTCATTAATTCATTAATTCATTAATTCATTAATTCATTAATTCATTAATTCATTAATTCATTAATTCATTAATTCATTAATTCATTAATTCATTAATTCATTAATTCATTAATTCATTAATTCATTAATTCATTAATTCATTAATTCATTAATTCATTAATTCATTAATTCATTAATTCATTAATTCATTAATTCATTAATTCATTAATTCATTAATTCATTAATTCATTAATTCATTAATTCATTAATTCATTAATTCATTAATTCATTAATTCATTAATTCATTAATTCATTAATTCATTAATTCATTAATTCATTAATTCATTAATTCATTAATTCATTAATTCATTAATTCATTAATTCATTAATTCATTAATTCATTAATTCATTAATTCATTAATTCATTAATTCATTAATTCATTAATTCATTATTTCATTAATTCATTAATTCATTAATTCATTAATTCATTAATTCATTAATTCATTAATTCATTAATTCATTAATTCATTAATTCATTAATTCATTAATTCATTAATTCATTAATTCATTAATTCATTAATTCATTAATTCATTAATTCATTAATTCATTAATTCATTAATTCATTAATTCATTAATTCATTAATTCATTAATTCATTAATTCATTAATTCATTAATTCATTAATTCATTAATTCATTAATTCATTAATTCATTAATTCATTAATTCATTAATTCATTAATTCATTAATTCATTAATTCATTAATTCATTAATTCATTAATTCATTAATTCATTAATTCATTAATTCATTAATTCATTAATTCATTAATTCATTAATTCATTAATTCATTAATTCATTAATTCATTAATTCATTAATTCATTAATTCATTAATTCATTAATTCATTAATTCATTAATTCATTAATTCATTAATTCATTAATTCATTAATTCATTAATTCATTAATTCATTAATTCATTAATTCATTAATTCATTAATTCATTAATTCATTAATTCATTAATTCATTAATTCATTAATTCAATAATTCAATAATTCAATAATTCAATAATTCATTAATTCATTAATTCATTAATTCATTAATTCATTAATTCATTAATTCATTAATTCATTAATTCATTAATTCATTAATTCATTAATTTATTAATTCATTAATTCATTAATTCGTTAATTCATTAATTCATTAATTCATTAATTCATTAATTCATTAATTCATTAATTCATTAATTCATTAATTCATTAATTCATTAATTCATTAATTCATTAATTCATTAATTCATTAATTCATTAATTCATTAATTCATTAATTCATTAATTCATTAATTCATTAATTCATTAATTCATTAATTCATTAATTCATTAATTCATTAATTCATTAATTCATTAATTCATTAATTCATTAATTCATTAATTCATTAATTCATTAATTCATTAATTCATTAATTCATTAATTCATTAATTCATTAATTCATTAATTCATTAATTCATTAATTCATTAATTCATTAATTCATTAATTCATTAATTCATTAATTCATTAATTCATTAATTCATTAATTCATTAATTCATTAATTCATTAATTCATTAATTCATTAATTTATTAATTCATTAAATCAATAATTCATTAATTCATTAATTCAATTCATTTAATATTTTTAATTAATAATAAAAAATGCTTCTGTTAAATGCATTGAATTATTTCAAAATGAATGCGTGACAGGCAACGAATTAATAATCGACCTAAGAGTTTCGTGTAAATGCATAATTAATTCGACTGAATAAATAGAAAGGAATTAAAAGAATTATAATCACTTCAATGAATTAGCAACTGATTCCAATAAATTGATAACTTAATACGACGACGATGAAGAAAAAAGTATCTTTTTAGCAAACATATAAAATACAACAGATCGAACAGCATAGGGGGAGGTATTGCGAAAAAAATAAAACAGTCGCCTAATCAACCAGCAATGCAATCAACTTCAACCGCATACAAGCATTAAAGATCAATTAAAATCGTTTATCCTTGATTATGTGTTGTCGTTATCCTTTTACGCTTCATTTTAGCTGTCACGCAAAGATGTCCTTTTTGTTGTAATTTTTGTTTTTCAAAAACTTCCACACCCCCGTGCAGCTTATTCTTTTATTCTCTTTGAAGCCGCATTGAAATGGAATTGCACTCGAACATAGTATGAGTTGCAAATGAAAAAAATATATATAAAAAGAAACATTGCAAAGTCTGTCACAGCAGAATGCGCAAGACATTTTTTATGCCCAATATGTCGTTGGGTCGCTCCATGTTTCAAACATTTTGTTTTTGTACCACAACTTGTACAATTTGTTTCAAACGAATGCGCGTATTTCGCACAGAAGAACCTCAACATCAAAACCTCCTGCAACGCATTACAGAGAGACGAAAATTGCGGGCTTGTGCACGACGCGTGATAAATGACACTAATCCGTGTCTTCATTGAAAAGTGCGCTTGAATTTGTATTTGTATTTATATCTCTGTAACTGTTTGATAACCATGCCTCACATGTCATCTTCAACATGTATAGTTGCTTCTGTTTTATGTTTTCCTAGAATGTCTAATGTTATTCTTGGCAATGTCACTTTCATTTCTTTTCGTGCGTCTTTCGCATTTAACGTAACGCAAATTGTTGTTGATGTATTTACTTTCAATAAAAATAGAAAACTGTATTCATCAATTATTTTAAATAAGGCAGAGCAGATTAATTAAAAGCAATTTGTCATTGATGGCATGGTCTACACGTTAATGTGATATATAGCAATTTCCTGGGGTTTCGGACGGGACATTCGTACGCTTCAAACTATATTATCTGGTAAGAAAATATATTATTGTAATAAATAAATTAAACCTTGTATATATTTGTTAAGAATTCTATACGCTTATTTAAAAGATATAAATTAAATAGTGATCGATCCGGTGGGAACTGAAAACGGGCACTTTTGACATTTACTATTTTTGAAGACGTTGAAACATGGCACTCATGTTCTATGCCCTAAAATATTTTACACGTATTCCATGTTCTATAAACAAAAAAAATTGATAGTTCTTAAATTAATAAATTTCGTGTAAATTCAACATTTTGCATTCAGTTAAATGTTTGTGGTATGTGAACCGTAAATGTAATATATTGTTACGAAAAGAGGTAATTTGCCCCACAGTGCAAGCATTCAACAATAATAAATGAGACGCAAGACAATTCAGCGCAGTAAGCAATGTGTTAGAAAGAGACGGAAGATCATTCAGCGTAATGAACAATGTGCGAGAAAGAGATGGAATATCTGCAAATTAAAACTCATGAGTGCGAATGAGATGCCATGCTATTGGCATTCACGTCATTCACGAAACGAGTAGAAGGTTCTCGAAACAAGTCGAAGCTTGTCGAAACGTGTCGAACTGATGCATGAAGTATATAAGGGAGCCGCAACTGAGGTACAGCACTTCAGTAGTGAAGTAGTGATTGTAAAGTGGTCGAGTGCATCTCGTGTGATAAATGTCAAGTTAAATTGTGGACATGCAGCAGTTGTTAGAATATGTAATTAGTAAAGTTGTTTATTAAAGTGAATTAATAAAGTTAATTGTGATAATTTAAACCAAACATAAGTGTGTGTTTATCCAGCGATACGAACTCGTAGAACAGTTTTCCGTAGACTGAATTTTCGTAACAATATTGACGCCGCACAGAGGTCTGAGAATTGCAGCTGAACGTCAAAAATCTGTAACTTTTGATCGGAATGAGCTATTTCAGTTTCACATGAATGAAAAGATACCTTAACCTTTTTTTAAAACTTTTTAATTTTGAGTTTTGTAAAAGGGAAAAACAGAAAATTAATTTTTCCAGAGTCATTTAAAAAATATCTATGCACTGGACGTAGAAAATTTAAAATAAAAAAAAAATCGGTAAAAAGGGTATTTAATTGAAATGATTTGAAGTTTTTGATGCAGAAAAGAAAACATTGGCCTTCATTAACCTTCGGAAGTTATACCTGAAGAATACCTGAAGTAACTTTTTTAATTTAAAAAACGGTTCCGGCGAGTACAGTATTTTTGGAATGATTCGAAGTTTCAAAAAAATAAAAATAAAATATATGCCCTTATTGACCCTTGGAAGTTATACCCTAAAAAAGTCAAAATTTTATATTAAAATACTGCAACAAACTGTAATAACTGAAATAAATATCAATTTTTAAAAATCATTTCCGGCAGGTCGTGGCGGGTATAGCTTATAGAGATTATTTCATTGGAATGATTTGATATTTTTGATGCTGAAAAGAAAACATTGGTCTTTTTTGGGCACTTGGAAGTTATTCTCTACTAAGGTCAAAATTTAGCTTAAAACTAGGCATTATAAAAAAAAAAATAAAATAAAAAAAATGTATCATTTTTATATTTTTAGTTTATAGATATTTTTAACACATTTTGAAATACAAACATTTCTTGAAAAAAGTGCTCGATGTTTTTTTTTTTGGAATTTTGGCAGCGACAGCTGTCTCTCAGACCACTGTCGCCGTTCAAACGACAGAAAAAATATATGTTTTTTTTATTGCAAGTTTGTAGAAACTTTATTGTTTATTTTAAATATTTTCTGGTTTTTTTATTCGTGGGTTCTTTTATTTGTTTTTAACATTTATTGTTTCACTTAAATAATTTAAATATTTGCGTAGATTTCTAGAAGTATGAAATAATACTTTATTGGCGATCGGTAGCATTAAACAAAACAAAATGCCAAACTTGCAACTATTTCATGCGACCGACCATCGTCGTTCAACATTAAATAGTGCTGCACAATAAATTAAACAACAACAACTGAACAATTTATGCATTCGACCAACCATCGTTGTTAAACAAGCAAACTGCTCCGAAGTGTCTTTCAAAAATATGAGAGCATGCAAATCAGGCCAAATATCGTTGTCCATGAATTGCACAGTCCAAATACCTTTGACTGCTCGCCACCGATCGTCAACGTTGAATGAACAATGTTTGACGAATGTCGTTGGTTTATATGATTTGAAAATAAAGAGTCAAGAACAAGTAATAAGTAAAAGCGAGACAACTATATAAGTGTTTCAAACATGTGAACGGAATGAAGTTAGTTGTAATGAAATAGAAAAATTTATTTGAAGGTAACTCTACACTTTTAAAGGTTAATGTGCATATTACATGTTATGCGTAAATAATTAAATACATTCTGCTACAAGTTGACAAATATTAAGTTTAGTTTTGGTGCATTAGACTACGCAACAAAATGAGAAAAAAGTTTGCAGAAATGAACCACCGAATTCGAATATATTGTTACGAAAATTCAGTCTACGGAAAAGTGATCTAAAAGTTCGTATCTGTGAATATGAATCTTATATACTGCATGCATCAGTTCGACACGTTTCGACAAGCTTCGACTTGTTTCGAGAACCTTCTACTCGTTTCGTGAATGACGCATGCTATTGGCATCTCATTCGCACTCATGTATTTTAATGTGCTGATCTACCATCTCTTTCTCGCACATTGCTCAGTACGCTGAATGATCTTCCGTCTCTTTCTCACACATTGCTCAGTACGCTGAATTGTATTGCGTCTCATTTATTATTGTTGAATGCTTGCACAGTGGGGCAAATAACCTCTTTTCGTAACAATAATTATTTGCAAATATTTCGCGTTTTAACTAACTTGTTTGATCTAGTGTTATACTAAGAAAAAGCTAATTAAATAACTAATAAATATTTCTTTGATTTTGGTTTACTGATTTAAGAGCATTCGATAGAAGAACTCGAAAAATGTATTGTTTTTCGACCAAAATTTAAATCAAAAATGCATCCTATCCTATTAATATAATAAATCTCTTTGTTGGTTTGTTTGTTCCGCTTCTCCGTCTAAACGACTGATCCGATTTGCTTGAAATTTTCATCACAGATACAGTAGGTTCTAGAAGGAATGATTGTCTATATATGGGCGATATTGGACAAAGGGGAGTGGCATCTCCGATACAGCCTAAACTTTCAAAACGATATAACTTGGCCCTTACGGCAGCTACAAACATGAAACAAATACCTCAAATACAAAAATTCACCACACTAAAACTCATCACAATAAAAGTCATCACAATAAAATACAGCACACTAAAACTCACCACAATGGAATTCACCACAATAAAACTCACCACACTAAAACTCATCACACTAAAACTCACCACAATAAAACTCACCACAATAAAATTCACCACACTAAAACTCACCACACTAAAATTCACCACACTAAAACTCACCACACTAAAATTCACCACACTAAAACTCACCACAATGAAATTCACCACACTAAAACTCACCACAATAAAACTCACCACAATAAAATTCACCACACTAAAACTCACCACACTAAAATTCACCACATCTAAACTCACCACACAAAAACTCAGTACACTAAAACTTCGACTTGGAAAAACTCTACGAGGAAGAATTCTACGGGAATGAATCCTACCGGGAAAAATTCTACATGAAAGCGTTCAATGGAGAGGAATTTTACGGGGAAGATTTCTACTGAGAAGAATTGTACGGGGTCTGATTGTCTTTGAGAAAAGTTGTTTTGGCGGAAAATTATTTTTGTTTTGGTTACCACATACAAATCCAATAAAAAACAACCACAGCAAAGCACGGGTTCCTAATATAAATTATAAAAATGTTTTAATTTTAATATAATTGCTCCATATCCATCCATTCACAAAATCTTTGCACGAGTCGTGCACGGGTCCAGCTAGTTTAAAATAATGGACAAATTAAAAAAAACATCGTCTCGCTATGTTCATTAGCACATATTGTAATATTCCAAAAATAGTCTGCACCTTTTAAAATTAAAAGACAAAAAATTAAACAAAACTATTAATACATTTTGAGGATAGAAAAAAAACCTTACAATTGAGTTTAAATTAAAAAGTACCATTTTTGGTTTTTAAATCCTACATCCATGGATTACAGGTTATACTATGTATGTGAGGAAATTTAAGCAACTCATAGGTGGCGTGACTGGATCAAAAAATATATAATTCTGTCTGCCTGGCTATGTCCGAATGGCTATTGAGTAGTGTCACCAGTTAAGACTAAATTTCAATAATCGGTCGCTTTGAGACCACATTAAACAATAAAGGTGTTTTAATACTTTTAAATTGACTCAAAAGTCTTGAATTAAAAATATTATTTTTATGATTTTTTTTTTTTGATTTGTTTACTTAAATTTGCACATTTAGAAAATATCTTACCATGAAATATATTTTTAACTATTTGAATTGAGGCAATATGTGTCAATTATACTCACTTGAATTTTCTTAATATAGTTTTGAGTAAAATTCAAATATATTCTAATCTTCCTCAATACAATTAAATGCAACAGAGCTCAAATTGTTTGTTATTTAATTAAGTAATTGAATTAAGATGCAGACATTTGATTTTGAAATTCATTGCAATTTATATATATTCACTGAATGCTGTTAATTTGGTGAGTTTTCATTTATGCATGTCAAAGAGTGAAGCAAAAGTTGTATGTCAAAATTGCCGAATCCGATTAGGCACCTGGCAAAGGCTGCATCCTGGCTCTGTAAAACTTTTGCATTAACTTAAAGCGTGAAAATTAGCATCATTTAAATATGCATTGCACTCAGCTGCTTTCAACGGTATTGCATTCCAGTTTCTACCATTCCATTCTACGCATTCCATTCAACAGCCATTTCGCATTTATTTAAATCATTCATTTCAATGCTCATATCTAGGTTGGGCGCACAGACAAAAGTTAAAATGGACGGACGAACGAATGGACACCTGAAAGAGAGAAAAGTCGCGTTGTTTTCTGAGCCATTAATGAAGCCCACTTATGTTTAATGCTTGAAATGTTGGCGCGGTAAATAAAGAGGTCACAGACTTTTAAAAAGTTTCGTCGCGTCACATAGAAATCTTTAAAAACAGCAAAAACAAAAATCATATAGAATAGGGTTGAATGCAGTGCAGTTGTTGTGGTGACAGACTGTCTGAGTTGGCTACAGTGGTCACATCATTGTAAATGTTAGATTTAATAATTTTAAACTTACATCACATTACAACACAGCATGACATAACTCATCATCATAGAATTCACCGCATTATATCAAACCTTGACAGAACTGACCACAGTAAAATTTTTCTGGACTCGTGCACGACTCGTGCAAAGATTTTGTAAATGCAAGGATATAGAGCAATTTTATTAATATAAAAACATTTTTATTTATATAATTTTTTATTTATATTATAAATGTAGTAACCAAAACAAAAATAATTCTCAGCCAAAACAACTTTTCTCAAAGACAATTCTTTCTCAGACTGTGCTTCCTCGTAGAATTCTTCCCCGTAGAATATTTCGCCGTAGAATTCTTCTTAGTAGAAATCTTCCCCGTAAAATTCTTTCCCATAGAACGCTTTCCCGTAGAATTCTTCCCGGTAGAACGCTTTCCCGTAGAATTCTTCCCGGTAGAATTCTTTCCCGTAAAATTCTTCCCTCTAGAGTTTTTCCCAGTAAAAGTTTTTGTGTGGTGAGTTTCGGTGTGGTGAGTTCAGGTGTGGTGAATTTTGGTGAGTTTTACTGTGGTGCGTTTTAGTGTGGTGAATTGTATTTTGGTGAGTTTATTGTAGTGAGTTTTAGTGTGGTGAATTTTATTGTGGTGAGTTTTAGTGTGGTGAGTTTTAGTGTGGTGAGTTTTAGTGTGGTAAGTTTTAGTGTAGTGAATTTCAGTGTGGTGAGTTTTAGTGTGGTGAATTTTAGTGTGGTGAATTTTTATGTCATGAATTTTATTGTGGTGAATTTTGGTGTAGTGAATTTCAGTGTGGTTAATTTTGTTGTGGTGAGTTTTAGTGTGGTGAACTTTTTTGTGGTGAATTTTGTTGTGGTGAGTTTTAGTGTGGTGAGTTTTTGTGTGGTGAATTTTTAGTGTGGTGAGTTTTAGTGTGGTGAATTTTATTGTGGTGAGTTTTACTGTGGTGAGTTTTATTGGGGTGAATTTTTATGTAGTTAATTTTATTGTGGTAAGTTCTAGTGTAGTGAATTTCAGAGTGGTGAGTTTTAGTGTGGTGGATTTTAGTGTGGTGAATTTAATTGTGGTGAGTTTTATGGTGGTGAATTTTTATGTAGAAAATTTTATTGTGGTAAGTTTTAGTGTAGTGAACTTCAGTGTGGTGAGTTTTAAAGTGGTGAATTTTAGTGTGGTGATTTTTAGTGTGGTGAATTTTTATGTAATGAATTTTATTGTGGTGAATGTTGGTGTAGTGAATTTCAGTGTGGTGAGTTTTAGTGTGGTGGATTTTAGTGTGGTGAATTTTATTGTGGTGATTTATTGTGGTGAATTTTTATGTAGAAAATTTTATTGTGGTAGATTTTAGTGTAGTGAACTTCAGTGTAGTGAGTTTTAGTGTGGTGAATTTTAGTGTGGTGATTTTTAGTGTGGTGAATTTTTATGTAATGAATTTTATTGTGGTGAATTTTGGTGTAGTGAATTTCAGTGTGGTTAATTTTGTTGTGGTGAGTTTTAGTGTGGTGAACTTTTTTGTGGTGAATTTTATTGTGGTGAGTTTTAGTGTGGTGAGTTTTTGTGTGGTGATTTTTTAGTGTGTTGAGTTTTAGTGTGTTGAGTTTTAGTGTGTTGAGTTTTAGTGTGGTGAATTTTATTGTTGTTAGTTTTATTGTGGTAAATTTTTATGTGGTGAATTTTATTTTGGTAAGTTTTAGTGTAGTGAATTTTAGTGTGGTGAGTTTTAGTGTGGTGAATTTTAGTGTGATGAATTTTTATGTAATGAATTTTATTGTGGTGAATTTTAGTGTAGTGAATTTCAGTATGGTTCAATTTGTTGTGGTGAGTTGTAGTGTGGTGTTTTTTAGACTTGTGAATTGTTTGTGGTGAGTTTTAGTGTGGTGAGTTTTAGTGTGGTGAGTTTTAGTGTGGGGAGTTTTAGTGTGGTGAATTTTAGTGTGATCAGTTTTCGTATAGTGAGTTTTAGTGTGGTGAATTTTAGTTTGGTGAATTTTAGTGTTGTGAATTTTATTGTGGTGAGTTTAAGTGTGGTAAAAATTTCATCGCATCTGTGGTAAAAATTTCAAGAAAGAACCGAACAAACAAAATAATATAAAAAAAATCAGCACACAAACCTTTATTAATTTTTATTCATTTTCAAGACGAAAAGTTAAATTAATTGACATGTTTAAAAGTTCAAGATTTATTTAAATAAGCCGCACTCGCGTTATGAATACAAATTATTTCAAATTGAAAATTGTCAGAAATATTCAACTGCCGCAAAAGCTTTGTAAATGAGGCGCAAATGATTGACGGAATTTTATACTTTAAAGCAAAAAAGTAATAAAATGAAAAGGAAAAGTAATCATACAGGCTTTTGTGTGTCATTTGATATGTACTGATTTCGATGATGATTACAGGATGTCGTAGGCGATACTCAAATGAACGCAAATACAAGACCAAATACATACTGCGGCATGTCGCGGAAATTAATTATGTGCCATACATATGTATTGTAGCAACAATTGTTATGTTATATGTTAATGTATGTGAGAGTATAAATGGGCAGATGTGTGTGTGTGTGTGAGAAGTTTGTAAGGATCTTAAGTAATAATGGTATGCAACAGCAGCCTTTGAAACTTTCGACTGCGGAACACAAATATGTTGAAGTTGCCGGTACGTGGGCGGAAGCAGCGGAAACATTAAGGCAACAGCAACAACAACAGCAGCATCAAAAAGCCATGCACTAATTATAATAATTCATAAAGCTCAAAATTAAATGTTGTTACTTGTTGTTATTTTGAAATTTACTTTAAGCAGTATATTTTTTTAAAAATTAAGTATTAATCAATTGGATTCATTTGGAAAATTAAGGAATGTAATTCCAAAGATAATCGTTGGGAAATCATCTTTAAAAATGATTTAAAAATTATTTTTGCAAATTTAAGAAAAACTTAAATAAAATAAATGTCTGTAAAATGCAAATTTGTTACAATTTTTTTTCGAAAGTTTTTTTTTAATGAAAATAAATATTTAACAGCAAGTAGGTATGTTTTTATATTACTGTTGGTTATATCTCCGCAACTATTGGGAGGATCAGTGTCAAAATTTGACACAATTTGAATTCGTATATAAGAATTACGATGGTATTAATAACACAATTTAAGCATATCTTGATTAATTCATATTGCCACAGATTTATTTCCCTTCAGCTGAGACAATTGAATTATTGAATTGAATGTATTCATTGATTTTTTTCTACTGTAGTACATTATTTTCTTTGTAGAAATAAATACAAACTCGCAGTAAAATATGCAGAACATAAAATATTTTTTAAGAATTATGCAGTTTTGACAGAGATGATTAAAAGTTTTTATATAAATCGGTTTTAATATAAAACGAAAAAAACGAATTTCTTTATAAAACGATTTTTTTAAATTACCAAATGCTTTAAATTTGTTAGAAATAAGAATTGGTTAATTGTGTTTAAAATTGCTTTGTATATCTCATATCATTACATATATGTATATAAATAGTATATTGATTTTAGAACACTTCCTTATTCAGATACTATTTTGAATTGCTAAAACAACACAAAATAAAAGTTTTCGTACACATGATCTATGTTTTTTTAGGCACATGTTGCAAAATTGTGCTTTTGTTTAGGCTGCAAAAAGAAAGAATTTGATGAAAAGGAGAGAAGGAAATCCAGAAACAATAGCAAAATATTCTCATAATATCAACGTTACATGCTGGTATTAATGTTGGTAAAGGTGCATTCAGAAAACAGTTTCCTTATATATTACATATCAAAAATGTACGTCTTATATCCCATTAATACCAAAATTTATTTTGAATGTATAATGCTGAAGGGGCGAATGTGTAATTTTTGATAATTGCCTTTTTTACATTTTTGAATGTAGTTTTTCCACAAGTATACTGTGCCAAAATGGTCTGTGGTTTTGTTGGATATTTCTAGCCACAAAAGTCAAAACCAAAACGGCGAATTCGAAAAATTGAAAATCTTGTCTTGCCAAAGGGAATCTTTTCATTTTTTTTGCCATAACATTTCATTGGTATAAGATAAAATAGTGGTGTAAAGGCATTAATCTTTTCGTTTTTCTGCTATAACTCTTTATTGGTGCAAAATAAAATAGTGATGTTAATGCATTAATTGTTTGTTTTCCAAGCACCTCTCGATTGGAATCATTATTTTAAATTCTTCTTTTAAAATTTTTATTACATGCTAAAAAAAATGTTTGGAAAATTATTTTTAAATAATGAAGCCAATCGATAGGTGCTTTGAAAACAAAAAATAAATACCTTTACATCATTTTTTTATCTTGCACCAATAAAGAGTTTTAGCAAAAAAACGAAAAGATTCGCCCTTTTGGTATACAAGATTTTCAATTTTTCGAATATTTTAGTTTTTTTTTCTTATAACTCTTTATTGGTGCAAGATTAAATAGTGATGTAAAGGAATTAATTGTTTGTTTTCCAAGCACACCTCGATTGGAATCATTATTTAAAAATTAAAATAATTTGCCAAACATTTTTCTCACAAATAACAAATGGAAAAATGTATGTTTTTCAAAATGTTTTTAAATAATGATGCGAATCAATAGGTGTTTTGAAAACAAACAATTAATGCCTTTACATGACCGTTTTATAGTGCGCAAATAAATAATTAAAACAAAAAAAAAAAATAAAAATAAAATATTTACATTTTGGTCAGGATAGAACAACACAAAATCCGTATTTAAAATTCAGGAAGTTGTCCAAATTGAAAAATATTTTAAATACTTTTTGATAACTGATGAATTAACCAAAATAAAATTTTTTTAATAAAATATTGTTTGCTAATTTTTATACTTTGATTACCTAATATTTTTAAAAATGAACATTTGCCCCTTTGGCATGTCAGTGACGAAATAATAATAGCTATATAATTACTCTAAATTTTTTATTATTTTTCTCATATTATTTAATATATTTTCAGATTTAATGAAATTTCGCGTTATCCCGGGAAATATAATTTTGTATTTCCCGTTTCCCAGGAAATGCTATTTTCCGAAATTGTTTGACACCCTCTAGGTGTAGGGTATCAAAAATAAAAAACTAAACGAAGTCTTGTGATTATTTTAGAAGTTACATAAGATTTTGTTAATGCAAAGATATGGAGAAATTTTATTAATATAAAAGAACATTTTTATTATTTATGTATATCAGGGACCCGTGCTTCGATGTGGACGTTTTTTTTTATTGGTTTTATAAATGTAGTAACCAAAACAAAACTCTTTCGCCGCTAAAACAACTTCAGACAATTCTTTCTCGGACTGTGCTTCCCTGTAGAATTTTTCCCAAAAGAATTCTTTCCCGTAGAATTCTTCCCCGTAGAGTTTGGCCAGTAGAAGTTATATTTTTGGTGTGGTGAATTTTTAGTGTGTTGAGTTTTAGTGTGGTGAATTTTATTGTGGTGAGTTTTATTGTGGTGAGTTTTATTGTGGTGAATTTTTATGTAGTGAATTTTATTGTGGTAAGTTTTAGTGTAGTGAATTTTAGTGTGGTGTGCTTTAGTGTGGTGAATTTTAGTGTAATGAATTTTTATGTAATGAATTTTATTGTGGTGAATTTTTGTGTAGTGAATTTCAGTGTGGTTAATTTTGTTGTGGTGAGTTTTAGTGTGGTAAACTTTTTTGTGGTGAATTTTATTGTGGTGAGTTTTAGTTTAGTGAATTTTTAGTGTGGTGAGTTTAAGTGAGATGAATTTTGGTGTGGTGAGTTTTAGTGTCGTAAGTTTTAGTGTGAAGAGTTTTAGTGTGGTGAGTTTTAGTGTGGTGAGTTTCGGTGTGGTGAGTTTCGGTGTGGTGAGTTAATGTGTGGTGAATTTTGGTGTGGTGAGTTTTAGTGTGGTGAGTTTTAGTATGGTGAATTTTAGTGTGGTGAGTTAAAGTGTAGTGAATTTTTGGGTTTTTGTTGTTGATTTTTTTGTTATATTTTTGCTTTTGTGTTTTGCTTATGTGTTTCTACTTTTGTTCTTTGTATTTGCTTTTAATTTTGTTTTTCCATTTTTTTTATTTTTCTGTTGTTTTTGAGTTATTTGTTTATTTTTGTGCTTTTACCTTTGTTTTTGTATTTGATTTTTGTTTTTGTGTTTTTATTTTTTTTGTTTTTGATTTTGCTTTTTTATATTTTTGTATTTATATTTTATCTTCTGAGCTGGTGTAAATGCCGAGTTATATCGTTTTGAAAGTTCAGGTTGTATGGAAGGTGCCACGCCCTTTGTCCAATCCCGCCCATATATAGCGTATATATAGACACCCTCCGGACTCCATAGTATCCTGGAGCGAAATTTCAATTAAATCGGCTGAGCGGGTTAGACGTGATGATGGAATAAACAGACAGACTGACAGACAGACGAGTTTTATATATATTGATATTGTATGTGAATTTTAATAGTAATTTTTCATATTACAGACAAAGTTAACTAAACATAAAATTTTATTGGCGTTGAAATATAATTTTCTGAACAAAACTCCATTTATCGTGTTGTGTTTAAGATTTTTTTACATTTATCATCATACTGAGTGTTGGTCTTAAAAATGCAGATTTTGTAACATTTCAAAGGACATGATGTCCTTGCACTTTAAACGTAATTATTATCGGTACTATTATTAGAGCAAACTGAACACTATGATCAACTGTGTGCAGCAAATCCCAAAACTGTTCTCTGATATGCAGCACGAAGTAAGTCGACGAAAATGTGTTGTAACTTTTTGTGGAGGCACGTTCCGGACGACAAAAGTTCCGCGCTAACCACAGAGCGTACAAACGATGCTGCTACTGTTGTTGGCGAACATGTTGCCATGTATGTGCTGCAGTTTATTTTTGGTTCACAACCAACGAAAGTGACAGAAAACTTTCACGTTTTCGTCCTTCGTTGGCATAACCAAACTTTGAGCGGTCGCACATCGTGCAGAGCAGAACGGATTGGAAGCATACGGTACAGGACGAGAAGAGCAGCGGACAGCTGAAGAGAAACAAGAACAGCATCAGTCAAAGTGATGAAAAAGATGTAGCAAAAAAAAGAAATCCAAAAAAAACAAGAATTAGAAAAGAAGGAATTAAAAAAGGAAGATATTAAAAAATTGTTTATTAAAAGTACGAGAAAAAGAAGTACAAGTAAAGGACCTACTACAAAACAATACTAAAAAAATGCTATGTAGAACCAGTTTGAAATTGAAAACAGTTGTAAAAAGTGCAAGAAAATTGTTGCTAGGATATGCTTAATATTGCTGAAAGGACATGTGGTTGAAACTTAAGTGTAAAAAACGCTTTGAAAGAAAACTTTTTATTTTATTTAAAAAAGAAAAAATTGTTTCGTGCTTTTTTCACAGCAATTAAGCGCAAAACTAATTCATTGGAAATATAGACACAAACTCATGTGCAAGGATTTTTCTCGCTGAAAAAAAAAGTGTGAAACAAAAATGCTCTTTATGCGGCATTTTTGTTTTCACCCAGTTAGTTCACTTTTGTCTGCGCATTAGCTACCTCGCTAATGCATTTGAGCTGATGAAATAACCTTGTCAAAGCGACAGCAGGAATAAGTGGTTCTCATGGCCTTGTGTCCTTTGTAGTCCTTTTAGTTTGCGCACACCCGCATAATTTCACTGCATGCGCATTTTTGCGCCACCAGACAACATGAAATGAGATTGTTGTGTGTGATTGTCTACATATGTAGATAATACGAAGCACAAGATATAAAAAATTTCACGTAGAAGTGGACGTAAAATTAATGCGATTTATATCAATGTATATCCTATTACGTAGCTTTTTTGAGTAAGATAATGTTTTAAACTGCAATTTTTCAGTAAAATATGAAAGCATTTTAAACTTTGGTAGTTTTTGACGGAAAATTTGTACATAGGGAATATTTTAAAATTTTTGTCGGCATTTCTGTATTTATAAAAAACACAACAAACATTAATTTTTCAGAAAAAAAAAAATATACTTCTTAAAAAGATGTTTTACAACAAAAACAACAAAAAAAAAAAACAATATATTCAAGAAACATTTTTTTTTTTTTTAAAAAATTAAATGATGACAAAAATACTGTTCGACATATACACGGATAGAAAAGATTTTTTTTAAATATGTTTGAATGTAATTATAACGTAATTCGATATCACCATATACATATTAGGAGTAAAATCTAATTACATTAAGGACTGCGTCGAATAAAATTGTCCGCTACAAAAATGAAAAAATTTAGAAATCTAGTAATCGAATTTTTATAGAATAAAATATTTTATTTTGCAAATTATTTTTAGATTTAAAAAAAAATATATAAAAAACCAGAAATTAATATATTTTTAATAAAAAGTTTTAATTTTTCCGGAGCCCCTTCCATTAATGTTGTAATGGTAGTGTCCGACACCCTCACAGCTGCTGAAGACCACTTTCTTTTAAAGTCTTGAAGGTCTTTGGCCACTTTTTTTGTTGTCTTCATCTCCCTTTTTACTAAAGCCCAGTATCTCTCAATCGGCCTGAGTTCTGGACAGTTTGGTGGATTGGCTTCTCTAGGCACCAAAATCACTGCATTTTGTTGGATCCACTCTAAGGCCGTTTTGCTGTAGTGACATGAAGCGAGGTCAGGCCAAAAAAATGTGGACACTTCATGTTGGCGTATAAATGGAAGAAATCTCTTTTGCAAGCATTCCTTCACATATATTTCGCTATTAATTGTACCCGATGTCACGAATGAGCTGCTCCTTTTTCCACAACTGCAAATTGCCTGCCAAACAAGGAATTTCTTTGGGAATTTTGTCATTTTTTTTTATTTGAATTTTTCAGCGACATTTCCTCGAGAATCGGCTGTATAAAATTCCTGCTCAGGTAGCTGAGAAAAGTCCACTAAAACATAAGTTTCGTCGTCCATTATGCAGCAATCGAATTTTTTAAAAGCTTTTTAGCTCGTTGTTTTGCGGTTTCATTCTTGACGGCATTTCTATCCGGAACTTTTTGGACCTTGTACGTCGTCAGCCCAGCTTCTTTCTTAGTCCTGCGCACGTAAGATTCTGAGCAATCCGCCTTTCTCGCCAATTTCCTTCCGGATATGCTTGCATCTTTCTTTAAAATATTCACAACCTTCTTCGACTTTTCACGATCATGTGGGCCTTTTTTTACCAAAACATTTCTTCCGATCAATACTCAGATCTTCCTTAAAGCGGTTGATAACGCGAGAAATGGTCTTAGGGTTAGCCCCTACCTCCTTGGCAATTTTTTTAAAAGACCAACTAGGTTGTTTTTGAAAAATTTTAATTATATTTTCTCGCACTTTCACTTCGTTTGCCATTTTCGCGTTAAATATATTTTGTATTGACTATAACTGACACAAATTATTTTCTGCCATTTAATTCAGAGCTACTATGATCAAATTTTTTTAATTTGAATCTTACAATAGCGCAATATGGAAGATATGTAACGGACAATTTTATTCGACGCATATAATTATATATAATTGAATTGTATAATTATTTTGTTCAGATTGAAATATTATTATACGATATTTAAACATAAATTGCTTTAATCGCTAATTCACATGAGTTTATTATATTAATGTTTCTGTGGAAATATATATTTTACTTCAGATATTAATATATGTATGTTTGATATTTCCACTATTTAACACATCCAACGTCAGTAAAATGTTCTTTGCATTATATGTATTTGGTTATACGTGATTGTTACTGGCGGACAGCGAATTTAAAAATAATAGCATTATGTTTACATGTAAATAAAATGTTTTTCACATTGAAACATATATATGTTTGCAAGAACGTCGAAAATTATTCATGCTAAACATAAATATGTTTGAACGAAAACAAAAATATGTTTGGCTGTTATGATAATAATGTTTGGCAATGAAATAATACGTTTGTTTGCTTTAAGCTCTAAAGATATATGTAATGGCTGCAAAATTATGTTTGGAAGAGCGGTTTTTTTTTTGCAGCGTGTAGAAACTTAATATAAAATATTTTATGATTTTATTATACCTTTTTAGAATTTGAAGAAAAGATGTAGAAAATTATCTCACAACACATTTGCTATTTTCTGTTTCTCCGAATGATGACAATTTGTTCTTTATTTTTAGATTTTTGCACTTTCTTAATAAAAATTAATCCTCAGGTCCACACTGATTATTTTGCTATTATTACAAATTATAATCATTAAATTTGTCTGAAACATTTATTTAATTTCTTTGTTTATTTAAATTTTGTATGACATATAAATCAAAATCGAGAGAAATTTTTTGTCATTAGACAATAACTGAAAAACTGCGAACAACATTAGACATCGTTTAATTAAAAGATAAGCTTAATTAAAAGAAGTTTGAACAACGTTTAAACTAGCACTGTAAAGCTGGTCCTTAGACCTCTTTATTATAACTACTTTGTGTTTTGTTTTGACAGTACTTGTGCTGTCAACAGCAACAGTAAATCTTGGCAACAGTAAATCTTTTGAAATAAAATGAATGTCTTGAAGTGGGTTTTAAATGCATTTCTACAGATGTCTTTGCAAAATCACCAACCGTGTATTATATAGAATTGATATCAATATCAAAAAGTTTTATCTTTTTGTTGATGAGTATTGGTTAAAATCTCCCTACAACACATTTTAATAAACAAAAATCTGATGCATAAATCGAAAAATGACAGACAATTTATGTCTAAGGATTATTGAGAATTTATTGGTCCTATTTTTATTCATGCACAGAAATAATGTTATTCATAAATGGTATGAACGCCGTTAATTGTGACATCGTTCTTAATATATATGGAAAAAATCATTCTATTTATGAACTATTCTTCGTATATAGGAATCGCACAATTTGAGCGAAATTTATATAATAAACGCGTTCATAATTGTTATGAATTGCGTTCATTGAGGTATTCATATTAATGTTTTTAGGCAAAGCAGCGCAATTAGTTTGAAGTTCATAAATACCATGTATGTTTTCATAAATATTATGAAAGCGTTCATCAATATTATGAACTTTTTCATTAGGGTTTTATGAACGATTCATAAATTGGAAGAATTTGGTCATTGGTTGAGTAATAATGAAAAATTCGTAAAATTGATGAACAAATTCATAAATAGTATGAACTTTTTTTTCTTTGTGTAAAGTCTGCACTTCTATCTACCTAATCTACATTTTCAACGATCTTGTCGAAATGACAGCATACTTAATCCGCATTTCGTTTGTGGCTCAAAATTAATTTGTCCAACACTTTCTAATGCCTTCAAACAACTGACGCAGATGAGTTGACATGGGTTGTCGTTCAGTTGCTGCTGCAGTTAGTCGGAATTTCGACCATTGCAACAAACAGCACAAAGTTTACAGAAAGGCACAGTTGGAATTTTAGAAGTTGTTGCGAGTTTTTTTTTTGCAACAGCTATCGAAGCAATATTATCGCTTTTTCTGCAGTTTTGGGTTGACTGTACTACTAAAATTTACAAACATTATATTAAATAAAGTGTAGATTATTTGTTTAGATTATTTATTTAATATAGAAGTATGTGACATGTAAAGAAAATGTGGACAAAGGTGTTGAACACATTTAGAACAAGGATTTAAATCCGTTTGTATAATGGTTTTGATTTCAGTTTATCATTAGTTTACGTTTCTGTATCAGATACGGTATCGGTTCTAAGTTTTAACACGACACGATTTTTCAGAAAAATATTTATACATTTGCCAAATATATATAAAAATGGCAAAGGTCTTTCGATTTATGCACAAAAATAATTAAGAATGTCCAATGGTAATTCTATAATAGGCTTCACCTCCAATATTACAGTAGTACAGTGGTATAAATGAAAACAAAAATTTCTAGGTCGATTTTTTTCAACACGTTTCGGAAAAGTGTTACTTCTCTTAGATCACCTTGATAGCAGCATTGCCGGCTGGACTTTTTTTCATTCGAAAGGAAGTCTTAAAATTTAACCGTCTTTGAATTTATAGAGGCGAAGAACATGTATGACAAGAATACTGCTTTTATTCTAAAATAAATAAAAATAAACAACCCAGTTGATTTTTTTTAATTTAATTTATTAAAAATTACCCTGCGAATTCGAATAGCTTTTACATGTTGTTCTCAACTATATTAATTAGATATCTACACAACTGCATTTGAAACTCACTTCAAGACATTCACTTTGTTTCAAAACATTTACTGTCATCAACTCTATGCTGGGAAATTAAATGAATGAGTTGCTCACAATAAAAAAAGCACTAAATACTGTCAAAACAAAATACAAAACACAGACGTAGTTGTAGTGAAGAGGTCTATAATAATGCGCAATAAAAATTCAAATACTGAAACAAACTGCTTATGACACTACACCCAACAAAAAAAATCTATTTATATAATAGTTATTTTACTATTAAAAATAGTCAATAGGATGATTATTGTTTTAATCGGAAAATACCATTAAATACTAAATAAAAATACCATGACATTGTCATTGAGTTTATATGAAAAGATTTATTTTTTGTATACTATTAAATCAATAATTGTCCTATTGACCAATTTTAATGGGATTTGAGTGAATTTTTTCTGGGTGTAAGTAATCAGCGTAATTCACCTTTTCTTTTATCATACTTACTCTAAGGAATCGGCATTAATATTGATATATAGAAAAAATCAAAAGGTATAAGAAAATCTAATAAATTATTTAAAAAAAAAAATTTAAAAGCAAAAACACAAGCAAAAATACAAAATCAATAATATAAAACTAAAAGTCACTCTAAAGCTAAAACAAAAAAAGTAAAGAACAAAAGAAAGAAAAACAAATTTTTCTTTTTGACATAGTTTTTGGCGTATTTTTTTTTTGATAATGGTGATTTCGACCATTGCATTGTTTTTGTCGTCCAAAAAAAATGTTGTAAAAATTTTTTTTTTTGAAATTTTTCGAATATTGTTGTTTTTGTCGATACATTTTTTTTCAAATGGTGTTCGACCATTGCGTTCTTTTTGTTGACCAACATTTTTTTTAACATATTTTTATTTCGAACTTTTTCGAACATTGTTGTTTTTGTTGAATCATTTTAGAAATTTTTTGCTAAATGAAACTCACCACACCAAAATTCATTACATTAAAATTCACCACACTAAAACTCACCACACTAAAACTCACCACACTAAAACTCACCACACTAAAACTCACAAAAAAAAATTCACCACACTAACACTTACAACACTAAAACTCACCACACTAAAAAATTACAAAAATTAATATATTTTTTTGTACTTTTCATTGTTATGGATATAAGACGTAAGAGGCTAAATGTTTAATTAACATTTATTTGGTTTATCAAATCAATTATTTAATTAAATCAAATATTTAAAACAATAAATATTTGCAAATATCTGTGACCAACTTATTAAAAGCTCGGTTCAAAAGTTATTAGCCGATATCTCGTAAAACTATTCATTCATTTTTTTTATGATAGATATTTTCATGTAGAAATAACTCTTATGTGGAAATAATTTACTGAGCTATATTTCACATTAATATACCCATCAATGGGTACGATATTTTATAGTCGATATTTACAGCGCCCTATTGACTTCAAGTCCCAGCCATCTGACTTAATTCGTTTTTTTTTTTAATTTTATTGAGTTCCTTTTTATTCATAAGTTTATTTTTTTTTATTAAAACAGTCTACTTCGTGCATAAAGTGCAACAAGTGCAGAACATTACTGCCACTTGTGTGCTCAAGACATGATGAGCAAAATGGCTCAAGTGTTTTCAATAAGCAAAACCAAATCAATATTGGATTCATACAATTTATGATTTTCACTTGATCAAAAAGATGAAAACAAAATCAATTGATTAATATTAACAAATATCAGAAGGTGAAAAGAAAATGGAAAGACCTTCATGTACAACAGTTCACCTTACCTATTCAACACAGTATTAAGGACACTCAAACCAAGGACTCTTTGGCAGACACCATGTTCAGCAGATGTTTGCGTCGTCGCGTTAAATCAAAAGTGTTTTGAATTGAAATGCTTAACAACAGCGCAAAACATGTCAAGGTTGGCAGCGTAAAATTTACATTTAAAAAATATAAACAAAGCAAAATACTCAATATAAATGTAAAAAAGTGAATTATTAAAAAATCTATACAAAATAAATGCTTTTGATTTGGTCTCAATAGGGATTCTATATTTTCAAATCTGTATTGAAAATAATCGAATTGAATATGCGTTTGATTTGATTGATAAAATCATGAAAGGTTTTATTGATTTTTTTTTTATTTTCTTTCTCTTTATTTATTTTATATATTTAGCGTTCAGTTTAATATTTAAAAAAAAAATGAGTTATGTTATCTGCCTTACAAAAAATAATAAAAAGAGACGCATGATTTAAGCAGCATGCCAAATAATAAATCAAGCGGTTTAACACTGATTGATGACAAATGCAGAAGACATGTGCCGTCAAAATATTGAATATGTAGGGATAATTTAAAAAATAAATTAAATATTGACGCAGAATATATGTAATATATACAAGGTCTTCGGTTCATTGATGTCAATAATTCTATGACTCAAAACAAAATAAGAAAATGTTAAATAAAAAAAATAACCAATTTTACACCCAGTTTTAGATACAGGGTGTTTAAGAGATGCATATTACTGACATATCCTAGACAAGAAAATTGGCAAAAAAATATAATCTGTTTATTACAATTTTTACACATGTTTTCGATAATAAATTACCTTTTTAATGGTATATTTCACCTCAAAACCTATAATTTCTTCCTTTTTTCAAATGTTGCGTTAAGTTGAAATTTACAAAAATAAAAATACAAATTTTTAATTTTACATTTATTTTCAAAATTCCATTATCAAATCCTATTATTTTCTAATTTATAATTGTAGACCAGTTCATTCGCAGTACTTTCCAATCAATTACAGTGTTGCTAAGCTCATAAGTGATTTTGCAAAAATAATGAAACAGTGGCGGATCTGCTGATTTGGTGGTTGAAATTTAACAAACAAAAAAAAAAAATATCGAAATAATCAAGAAACAATTTTACATATTTATTAAAAATAAAATTATGATCATATTACTGCACAAAATATATTTTTCGATCATATTTTCAAACATAATAATTATTCTTTTATTTCAACCGCCAAATCACAAGACCCGCCACTGTTTCATTATTTCTGCAGTATTTTTGACTAAATTAAAATCCCTATGATTGATAAAAAAATACTGGGAATAAACTGGGTTATCATTATAAATTATAAAATATGGGGTGATCAATAACGAAATTTTAAAAAAATTAATGACAAATTTCAACTTTACGCACCTTATAGAAATGAAATAAAGCACGAGATACTAGATTGAGATATACCATTGAAAAGGTAATTTAATTAAGCATGAGTGAAAAATTGATAATAATTTTTCAAACAGATTTTAATTAATAAGCAATTTCTTTGACTAGGTTATGTCAGTAATATGCTGTTCTTAAACACCCTGTATCTTAAACTAGGTGCTAAATTAGACATTTTTTATTTTACATTTTTCAATTGTTTAAATTGTAGAATAGCATCCTGAATTATTGACATCGATGACATTGTTCTTTACCTCTCGGTATTCAATGAAGAGTAAAAGTGTAAAACATTGCCCAAGAAAAGTTCTCACACCGTCGCACTGGTATATCACTTTAACAAAATTTAATAAAATGTATATATACATATATATATATTTTTAAACAATTATGAATTATGACATTTAAATTTGTATATATCCTCAGTATCATGCCAAAGGGGCGAATGTGCAATATTTGAAATTTGCGTTTTTTCACATTTTTGAATGTAGTTTTTCCTCACGTATACTGTGCTAAAATCGCGTGTCGTTTTGTTCGATATTTCTAGCCACAAAAGTCAAAACAAAAAGGGCGAATTTGAAAAATTGAAAATCTTTTCATGCCAAAAGGGCGAATCTATTCTTTTTCGCCATAACTTTTTATTGATACGAGATAAAATAGTGGTGTAAAGGCATTTATTGTTTGTTTTTAAAGCACCTAATGATTTGCATCATTATTTAAAAACATTTTGCAAACATTTTTCCTGCAAATGACAAATGGCAATTAATGTTTGACAAAATATTTTTAATTAATGATGCAGATCGATAGGTGCTTTAAAAACCAACAATAAATGCCTCAACATTACTATTTTTTCTTGTACCATTAAAGAGTTATAGCAAAAAATGAATAGATTCGCCCTTTTGGCATGACAAGATTTTCAATTTTTCAAATTTCTTCGTTTTTTTGCTATAATTTTGTGAAAGATATAATAGTGGTGTAAAGGCATTTATTGTTTGTTTTTAAATCATCTATCAAACTGCATCATTATTTAAAAATATTTTGCCAAACATTTTTCCTGCAAATGACAAATGGCAAATTAATGTTTGACAAAATATTTTTAATTAATGATGCAGATCGATAGATGCTTTAAAAACAAACTATTAATGCCTCTAAATTACTATTTTATATTGCGCTAATAAAAAGTTATATCATAAAAAACAAAAATATTTGCGTGTTGATCAGGATATAGCCTCACAAAATCAGTATTTATAATTCAGTAGGTTGTCCAAATCTAAAGATATTTTATATACGTGATAATAATTGACAAATAAACTAAAATAACAGAAAAAATTGAAGAAAATATAATTATTTCTAATTTTTAAAGCACTTCAAACTTTAAAATTTGATTTCCCTACATTTTTAAAAATGCGCGTTCGCCCCTTTGGCATCACAGTTACGATATCATGAAACATTAACTAATAGAAAAATAAATAAAACGAACGCATTTTATATAACGACACTGTAAAAGTTTTAAAGTGTGAAAAATTTGTTATCGTTGTTTGTGAAAGTTGCGACAATTTGGAGATTTTTATAATAAGTTTTCTGACACCTTTCAGCCAATATAGTTATTTTGTATTAATTAATATAAAATTATGTACCAAATATAACTATGATATTTGCATTTAATTGAAGCTAATATTTTTAACGTTATGCATATTTACTTTTTTTTATATTTAGCAGGGACCCGTGCTTCGCTGTGGACGTTTTTTTATTGGTGTTGTAAATTTAGTAACCAAAACAAAAACAATTCTCCGCAAAAACAACTTTTGCACGAACTGTTCTACGCCGTAAAATTCTTCCCCAAAAAATGTTTTCCCGTAAAATTCTTTTTGGTAGAATTCTTCCTCATAGAATTTTTACCAGTCGAAGTTTTAGTGTAGTCAGTTTTAGTTTGGTGAGTTTTAGTATGGTGAGTTTAAGAGTGGTGAGTTTTAGTGTGGTGAGTTTAAGTGTGGTGAGTTTTACTATTGTGAGTTTCGGTATGGTGAATTTTGGTGTGGTGTAATCAGGTGTGATGATTTTCGGTGTGGTGATTTTTGGTGTGGTGTTTTTAAAGAATTTGGGGTGTTTGGTATGTGAAATATATTGATATCTCTGTAATAACTGTGGACTGCAATAAACAAATGAAAAAAAACATAACCCCTCCTGACAACATTTACATACGTAGGGTACCAGTGCGTATTTTATATGAAAAAATAGAGAATTTAGATGAAACACATCGTAAATTTATTAAAATGGTGACAGCTAAGGTAATTTCCGATAAATTTATTACATATGGGCATTTCATGGGGTTCCAGACGGGACATTCATACGCTTAAAACTTTAATATCTATAAGGAGAATTAATGAATTTACTTAATTGTAGTATTTAAATAGGACTAAACATCTGCAAACAATTATAGAATTCCACCCGGTAGATCAAAAGATATAAATAAAATAATGGGCGTTCCGGACGGGACAAAAACGGAAGTAAATATCGAGGTTCATAGGGCAATTCCAAAAAGTCAGCGAATTTTGCATACAAATGATTTTTTTCGAAAGATTTCAAAAAATAGTTGAAATAACGTGCTTTCTTTTTAAATGTACACTTTGTGCCTTAAGTTTATAGTTTTTTCATAATAAATCCCAAAAAATTCCGTATAGAAATTATTAATAAGATTTTTATTCTAAAAATACTTTTTGCATACAATATATTTTTTTGAATTTTCTGTGAACATAGCTGAGACAATTTACTTTATTTTTGTATATATGCACTTTGTTCCCAAAGCTTACAGTTATTTCATAATAAATCGCAGAATAATTCCGGACGTTCCGTATAGAAATTTGCACTACGATATTTTGCTAAAAATAATTGTTTATATGACAATATCAATAATCATTATTACAAAATGAAAAGTGATGTTCTATTCAAATTTTCAGATGTTTTTAAAGTTTTTAATGAACGAAAAGGACGCGCATAATCAAATAATCTGGTACACCATCATCTAGGTACCTCTTGAGCTTATGATTCACAAAAACTTTTGCCCGGACGCTGCAGATTCATCGGGTACAATTACGCTACCTTTGCGAGGCTAATGATCCAATATTCGACCTAAAGATACTAAAAAATGCGATGCATGCAAGCACCCAATGTAAAACACGCACACCGAAATCTTACCACGTAATTACATGTACCATTATATACTAATATTCTGATATTTTTTTAAAGATATTTAAGCTAAAACCGAAATTGTTTTATTTTTATGAACAAGTTTCAGATAATTGATATAATATTTCCGATCAAACGATAAATAAAATATGATTAATGTTTAAACAGAGCATAGGTCAAAGTAACTTACATCAGTCACTTTTTTATCGGTGCTTTTTTTAAAGATATGCCCCATCAATACATTTTACATCAAAACTAATTTAAAATGCTTGTATATATTTTACATATAAATGATTGAAAAATAGCAGTTTTTACTTGAAAAAGCCTTATTACAGGAAAAACAACATAGTTTCCAATAAGAATAACCATTTTTGAGCATTATTTTCAGATTACACGGTAAGTATTTTATTGATGCACGGAATGGCGATGGAAAAAGTAATGTTGGGTTGTGTACCTAAAACGACTCCTAAATAATTGCAATTTGAAAAATAATTTTCTTATGTTTTGTAGTTTTTTTTTATACATTTATTGAAAAATTTCTTTGCAATATCAAATACTGTACATGTGTATTATACTCTGCTAAACTCTGTGTGTAACATTTGGTTTGCTATTTGCCTTAGTTTATAAATGTTAACTCGAGATAAAATACTGCTGTTTAAAACAAAAACAGAAATGAGAGTAAATGTTAAAATGTCCTATTTCGAGCAGTTGCTGTTATGTTAAACGATGAATTTACCTGATGCTGTTAATGTCCTGCTGTAAAATTATGTGTGGTGATTTCTATTACTCAGATGTTGCTTTAAAAGTTATGTTAAATAATAAGTTACACCTCTGCATTTCTGCATATGAGCAGCGCTTTATAGATGTTAATGTATTTAACATAATGTTTATTACATTTTTCGAATAAAAATGCATTACATAGAAATAACAGTGCTCAATACCAATTACTCTAAACCACATTTATGAAATGTTTTAACAAAATACATCTCTGGAACATATTATTTAAATAAAAAAATAAATATAACTTGAACCCGCTTTCACCGAAATGTCATTTTTGACTCCAAAACTCTATGATTTATATAAATTTCACAGCACAACAGCCATTCTGCGCAGTAGTCAAGACCATTTTTGTATATTGTAGAATGACTCCGTGATTCCGAGAATATGGTTTAAAAATATTTTATTGCATATGTTTACTAAATATCGGCCAATAACTTTTGCACCCAGCTTTCAAAAAGGTGGTATATATAATTTACATAATCATGTGTTATATCTAATAAAAGGTAATTAAATATTCAATATATATTTCTCATAACATTTTTAAATTGGTACACTACACGGATAGAAAAGATTTGTTTGAATATGTTTGAATGTAATTAAAAAATAATACGAAATTATCATACATGTATAACAAATGAAGTGTAATTAAATTATTGTTCAGATGGTAATAACATATTACTATATGTAAACATAGCATCAGTAGCTCAGAGGTTAGTATGTTGGACTGCGAGCCGAAAGGTCCCAGGTTCAAGCCTGGACTGGGGCTAACAACATCTTTTCATAGAAAAACATTTTTCTATCCGACGCTACCTCTCGGCAGACAATGTCAAACTTCCAAAAGTAAACACCGCCCATGAAAAAGCTCTCACCCCGCCGTTCGGATTCGGAAATAAACTGTAAACTTGGTCCCACTACTTTGAGTACAAATATAACACGCACAGCTCAAGTGGTGCGAGAGCTCGGCCTAAGTTCTTGTAGGACTGTAGCGCCAAACTATTATATTAGAATTATTAATTTTGAAAGTAAAGTCAGTGCGTTGAACTGTAAGCTGGGCTCGGCTTTACAACATTTTTACATTGCAAACATTTTTCTATACTGCGCTACCTCTATTATTATTATTATTATTATTATATGTAAACATTTTATATATTCCCCAGCAGAATCTGTTAAACTTATCATAAATATGTTACAATACAAACATACAATTTTAATTGCATTTGAATATACTATTTTTTAGCAGTTTACTTAGTTATAACTTTGTTTCAGAACAAACAGAAAATGCTATTCAAATCTAATTATAATGTATGTTCGCAACGCTCGTCTTCATTCGATTAGTTATCGACAATCGAAGTTGGCAACGTTGCGCAGCATTTTCTAACTACGCCATCTTTTGCAATCGTTTGAACATATTGATGTTTAAAAACAAACAAAAAAGAAATTGGATTTAAATAAATATTTTTTCCAACATTCTTCTTGTATACGAAGTTGGCACTCGTTCAGTGTCTTTTGTCATCGTTTGATGTATGTATTGGTCCTTTTAAACAAATTAGATGTAAATAAAAGTATTCCTGCAATATTCTTCTTGTATAAGAAGTTTACACTCGGTGACCGCCATTTTCTGCATATGTGTCTTTTGATGTTTGTTGAGAAAACATGTTCGTATCGGTAATACGATGTCATTTGTACATTTAAAGTAACAAATAATGCCATTTAATAATGCAGTATATAATTTAATTGTTCCTGAATGTTTTTCTAAAAATATTGTGAAAGTCGACACGATATTTCATAAAAATAAAACACAACTAAAAAATCAGTGCTTCTATTTTCAAAAAGAATTCGGCATGGATTTTTACAACAGGCTCCGCTAACGTTATGTGCTGCACTGAAACTTGTACTTGCAATTTTAATTCAATTATTTATTTATGCATTTAAAAATTTGTATATGAATTCAAATATTATTTATTCCTACTGTGCATGTTTAATGATTTTTAATAAAAATTAATAAAAAAAACATATTTTATTTTTATTTTATTTTCAGGATTTCTTTCCAAAAATATTTAAGTATGTTTTTATGCAAACATACTACTTTTTGAACGGAAATAACTGATATGTTTTTCTGGAAACATATTTATATTCAGGTCATTACAAATCATGTTCTATTTAAAACATATTTATGTTTCGGTTCAAATATTTATTTTGTTTTTATTATTATGTTTCTTTTAGAACATATACCATTTTAAAGTATGTTTTCAAAATGTTTTCGTGATATCATAATATAAATCAGATCACATTAAAACACTGTTCAAGTCTCAAGACAACCCTGTTTGCAAATGATTTATCTGGCAATTATATATTATGTTTACATAAAATGCCAAACATACATGTTAATGCCTGTAAAATTATATTTGGGAGTGTCATTTTTTTTTAATGTGTGTAGTTTAAGAGAACTCGATTAAAGAACTTGAAATTTTATTTTTTTAATAAAAATTTTAATTCAAGAATACTTTAAAAAATTGTAAAAAAAACGAGAAAGTAAGATAATACACAATTTGTAATATTCCAAAATTAGTCTTCACTCTTTCAAAGAAACTCCAAAAATTGAAAATTTTATAATGCCCAAAGGGCGAATCTTTTCGTTTTTTTTCCATAACTTTTTACTGGTACAAGATAAAATAGTGGTATAAAGCAATTAATTATTTGTTTTTAAAGCAACTATCGATTGTCATCATTATTTAAAAATAATTTTCCAAATATTTTTCTTGCAAATAACAAAAATTGAAAAAAAAAATGACGCAAATCAATAGCTTTCATTGACAAAAATATATGGGTAACATTTGTGGATAAAAAAATTATGTGAAAGCATTTTAATGAATTGCTTTCAAATAGGTATAAAAAAAGAACAAATGTGGGCTAATCGCACCAATTTTTTGAGCAACTTTATCTTGTATATCTTTATCTTGAATATTTTATGAGATATGGGATCCTGAAAAGTAAACCCGAGTACGTTGATTCACTTGACTCATTTCGAACATAGAATTCTTATTCTACTAAAATATATATAAACTAAATTTCATCGCATTCTGAATAGTAGTATTTAAGTTATCGTGAAGCGTTAAAATATCCACACATACATAGTATAACCTGGAACCCTTAAGTGTAGGGTATAGGGTATATGACACCTTATTCTAATGGTTTTACATGATTTATTCTGTCCTCAAAATGTATCCATATATTTATTTTATTTCTAGGTTTTTTTCTCTAAAAAGGTCCAAGTTAATTTTGGAATATCACAGACTATGAATCATCTCGCTTTTTCGATTTTTCCCAATTCTAATGAATCGAATGGTAATATCTCGCCAACTTTTAAATTAATTTTTTTTTATTTGCAAATATTTTATAAAATTTTAAAAATAAATAAATTTTATAATTATTTGTTAAAGAAATGTATTTGGATCAAAGCAATTGTGAAAAAACGATGTGGCTCAATTGAAATAATACACAAACCTTTCTTCTTAATATATGAAAGGTTTGTGTCTTTGGTGTGACACTTAATATTTTAAATAAATTGAAGCAGCGGCGATTGTCATGATTGAAAATGCCATAGTCATTTTACCAAGAGGTGGGAGTGATGGCTGGATGCACTGTTCCCTTAAAAATGGTTCTTACAGCACCGCAAATGATAGTTACGACTGCGACACTAATACACACAAAAAAATGAAAACAGCAGCACATTTTTTTTTCTTGTGGACGCTGACGATGCCGCATATTCTTCGACAGCAGTGCTTTCATGGTCCAATGTAATTTGATATAATTTTTTTGAGCGGTTGGAGTTGCGGTTGTCGTCACCAAAGCAAATTTCAGCTAATTTCTATCAAAAATTAATATTAATTAATTATCAAAAATTTTGAAGTTCATTTTCTGTCAATTTTTGTCAGCAACATTCAGCATTCTTCGCCGTATACGTTTTAGTCAGTACACATTTTCAATAAATAAATAATAAAAATATTAGATAAAATTTTAAAGAAAAACGAAGTTTAATAAAAAAAAAAATTAAAAAATATTTTTTATTAATTTTATGTGAAAAATTTCTTAGAGGTCTAATGAATATTTCTAATTTATTTTACAGACAATCGACCATGATTATTATGAAAATTATAATATTTAGATTATATTTAATATTTAATAATTTAATATTATGATTTTTTTAATAACCATGGTCGATAATGTCTGTAAAATAAATATAAAATTTTTGTACTTGTTTGTACAAAATTGTACTTTAAATTGTACAAATTATAAAATTAATTATAATTTATAATTAACTTATAATTAATTAAATTTAAAATTATAATTTGGTATACTTTTGTATCAATTTACTAAATACACACAGTATCAATTAACTTTAAAAATACACACAAGTGCGTAATAAAGATAAATCACAACATTAAATTTTTTTTTTTCATGAAAAGAAATATAGAATATTTGCACCCTGAAGTGGATCACCATGCATAGTACAGCATTTTTTCATATAGTTAAAACAGCATATGAAAAATCCGCAATTACAAATAAATGATGACAAAGTGACATGTTGTTGTATACGTCCACTGCCTCATTAAACGCCCCTGAATGCACGCCCATAATTAGTACGAGTTAATGCAAAGTGTAGTCGCGACTATCGTCATTATCCCACAACATTTATCCACTTACGATGTGAGCAACAAAAGGAAGAAAGAACACAAATAATGCAGTAACAATGGCTGCACAATAACTACAAAGGACTTGACTATGTCCTTTACAGTTAGTTGGAACTATTTGCAGCGCCGAGTGTTAATGGTACCGTGTTGGTATCGCTACCAATACCGCAACCAGTAAGTCTAAAAAATAAATCAAAGAAATAATAAAAAAAACATTGTTTAAGGGTTAAGAAAACTTGTTATTTTTTATTAAATGAGAGACTTTTCTAAACGAGAGTGCATGATGTACTGAGAGAGAGAGTGCGAGAGCATTCGAGAGATAATGCATTAGCAATCGATATAAAGAGTAGTAATTGAGAGTATGAGTTAGGCTAGCGATGTTAAAATTATAAACAAATGTTACTGAAACTGAAATTAAACATAATATTATAAAATTAAACAAAATTATTTTCAATTTTAAACGAACAAGAAAATTGAAATAAAATAAAACGAGTTGGGAAAGTTAGGGCACATAGGTAAGTTCGGTCACATGAGACGGACTTTTATAGTCGGTCGGGGCCGACTATGGAATACCCTACACTTTGGTGTGAATTATAGTGTGGGGAATTTAATTGTATACCTTCCTTTAAAGTTCTAAATTATTCTGAACATTCTTACACTCAGAATATTATTTACATAGCCGCGGTAGCTCAGTGGTTAGTGCGTTGGACTGCGATCCGAAAGGTCCCCGGTTCAAGCCAGGACAGGGGCTAAGGACAACTTTTCATAGAAACATTTTTCTATACCGCGCTACCTCTCGGCAGTAAATGGCAAACCTACGAGAGTAAAACCATTGCCTATGAAAAGCTCTCACCCGCCGTTCGGATTCGGCAATAAACTGTAGGTCCCACCACTTTGAGTACAAATACAACACGCACAGCTCAAAATGGTGAGAGAGCTCGGCCGAAGTTCTAATAGGACTGTAGTACCAAACTATTATTATTATTATTATCAAATTTCTGACGACGTATATTCCATTAATTTAACAAATTGATGTAAAAGTAAAAGAATAAAAAAATCAAAAAATGTTAAAACATGTAGCAATATAAATATGGGCAGATCACGCATACTTTTAAAACATATGTAGAGATTTAAGGCAAATATTTCACAATTTTGTTCTCAATAATAAATTTCCACTATGAAAAAGCGAGGAGTAATAAAAAAAATCAAATGTGGGCGTATCACGCCCATTTTTGGATCATATATTTTTATGTGAATTCTAACAATATGTTTTAAATTTTATAAGTATATCTTGAATACTTTTCGAGTTATTGGTTCGTAAAGAGTTATACAAAAGTGACTTGTATGGGAGGTGGGCGTGTCCGTTATCCAATTTGGCTCATTTACATTGACAAAACTAACTTTTGGCTAAAAAGTATTGAAACGAAATTTTATCGCATGCTAAGCAGTATTTCTCAAGTTATCGTGTATACGGACAGCAAGACAGACAGACAGACAGACGGACATGCCTAAACGGATTCGGGTGGTGATGCTGATCAAGAATATATGTACTTTTCCATACCGGACACGCCTCCTAAGGGGCGTTACAATATATGCACAAAGTTAATAAACCCTGTACCTCATAGGTGTAGGGTATAAAAACGTTTGCAAACATGAAAAAATTTAAGGTTGTATAAAAATACAAGTCAGAAAAGATTGAATAACTCTATAGATACGGAAATACAAAATACTTAAACACATTATTGGACTATTCCACGGGTACCTCGTCGCCCTGATTAAGGTGTTTTTTTCGTCGCACACATAACGGTTTATTTAAAAGTAGTGTTTGTTAAATTTGTTTTAATCTCAGAGCATTTGCAAAATAAAAGTAAGTGGAAGTAAAGATTTATATAGTTAGATACCTTTTGAGTTATGTTTGATATATTTTTGCTCAATGTAGTGGGTTTTACAGTTCATTGCCGAGTTCGAACGGCAAGGTGTGTTTTCTCTTGGAGATTTGTCATTGTATGCAGAGAGGTTGCACAGTGAAGAAAACCAGTTTATATTTTTAAAGATCTGCGATCAAAACTATGTGAGAATTTCCTGGGGTTTCGAACAGGACCTACGCTAGAAGAAATTTACGTGCTTTTTTTGGTACAAGTCATATTCAAATATATATAATAAACTGTGCAAAGTTAAATAATTGCGAACGATCTGGACGGGACAGAACAGTTAAGTGAATATTGACGTTCAAATAGCAATCCCATAAATTTAACGAATTTGGCGTATTCACTTTTTTTAAATTATTTAAAAAAACAGCTTTATTCGTATGTTTGTCTCTAAATTTTATAGTTTTTCATAATAAATCACAGAAAATTTCATAGGCAATGATTACTCTGGTAGGTTTGCCATTGACTGGCGAGAGGTAGTGTCGCATTGAAAAATATTTTCTTTGAAAATTGTCCCTAATTTTAATTTCAATGCATATTTTTAAGCTTTAGAAATATTAAAAAGGTTGTCTGAAAAAACAGAAAATAACATTTTGTATCTGTATTTCTTTCAAACTATTTAATACTCAAAGTACATGAAAAATTGGTATATTTAAAAGTTGTATAGTAACTAGAGATGGGCACTTGAGTGAGTTTTGACTCACACTCACTCACGCTCACGAAAGATTTTTTCTTATCACGCACACACACTCATGGACTTTTTCGCTCTACTCACACTCACTCACAATCACGTGAGTAAAATTAAGATTCAATCACATTCACGCGTGATTCACGTGAATCACGCTAAATCACGTTTTTTTTGCTATTGTTTTCAGAATGCATAAAAATACATATTTCATTTGTAATGTTGGTGAGATTGGTCGACCGAACGTAGCACCTTCAATACAACCTACATCTTTAAAACCCAATAATGATGTAATGATTTTAGGGATTTTAATAAAATATATTTCAATTTTTAACAGAGCTGGAAATGTGAAAGACCTTCGATGTGCTTTTCATATAAAAACGTAAAAATTGCCTCGAAGAATAATTCTCCGTTGAACAATTCGTGTAAAATCTTTGAGAATTGTCTCTGGAAAAATTATCTGTGGAAAAGAATTATCAATAAAAAAAAATAGTACGGAGTAGAATTTACCAGGGATGAATTGACTTTGTGAAAAACTATTTTTGAAGCGATTTTTTTGGTTACTACATTCATAACTCGAATAAAAACGAGACCCCAAACGAACCCCTTGAACAAATTAAACATAATAAACAAAAGGAAGTCAATACAGAGTTATCATGAATAGTTGAAATTAAAAATTCACCATTTTTCAAAAATGAGTAAAAAAAAAAATAAGTTCTATATCCATTTCCATGAACAGTCATATGAAACCAAACAAAAACGAGTTGGGAAAGTTAGGTCACATGGGTAAGTTCGGTCACATGGGGCGGATTTTTATAGTCGGTCGGGCCCGACTATGGAATACCCTACACCTTTGGTGGGAATGCTTACCATCAGAAAATTATTCATATATCAGAAATTTACGTCTTATATCCCCATAAATTAAAAAAAAATATATAAAGTATAAAAAACTTAAAAAAAAAATTGAAAAATATAATTGGGCGGACCACGCCTATATTTAAAATTTTGAAAGGCTAATATTTCATAGATTTGATTTTAATAATTTACGGATCAATTTTCGACTATGAAAACCCGGGAAATAATGAAAAAAAAATGTGGGCGGATCACGCCCATTTTTGGACCACATATTTTTAGGTGAATTCTAACAATACCTTTTAAATTTTATAACTATACCTTGAATACTTTTCGAGTTATTAGTTCCGAAAGAGTTATATAAAAGTGACTTGTATGGGAGGTGGGCGTGTCCGTTGACCGATTTGGCTCATTTTCAAACTCAGTTCCTACTTTTGGCTAAAATATATTGAGACGAAATTTCATCGCATTCTGATCAGTATTTCTCAAGTTATTCTGTATTCGGACAGCAAGACAGCAAGACGGACAGACAGACAGACGGACATGGCTAAACGGACTCGGGTAGTGGTGCTGATCAAGAATATATATACTTTTCCATACCGGACACGCCTCCTAAGGGGCGTTACAATATATGCACAAAATTAATATACCCTGTACCTCATAGGTGTAGGGTATAACTATTGACATGACCCCACAAAAATTGACTAGCTCATACTAAGAACGGCCGGTTTGCAGGGGTTAGATCAATTGTTGACTGAAACCTTGCATAGTTTGTTTATTATTGTTCTGAAAAGTGAGCAGTCGCTTTTCTGAAGCCTTTTGAGTTCAAAGGGTCGTCCTACTTGTTCTGTAGTTCAGCAAAAATATAGAAAAATCGAGAAAAATTAAAAGTGAGATTTTTTATTTTATGAAATATTCGACTCACGTACACTCAGTCACGAAAAAATTGTACTCACGCACACTCACTCACGGTATTTTTGGGTCTACTCACACTCACTCACAATCACGTGAGCAAAATTAGGATTCAATCACTATCACGCGTGATTCACCTGAATCACGCTGAATCACGCTCACATGTCCACCTCTAATAGTAACTTAACTTTATTTGCATTTTTTTTAAACATTGCCGTTAACGGAATAGAATTTTATTTTCAGATATTTAGATTCACGTATCCAAGATTCCAAATCCATCGTTATATCTAATTTTTAGCATTTTGAATTTTTCGGTCGTGGTTGACGTTTTTTTTGGAAATGCTCATATATATGCTCTATGTATTACCTCATAAACCGAAGTCAAAATTAAATAATTTAAAATCGCTCGTAAACAATATAAAAATGTATTAAAATGGTTGCTACTATTTCGAGTTCTTTTAGTTATATTTAAAAAAAAGGTTTTTTTTTTAATTCATTTATTATTACTATTATTCGAGGTATTCGGAGTACTCAAAAATATATTATAGAATTTTAATAAAAAAAAGAATGAACCCAAAAAAAAATATATATATATTTTAAAATCGTTTGAGACCTATTATGCCAAAAGCTTTCACTCGTTGTATAAGAGTTTTTGTTACTCATACGCATATCCCCCCACGGTTACTCGTTAACGAAGACTCGCAAACATTTCGTTTAAATAACAATTTATTCTCTCTCGCTCTCACATTTGACACATTTAGAGAAAGCGGACATAACAATAGAGAACATAACAGCATATGCGTGAGAGCATAAGAATCAACAAGGACTACAGTGTTTTATTGCGACATATAGCTTTTAGTTTTCAATATATAAATGGTTTATAAAACATATTATTATAAAAAAAAATAACACGAATAGAAATTTAATTTCTATTAAATATTTGCAGAGTCAAAAACCAGATATACTTACCTTTAGTATTCAACTATTAAATAGTACTTAGACAATAATTTTGTTATAAAGTATAGATTCAAATCAGGTTTTCTAATGGTTTAACAAAACTGTTTATTGTGCGAAAAACGAAACCTTGACAATTTGCTGAGTGAACATCTTTTTGTACACAATAATGTTTATTTGGGGAAGGTCGTGTTGGTACGTTTCGTGTCAAGAGCATTTCAATGGGATGCCGTACATTTGTGGAGAGTAATAAATTAAACTAAAGAGTTACAGATTACGAGAGCAATTTTTAGATGAATGAACGAATGAAATATCGACACTGAAGAAACGTGGAAAATAACAATTGATAGAGAGAGAAAAAGTGAGGGTGTTTTAAAGTAAATAAGAGTTTTATACTATGTGGGAGCATTTTTAAATACTCTTTAATACACTCTTAAATTATTTTAACATTTATGCGGCTTTTATAAATTACATAAATTAGCTCAAATTCAAAATTTCAAAAACTGTCTTTTTTTATAATAAGTAATACATAGTTTTATATTTGATTCTTTTTAAATTAAAATAATAAATCAAACAAAAAACAAAATTATTATTACTTTTTTTATAATTTACTCTTTACTTTCAACTTACTCTTGGTTTTAAAATTTAACCCATTGCTTTTTAATCAAAGCATCAATGAAACTAAAGAGCCAAAATAACGTATAAAAAGGAGATATATACAGAGAGAGAGAGAGAGAAGAAAATATCGTGTGAAATAAAATAACTGAACGAAGTCTCCATAAGAGCATTTGTATCTAAGAGCATTTAAAAACGTAAAGAGCATATTAAAAATGCTCTTCAAAAGTTATTAAATTATGTGATGCGGCTCCTTGATATTACATAAATATGCTAAAATTGCATCGAATATAATAGAAAAAAAACAATTTAATTATTTTTAAAAATCAAATTTTCATTAGCTTTATTACCATAAAATGAACTGAAATAAAAAAATTAAATATATTATATTATTTTAATTTTTTTAATTTGCTCTTAGAACGAAAATAGAACTCGTTGCTTTTTAGACACAGCAGCGAGTAACTGCAACTGCATTAAAATTCTCGCTCTCTATTCGTTAACTTTACTTCGACCACTCAGCGCTTCTGCGCCTAAGAAATACGAGGTTTCTTGCACAACAATTAGGGTTATTGCTGGTGGAGCTGCTGTTGCTGATACTGCGACAACTTCGTGCGGGCTCGTGAGTGTGCTTCGTTCAGTGTTTCGTTCGGTTCGTTTAAATGCTCGTTGACTGGCGTGGCATGGCTCGTTGCATGCGTGTCTTGGGGACGAGTGCGACAAATGGTTAGGAAAAATCCTTTAGTACTGAAAAGGTCGTGGTTTCGTAAAGTCGTTTTCATAGACGTTGTCGTTGTCGTTAACGTTTATAGTCGTGGTCGTTGTTGTCGCCATTGAAGTCGTCTTCGTCAATGACGTTGTGCAAAACGAAACGTTATCGTCGGTGCGGTGCGTCGCTGCTAACGAGCAGCAATTGAAATAACAACGAGTAATCAATGATAATTAACAATAATAAATAAAAACTTTGAATAATTTGCAAAAGATTATGGGAATTTTCAATGCAAAATTATTTTAAAATCAATTAAAGTGGCCAAATAAAATTCAGTGTAGCTTTTAAGTGTTTAATGTGTTATTAAAAATAAAAAAAAAATAGAAATAAAAAATAAATAGTGTTAATTAAAAACATAAAAATACAATATTTAAAAATAAATAAAACTTGTATTATAAATTAGATGCAATCAATTAAAAAATTTAATGCATGCAAATAATGTTTTCAAATTTCCATAAAATCATAAAACGTGCGAAGCTATTAAATCTAGTTGCTTGTGCGCATTGAAAAATAAAGTGAGGCCATTTGGCAGCGATACAAAGAAAATTTTATATGGAGTGAAAAGCATGGAAAAAGAAAAATAACAACTTCTCAAATAAACCCAAAACAAACAACGGCTCATTGCATTGAAGGCAACACCAACACAACAGAATTGTGTGTGCTTCAAAAACTGATAAAAACTAAATACAAAAAAAAAAAAAAATTGAAATCTACAGCTTCATCAACTTTTTGCACAAAAGATGTAGTTAAAACACACACAGAAAAAAGGATATATGCAAGATACTAAACAACGCGTCGCCACTCAACCACATTTGGTAAGTAACGTGGAAAAAATGAAAACATTTTCCATGCGATTTTTATATGTATACCCTATATTGTATGTGTGCTGCTTTCAAATTTATGCGTGTAAGTTTTATTTTTTTTTCTTTTTGAAAAGAAGAAGAAAAGACATAAAAATCATATTAAATTTGAAATATGTTGCTCTGTTGGCCGCATGCACGGATGTCCTTAATGCCAGTAGCAGGACGAAAGCAAGAGTTACTTAATGTAACCGACTTGTAGTGGTGGCAGCTCTTTTGTGAGTTTTCCTTAAACCTTTTTTTTTTGCCTTTAGTCGGTTTTTGCGGGAAATTATTTTATGTGAACTTGCATTTTTTTTTGCAACAAAATATTGTTAAATTTTTTTCTTTTTTTTCTTGATGAAACCTAGGTTAAATAGTAAATTTATGGATTTAAAATTTTTATATATAAAATAATTTTTGCAAAATTGTATATGAAAAATTTTAAATATAGTCTGTGTAATATTGAAAAAAATGTCTAAGGTGGAATGGCAAATACCACATAAGTTATATTTGACATTCCTCCTTAGACGTTTTATTCAATATCTCTAAAATATGCTGATAATAAACATTTGAATTCAATCTCCAAGTTAATTCTGATAAGTACGGTGTCATACATGTTGCAAAATGGTGTTGTGTGATTTCTTAAGCTTCAAAGCATTGGCTAAGACCGTGTGTGAAATATACGCAATAATATGTTGCAATGCGGTGATATAGAAGTCATAAATTCCGATATTGAAACATATTCAATAGTGAGCGGGATTTACCTTGTTGTTATTAGGTAGCTAAATAGTGGCAAAATATTAAATATATAATATTACATATTACAGAACCTTATTAGAACAAATTAATAAAAATTATAGCTAATGGACCTAAACGCAGACTGTTACGTTACATTCATGCGCACATTTCAACATCCATTTCTCTGAAAACACATTACATTAAATACTTTTAGTATTTTTTTATATATGCATCTTAAAGTATGCTGCTGTAGTATCATTTTCTACATATAAAAATTTGTTGTACGCCTAGTTGTTTAGGAGTTATTTACGTTTTCAAAATGTACTGTTACGTTACATTAATTGGAAGTAGAATTTAAGTTGTCCTACATTGTTGAAAATATCAAATTCAATAAAAACAAAATTGTTTGTTTGCATTGTTATGTAACAAAAACACACTGTTACGTTACCCATGTGATAAATCGTTCAGATAAAAATTCCAAAAAAATGCTGTATTGAAGAGAAACTTGACTACCCTTTTTAGAGAAAATATATATCGTCGTTGTAGAACGTAAAGTCACCAAATGCATTTTTTTGAAAAACACAAGTTTGTTGGTTAATATTATAAAAAGTAATTGACGCATTTTTAAAATTGTAAAATCAACTAATAGATTTACTTTTACTTATCATGTGGTATAAAAAATTGAGATCATCGATCAAAAATTGACAGATTTATAAAGATTTTTGTAAATGAATATTTGGCATTTTGAAAATGTATTTGGTGACTTTTCTTTCTACAACGGCGATATGTTTTAAATTTATTCTTTACGGCCAACGTATTTTTTTATTAGTATCAATTTCCATTACACATAAACCAAAATGTTCCTATATATTTTATTTCCCTATTGTCACTTCGTCGTTGTGGAACTAAAAGTCACCAACTACATTTTCCAAATGCCAATTATTCATTTACAAAATTCTTTATATATCTTTCAATTTATGATCGGTGAGCTCAATATTTGTACCAAAGCTTAATATTTGTACCAAATGTTAAAAAAAGTGAGTCTATCAATTGATATTTTAACTTTAGAAATGTATTAATAACTTTTTGTTATAATTTCAAACAAAGTTGAGATGTCATATTTTCATAATAATGTAGTTGGTAAGTTTTAGTTCTACAACGATGATTTACAAAAAATCAGAATACCAAAGCATTTCCTATTTTGGCATCGTAAGTAGTACATACTAAAACTTTTTTTTTTAGATTTTTATTCCATAGCATATTTATATTCATTATGTTTCTTATAAAAGCTATGTTATTAAACGATAAACATTTATGTCAATGACGCTACTCAGGATAATTTTTTTAAGTGATCCAAACAAGTTCCACATATAAGGAATACTCAGATTTCTTCAAAACTATGTGACTCCACACAATAATATGGATACAAATTTATGGCAAATATGACTCCGATAAATATCTGTATTTAGCACGATTTATAAAAAGTAATTTAGTTGCTACATACCATCGGTGGATCGATTGGTTAATGCATTCGACTACGAGCCAAAAAATCGCTGATGCGTTCGACTACCTGCCGAAAGGTCCCGGGTTCAATCCCAGCGACTGTAAAAAAATTTTTTTCATAGAAAACATTTTTCTATACGATGCTACCTCTCAGCAGTACTTGGCAAACCTACGAGAGTAAACATTGCCTGTGAAAAACGCTCACCCCGCCGTTCGGATTCGGCATTACAATTTAGGTCACACCAATTTGTGTACAAATATAACACGTACAGAACTGTAGCACTAAACTATTATTATTATATATTTTTATACCCTACACCTATGAGGTACAGGGTATATTAACTTTGTGCATATATTGTAACGCCCCTTAGGAGGCGTGTCCGGTATGGAAAAGTATATATATTCTTGATCAGCATCACTACCCGAGTCCGTTTAGCCATGTCCGTCTGTCTGTCTGTCTGTCTGTCTGTCTGTTGTCTGTCTGTCTGTCTGTCTGTCTGTCTGTTTGAAAATGAGCCAAATCGGTCAACGGACACGCCCACCTCCCATACAAGTCACTTTTATATAACTCTTTAGTAACTAATAACTCGAAAAGTATTCAAGATATAGGTATAAAATTTAAAACGTATTGTTAGATTTCACCTAAAAATATGTGGTCCAAAAATGGGAGTGGTCCGCCCACTTTTTTTTTCATTATATCCCGGGTTTTCATAGTGAAAATTTGATCCGTAAATTATTAAAATCAAATCTATGAAATATTAGCCTTTCAAAATTTTAAATATAGACGTTGTCCGCCCAATTATATGTTTCTATTTTTTTTATTAGTTTTTTATACTTTTATATCAATTTTTTAAATTATGGGGATATATGACGTAAATTTCGGATATGTGAATAATATTCTGAGGGTGGGGAGGTTCAGCATAATTGAAAACTTTAAAGTTAAAGAATGCAATTAAATATCCCACATTAATATCCTCATCAAAGGTGTTCGGTATTCCATAGTCGGGCCCGACCGACTATAAAAGTCCGCCCCATGTGACCTAACTTTCCCAACTCGTTTAATATTATAAAGAATTTTGCGGGAAAAATTTTGTCTCGGGAAAATACTGTCTCTGGGAATAAACATCTCGGGAACAATTTTTCCTGAAAGAATTATGCGGATAAGTAATGTCTCGGTGAAGAGTTTTATAGGGGAACAATGAAATCATGAAAAAAAAAAAATTGGGAAAACTATGTCTCGGAACAAATTTTATTGCATAAGAATTATCTCGGTGAAATATTGACTTAGAGAGAAATTTTGAGCGGAAGAATTGTGCCAAGACACATAGGAGAAAATCGACAAAAAGACGCGCATTGCCCTCATAAAGTTACTAACGGGATTTTTTTCTTTGCTTTTTATATTGTAGATAAGTTGAGGGATAAAACTTAGTTTTCTTTATGTAAATTACTATTACCATTTCCATTCTGTGGCCTTCGAAATATAAAAGTGTTTTTTAGGAAAAAAATCAAAAATTTAAAACAATGAATTAGATGTTGTCGAAAAATGTGTATAAACGATTTATTTCTAATTAAATTAAAACCAAATTTATACTACGTAAGAAGAACATCCATATCTACATAATAGTATATTACATATTAATAAAATAAATCCATTTCGATAGATATGCGAATTTGTATATATGGTTTTTTGTATTATTATAAAATAAACAATTTTTTTCTTCAGTGGAATGCAACTTTTATAAGTCACGTCAAGTAATATAATTTTTTTTTTGTGAATTACTGGATACTTTTTGAAAACAATTGTAACAAACTTTGCTGCTTCTAACTGCATCTAATTGTGGTATAAAATATACATAATAATAATAATAGTTTGGCACTACAGTCCTATAAGAACTTAGGTCCAGCTCTCTCACCTGTGCTGTGAGCTGTGCGTGTTATATTTGTACTCAAAGTGGTGGGACCTACAGTTTATTGCCGAATCCGAATGGCGGGTGAGAGCTTTTTATGGGCAATGTTTTACTCTCGTAGGTTTGCCATTTACTGCCGAGAGGTAGCGCGGCATAGAAAAATGTTTCTATGGAAAGACGTTGTTAGCCCCAGTCCAGGCTTGAACGAGGGACCTTTCGGCTCGCAGTCCAACTCACTAACCACTGAGCTACCTCGGCTATAAAATATACTTATGGGACATTATTCCGGAAATGAGACATCCGTAACTCAGTTTTTCATCAAATTAAGTACCCCGTGTTATTTGTTACTGAATTAAAAGTGATATAAGTCGAAAATGTAAAGTTTTAACATTTTATTTACAAATTTGATATAATAAATCTATAAAGAAATTTGGATCCATAATTAAAAAAAAAAAAAAATAAAAATTAATTTCACACATTTATTAGAAATGGTCATACGAAATTTTGAATAAAATTTAAAGTACTTACAAAAAGTCCTTATGTTAAAAACTTTATCATTGATACAAAGTTGCTTATGTGGAAGACAACCCCTACAAAATTCAAGCAGTGTATTTAGAAATAATAGCGCTAATTTTGAAAAAAATTGAGCCTAATCAAAATTTGAGTTTTCTCCGAAATTCAACTGATTTAGACAAACATGATAAAAAGTCGAATAAAATACTACGTTATATTCTATAGATAATAGATACCACTTATAACAATTTTAAGACTTTATCGGCCTAAATTGTAGCCTTCGAAATTACCTCAAGAGGAAAAGTGTGTCTTTTTTAAAGTATCACAATATTTTTAAATTTTCGAATTTCGAAAAAAAGTCGACTTATATTTTTTTTATATATATTCAAAGCTATTGACCAAGTTTTATTAAAATCAAAGAGCAAAAATTATTTAATTTCTACGCATCATAAATATTTTACAAAATATTGAACAAAGATACTTTTGAAAGTACGCTATATCTCAGCCCTAATGAAATCGATTTCAACTGAACTTTGAAATTGGACGTTACTCATCTTACTTAATATCACCACACCTAAACTCACCACACTAAAACTCACCGCACTAAAACTCACCGCACTAAAACTCACCACACTAAAACTCACCACACTAAAGCTCACCACACTAAAACTCACCACACTAAAACTCACCACACTAAATTCTTTACACTAAAACTAACCACACTAAAACTCACCACACTAAAACTCACCACACTAAAACTCACCACACTAAAACTAACCACACTAAAACTTCTATTGGAAAAACACTACGCGGAAGAATTGTAAGGGAAGAATTCTACCGGGAAGAATTTTACGGGCACGAGTCGTGCACGGGTCTAGCTAGTTATTTTATAAAATTTTGACAAACAAAATTTCTAACCAGTTGGGAAGGTTAGATCACATGGGAAATTTTAAAGTAGGTGTAATTATGATAGTTAGGATTATAAAAATTATAGTCGGTCGACTATAAATACCTTACACATATGTGTGGTTACCACTCAAAGTGGTATATAGGTCACCAGGGTATACGAATCCTGAGAATAACAACAAACTTTCAATCGCTGAAGAATTTCCATTCATTTGATACCCATATTTACAAATGGGTAGGTGTACCGAATTTCGATTTTTTTTTGTGAACCACACGTCTTTTCTCCGGAAAACTTTATTATCATGTATTTGAGCATGATGTCAATATATATTTGACCAAAAAAGTTTACCTAAGCACGTATATAGTAAAAGTGATTTGTAGATGTAAATTGTATATGAGATATTTGAATATAAATGGTCAGATCATAGGTCACAATTGACCGCACATACAACATAGGTATATTTGTAATCTAAATTATGAGTTTCATTCATCTAACTCTTCAATTTTTTAACTAGTAGGGATTTCAACATACTGGGTGTTACAAACGGCGTACCAAACCGAATATACCCTTTCACTCTTAGTGTACGGTATAATTAGGCTTGACAAATAAATGAAATATTGCGTTTAAAGTTTTGTTTTAAGTATTTTTATAATGTACTATTTTTTTATTCTAAGTAGTTGATGTGATCGGATTAAATGAGTGATTGCAATTTTCATAAAAACGAAAAGTAATAGGAAAAAAAACGAGTTGGGAAAGTTAGGTCACATGGGTAAGTTCGGTCACATGGGGCGGATTTTTATAGTCGGTCGGGCCCGACTATGGAATACCCTACACCTTTAGTGGGGATATTAATTTGGGATATTTATTTGCATACCTTAATTTTAAAGTTTTTTATTATGCTGAACCTCCTCACCCTCAGAATATTATTCATATATCAGAAATTTACGTCTTATATCCCCATAAATTAAAAAATTTATATAAAAGTATAAACAACTGAAAAAAAAAATTGAAAAATATAATTGGGCGGACCACGCCTATATTTAAAATTTTGAAAGGCTAATATTTCATAGATTTGATTTAAATAATTTACGGATCAAAATTCCACTATGAAAACCCGGGAAATAATGAAAAAAAAAGTGGGCGGATGACGCCCATTTTTGGACCACATATTTTTAGGTGAATTCTAACAATACGGTTTAAATTTTATAACTATACCTTGAATACTTTTCGAGTTATTAGTTCCGAAATGTTATATAAACGTGACTTGTATGGGAGGTGGGCGTGTCCGTTGACCGATTTGGCTCATTTTCAAACTCATTTCCTACTTTTGCCTAAAATATATTGAGTCGAAATTTCATCGCATTCTGATCAGTATTTCTCAAGTTATTTTGTATTCGGGCAGCAAGACAGCAAGACAGACAGACGGACATGGCTAAACGGACACGGGTAGTGATGCTGATCAAGAATATGTATACTTTTCCATACCGGACACGCCTCCTAAGGGGCGTTACAATATATGCACAAAGTTAATATACCCTGTACCTCATAGGTGTAGGGTATAATGAGAACTATGTTGAAATTAACATTGAATTATATAAATTTTGTGTATAATATGTCCATAGTAAATATCGGGGTAATAACTCATCAATTACAGAGGGTATTTGGTTCATCGAGTCAATCATTTTATGACTCAAAAAAATAAGTAAATATGAAATAAACAAGGGTTTATTCTGCGCCCAGTTTAAGATACAGGGTGTGTAAGAAATGCCTGTTACTGACATAACCAAGCCAAGAAAATTGGCTACAAGGTATAATCTGTTTATAAATGAATATCATTTTTTCACACATGTTTTCGATAATTAAATTACCTTTCCAATGGTATAACTCACCTCGAACCACATGATTTCTTCATTTTTTTTTTAAATGTATGTAATTTTAAAATTTACAAAAAAAATACAAATTTTGACTTTGTCATTGATTTTCTCAAAATTTCGAGACAGATAACCCCATTTTATATAATTTATAATGTTAGTGCTGGTAAAAAATGCTGCTGAAATAATTAAATAGTGGTGGGTCATGTGATTTCCTTCGAGATTTTGAGAAAATCAATGACAAAGTCAACATTTGTATTTTTATGTTCGTAAATTTATTGAACGCAATCAGTCGGTTATAAATATTAATGGAATATGCAATTTAAATAAAAATAATAAAATTTTTAATTGTTTCGTTTAAATAAGTTTTTGAGTGTTTTTAATATATTATAATTAAACGATAGTGGTGGGTATACAGAATAAATAATCGACGTAAATATAGCAACCGATATTAATTGCATTCATTAATCAATCCAACAATTAAATTCACTAATTAAATAAAAACATTTGCTATTCTTCGTTAAATCAACAACTTCGTTCGCTAATATAAATATTTGAACGTCAATGCAACAAATAATTTAGTTGGCGAAGTTTTAGCAAAAATAATAGCTGAAACTGCGCCGACTAATTAATTTGCTGCATTGACGTAGAAATTTTCATATTTGCATATTTAACAAAGAATAGCAAATGTTTTCATTAAATCATTGCAGATTTGATTAATGAATGCAATTAATATCGGTTGCTATATATACGTCAATTATCTTTTTTCTGTGTAGAGAGTCTGAAATAAATATGAAAATAACAAACAGCGGTAAAATATTTTATTTCCAAAAAAATAATAAAACGGTCTTAGAATTACAAAAGGGAAAACGAAAAATTAAAATAAATATAAGAACTGATTAACTGAAATTAAATAAAGTACCTCAAAAAGTGCAAATAAAAACGTGAATATGGATGCTTTAAAAGCCTTTTACAGGCCAGAATTTGGTTAATAATGGTAATGGAGCTGGTGTTATTGCTCCTGCTGTATCTGCTTCTGCTGCTTATGATGAGGGAGGCGGTTGTTGTATGCATCTGATGCAAATGCTACTAGTTCTGCAAACATCTAGTAAACCTTTGCAATGTAATGGTTGTGGAGTAGTTGCTGGTTATTTTGCATTTTGCTGTTGGTGGCCGACTAGCGCTTATTAGGTCGAGTGTCTGATGCGGCTGCTGCCTAACAACAACGTTGTATTTTCGCTGCTGTTTGGCTCTAGGTTTTGTTCTTTTATGTTCTATTTTGCTTAGGTTTTGTTTTGTGTTTTCAGGTTGAAAGATTGTGCAGTTAGTTTTGGCAGCTGGCTCTTGAAGTAATAGCTACATGAGGAGCACCAACAAAATATAGAAAAACAAGAACAAGAACAAAAAAAAGTACATTAGCCTCTAGCAGCTAAAGAATTTAGTAGTTTTTTATAATATTTTTTTTTATATTTTTGTCGAATTTAGCGCACTGCTTTTTTGCCACGTTAAATTTGCAAATTTTGTGTCGATTTTTTTTGCTGCGTTAAATGCGCAATAAATAAGGCTGCCAAAGCTTAAATTAAAGGAGCCACTTTTAAAATGCACTATTATGCGAGAAATTGAATAATTTTATGCAAATATACGTAAGTGGGTTATCCTTGAACTGCGCCGCGTTGGCAGTTAGCAATAGTTGAGCTTTATTCACGCAAAAAAATGAAATAAATCATCTGAACATCAAATTAGAGGGAATTAACTTACATTTTATAAAATAATCAGATAGTAAATTTATGTCTTTTTTGAGTAGATTTTTTTCCTATTTAACGAATTTTATTTTATGATTTCATTACATTTGAAGTATAATTAGTATTATACCATCTTTGTAAGCATTATCACCACCATAATTATCATAATTTTATGCTTTGATTTAATATACAAATAATAAAAATATGAAATATGGAATAATAGTGGAAAATTTAATTCCTAATATTATAACTCAATGTACATAAAGCCTTTCGAATATCCAGTTCTAATTAAACTACTCAATAAAACGACAAAAATGCCTTCCTATGGACATCCCATATATCATTTCTATTTAAATCATGGGTTATGATTGTTATAGGCCTGCATAAGCAGTTTTTTATTTCAATTACATAACATTTTTAAGAAAATTACTTACAAAAATTTTAGCCCCAAAAATGTTAGCCTCTTTTTTGATTTAAAAAAAATACGAGTTGGGAAAGTTAGGTCACATGGGACGGACTTTTACCCGACTATGGAATACCCTACACCAGGCATGTCTAATAAAAATAAAAGGACTAATAAAAATAAAAGGAGAGAAAAATAATTAAAACTTAAAAATCTTAAACCCTGGACCCTATTTAACAAAACCATTTTCGGAATTAGATCCAGTATCAAATAAAGCCGCAATCAGACTTTGGACTTTTATTAAAAAAAACGACAAGTTTTTAACCAAGAAACTTGCTTTGCACAAACTGGAATTGGAATCATTTTAATTTTTTTTATAGTAAGTAATTATACCCTACACCTATGAGGTACAGGGTATATTAACTTTGTGCATATATTGTAACGCCCCTTAGGGGGCGTGTCCGGTATGGAAAAGTATATATATTCTTGATCAGCATCACTACCCGAGTCCGTTTAGCCATGTCCGTCTGTCTGTCTGTCTGTCTGTCTGTCTGTCTGTCTGTCTGTCTGTCTGTCTGTTTGTCTGTCCGTCTTGCTGTCTTGCTGTTCGAATATAGAATAACTTGAGAAATACTGATCAGAATGCAATGAAATTTCGTCTCAATATATTGTAGCCAAAAGTAGGAACTGGGTTTGAAAATGAGCCAAATCGGTCAACGGACACGCCCACCTCCCATACAAGTCACTTTTATATATCTCTTTAGGAACTAATAACTCGAAAAGTATTCAAGATATAGGTATAAAATTTAAAAAGTATTGTTATAATTCACCTAAAAATTTGTGGACCAAAAATGGGCGTGATCCGCCCACATTTTTTTTTCATTATATCCCGGATTTTCATAGTGGAAATTTGATCTGTTAATTATAAAAATCAAATCTATGAAATATTAGCCTTACAAAATTTTAAATATAGGCGTGGTCCGCCCAATTATATTTTTCTAATTTTTTTTTTTAGTTTTTTATACTTTTATATCATTTTTTTCAATTTATGGGGATATAAGACGTAAATTTCTGATATGTGAATAATATTCTGAGGGTGGGGAGGTTCAGCATAATTAAAAACGAATATCCAGTTCTAATTAAACTACTCAATAAAACGACAAAAATGCCTTCCTATGGACATCCCATATATCATTTCTATTTAAATCATGGGTTATGATTGTTATAGGCCTGCATAAGCAGTTTTTTATTTCAATTACATAACATTTTTAAGAAAATTACTTACAAAAATTTTAGCCCCAAAAATGTTAGCCTCTTTTTTGATTTAAAAAAAATACGAGTTGGGAAAGTTAGGTCACATGGGACGGACTTTTACCCGACTATGGAATACCCTACACCAGGCATGTCTAATAAAAATAAAAGGACTAATAAAAATAAAAGGAGAGAAAAATAATTAAAACTTAAAAATCTTAAACCCTGGACCCTATTTAACAAAACCATTTTCGGAATTAGATCCAGTATCAAATAAAGCCGCAATCAGACTTTGGACTTTTATTAAAAAAAACGACAAGTTTTTAACCAAGAAACTTGCTTTGCACAAACTGGAATTGGAATCATTTTAATTTTTTTTATAGTAAGTAATTATACCCTACACCTATGAGGTACAGGGTATATTAACTTTGTGCATATATTGTAACGCCCCTTAGGGGGCGTGTCCGGTATGGAAAAGTATATATATTCTTGATCAGCATCACTACCCGAGTCCGTTTAGCCATGTCCGTCTGTCTGTCTGTCTGTCTGTCTGTCTGTTTGTCTGTCCGTCTTGCTGTCTTGCTGTTCGAATATAGAATAACTTGAGAAATACTGATCAGAATGCAATGAAATTTCGTCTCAATATATTGTAGCCAAAAGTAGGAACTGGGTTTGAAAATGAGCCAAATCGGTCAACGGACACGCCCACCTCCCATACAAGTCACTTTTATATATCTCTTTAGGAACTAATAACTCGAAAAGTATTCAAGATATAGGTATAAAATTTAAAAAGTATTGTTATAATTCACCTAAAAATTTGTGGACCAAAAATGGGCGTGATCCGCCCACATTTTTTTTTCATTATATCCCGGATTTTCATAGTGGAAATTTGATCTGTTAATTATAAAAATCAAATCTATGAAATATTAGCCTTACAAAATTTTAAATATAGGCGTGGTCCGCCCAATTATATTTTTCTAATTTTTTTTTTTAGTTTTTTATACTTTTATATCATTTTTTTCAATTTATGGGGATATAAGACGTAAATTTCTGATATGTGAATAATATTCTGAGGGTGGGGAGGTTCAGCATAATTAAAAACTTTAAAATTAAGGTATGAAAATAAATATCCCACATTAATATCCCCACCAAAGGTAGGGTATTCCATAGTCGGGCCCGACCGACTATAAAAATCCGCCATATGTGACCGAACTTACCCATGTGACCTAACTTTCCCAACTCGTTTTTTTTGTATTAAAGACATTCCACACCAAAACTACCAGAGTTCAACACTCACCTTCTCCAAAGATACAAAGTTTCAAAAAATGAATCAATAATCACTTTTTGTAGAAAAAAAAACTCTTGACCGTAGAATGCAGCAAACCTCGCTTTAAGAAAATAAAATCAACTTCGTCATAAGTCCTAATTCTGAACATCTAATCAATGGATCATAAAAAGGAAACCTTTTCAAATTTATTCAAATATAAAATTTATATACGGAATTTTAAAAAACAAACTTTTTCAATAGTTTAAGTATTGTTTGTATCGAAAAATCTAAAAAAAAAATGGTTACCAGTCTGACATGTGATTTATGCCTTGAAGTTTTCTCGAACAAACTTGGATAACAAAAATCCAATCTTGTTGCTAATTTTTAAAATTTTATAATTTTCGTAGAGTAAAATTGTATTGTAAGGATATTTAAGCATTGTCCATATCGATATCGCAATGCTTTTCAAATAAATATCGATATATTTGAACTATTTGATGCAATATTAATCTAGAATCGTTTTCATTATCTTTTCGAAAAAAAACTGCGATATGTCGCTTTGAACTATTTTTGCAGTTTTAGTACGAATTGGACTTCGATATTGGTACAAGATCTAATTCGATATCGTATAATAAAAAATTGCAACTATTTTGGATGGTGTCTGATTTTTAAAAATGTCTCTAGTGTTATATATAGCTACTCCACTGCAAATACCACAGACAAAATATTTGGCAGGATCAAAGAAGTTCGGACATTTTTTCAATTATTTCAAACAGACAAAAATCGCACCATTTTTACAAAAAAATTTCGCCTGCCGCGCTTTTAACGAAGATCAATGGAAAATTTGATTAACATTATATTTTTTAACAAATATAAAAAACGAACGATTTTTTTTCTTATGGTTCACAAATGCGACCCGCCTCATCATTTGAATTGCCAATGCGGCCCGTGAGGCCAACTGAGTTTCACATGTCTGCCCTACACTTTGGTGTGAATATTAATGTGGGGAATTTAATTGTATACCTACCTTTTAAAGTTCTTAATTATGCTGCACCTTCTTACTTTCAGAATATTATTTATATATTAAATTTCAGACAACGTATATCCCAATAATTTAAAGAATTTTATGTAAAAGTAAAAAAAAAACAAAAAACGTTGAAACATGTAGAAAAATAAATGTAGGCAGATCACGCCCACTTTTAGAACATATATAAAAATTTTAGGCTAATATTTCTTAATTTTTTTTTAATAATTTGCGAATAAAATGTCCACTATGAAAAAGAGAGAAGTAATAAGAAAATAAAATGTGGGCGTATCACGCCCATTTTTAAATCACATATTTTAAGATGAATTACAACAATACCTTTTAAATTTTATAAGTATATCTTGAATACTTTTTGAGTTATTGGTTCGTAAAGAGTTATATAAATGTGACTTGTATGGGAGGTGGGCGTGTCCGTAGATAAATTTGGCTCATTTACATTGACAAAACTAACTTTTGGCTAAAAAGTATAGAAACGAAAATTCATTGCATTCCAAGCATTATTTCTCAAAATATCGTGTATACGGACAGCAAGACAGCAAGACATATACTTTTATATACCGGACACGCCTCCTAAGGGGCGTTACAATATATGCACAAAGTTAATATACCATGTACCCTGTCATAGGTGTAGGGTATAAATACAGTCCCTATGAAACATGTTTTCTAAAAAAAATTAAACGCAATTTTTATTATAAATATCAAGACTAATTATAATATATCCATAAATGGTAATATTTTGCTACTTAAGATAATTTAAGTTAAAATAATTGAATAAAATTTAAAATAGTTTTGATTTTTTCAGACATTTTTTTAAAGTTCATTTTAGCATTTCTGCTCTAACGATAAACAAAAATAATAAATCATGGCTATACAGAGCATAGTCCAAAATAATGACAAAAATTACTAAATTTTTTCAATCGGTTCTAAATTTTAAAATATATCTAATCAACACAGCTTTCGTCGAAATATGTTAAAATTTGTAACAAAACTCATAAAATCCGAAATAATAATAATAATAGTTTGGCACTACAGTCCTATAAGAACTTCTGCCGAGCTCTCTCACCATTTTGAGCTGTGCGTGTTATATTTGTACTCAAAGTGGTGGGACCTACAGTTTATTGCCTAATCCGAACGGCGAGTGAGAGCTATTCATAGGCACTATTTTACTCTCGTAGGTTTGCCATTTACTGCCGAGAGGTAGCGCGGTATAGAAAAATGTTTCTATGAAAAAGATGTTGTTAACCGCAGTACAGACTTGAACCGGGGACATTTCGGCTCGCAGTCCAACGCACTAACCACTGAGCTACCGCGGCTACGATATATAAATTTTGATATCTCCGTTTAAAGTATACAAAACATAGTAATACAATATATTTAACAACACATTTTACAACTGAATTAGATAATTAATATTCTCTTTGAAAACTGTTTCGAGGCAAAATTATTGATATCACTACTCAACGTAGCGAAAACCAATTTTTGTCATGGACATCACATAGATAAATTCTATATAATTTGCGATTTTTCGATATTGACAGCATACTCAATTTTTTTCAATTTCGTAATATTTTTATGAAAATAGCAGTCGAATTTTCGGATTCTTTTCAGCCACTTTATAGAATTAAAAAAATCGAGTTTCTTACACAACCCGTTTTGCAGTATCTGTAGACTAATAAAATATATCGACAAATACTAATATTCCGATATGTTTTGAATAAAATATTTTGAATAAGACATTTGAATAAAAACTGGAAATATATTTTAGGGTTTGATTTTTGTTAATTTTGATATATATTTTAGGGTTAGATTTTTGTTAATACTAAAAAAAAAAAACGTTTAGATTACGGCGCATTAAATAACTCGTAAACCGCTGCTTTTGGAATGTTTGCCTTGAGGTTCCATTCGTGTCACTTACATTGCCAGTCCTACTTCCTGCCCAGTGTGGTCCTTACTTAAAGCAACATTTCGAGCATGAAATATTATGGGCCATGAATTTGCAGTTGAAGAATGCTTTAGCTGCATTGTGATACGGGGGCGGTTGAACTTTAAAATCACCCCAGAGATGGCATCGTCGTTGAGTTGTTTGTCGGCGTATTGTTCCTTCCTTCGTTCGTTTGGTGGGTCGGTGAGTCGAACGTTCGGTCGCTCACAGCCGTTTTTATATTGTCTGCTGTGTATATTTTTTTTCTTTTAATATTTTTCCTTGTGTATTGTTTTCTTGTTGCTCTTTATGCTTGTTCGAAAAATTTAAATATTTAAGAATTTATGGCTTCATTTGACTAAGTGGAATTTTCCCGACTACTTGGCGATGTTGATCGCTCGCATAATGATTGTGTGCGGTTCAATGGTTCAATACGTCGACTTTCAAAGAGTCGATATTCAATTTATTGTGCTCTTTTTATTAACTCACATTTATTTCTTCATTTATATACAGTGAAAGTACTTAAATGAACTTAAATTGTTTTGCATTTGATGTTTGGAGCGCCATCATATTAAATTTAATGCGTAATTTATGCGATTAGTGTCGATTAAACAGATTAAATCGTGCAAACATTTTTTTATGATTTATTCCATAAAATTAAGTGTTTTCCAGAAATATGCTTTCAATTATCTTATTGAATATTATTTGGAAGATTATGTAAATGATGCAAATTATCATAAGTTAAAATCGTTAAAACAAAATTTATATTACCTACTATATAGAGGAACTATTTTTTAAGCGATTCTAAATATTGAGATTCAGATGTTAAAGAATTCAGTGACTTGTTTTATTTAATGCACTTTCTTGTGACACCGCGGTTCTAAGCAAAACAAAAAAACTGTTTTTCTTCAAGAAACTTCAAAAAATTAACTCAAATTTTCAGAAAATAATAATCGTAAAAACATTATTAATGAATGGTATATATTATATATCGTTATACCGTAAACACACTTCAATATTCAAATTATCAATAGTAAATCTATTTTAGCGTTGATAGCTCAGTGGTTAGTGCGTTGGACTGCGAGCCGAAAGGTCCCCGGTTCAAGCCTGGATTGGGGCTAACAACAACAACTTTTCATAGAAACATTTTTCTATACCGCGTTACCTCTCGGCAGTAAATGGCAAACCTACGAGAGTAAACATTACCTAGGAAAAGCTCTCACCCGCCGTTCGGATTCGGCAATAAACTGTAGGTTCCACCACTTTGAGTACAAATGTAACACGCACAACTCAAAATGGTGAGAGAGCTCGGTCTAAGTTCTTGTAGGACTGTAGTGCCAAACTATTATATTATTATAAACCTATTTTAGCGTCGGTAGTTCAGAATTTAGTACATTGGACAGCGTGCCGAAAGGTCCAATGTTCAAACGTGGGCTGAGGCTAATAAGATTTTATCATAGAAAACATTTTTCTATACCACGCTACCTCTCGGCAGACATTGACAAACCTCCGAGAGTAAATAATGCACTCGGAAAAAATACTATAAATTCAATTTTTTTTTTTTTGTTAATAAAATTAGTCAATTGCATAAATTATTATTTTAATGGGTAAATACCATTAAATACTACAGAATGCTCTTAAATAAAATTGTTTTTGTGTTTATATGAAAATATTTATTGTTGTTTACTATTGAATCAATAACTGTCCTACTGAGCAATTTCAATTGTCATGGCTAATTACTATATACCGACAAATACTATAATTCCGACAGGTTTTTGAAGGATATTTGAATCTAAACTCGAAAAATATTTATTTTCTGAACTATTTTTGAACGAGTTTTTGTAAGATTTTGTAATAATAATTATTAATCCTGTCAGATATAAAATTTCTTTTTATCAAAAATTTGTAGTCCAACTTTTCATACGGAACGTCATGAATTATTCTGTGATTTATTACGAAATAAGTATAAATTAAGAAAAAAACTGTATAGCGACAAAAATATAGTTAATTCTCTCAGCTATATTTCTGAATAATTAAAAAAAATATTTTGAAAAGTTTTTTTATAAAAAGAAAATAAAATATCCCGTCCGGAATGTTCCGTTCGGAATTATTCAGTGATTTATAATGAAAAAAAGTGTACATTTTAGAAACAAAGTGTAAATTTACGAACAAAGCACATTATCTTTGCTATTTTTTAAAATAATTTATATGCTAAATTCATTGACTTTTTGAACTTTCTATAAGAACCTCGGCATTTACTTCTGTATTTGTACCGTCCGTATCGACCACTATTTAATTTATATCTTTTGATCTACAATATTTTTTACAGTTGGGTAGTACTATTTAAATACTACTCGCATAAAAAAAAAATTCAAGTAAATTCATTAATTTTCCTTTGAGATATTAAAGTTTTAAACGTACGAATGTCCCTTTCGGAAAACAAGGAAATGCCTATATGTTAAAAAATGAATCAAAAAAAAAAAATTATAATTTTTGTAGTTAGTTTAGACTATGTTCTAGATAACCATATGTTATTTTTTTGTGAATTATAAAATTTAATGTACATTGAAAAAAAAATATTCTAAAAAATCAAAATTTCCAAGTTTAGATGCAATTATCCGAATAACGTACTAGAATATTTAAATTCATTAGTATATTAAAAATAGCTAAGACAATTAAAAGAAAAATTTCATTTAAGTTTTTTTTTTGTTAAACTATTTTTTTCACAGAATTATATTTTTTTATTTAAAGTAGTGGGTCAGAACGCCTTAAAAATACTTTTGCATTTTTCCTAAAAACTTTACGTATTAGAAAAAAAAACTAAGTATGCAGTCTAACTCAACACCTGCTTCCAATAGACACTGTCCATGGCAAAAATCATCTTGGGTAGTGTTATTTTATAATTAAATCTATTTTAAAACGTTTTTATAAGCTCTTTTTCTGTTCGGTACAAAATTCGTAATTTTTTAAAATTTATTTTTGCTATTTTCGAATTCAGTTTTACAAAATATGGGCCATTCCACACCAAATCGACCAGCGGTTGGAACTCACCTTCTTCGATTTCAATGAAATTTTGGCAACTGATAAAGCGTATTGAGACATGCACTAAACAATTTTTTTTATTTTTTCCGACCACTACTTCCAGAGATACAGTGGCTCAAAGTTGGAAAAAAAGTGCAAAAAATCACTTTTGTACTGTTGTTCATATTTAAATATCTCTTGCACTAGAAATGCTAGAAACTCCGTTAATGGCTCGTTTTAAAGCTAATGGAACAAGCTTTTATAAAAATTAAGTTGTAATTTCCAAACCGTAACATAAGGCCCGTGGTCATTATCCTTGCACTTCAAAATTGTGGTCCTTAAAAAGGACCCTTTTTAAAATTCTGAAAAAAATCATAAATTTTCGTTAATTTATTGTTAATGTTCATGCAAAATTTCAAGATAGTATTTTGATTGCATCATATTTTAAAAAAATAATTTTCTAAATTTTTTTTTTTTTTTGTACAGAAAAAAAATTTTTTTTTTCTACACTAGAAGTTGTAATAATTCCGGAATATATATGTAACTCTGATTTCTAAAATGAAGTCAGTTTTATCATATTCAATCTAGTTTTTGAGATATTGATTTTGGCATATAGTTTTTACGATTTTCGAAAAATGGTATATATTTCAAAAACTAGAGATAATTTGATGAAACTGACGCCATTTTCGAAATTAGAGTTACAAATACATTGAAAAACTATTGCAAATTTTACTTTTGAAAAAAATATATTTTTTTTTAATACGAAAAATATTGATAAAATTTAGAAAATATTTTTTTAAAATATGATGCCATCAAAATACCATCTTGTAATTTTGTATGAACATTTATAATAAATTGACGAAAACTTACGATTTTTTTCAGAATTTTAAAAACGGTCCTTTTTAAGGACATCAATTTTGAAGTGCAAGGATAATGACCACGGGCCACATGTTACCGTTTGGAAATTACAACTTAATTTTTCTAAAAGCGTGTTCTATTAGCTTTAAAACGAGCCATTAACGGAGTTTCTAGCATTTCTAGTTCAAGAGATATTCAAATATAAACAACAGTACATATGTGATTTTTGGCACTTTTTTTCAAACTTTGAGCCACTGTATCTCTGGAAGTAGTAGTCGGAAAAAATAAAAAAAAAAATGTTTACTGCATGTCTCGATACTCTTTATCAGTTGCCAAAAGTTCATTAAGATCGAAAAGGTAAAATCTCAAATTTGACTTTTTTTGGTCGATTTGATGTGGAATGGCCCATATACGTTTCTCTTTTGTAAAATATTTGAGTTAGGAAGGTAATGCTTGTTTTTCAGTTTCAAGTTCGAAAATTCGTAGGTATTAATAAAAACATTGAATTTTGAAAATTCTATAATAAAGTAAAACATTAGCTCAGAAAATGTAAGATTGCTCAAAAGTAAATACTTTATTTTTATTAATAAAATCCATATTATTATTTTGCTATAATTAACGCAGCTATTTTTGTATGACAAATAGTACAAGGCTTAATTAAAATTCAAATATATATAAACGAATTTTGTAAGATACTGAATTTAATAATTTTTAATTGAAATATGTTACAATTTGAAAATTGTTTTAATTTTAATTAAAAACGATAAATCAAGCAAATGAAAATTCAAAACCAAATAACAAAGACTAATTCAATCAAATTTAAATTCAATTCAATGACAACTGCAAAATGTTGTCAAGTTGCAGTAAATTCCAGTGTCTTTTGTCTGCCGTCTGTCTGGTAACTATAAATACTATTTAAATTTATATTGATTTATTTGAAAACCTCGCATTTAACATTGTGCATATGGAATGTAGCTGCATATTTGAGTAGTATCTATTATATTTTGTAAGACAATTACAGGCAACAAAACTACAGCATATAAATCAAAATTACATTAGTTCACACACACACGTACAAACACGCACATTTTAGCAATAGTCATATGAATAATTTATTAATTGAGTTTATTTAGATATATAAATGTGTAATGTGTACTTAAGTGTATATTTTCCACAAACCTTTTATTAACTTTAATAAAGCTTTTATGATTAATATTCATATATTCTAATTTATATTCTTAATTGGGTAATATGTTCTATTGAACATTATAGGTAATAAAAAGTCAAATTATTAAGATCTATTTTTTTCTGCACTATTTTGTTTTGTAATATAACAAATTCTTTATTTGATACAAAATTGTTAATACGATTTTATTACAAAATAAATTTTAAAAAAATATAAATAGTAATCCATTTCATAATAAAAATTCTGAGTTATATTGTAATTTCAGAAATTCAACTATTTAAATAAAAAAATCTTAGTTTAAAAAAAAAAATGTATTTTAGATTGAAAAATATAATTCAAGAACAGCAGAAAACAACTTAGTTCGAAATTTAATTTTATTACTATAGACATTTGACATTTCTTTATTCAACTATAATGTAGTATAAGGGAGCTCTAAAATTTGAATTCTTCTAAAGATTTATCTACAAATAAAGCTGAGTATTCCCTTGCTTGAAAATATAAAAAATTATATCTAGTACTAATTTTAATAATCTGTTCTATCATTTTCTTTTGAGCGGTTTTTAAGTACAGCTGCTCATTTGTACACGCAATGTAAATGGTCTCAAGTGTAACACAATTACACCTAAATTTGAGACATTTGTCAATAATTGCATATTGTATTTAGGCTTCTGGCCTTAAATGACATAATGACTTTTTTTATAAATCAATTTTTAATGGAACTAGGAATATTTTGACATAATTATACGTCAGAAAAAATATAATACTGAATGGCCTTAAATCTATGAAGAACTCCATGCTATTTTATTTTGAATCATAAACGAATCTTTCAAAAAAAGTAACAGGATATCTAACTAAATACGCCATTGTTTGTGAAATATCGAAATTCTTAAGAATATATAACTTTTATTTCAGCTTTCGAAAATGTTTGTCAAATGTGATGCAACGTAATAAACAAAATACAAAATTTATTGTTTATTTTCTTATTGTGTTTAATGGGTGAATCTGTTATTTGAGGACCGCACCTCAGTTTTTATGGGGAATATATTGGCGTCGGTAGCTCAAGGTTAGTGCATTGAACTGCAGACCGAAAATTTCCAGGTTCAAGCCTGGACTGGGGCTAACAAAATCTTTATATAGAAACAACCTACGAGAGTAGAACATTGTCTATGAAATTATTAAAACTTTTATTTTAATATCTATCTATATATATCTCGTATCTCTATATATATAACTCTTGGTCCGTCTGTCAGTCTATCTATCTGTCGGTCTGTCTGTTTGTTGCAGCATCACGTCTAAACCGCTGAACCGATTTAACTGAAATTTTTCACCTGGATACTATGCAGTCCGGAGGGTGTCATAAGCTATATATGGGCGGGATTGGACAAAGGGGCGTGGTAACTCCCATACAACTTTAACTTTCAAAACGACATAACTCGGCACATACACAAGCTATGATGAAAACTCAAAAACAAAAACACAAAAACAAAAGCAAAAATCAAACACAAAAACAAAAGTAAAAGCAGAAAACTTAAGCAATAACTCAAAAACAACATAAAAATAAAAAAAGGATATAAAAAAAAATTAACCACACTAAAATTCACAACACTCAAACTCAGCACACTCAAAACCACCACACATAATTTCACCACACTAAAACTCACCACACTAAAATTCACGACACACAAATTCACCACACTCAAATGCAACACAATAAAATTCACCACACTCAAATTCACCACACTCAAATTCACCACACTAAAACTCACCACACTAAAACTCACCACACTAAAATTCACCACACTCAAATTCACCCACTTAAACTCACCACACTAAAAATTCAACACACTGAAACCCACCACAATAAAATTTACCACACTAAAACTCACCACACCAAAATTCACCACATCTGAACTCACCACACCGAATCTCACCACACTAAAACTAACCACACTATAAACTTCTACTGGGAAAAACTCTACGGGAAAGAATTCTACGGGAAGGAATTCTACGGGGAAACACAATCTTAAAAAAGTTGTTTTAGCGGAGAATTAGTTTGGGTTTGGTTACTACATTTATAAAACCAATACAAAAGTCTACAGCGAAACACGGGTCCCTGATATAAATAGTAAAAATGTTCTTTATATTAATAAAATTTCTCTATATCCTTGCATTCAAAAAATCTTTGCACGAGTCGTGTACGGGTCCAGCTAGTAGATATATAATTCTATATTATGAAATGAAAAACAAAGAATTTGAAAAAATAGTAAATACATACAAGTAAGGTCATGAAATTTATGATTGCAAATATATTATGTTTGCTGCAAACTATTTTTTTCTCTGCGTGTAGAGCTGATAGAGCAAAACGGACTTCAGTTTCGAAATCAGCCAAATATTGCCCTACAATCGTTATCAAATCTGAAAATTGTTATTTTTGCGCACTGTGCTATCAATTCAATGCCAAGACAATTATTTCCCGGACAAGTCTTCCCCCACTTTCTGGTGGGACTTATTTCCGGGGAAGATTATTCATCGAGCCAATTTAATCATATATTTCACTTTATTTTTTTAATTTTTTATGTAAAAAATATTTATATCGTCGTTGTAGAACGCAAAGTCACCAAATACATTTTAATGAAAAACTTAAATTTCGAGTTTGTTGATTAATATTATAAAAGGTAATTGATGCATTTTTAAAGTTGAAATATCAATTGATAGATTTAGGTAAAAAAAATTTAGACCATTGATTAAAAATTGACAGATATATTAAGATTTATGTAAATGAATATTTTGCATTTTGAAAATGTATTTGGTGCCTTTTGGTTCTACAACGACGATATATATATATTTTTTATAAAAAAACTTAAAAAAATAAAGAGAAATATATAATTAAATTGGCTCGATTAATAATCTTCCCCGGAAATAAGTCCCACCAGAAAGAATCGTATTGTGTGGGGGAAGACTTGTCCGGGAAATAATTGTCTTGGCATTGAATTGTTCAGATGGAATTTTTTTGTAGAAAATTGTCTCGGAAGCGTAAATATTGACCACACCTCAAATGTTATTGAATTTTAAGTAATTATAACTTTTATTTAAAATGCATTTTTTTATAAAACACTTTATTTATTTCTTTAAAAATTTAGCATTTTTATGTTTAAAAAATTTATAACAAATACTATAGTTTTTTATATACCTCGATTGTTAATTTTTTATTAAATGTATGATAAGTTTTAGCATTTATGTACATATTTTATTTGCAATGAAATACTACCAAAAATGTGCAGTCTGATATAATGAATATGTAGCAATATTTCGTATTAACAAAAATATTTAAACAGCTGAAATGAAAAAAAAAAAATAATAATAACGACGGAAATTTGTTGCTCATAAAATGTAAATCGTTTAATTTGTTTTAATTCAATGCCATTAAATAAATGTGGTCAAAAAATGTTGGATTAAAGCAAAAATAGTTACCACATTCGTAAACCAAATGTTTACAAATTAACAAAAATATGCGGTTTTTGGTTAATTCAGCATATGAACAATATTAAAAGCAATGCTTTATTATTAATAGCATTTGTAATGATTTAAATTATTTTAATGTATTATTTTTAATGGACAAAAATAATGTAATTAAATGGTTTAAGTGATGGTTTATAATTTTTGATTTTATTTAAATAAAATCAAGGGCCAATGCATTGCTGCGGACATTTTTTTATTGGTTTTTTAAATGAATTAATAAAAAATATTCTCCCTCAAAACAACTTTTATCCAAGGGAATATTCTTCACCCATAAAATTCTTCCCAGTAAAATTCATCAAAAAATAGAATTTTCTACTACTTTATTGTTCGCAGTGCGAACCACGTTCACATCACTAATAGATATTTGTATGTATAAAGGGAAATGTTAAACACAAATAAAGCAGAAAGAATATCACAGTCATGCTATACGCACGATGTATGGAAAAACAACATTACGAACTGTATTGGCAAGCACTTGTTGCGTGAACCAATGTCAAATAAGATCGGCACAACAGTACCTGTAAAACTGTGTAGTAAATTTAAAACTGTGTGTGGCTGTACAACTGTGTAGCGCCTCTAAAACTGTCGGTTGGTATAGATACTATATTAGTATATACACCAACCCAGAAAGGATTTAATTTATACTATTAAATAATTCGTATATCCAATTAATTTTATTAATATAATTTATTATTCTGTATGAATTAATCTGCCACGCCCAGTCGACCAATCCATGTAATATTACCCTATACTTATTACAGGTACAACATACATTTTGTGTCAAAATGCGATTCGGTTTAGGTTCAACATATAAATATAAACTATATAACTTCTGCTCCATGTGTTGCATAGTTTTCTTATAAAAATGTAATGTAAGGTATACAAAATTATATCAACAAATTAGGTTTCCCTTTCTCATTCGAAAATCGCCTACATTTTTAATAACATACAAAATTAGTTTAACGAAATCACCTATCCTAATCAATATTGTTTGAAAATTCTATTGTTAAAAAATAGTTTTCCCTAAACACTTAAAGCAGGGCGCGTCTAGACAAACAAAAGACGACGCTGACACACTTAAGGCCAAGTGTATCTATCGCAATCTGAAGACTTCAATCTGCACCAAACATGAGCATGCGATTTGATAATGTCAGTCGGGGGTTCATAGAATGCCATGCAAATTTCTCAAGTCACGCAACACATTATTTTTCATTTTCATAATGCAAATAATTTGCCACCACAGTTGATGTCTATAGCGTATTATAGAAAGGATAAAAATCAGTCAAGCATAAAAAAAAGTTAATAATTTTGTAGCATATTTTAAGGCGTACGCGTTGAAATAGTACTTTGCGTGTCGAGGCACTGTGTAAATGTGCGTGTGGTTCAGGCACACACACAAACAATTAACATACGCACGAACATAAGCCACGCGGTGTTTAAAATAAAGATATTTTTATACAAAACCGTAGACATTAATATATATTTGATAATAGCTTGAAATTTATAGAGGTATTTACAAAAATGTTCGATACACACAATAAATTTAATAATTTCTATGATTTTATAAAACTTACTTCGCGTTTTTGCAGGTTACAGTTTTAAAGATGAAATATATTCAAACCAATTCAAAATAAATATTCCTACAATTAGCCGCGGTAGCTCAGTGGTTAGTGCGTTGGACTGCGAGCCGAAAGGTGCCCGGTTCAAGCCTGGACTGGGGCTAACAACATCTTTTCATAGAAACATTTTTCTATACCGCGCTACCTCTCGGCAGTAAATGGCAAACCTACGAGAGTAAAACATTGCCTTTGAAAAGCTCTCACCCGCCGTTCGGATTCGGCAATAAACTGTAGGTCCCACCACTTTGAGTACAAATATAACACGCACAGCTCAAAATGGTGAGAGAGCTCGGCCTAAGTTCTTATAGGACTGTAGTATATAAATAAATGTTTAAGTTGCTCGTAAAATATTCTCATACAAATTTTGCGTAAATTTCTACTATATACCAATTTTCCACTATTTACGTATTTTACACTGTTGACACGAATACCCTTAATATGAAAAAATACGCAAACACTCACCACATATAAACTCACCACACTAAAACTCACCACACATAAACTCACCACACCTAAACTCACCACACATAAACTCACCACACTAAAACTCACCACAACAAAACTCACCACACAGAAACTCACCACACTTAAACTCACCACATTAGAACTTCTACTGGAAAAACACTACGGAGAAGAATTGTACGAGAAAGAAATCTTTATGGACTTTACGGGCACGAGTCGTGCACGGGTCCAGCTAGTAATTATATATTTTTCATTTTAGTTTTATTGAAATTAAAATTGAAATTTGTTTACAGTTTTTATGTATATATAATCTGGTTTATTCGTAATGATATTTATTATGTGTACAAAATAATATGAATACCAAAGACAATATTTTCGATGACCGAAACCGTATTTTGGAAACTGTATACCGAAACCGTTTCGTTATGAAATTTGAGACCGAAATCAGGGATAAAACTGAAACAGTTATTCGTTCGGTTTTTAATTCTTTGTTCTCAAATAAATTGATTTATACATATTTTGATAATATAAATAGTTATAATAAGTGATCATTAAACTGTACATTAAATGATATAACAAATGGTTCCTTAACATAGGATTTGAAACTTTTTAGTTATCTTCTTTCCTTTTTATTATATTAGACAATTGATTAATTTGAAAATAACGTTGAATCTGAAAAAATACCATATGATTTTGAGTGGATATGTTGTAAGTATTGACCGTAAAGAAGCGTAATCGGAAACGGAATTGGATAATTTCTTTGATTGCAACCGGAATCTGAAACGGAATCGTTCTTTTAAAAATGTTGGAACCAGAAATCGAACGGTATCCGTTCCAAAAATAATTGGAGTCGGAATTGGAACCCATCAAATTTTTTTGTTGAAACCGGAATCGGAACCTTAACCGCTATTTTCAAAATCTTGGAACCAGAATAGGAACCAGAACCGATTTTCCAAAAAGTTTTAGTCCCTAGTTGTAACATTGAAAAGTTGCAAACAGAAGTAAAAAAAAAATAGATGATCCTAAACTAACAGTTGGATTAAATACGACACATTTAATCCAGCAGTTATGTTTTCTTTTCGTAGTTAAATCTTTTAAGAGCCCTTTTTTCATGTCAACATTATTTTGAATTATAAACGTACTTCGTATATTAATTTGTAATATAGAAAACAATTCATTATTTGGTTAGCTACAAAATAATTAAATAAAAATTGCGTTATCTGTTACTTAATTTGGATATTTTACAGAACTGGAATGGTTCAAATTCTATGGGACACGTGATGTTTGCACTGAGTTAATTTTTGGAATAGCCAAAACAAACTCGACCAGAGTGAATATATAATACTTTAGTTCTAAAATGTCTGCTTATTATTTGTATTAAAAACTAAAATTAGTGTTGAACAAAAAACCACTTCAATGGAATCGAAATTATAAGTCGAGTTTGATCAGATGTTGGCCAATATATCATACATATATATATATTTCTTTTTTTTATTTATGTGCGATTCTTCAGACTGTGCGTCAGCAAACAAACCAATACTCATCGCAGACATAGGCATCCTGTTTGCATGGCCATCAAAGCAAATGCTTCCGGTAGCTTTGCTTAAAACTTCCGTTGCGTTGCAACATTTTAAGCGGGTTGCTTCATTTCTACTCTTTACTTTATTTATGACTACATTTCTATTTCTTATTTTTCTTCATATTCCTTTGCGTATTCTTATTTTTATGCTTCCTTCTACTTTCGTATGCCAGAGGCGTTGCTATTTGCTTTTATTTCAATCTCAATGGTAACATTGCCGTGCTACGAATGCCTCTGCAAATGGCAAGAACTGGTATCGTTGCCGTCCGATGTGCAAAAGACGTGCAGAAATGTTAGCTTTTTCTGTTGGTGTTATTTAATGTTTGTTGTATGTCAACACGCAAAGCTTTCACAATAATAAAAGTGATTTTTGTTGGCCACATTTTCATAAACTTTTGCTTTATCGTTTGTGTAGTGAGTGACATTGCCACGGCATTAAAAATGGGATTCAAACATTTTTTCCATTAAAAATTAAATTATTCACTATAAATGTTTCATATCAACTCTTAATATTTTTATTAAAAATTCAATTTGTCAGTTAAAATTCAATTTTTCACTAAAAATTAAAATTTTTATTACAAATTTAATTTTTCACTAAAAATTCAATTTTTCACTAAAAATTCAATTTTTCACAAATAATTAAGGTTTTCACTAAAAATTTAATTTTTCACTAAAAATTCAATTTTTCACTAAAAATTCAAATTTTCACTAAAAATTCAATTTTTCACTAAAAATTCAAATTTTTACTAAAAATTCAATTTTTCACTAAATATTCAATTTTTCACTTAAAGTTCAATTTTTCACTAAAAATTCAATTTTTCACTAAAAATTCAATTTTTCACTAAAAATTCAATTTTTCACTAAAAATTCAATTTTTCACTAAAAATTCAATTTTTCACTAAAAATTCAATTTTTCACTAAAAATTCAATTTTTCACTAAAAATTCAATTTTTCACTACAAGTTCAATTTTTGACTAAAAATTCAATTTTTCACTAAAAAAAATCAATTTTTCACTAAAAATTCAATTTTTCACTAAAAAAAATCAAATTTTCACTAAAAATTCAATTTTTCACTAAGAATTCAATTTTTCACTAAAAATTCAATTTTTCACTAAAAAATTCAATTTTTCACTAAAAATTCAATTTTTCACTAAAAATTCAATTTTTCACTAAAAATTCAATTTTTCAATATAAATACAATTTTTCACTAAAAATTCAATTTTTCACTATAAATTCAATTTTTTACTAAAAATTCAATTTTTCACTAAAAATTCAATTTTTCACTAAAAATTCAATTTTTCACTAAAAATTCAATTTTTCACTAAAAATTCAATTTTTCACTAAAAATTCAATTTTTCACTAAAAATTCAATTTTTCACTAAAAATTCAATTTGTGACTAGAAATTTAATTTTCTAATTAAAATTAATTTTGTCACAAAAACTCAAAATTCAATTTTGCATTAAAAATTAAATTGTACACCAAAAATTCTTAACTTAACTTAACTTAACTGAAATATTTTAAGAAATTATATACCTACATTTTTATAATTATATTATTCATTAAAAATTAAATTTTACTCTACAAAACAAAAATTGATTTTTCTCAAAAATGTTAACTTATTTCCATGAATATGAAAATATATATATTTTTTATAATCTAGCGTCTGGTAGTGTTTTTGTCAATTAATTTTGTTTTTATATTTAGTTCAGCTATTTGTTCTTGTTGTGCATCGTTTTCATTAATCAAAGATGTCGCGAAGCATATAACATAGGACTCATCACACAGCTTACCTTGAAATTCTAATTAATGATGTTGCTTACCCCAAATGTCAGATAAACTGATTTGCATGGAATGAAAACATTTGAATTTTTTTTAATAATTTTTGCAAAGTCGAGACATTTACTCGTTGTATATATGCAGAATTCTAGGAAATTTCGTTTTGATTTTATTTTTAAATTCGAATTTAGAAATATATTGTGTTTGCTGAAATAATTACTCTAGAAACTCTTACTCTACAAACTGTAGTATTAAGAACGGTATTTCAAAAATTTAAAAAATCATGGAAACAATGGGGTGTGTTGTGGTGAAAGGTTATTCATTAAAAAAAAATATATATATATATAAATTATTCTGTATACTAAAATTCAAAGAAACAAAAAAGTTTTCGTCAATATAAATCATATAATTCATATTTTGTTAAATGGGCTTATTCATAAATCGTCAAAATGGCATATATAGCAAATTAATAGAATTAATTGGGAATTAATATAAAATTTTATGTTGATATAATTCACATGTCTAAATTTCATACATCATACAACCATAAATTGTTGAAGTTATTAATATTAGAAAAAAGTTCAGTCATTAAAATGTTAGTAACTCCAATATTCCAAAAAACGCTATGTTCGTCTTCTCACTCGTTACTAGTTACTCAATGCACTCACTGTACTTGTAGCATTTTCAGCGCCAGTAGTGTCATTTGGTTTTTGTTTTCAAGACATTGATTGTCATGAAAAAAAAATTCTTGACACTACATTACACCAATGAAACAAATACTGCAGTGAAGTGTAGTCGCTGGAGAAGACTTCACTAAAATACTGTAGTACAGTAGACTGCCATTTCAAAATGCGCTCAGTACTGTAGAGTGCAGTAGAGCATATTATGTATATGGCACTACAAATACATTTGTGCTGTTGTCTAATATATATGATATAAATTGAGTGATGCAACATTGTAGTTAATTAAAAAAAAACGGAAAAATGGTGTGTCAATTTGAATTTTGAGGTTTTTTACAACCATAAATTGTTGAAGTTATTAATATTAGTAAAAATGTTCATTCATTAAAATGTTAGTAACTCCAATATTCCAAAAAACGCTATGTTCGTCTTCTCACTCGTTACTAGTTACTCAATGCACTCACTGTACTTGTAGCATTTTCAGCGCCAGTAGTGTCATTTGGTTTTTATTTTCAAGACATTGATTGTCATGAAAAAAAAATTCTTGACACTACATTACACCAATGAAACAAATACTGCAGTGAAGTGTAGTCGCTGGAGAAGACTTCACTATAATACTGTAGTACAGTAGACTGCCATTTCAAAATGCGCTCAGTACTGTAGAGTGCAGTAGAGCATATTATGTATATGGCACTACAAATACATTTGTGCTGTTGTCTAATATATATGATATAAATTGAGTGATGCAACATTGTAGTTAATTAAAAAAAAACGGAAAAATGGTGTGTCAATTTGAATTTTGAGGTTTTCGCCAATTCCTTTAGCGCTGACCTACAGTGCATCGTTTTGTTCTTATTTCGGGCGTTCTCTCTTTGTTGCTTGCCGATGTCCGAAGTATTTTAAAAGTAAATAATATAAACCTTTTATGAATGGTAAATACACAAATTGGTAGAATACAAATATGACGAAATGTTAATAAATTTGATATTCAAAATCAATAAACTGAGAATGAAAAAATGATTGCAATAAATTGCATTTGGTAATATGTGAAAAAATGTTGAATTTTAAAATTTTTAAGTTGCTGTGTTTAATTTGTAGAGATGTTAGTGTGAAATAGAAAAGTGTTAGTGTGTATAGAAAAATATGAATATTTTCATTAATTTCAATACATCAACTGTATTATAATTTTATGGTTTTAGCATTTTGTTAGTAAGCTACTGGGTTATATCATAGTGAAGATGTACAAACAGAATTACGTGGCACTAAATTGTAGACGATAACTCAGCAAAAACGTAGAAAAATAACTGGCATCCCAGCGGATTTCACGTGCCAACAACTAACATGGCAACACTTATTATTCAGTTCTTTTTTTTTGTTTTATTTTTCCGTTGCATCAGCCGAATCAGCACCTGGTGCTGTACGTTGAACGTGCCTGCGTCGCATTGTTACTGTGCGTCTGTGTGTGTATTGGTCCCACACCAATGAAACGACTACATTAAAAACTCGATCTTTGGCTTCGATCCACAAACACTTTGAAAAAAAATAGAAAAAAAAACCAAATGAAACCAAACTAACAAACGACGAAATGCGCTGCATGCAAATCGTGCAGGATGAACAGAGCGCCCTGTACGTGTCCTTGTGTATGTATTTGTATGTCGCGATCTCTGTGGCTTTGGCTGTGTGTGTTTGTTTTTTTTTTTTTTGCGCAAAATAAAAGTCACGTACTTTTGGCATTTCTTTTGCCAAAGTTTAGCCAACTGCTAAGCATATCGAGGGCAACAACAACCACATTAATGCCTAACATTTTTACCACCGCTAACATCCGTCTGTCACGCCCTTCTACTACGCACCTTCAATACATATATTCCACATAATAATGATACTTTTTAGGCAGAAGCAGCAATGACTTTATTTATGCATGCAACGCAGTGCGAAAGGAATATTAATAAAAAGCGATTTTTATGCGAAAGTTTTCGCTTTTCGCACAAGTCGAACGCTTTGATATAAGATTTTTTTTTATATAAAGCCATATAGGGTACAATTTATGTGTATTGTGTTAACTCGAACGTATGCCATGCATGCCTAGATTTTGATATTTTCAATTTTTACAATACTAAAATGACATCGTAATGATAACCTAGACCTATTGAAAAAAAAAAAAAACTAAATGCTTTTAGTAAACATTAATCATTAGAAACGTGTTTTGTTTATTAAAAATGTCACAACGAATGATTTGAATAAAATAATTTTGTTTACATAATTTTCAAAAATAAATAAATTATATTTGGAATTTTGGTGTGGTTCGTTGTTTTAACAGTAGAAATTTTAGTGTGGTGAGTTTTAGTGAGGTGAGTTTCATTGTGGTGAGTGTAGTCAGTTTTAGTGTGATGAGTTTTAGTGAGGTAAGTTTTAGTGTGGTGAGTTTCGGTGTGGTGAGTTTCGGTGTGATGAATTTCGGTGTGTTGAATTTCGGTGTGGTGAGCTTAAAGAATTTGTGATGGTTGATACCCTGATGTGAACTATCTTGATATCATCATAATAACTGTGGACATACACCATCTTTAAATTGTGCTTACTATGGGGGTATCACGCCTAGTGGTCAAATCCCGTCCATTTTCGGCGAGACTGTTTAGAATGGATAAAATAACGCTGACCAAAATTACATTAAATTTGCTATACCAATTTCTGATGTTTTGGGCTGTATGGGAGGTGCCACGTCCAGTCCACCAATCTCACCGAGATATAGCCTATACTCTGCCCGGACCCAACATACATATTGTGTCAAAATTTAATTCTATTCGATTGAGTGGTTTAGACGTATATTCGGAACATACATACATACATGCAAAATATTCAAAATATAAAATAATTCTGTATACTAAAATTCAAAGAACAAAAAAGTCTTCGTCAATATAAATCATATAAATCATTTTTTTTAAATGGGCATATTCATAAATCGTCAAAATGGCATATATAGGAAATTAATAGAATTAATTGGGAATTAAAATAAAATTTTATGTTGATATAATTCACTTGTCCAAATTTCATACATCATACAACCATAAATTGTTGAAGTTATTAATATTGGTAAAAATGTTCAGTTATTAAAATGTTAGTAAATCCAATATTCCAAAAAACGCAATGTTCGTCTTCTCACTTGTTACTCCTTGTTGTAAGTCATTGCACTCACTGTACTTGTAGCATTTCCAGCGCCAGTAATGTCATTTGGTTTTGGTTTTCAAGACATTGATTGTCATGAAAACAAAAATTCTTGACACTACATGACACCAATGAAACAAATACTGCAGTGAAGTGTAGTCGCTGGAGGAGACTTCACTATAATACTGTAGTACAGTAGACTGCCATTTCAAAATGCGCTCAGTACTGTAGAGTGCAGTAGAGCATATTATGTATATGGCACTACAAATACATTTGTGCCGTTGTCTAATATATATGATATAAATTGAGCGATGCAACATTGTAGTTAAACGGAAAAATGGTGTGTCAATTTGAATTTTGAGGTTTTTGCCAATTCCTTTAGCGCTGTCCTACAGTGCATCGTTTTGTTCTTATTTCGGACGTTCTACATACATACATACATGCAAAATACTCACTCGACAGTATTTAGTGCAAGACATTCAATGTCTTGAAAAACAAAACTCAATGACACTACTGTCACCGAAAATACAACAAATATAGTGCAGTGAGTGGGCGCAACGAGTATCGAGTGAGCAGGAGAACACTGAAAACAACAACAAATCTGCCGCTCGGCATTCAACGTTGGTAACGTTGATGGCTCGATTGGCAAGTGCGTTGAACTACGAGCCAAAAAGTTGTTGGTGCGTTAGACATTGAGCCGAAAGGTCTCGAGTTCGATTACAGTGACTGTCAACATCTTTTTGACAAAGAATATTTTTACGACGCTACCACTCGGCAGTCAAACCTACGAGAGTAAAACATTGCCTATGAAAAGCTCTCACCACGTCGTTCGAATTCGGCATTAAACTGTTGGTCCCACCACTTTGAGTACGAATATAACATGAAACCGAAAATCATTGTTTTTGAGTTTCGGCATTTTTTTTTTACTTTTTACGAATATAACACGGTATTTTTAATTTAGATATTTTAAATTTCGATTTATCGTACCACACCCGTCATATACAATGAGGATTTTTAGATACATTTAGAAATCACGATATATGTGTCAGAAGAACCTAATTCCGTAATTTTAAGTTTTCTTTAAATTACGAATGAATTAAAAAAGTACATGTTAAATGGAATTTTTACACGAATTGTTGCCAAGAACAAAGAAGCCACTTGTATTATTTTTGTCGGTCAGTAGTAAATGGAAATTCATTAAAATTGCTAGGGAATATCGGCAATATACCAGGAATAAATTTGTCTTCTTAGTTTAAATATTACCAGATAAATATTTAAGAATATATGATAGTAAAAATTAATAATAAATTTATAAGTTAATGATAGAGCCGAAAACATATGACGGAATTACGCATAAATGATGGTATTACGTACATTTTATTACTTTAGCAGTTGTAGATTTAATAGATTAATGAACTGACAACTGTTTAAGTGTTTGACAATTTAAATATTTCTACATATTATATTGATATTTTTCAGCGAAAGTACGGTATAATCCTCAAATTAAAAACTTTGTACGTTGCGTGTTACACTTTTACATTTATAAACACATCAATTAAGTTATTATTAGCGGTTATTAATAAATAATCGAATTTCTGAAATGTTGCTGTTTTTATCGACATTTTTGTCACGTGATTTCTCAGATGTTTTAAAAGAATTTATTAAATTATTAAAATGTTATATATAGTCAGCATATAGATGTATTTCGTTCTTGAAACCATGATTCATTGTATTGAAGAAAAATTCATAATATTGATAACTAAAAAAACATCAATGTTATGAATTCATTAACAATTTGATGTATGACCGAAGAAGTGTTTTTCAATATGATTAATGAACAAATAGATAAAATACTACATATATGCACGCTGCAAAAAAAAACCTCTCCCAAACATAATTTTGCAGTCATTACATAGATCTTTGGAGCTTTATGGAAACAAAAGTATTATTGCATTGCCAAACACAATTATAATAACAGCCAAACATATTTTTGTTTTTGTTCAAACATATTTATGTTCAGAATGTATAATATTCGGTGTTATTGCAAAGATCTATATGTTTGAATGAGAAAAACATTTTATTTACATGTAAACATATTTATGTTTATATTTAATTTTATTGTAAAAAAAAAGGAAATTTTGTGCTTCTTTACACATGTACTTGTACATCATATTGAAGAATGTTGTTCGTCCAACCAAATTTTAACCAAAATATATATTTTTCAATCATTTTGTGCTATCAAGTATTTTTTGTATGTTATTTCTTACATATTACTTGCTCGACATGCAAACATTAGTAAAATGTTTTACAAAATATATATAAATTTTATTTCTATCGACCTTCAATTTTTATTTATTTTGCACGCTCTAATTCCGTACTACAGTATCGGCAAAATATGGAAAACTAGTTTCTAATACATTGTGTAGTAATATCAAGTGTAATGAGTACATATTCATCTACAAAGTAAGTAAATGCATTAAATCTACATTTTTTCAAATAAAACACAAAAAATGTATTTAATTTAGTAGAGCACTACGTACTTCTGGTATAACAGCTGGTACCAAAATTTGATTAAAACTTCATTACTTCTTTTTTTTCAAATTCAATGATTTTAATATAGCAGCTACTTTCAGTTTTCAAACACTGCTGATGCTTCAAATTATTTTGTAGTATATATTTTGCATTCTATTATTATTCTATTGATTCCACGGACCCGGAAGAATGAAAATGGTATTACCATTGAACCATTTCAAGTACAAATGACATTTAGAGTAACGCCCGAACAAAAATATAGTTGGGTAAAATTACACAATATGATGTAGAATTAAATTTTAATACATACCTAGTTAAAAATGATTTTTAAATTTTTGCATACCATTATATATATTTATACTTCTACGAATTTTAGCATCGTTATAAAGATTAATGCACATTTTGCCACCGCTATTTTAAGACGTATTTAAAATCGTCACCGCCGACGCACGTATATCCTGGTAATTCCAACAGGCAACAATTGCTATCCAACAAAATACAACAAAAGACAGCAGCTCTTAGTCTTCGCGCACATTTTTACTATCGTGGCTCATTTACGTTGTTGTAATTAAGCTTGGAATTAAATTATAAAAAAATATGTAGAGAAAAAACTACAGACTCTACAGCAGCTGCAGCTGCAGGCAAGTACATGTTTGCCGAAAGGATGCGCTTTGACTTCAGCTGTCGCCTGCATGCGGTGTGTTTTTATGTTTGCACTTAAAATAGCGCAGCAGTCGACTCCAGTGTAAAATTAATGCATGCGATGCGGAAATTTGTGGCGCACAGTGGATTCTTCAGTGGCTGCCAAAGGCGACAGATTTTTGGGTTGTAATAAATTTCTGCTGCTGGTTGCAAAAAAAAAAAGAACAAAACATTACGCTGGTATGTTCATTTTTAAAGCATATCTTAAAGCGGATTACACGGAATATTCAAGTATATTAAATTTTTAAAATTTAAAAAAAAATATTAACATTTTTAAAAATATGATAGCAATTTAAACTAAACGAAACTATATCGTCGTTCTACAAGTAAAAGCAACATTTTGAAAATTGCAATAATTGTTTTACAAAAAGCATTTTATAACTAACGGCTGTCTAATGAACATTGACAAAAATAAAAATGAACTTGAGCTATTCCATTTAAAATAAACGAAAAAAAAAACAAAATAAACATTTTAGACAGTTTTAACTTTTCGAGATTTGGTTTATAAAAAATATGTTTTCTTTCAAAAATATTGAAAAAAAAAAATGTTCGTACACGTACACTAAAAATAAAAAGTCTGTGGCAGTAGCAAAAAGGGTTGCTAAAATAGCAAAAATGTTTGCTGAAAAGATGAAAGCGTCAGATTTTGCTGAAACTTTTCTTATGCAGACTAATTTTTAAACTACAACTCAAAAAAAAAAAATTCTGTATTTTATTTCTTTTTTTTTCGTATTTCTTATATACTTTTACTTATTTATTTATATATTAAAATTTTAAATTATTTCATTCTTCTTTATTTTAAATTTTCCTCTCATGTATTCACAAATCACTATTTTACTACTTAATGTGTGCATTATTATTGCGTAGAAGAAATATTAAATAAACATGTTTTCGAAAAATAGTCTGCGAATGATAGACGCATTAGCTGCTGCATGCAAAAATGTCTCGTGACTATGGCGCCGTCCAGCAGGCTTCGGAATTGAGCGCTCGGAAACAAAGCGCCATCTGTTCGTGCCGCGCAACAGTAATTAGCGCACTGCTGTTCAGGGAGAAACACGAGCCAACCGAATTTTGTCTGCGATGTCACTCGTTTATTGTTGCGAGCGCTAGATTTGAGATTTTATTCATGCTCTGGAGCGAGCTTTACGAAGCCTCCCATCTAGTGTATCTAGCGACGTGCACACAATTGACACTATCACGATCTTCATCAATAGCAGAACTAAGATTTCAGGCAAACAATTCGCTATTGCAAAAAAAGTATGCTGTAAACTGTAAATGCAATTTAAAGTTAGCTTAAATTTCGCATTCAGAGATTGCTATTAATAGCAAACTTTTTATTTTGAGTATACGTACTAGAGAAAAAATTTCATATCATTTTTGCTTTCATAGGAAAAATTGTTTTTAATATCACATTTGCATTTATAACTCAGGAACCAAAAAGAAAACACCTATGAAATTTAACACAAATGGTAAAAAGAAAAGAAGCCATCACATATATATATATACATATATATATATATATATATATATATATATATATATATATATATATATATATATATATATATATATATATATATTGTTACGATTATTCAGTCTACGGAAAACTGTTCTACGAGTTCGTATCGCTGCATTGTGTACAAAATAAAAACACTCTTATGTTTGGTTTAAATTATAACAATTAACTTTATTAATTCACTTTAATAAACAACTTTACTAATAACAAATTCTAACAACTGCTGCATGTCCACAATTTAACTTGACATTTATCACTCGAGATGTGCTCGCCCACTTTACAATCACTACTGAAGTGCTGTACCTCAGTTGCGGCTCCCTTATATACTTCATGCATCAGTTCGACACGTTTCGAGAACTTTCCACTCGTTTCGTGATGACGCATGCTATTGGCATCTCATTCGCACTCATGTGTTTTAATGTGCAGATCTTCCATCTCTTTCTCGCACATAGCTCATTACGCTGAATGATCTTCCGTCTCTTTCTAACACATTGCTTAGTGCGCTGAATTGTCTTGCGTCTCATTTATTATTGTTGAATGCTTGCACAGTTGGGTAAATTATCTCTTTTCGTAACAATATGAATATTTATAAAATATGTGTTTTTCTTTAAATATCTTCCCAAAATTTATATAATGTGTTAAAAACCTTGAAAAGAAAATTAGTTATGTCATATTATAGTACATCTTAATACATTTCAAATATTTCTTTAATTGACCTTTTAAAGGGTGTTTTTTAAAGGTTCAAAATTTGATTTGGTAACACTGCTTTATATGACAACTGATTTAACAGTTGATTGCTGTTTGTCGTTTTATTTGATTTGCCATTTCATCATGGATAGTTCTACATGTGAGCAACGCTTGAATATTAAATATAAAATTATTTCATGGTAAAAATGTTTGTGTAGAAGTGAAATTAATAGATTTGCTTTATTCAATAATAAAAATTTGCGAGGCAGATATAAATTACAGATAATTTTAAATTTAATATCAAATTTTAAACAAAGTTTTTTATTATTTTAATGATTTTACATTTCACAAAAAATCAATTTGAATACAAGAATTAATAATTTGACTTAATATTTGTTCAAAATATTTCTTTTTAATTGGAAATTTAATCTCACTTAAAATAAATTATTGAATTATTTGTGGTTTTTTTTTATTTTAAGCGAAACATTTAATTGTTAGTGAAAAATTGTTTTATTAATGAAAAACTAAATTTGTAGTAACAATTAAACTTTAAACTAAAACAAATTCTTGCCCAAAACAAAATTTCGCTCAAAAATCGTAATTTTCAAAAACTGACTACGCAGATTTACTAAATTTAAAAAGAGCTATTTTCTATGTGTATTTTAACGAAATATATTTTTTCAATTTTTAACAAAAAAAAAAAAACCTGAATACATTTCATTTTTCCATACGGTGAAAATTGAAAAAAAAAATCAAAATGGTCCACTCGTAACAAGATATATATCAAATTGAAAAAATAAAAAGAATTTGAAAAAAAAATCCTTACAGTGAAAATCGAAACAAATAAAAAAAATAAAATAAAAAAAAAATTATAAGAACAAAAACGAAACATTTATATAAAATTTTTAAAAATACAATTTGAGTTTATATTGAAAAATTAAATTTTTAGTAAAAATTTTTTTTTTTTTTAGAAATTATGTTTAAAATGTGTCCGTCTTACAGTTTGAATTTCAACGAAATCTATTTTTTTCAAACTTTTTTTTTTTATTTTTTTCAAACACTTGATTTTTTTTATGCGGTATAAATTAAAAAAAAAAATCAAAATGGTCTGATCGTAACAAGATATATGTCAAATTGAAGGGAATTAAAAAAATAATAAGAATTTGAAAAAAAATCCTTAAGGTGATTATCGATATAAAAAAATTAAAATAAGAATAAAAACAAAAACAAAAAAATTCAAATACAATTTTTTAAAATACACTTGATTTTTCCATACGGTGAAAAATCGAAAGAACAAAATTTAAAAAGGTCCGATCGTAACGAGATATTATCAAATTAAAGGTAATTAAAAAATAAATTATTTTTTAGTGAAAAATTGAATTTTTAGTGAAAAATTGAATTTTTAGTGAAAAATTGAATTTTTAGTGAAAATTTGAATTTTTAGTGAAAAATTGAATTTTTAGTGAAAATTTGAATTTTTAGTGAAAATTTGAATTTTTAGTGAAAATTTGAATTTTTAGTGAAAAATTGAATTTTTAGTGAAAAATTGAATTTTTAGTGAAAAATTGAATTTTTAGTGAAAAATTGAATTTTTAGTGAAAAATTAAATTTTTAGTGAAAAATTGAATTTTTAGTGAAAAATTGAATTTTTAGTGAAAAATTGAATTTTTAGTGAAAAATTGAATTTTTAGAGAAAAATTGAATTTTTAGTGAAAAATAGAATTTTTAGTGAACAATTTAATTTTAAGTGAAAAATTTAATTTGTAGTGAAAAATAGAATTTTTAGTGAAAATTTGAATTTTTAGTGAAAATTTGAATTTTTAGTGAAAATTTGAATTTTTAGTGAAAATTTGAATTTTTAGTGAAAATTTGAATTTTTAGTGAAAATTTGAATTTTTAGTGAAAAATTGAATTTTTAGTGAAAAATTGAATTTTTAGTGAAAAATTGAATTTTTAGTGAAAAATTGAATTTTTAGTGAAAAATTTAATTTTTAGTGAAAAATTGAATTTTTAGTGAAAAATTTAATTTTTAGTGAAGAATTGAATTTTTAGTGAAAAATTTAATTTTTAGTGAAAAATTGAATTTTTAGTGAAAAATTGAATTTTTAGTGAAAAATTGAATTTTTAGTGAAAAATTGAATTTTTAGTGAAAAATTGAATTTTTAGTGAAAAATTGAATTTATAGTGAAAAATTGAATATTTAGTGAAAAATTGAATTTTTAGTGAAAAATTGAATTTTTAGTGAAAAATTGAATATTTAGTGAAAAATTGAATTTTTAGTGAAAAATTGAATTTTTAGTGAAAAAATTGAATTTTTAGTGAAAAATTGAATTTTTAGTGAAAAATTGAATTTTTAGTGAAAAATTGAATTTATAGTGAAAAATTGAATATTTAGTGAAAAATTGAATTTTTAGTGAAAAATTGAATTTTTAGTGAAAAAATTGAATTTTTAGTGAAAAAATTGAATTTTTAGTGAAAAAATTGAATTTTTAGTGAAAAAATTGAATTTTTAGTGAAAAAATTGAATTTTTAGTGAAAAAATTGAATTTTTAGTGAAAAAATTGAATTTTTAGTGAAAAAATTGAATTTTTAGTGAAAATTTGAATTTTTAGTGAAAATTTGAATTTTTAGTGAAAATTTGAATTTTTAGTGAAAATTTGAATTTTTAGTGAAAAATTGAAAAAACGAAATCGGGTGGTGATGCTGATCAAGATACTTTTCCATACCGAACACGCCTCCTAAGGGGCGTTACAATATATGCACAAAGTTAAGATACCCTGTACCTTATAGGTGTAGGGTATAAAAATAATAAGAATTTGGAAAAATTAGCTTACGGTGAAAATCGGAAGTTATAAAAAATGGTCCGTAAAAGTGTAAACATGATCCGATCTTAACAAAATATACATAAAAGGAAAGGAGTTAAAAAAATAATAAGAAATTTGAAAAAAATCCATATGGTGAAAATCGAAAATTTTATTTAAATTTAAAAAAAAATACAAAAAAATTTAAATACATTTTTTAAAAATACAATTTAAGTTTATATTGAAAATTTAAATTTTTAATAAAAAATGATTTCTTTTTAAGAAATTGATTTTAAAATGTAATTTTCGTAAATTTCAAAAACTGAGTTTTACTAGATTTAAAAAGTACTAAATATTGTCGATGGAAAGTAGAAATCAGTATCGTTCCAATGATATATCATATCGTCACTGTCATGCCAAAGGGGCGAATGTGCATTTTTAAAAATGTTGGGAAATCAAATTTTAAAGTTTTAAGTGCTTTAAAAATTAGAAAATTTTAGTTTTTTTTTCAATTTTTTTTGTTATTTTGGTTTATTCATGAATTATTACAACGTATATAAAATATCTTTGGATTCGGACAATTTACTGAATTATAAATACGAATTTTGTGAGGCTATATCCTGACCAAAACGCAAATATTTTTGTTTTTTATGCTATAACTTTTTATTAGCTCAAAATAAAATAGTGATGTAAAGGAATTAATTGTTTGGTTTTAAAGCACCTATCTATTGGCATCATTATTTAAAAATATTTTGCCAAACATTAATTTGCCATTTGTTATTTGAAGGAACATTTTTTTTGGCAAATTTAAATAATGATGCCAATCGATAGGTGCGTTAAAAACAGACAACTAATACCTTTAAACTACTATTTCATCTTGCACGAATAAAAAGCTATAGCAAAAAAACGAGGAAATTGGAAAAATTGAAAATCTTGTCATGCCAAAAGGGCGAATCTTTCCTTTTTCGCCATAACTATTTATTGGTACGAGATAAAATAGTAGTGTGAAGGCATTTATTGTTTGTTTTTAAAGCACCTATCGATCTGCATCATTACTTAAAAATATTTTATTGCAAATAACAAAAATTCGAAAAATTGAAAATCTTGTCATGCCAAAAGGGCGAATCTTTCCTTTTTCGCCATAACTATTTAAAGCACCTGCATCATTGCCATTTGTTATTTGCAGGAAAAAATGTTTGGCAAAATATTTTTCAGTAATGATGCAGTTCGATAGGTGCTTTAAAAACAAACAATAATTGCCTTCACACTACTATTTTATCTCGTACCAATAAATAGTTATGGCGAAAAAGGAAAGATTCGCCCTTTTGGCATGACAAGATTTTTAATTTTTCAAATTCGCCCTTTTGGTTTTGACTTTTGTGGCTAGATATATCCAACAAAACGACACGCGATTTTAGCACAGTATACTTGAGGAAAAACTACATTCAAAAATGTAAAAAAACGCAAATGTCAAAAATTGCACATTCGCCCCTTTGGCATGATAGTGACGATATCATTTTTAATTAAATTACTGTGACAGTTCTATAACAGAAAAATTAAAAAAAAAGAGTTTTTTCTAAATTTTCCAATCTATCACAAACATCTTATAAATTTCAATACAAATTCGTATAAATCAGAATTATACATTTTGTTTAAACCAACTTTATGATTTTTTAACTATTTTTTAATTTTTTAAGCCACCTTATTTCGGGTATCATTTGTGCAAGATAGACACAGATTTTGAATATATCTCAGTTTAGCAGGGTATAACATTTGTACCAAATTGTAAATGATTGGTGAGTGAAAATCCATTCTTTGTTTAGAAATATTTTTACCCAGATGTAAATCATTTAAGTGGCAATTCAATTTTTGCACATTTGTCTCTTGACTTGTTGTATTTTTTACTTAATAAATATTAAATATTAAATGTGCTTTAAGGTTTAAAGTATGTTCGTGTAAAATTTCAATATACTTCTCACTCACTCACAAAATACTCATTTCTGCGATATATACTAGGAATTGAGTGCACCAGTGCGTATGAGCAACATTTTTAATTTGTACTCAGTATGCAAACGACGGCCTGCAGTCTACTACTGGCGGTGACTGCCTGTAGCTCATAACAAATATATATTTCAGTGATACTCACACACACACACTCACACACACATGTGCTAATAACGTTGTGTGTTTTCAGTGTGACCACAAATCTATTGGTTTGCTTTTAAATGCCGACAATGCAGTATCTAAATTGCGTTGCAGCCATTGATATTGCGCAATATATTTATGTGGCTGCTGCTATGATTGCTGTTATTGTTGTTATGGTTTGTATATTGTTGCTTGGCCTGCAGTTCAACCCATTTCAGCTAAATCTAAAAATATTCAAAACATCACATTTCACAAACGTACTACAATAACAAAACAATAAGCACAACAAAAACATATAAATGGGCAGAAGAAAAAAAAAAGAACACAAAAATACACTTATATAAAATAGAATTAAATAAAAGCAATTTCAAATGCTATCGACGCAGCGATTTTGCAACATTTGTGGCGATGACAACCAACGATACGCTTGTGTGTCATTTGTTGGTTTTATTGTCGTGTATTATTGATTATTTTTTTTATTTTATTTAAAATTTTATATTTCATTGTTTACCGTTAGTTAAATTTAAGTTTTTTTATTCTATACAAATTGCCATTCCGAAGTTATAATGTCATACATACGTAAGAATTCATGTGAATATATGAAAATTTAATTTCGGGTAGACGAAATGTATGTGGCATAATTTTTTTTAACAACAAGTCTGAAATTGAGCTGTTTTAATGCAAAAGGTTAGATCATGAAGCAGTCCTTTCAAAAGTATTAAAAAAAATATTCGAATGTACTTTTTTGAGGGAAAATCATAACGTTTTTCACTTTTTCCCAGGCTCCTCAATAAGAGCGCTACAAAAGTTTTTTTCAAGGGTTTTTCAACAGGGACGCTACAAAAGTAGAGCGACAGGGGCAGCAAACAACGACATATTTCTTGCCGCGCTTTTGACATTTCTCTTTAGTAAGGTTTACCATTTCATAATGGAAAGATATACGAATTCGAATTTCGGAAAGAGGGGCAAGAAATATGACGTCGTTTGCTGTTCCTGTCGCTCTACTTTTGTAGCGTCCCTGTTGAAAAAAAACTTTTGTAGCGCTCTTATTGAGGAGCTTGGGAAAAAGTGAAACACGTTTTGATTTTTCTCCAAAAAAGTACATTCGAATATTTTTTTTAATACTTTTGAAAGGACTGCTTCATGATCTAACTTTTGCATTAAAACAGCTCAATTTCGGAATTGTTGAAAAAAGTTTTGGGTAAAGTGGGAAACTTAAAATTTTTACCAAACTGCTTTTTAGTCTTTCCTTTTCATATTTTGTTTTTTTTTCATCACAAACTCAAATGTTTAAGACTAAAAAAGTAATAATAGTGTATTGAAAAAAAAAAAAAATGATAATGCAAGAAAAAATAAGAAAAAGTTAAGAAAATACGTACAAAATGTGCATTTACTACTACCCTAGTAGAAATTTGCCCGATGCGCCTTCAGGAAATGATCGGGTTTTCGTTGGGTAAGCCCTATTAGAGAAAATATGATCATTGCCTTTGCATGCCCTTATCATACTTACCATAGTAGGGTTTACATTATCCAAATAGTCAATGTTCCCGATCATAGCTACATTATTTGTTCCGCATAACGAAATTAACATCAGTCAATGATCGAGATTTAATGAGAGAAACCATATTATGCTCGGGCTCTGAAATGGCAATTGTCGAGTAAATAAAAAAAATGGGGTATTGCCCGATCAGTACATGATCAGGACACTGCGTTACAAGGACATTATGGGCCTCGTCATATCCCGATCATCGCAAATAATGACATGATCACTTCATGACCATGGCCCTACCAAAATTTCTACTAGGGTAGTCAGAATGTTCTGAGTGGCAATGGATTACAAGTTCGAAAATTTCAAGAATACAGGACATTTGCAGTTATGATAGTTCACTGAATTGTTAAAATTTAAATTCTTCGGAATTATATTCAAGCAAAATGTGCAATATTCCTCTTTCTTACTGCTTTAATTTTTTTGTTCTTGCTAAAGGTTTGATTCTCGGCTTTTTCTCCAATTCAGTTCTTATTTTAGTTGTAGTTAAAACTTTGCTTTTCATTGTCTGGCCAAGATTGAGATTTTTTCTTGGTTATACCAATTATAAAATTCAAATAACACAATATTTTACTGAAATTTCAACAACCATTTCTGTATTTACGTTTCCCACTTTACCCCAGAATGTGTTTCCCACTTTACCACAAAATACCGCAATTTTATCATAAGTTAGCACCATTTACGAAATGTTAAATTTTTGGCAAAATCTGTTTGTATTTGAAATAATATAAAACATCCGATCATTTTAAACTTTTTGATAACACTATAAAAAAAAATTTCAAAAATTTTTTTTTTTCACTTCTTCTCAAAATGCAATAAAATAGTATTAATTTGATTATAACTATGATTGAAAAAGTTGTTGCCATATTAAGAAGTACTTGACAATTGTTTTTATTTTTCTAAGTGCTAAAACATGTTCAAAAATTGCATTTTCCTACATTACCCTATGTCCCACTTTACCCCAGGTGCTCCTATATATTTTTTCGAATTAAAAATGGTTCACTTAAGTTATGTACATCTATTATATCAAACTCGCTCGTCTCCATAAACAAAATTTTATAGTCACTTGTAGATCCTACAAACACAAAAAGAGGCCTCTATGTCGAATATTAAAATATTAAAAACTTTATTTTATTTATGAAAAAATTAAATATTAAAAGAAAATAATGAATTTTTAAACAAATATCATTGTTCTACAAATGCTATTAAAATTGGTGTGTTGAATTTTTGATATTTCGAAATATTTAAAGTGGTTATTAATATTAAAAGTAGTCACAACATACAATCTTTGAATTATTTGTGAATTTATGAATAGAGAATCTGTAATAAATGTCATTTGTCTGCAGGGTAACTATTTCAACTCTTGCTCTGCTTAATACATCAGTCTGGCTGTTGCTCTACTTTATCATTTTAAGTTTCTCGAATCCTTCTACTCGCTTAATTATGTCTGTCTGTCTATTGTGTCGTGTTCTGTTGTCAGTTTTGTATCCTTCAGCAGTTGCTGCAACATGATCTTCAATTTTATTTAGAGCCAGAACTATGTCCATCCACTCTTACATCTTTGTCTATACTGCTTCTTTCCAATACTCCCAACATCTACACATTTGGTCACATTTTGTCATCATCATCATCTTCTTGACTGTGTTCCCATATATAACATAATTCTCCCTCTTTTTATTGTCACAATAGTATGCTGCGCCGTGTGTGTCCTGCAGTTGCTGCCCTTGCTCTCAATTCTTGTTTTTGCAGTTTATTGCAAAATCGATTTTTCTATTTCCGTTCTTCTGCAGCTCCTTTTGTTGTTCTGTATATATTTCTTTTTCTATTTGGCTGTCATCATCGTTGTCCTTAATTTCAATTGTTGTGCAATGTGTGCTCTTGCTTTGTAGCTACAATTTATTCTTATGTCCTTTAGCAGTGTCCTTTTTCTGTTTGGTTTTATTAGTTTTTTGTTTTTTTGTTGTTGTTCGCAATAACAACTTCAAGTGCGTAGGTCTTGTACAATGTTTTTCTATTTGTCTTTTCTATTTTATTTGTTTGGTTTTTTTATTACATTTCTTCCAGTTATTGTTGCTATTTGTCAATTTTATTTACTTATTTAGATTTCTCCTGCAGTTGTAGCAGTTCATTATTATAAAGGTCAGCTGAAATTAACATTGATTAAATAAAATTGTTGCTCTACTAGGTTCTTTTTAGTATAGAAAATGCTATACAATTATTTTTAAAATTTGAGCTCTTTGACGCATACTGTATGAAGGCGTGCCTAGACATTCCATAAAAACATCAAGCTCAACCTACGCAACATTTTTATGTATATCACAAGACGACCGTAAACAAAGATCCGCGAATTCCATAAAATCCGCTTGTAAAAGGCTTCAAGGGACAAAAGAATGTCGTAGGTGAAAAAAACTGTTTTTGTCAAACAGTAAACAAACAAAAAAAAGCAGCCTCTGAAAAATACTTCGTAAGGATGTGACTTAAATTTGTCTTTAAACCGTTTAATTTCAGTGCATCAATCAAAATTGTTGGCCACAAAGTGTGGCAAAGTGTGATTGTTTGACAGACGTTGGAGCATCAGTCAGTTAGGCAGCCAATCTGCCGATAACAAAATATATCGCAAGCATATTAATCATTTGATCAATCAATCAATCAATCAGGCAAACGCACAGGGCACAAGAACATCGAAGGCGTTGAAAACTTACACAGCGGAAATTCGAAACCACACAATTGATTTGAGGGCAACAATTTTGCTGCAGAACCGTAGCATAAAATGTAACAAAGGGACAGATTGAAAAACACACGCACAGACTGTAAACACAACAGTCGAGTCCTGCAAAAATTTCAATAAATATGCGTTGCTCGTTGCTTGGTTGTGGCATTCATTGGAAATCGATACCATTTTAATATGTTAATGAGCCGCATGGAAGGGTCTGAATAGGCGCAACAGAACAACAAACAAACCAAACATAAATAAACAGGAGAGCAGATGATGAGCAGCAGGAAATAGAAGTTGAATAAATAAAAAAAAAATTATAATAGACGAGTCAAGTGCTTTAATAATTAGTAAATTTTTTATTTTTAAATTTTTTTTCTTATTTTTGTATTTTATAATATAACTCTTTATTTACGCAACATAAAAAAGTGATGTAGAGGCATTAATTGTTTGTTTTTAAAGTACCTATCGGCATCATTATTTTAAAATAATTTTTTTGAATTTTTATTACTACAACAATGTTTGGCAATTTATTTTTAAATAATGATAGGTGTTTGGAAAACAAACAATTAATGCCTTAACATCATTATTTTATTTAGCACCAATAAAGAGTTATAGCAAAAAAACGAAGACATTTGAAAAATTTAAAATCTGGTGATGCCAAAAGGGCGAATCTTTTCGTTTTTTTGCTATAACTCTATATTGGTGCAAAATAAAGTAGTTACGTAAAGGCATTAATTGGTTTATTTCAAAGCATCTATCGATTGGCATCATTATTTAAACATAATTTTTCAAATATTTTTTTTGCATGTAATAAAAATTAAAAAAAAATATTTTAAAATAATGATGCCAATTGAGAGGTGCTTTAAAAACAAACAATTAACGCTGTCATACCCCTATTTTAACTTATACCAATAAAAAGTTATGGCAAAAAAACGAAAAAATTCTCCCTTTTGGCATTGACAAGATTTTCAATTATTCGAATTCGCCCTTTTGGTTTTGTCTTTTTTTTATCTAGAAATATCCAACAAAACCACACACCATTTTGGCATAGCATACTTGAAGAAAAACTACATCCCAATGTAAAAAACCGCAAATGTCAAAAATTACACATTTGCCATGATAGTAACGATATGTAATATCTCTGGAACTATAAAATTAAAGTTCCAGAACTGGTTCAAATTGAATACAAATAAATGTACAGAAAATACATAAATGAAGAAAACTTTGATAATGCACAGTGTGTAAATTAAAGACACCGACAGATGTTGACAGAGGCATTGATAAAATAATCTACAATTTAATGACGTTAATTGCAAAGAAGCAAGTAACTTGGACCTCATTTCCACATCTACATTAAAATCTACAAGTGAACTTGAAGCCTGTTTGTCTAGATACTTAAAGTGTTATGTAGAGAAAAAGTAAGAAATGCCGCTACGGTCTGTCTGCGTACTGTCAATGTGCTGCAAAAAATAAACATGAGTTATTTGCTTTTCTCTCATTCAAAGGATGACCAAAGGATGGCACAGACCGATATATATGGTTGCTCCAACCACTGCAGAACCTTTTTTGGTTTTTCATGCAATCAACTTAATTAGTTATGAGAATTGTAGAGAAATATTTTGGTTTTTGTTGTCGTTGTTGCAGCAGCAATTATTAATGTGCTCATTTTGTTGATGGCAGTAAAATTAGTTATTTTGCGGCACACAAATTGATAGGCATCATAATTAAAAAGGCATTAGTTTAGGCCACTGTTATTTTGGTGTGGTTTGTGAGAGAAAGTCTGATTTGCTGCAAAAATAGTACTAATGATAAATATAAAATATAAACAATCGAATTGGGAACACAAAAAAATGTTGTTCGAATTTAGCCGTTCGACATGTTTTATATGTAAAATCAATAGGAAATATTAATGAACGGAAAAATTCCGAGAGAGTATTACAAAAGAAAAAGTAATATATGTTTATTTTTTTTATATTAGGTAATGTTTAGAATTGTGTTGCAATTTATGAAAATTATTATGTTAAGATTATTATGCATTTTGATTGGCATCAAACAATTATTGTTATGATTTTTTTTCCGCATAAACATTCATTCTGAGATACAAAATTCATTAAATAATGAAAGTTGAATATGTGCTATTTGCTTAATTTGTGTTATATATGGTTTTCTTCTTCAGTGAATGTGGTGCGAACAAAATCTCGTAAAAATATTTATACAGCATGGGAAAATAACATTTTTACTTTCAGTTATTTTTTCATTGTTTGTCTGAGTTATTTCTATGTTGTTGTTCGTTGTTTTTTCTATTCAACACACATTTTATACGTTTATTTGCGCAGCTATTAAGACATCATCATAAACATGACGATACAATAAATAACATAATGATCGTGTCAAAAATATGGGCCATGCGTAAACAAAACAAACATTTGCACACACTGACAGCAGCTCATACGTCCTGAAGTACTGAAGAGTTTGACAATTACAATAATGACAGATGCACCATAAAATATAATAACACCGAGTGGCTGTCATAAATATGTAGCTGCTGTTTTATTTTGCGCATTTTGTTGATATTTTTTTATGTTTTTTTGTTTTTATTATTGCTTTTGTTTTTAGGTCATAAAGAACTTGCAGTACTTACTGTCTACACCCACTGGAATACACGGTATATTAAGTTGGTGTAGATAATGTAAATGCCTCTTAAAAGGCGTAACAAGTATGAAAAAGTATTTATTCATTAATGTCCATCTATCTGCTTGGTCATAAAAATATACTGAACTGGAAGCGATCAAAAACGGAATTTTTCTTTTAATTATCAAGACTAACTTTAATATACTTTTAAAAGCTAACACTTGAATACATTTTTTAGTCAATTAGATCTAAACACGGCAAATTTAGTTTTTTTTAGACTATTTTTTTAATTTTTTTATGATTATTCGGAGCATAGACCACACTAACTATCAAAATTAAGTACTAACTTTTTTTCTAATTGATTTACTTTTTAAAATATGCACTGTAAATATAGTTTTGATACCCCGTTATATAATCAATTTTCAATAAAAATAATTATGCCTTTAAATTAAAAATATCACTACTTTATAACTACAGTATTCTTATTCGTATTCTGTACTGCATTTTTCCCTATTACGTAGACTTTTTGAGATGAATTGTAGCTAATACAGCTATTTTTAGTAGTTTATATATAAAATATATAAGCATTTTAAACTTGTACCGCAACTGAGGTGTACATTTACTTCTGATGCTTTTTAGGATGCTGTTTAACTTTTAGGAGAAAGATTAACAACCAAAAATCACATAAAACATTACTTGATAAATCACTAAATCTCGCATAAAAATTCATAATAATATTCAGAAAACGTAGTTTTTTTTTATTGTTTACAAACTTTTTTTTTCATTTTATCGAATTTATTAATAAACATTGAAATATTGGTTTGCTTCATACACCATTGATCCAGTTTTGAGAAACATTAACATTAATTCGAAATATTTATATATAAATCATATATATTCTAACCAGTCGTGTGTAACAAGAACTTCAAATATTCTATCCTATTATTAATATACACAGAAGAAAAAAAATTCTTCAATATGATGAATTTATTCATAAATATTATGAATTTTTCACCAACTACTAGATTCATCATGTAGCCGCGGTAGCTGAGTGGTTAGTGCGTTGGACTGCGAGCCAAAAGGTCCCGGTTCAAGCCTGGACTGGGGCTAACAACATCTTTTCATAGAAACATTTTTCTATACCGCGCTACTTCTCGGCAGTAAATGGCAAACCTACGAGAGTAAAACATTGCCTATGAAAAGCTCTCACCCGCCGTTCGGATTCGGCAATAAACTGTAGGTCCCACCACTTTGAGTACAAATATAACACGCACAGCTTAAAATGGTGAGAGAGCTCGGCCGAAGTTCTTATAGGACTGTAGTGCCAAACTATTATTATTACTAGATTCATCATATTGATACCACCGTTCATTAAATGACATATTAATGAATGTATTCATTATATATATGAAGAAAATATACAATACAATGAATTTGAATTGTCATATTGATGAATTTGTTCATAAAATTTAAAAAAAAAACAAATTTTTTTATAAATTAATTCGAAAAAAAATTGTTGTGAAAATTTTATTTAAAAAAAAAAAATAAAAAAAAAAATTCGAAAAAAAATTCGAAAAAAATTCGAAAAAAATTATGTTTTTGAAAAAAATAATTTGTTCGAAAAAAAAATTTATTCGAAAAATAAAAATTTCGAAAAAAAAACTTTTCGAAAAAAAATTTGAAAAAAAAGTTTTTTTTTTTTTTAACATTTTATTAATAAAAAATAGTAATTATAATATTAATAATAAATTTATATTAATTAAATTAATAATAATATAATACATTATAAAACACTTTACTAATTTATGCATGTGGAGCAAGCATTATATAAGAAATAACATACAAGAACTACTTGAGAAGTACGGCAAAAAATGAACGAAAAATAAATATTTTGATAGAAATTTGGTTTAATGAACAGCGTTCTTCAAATGATGAACATATATGTTGTATTTTATATTTTGGTTCATTAATATAATAAAACGTATTCTTCACATACAGTTCATCATATTGAAGAACACTTTTTCGACAGTTACCAAGCGTTCTTCATATTTATGACAGCATTCATAACAATTATGGCGTTAGTCATTAATAATATGAATGGCTCTTTAATACAATGAATCATGGTTTGAAGAACGGAATTCATCAATATGATGTAAATTTTTTTATGTGTAAAATATCGTCGTGGTAAAGGGTTTTTCAACAGGGACGCTACAAAAGTAGAGTAGATAGGGACAGCAAACGACGTCATATTTCTTGCCGCTCTTTTGACATTTCTCTTCAGTAAGGTTTGCATTTCCTGATGAAAAGATATACGAATTCGAATTTCGGTAGTAAATTTTAATAATTTCGACTCGTTGTTGGCTCGTATATCTTTCCATCATGAAATGGCAAACCTTACTGAAGAGAAATGTCAAAAGAGCGGCGAGAAATTTAGCGTCGTTTACTGGCCCTGTCGCTCTACTTTTGTAGGGTCCATGTTGAAAAACCCTTGAAAAACCTTTTGTAGCGCTCTTATTGAAAAACCCTTTAGAACTAAAAGTCACCAAGTACATTTTTATGAAAATCTTAAATTTTAACTTTATTGGTAATTATTACAAAAAGTAATTAATACATTTTTAAAGTTGAAATACCAATTGATAGATTTACATTTTCTTATTATTTGGAACAAAAATTGAAAGATATATAAAGATTTTTGTAAATGTACAATTGGCATTTTGAAAATGTAGTTGGTGACTTTTAGTTCTACAACGACGATATAATAATTATTTTATTTTTTTTTATATAATGAATCTATTTGTTGGTTTGTTTGTTATTTGTTTGATCCGATTGTCTTGAAATTTTTACCACATATGTGATATGGTCTGGAAGGAATGTTAGGCTATATATGGGTGGGATTAGACAAATGGGCATGGCACCTCCTATATAGCCTAAATTTACAAACGATATAGCTTGACAGTTAGGCCAGCTATGAACATGAAACAAAAAACTGAAATACAAAAAGAAAATTTAAAATCAAAAACACAAAAGCAAAAGTACAAAACAAAAGTAAAAATACATAAACAAAAGCAATAACATAAACCTAAACCTAAAACCCAAACTAAAGCAAAAACATAAAAAGTAAAGAAAAACGAAAACAAATCAAAAACAAAAGCAAAAACAAAAGCAAATAAAAAAAAACAAAATTTTTCGAACATTGTTGTTTTTGTCGCATATTTTTCTTTGTAAAATTCACCACTGTGAGAAAAGCTGTTTTGGCGGAGAATTATTTTTGTTTTGGTTACTACATTTATAAAACCAATAAAAAAACGTCTACAGCGAGGCACGGGTTCCTGACTTAAATAATAAAAAAGTTTTTAGGGAATCCAAAGAATAGAAAAAATCGTCCCTCAATTCCGTTAATTTTTCAATGATTACTAATTTATTTTTGCGTCTACAGAAAGATCGAAATATTTTTATTATATGTTTATCAACTTACTGTGCAAGTGTGATCGAAAAATTAGCTTGGGAAACAGAAATATAATGCCGCATATTCATAGACAATTTAAAGTCGATTTTAAACATAAAGTATCTTTTTTTTTTAATAATTTTCACAAATAATAAAATGTTGAAAACACAATTTAATTTTAAAATCGTTGAATTTAAATTCTTTTTGAATGTGCTCTAATATCTTTAAAGTGAACAAAATTTAAATGTTAAATGATTGTAAATTTAAAAATTTTCAATGGTGTAAATGGAGAAAATATGCCAGTAGTAAAGAAGCTAATCTAGCACTAATTCTCGAGTTGGTAGAACCCCTTCCAGACTAAATGATTTTCTGGTTTATTTATTGTATATGAAAGAACAGAACGGCAGCTCCTAGAAATTGTTTGACTCATTACTGTATTTGAAAAATATTTGAAATATTCAAATCACTGTCGCTCATTCTTTTAAAAGTTTGTTGGAAATATAGTAGCTTCAGTGACTGCAGATTATGCATTGGACAAGCTGAGAAGTTATTATAGCCGGGCTTCATCTTCTTTTTAGTATTTTATCAATGTACTAGCTGGACCCGTGCATCACTCGTGCCAAGATTTTGTGAGTTCAAAGATATGGAGCGAGGGCCCGTGCTTCGTTGTGGAAGTTTTTATGGGTTTTATAAATGTAATAACCACATAATAATTCTCCGCCAAAAAAAACTATGCTCTAAGACAATTCTTTTTCAGACTGCGCTTCCCCGTAGAATATTTCGCCCTAGATTTCTTCCCAGTAGAAATCTTCCATATAAAATTCTTCCCCATAGAACGCATTCCGTAGAATTCTTACCGGTAGAAATCTTCCCGTAGATTTGTAGATCCCGGTAAAAATCCCGGTAGATTTGTTCCCGGTAGAATTCTTTACCGTAGAATTCTTCCCAGTAGAGTTATTCACTGAAAAAATTTTAGTGTGGTGAGTTTTAATGTGGTGAGTTTCAGTGTGGTGAGTTTATGTGAGATGAATTTTGGTTGTATGGGAGGTACCACGTCCCTTTGTCCAATCGCGCCCATATATAGCCTATGACACCTTCCGGACTTTTATAATATCATAGTGCATTTGCATCAATCACCTTTTTAAATCACGATTAATTTTTGTTCTACATAGTTTGTAGTTTGACTGTAAATTAATAAGTGTAATAATTGACGGTGGTTATGTCTTTAGGGTAAAAGTTTAATTACCTAAATCAATAGACATATATATTTGATAGGGTCAGTGGTTTAATTTTAAAAACTTCATTTATCACATAAGTATTTATGTCATATTTATTGAAAATATCAATATTAACTCAAAATTAATATTTCTATAATTTTATTGAATAATTATCAATGATACACCCAGAAAAAAAATACTATATAAATAATAGTTTTTTACTATTAAAAATAGTCAATAGGATAAATTATTTTTTTAATCGGAAAATACCATTAAGTACTAGTAAATACTATGACATTGCCATTGAGTTTTTATGAACAGATTTATTTTTTGTATACTATTAAATCAATAATTGTCCTATTGACCAATTTTAATGTAGCAGTTTTTGTAAAGGGTTTTTCAATAAGATCGCTACAAAAGTTTTGTTCAAGGATTTTTCAACAGGGACGCTACAAAAGTAGAGCGACAGGAACAACAAACGACGCCATATTTCTTGCCGCTCTTTTGACATTTCTCTTCAGTAAGGTTTGCCATTTCATGATGAAAAGATATACGAGCCAACAACGAGTCGAAATTATTAAAGTTTACTACCGAAATTCGAATTCGTAAATCTTTCCATCATGAAATGGCAAACCTATATGATATAAAATACACAAAGCATACGTACCAGGAATTGCTAATTTATGAAATTAAGCAGCTATGTTTTATGCATAATATATACGCCCTATACTCAGAAAAAATACTATATAATCAACAGTTTTTTGCGAAAAATGTGTCAATAAAAATTTGGTATTTAGCCATTATTATTTTAATGGGTAAATATCCTTAAATACTACAAAATATTATTAAATACTATGAAATAATTTTTGTATTTGTGTGAAAATATTTATTTTTTGTATACAATTAAATCAATAACTGTCATATTGACCAATTTTAATAGGATTTTTTGTGAGACTAACTAAAACCTTTACTTTAAATTTCTGTTTTGAAGTTTCTGAAAGTAGCTTTATAGCTGGAAAACGGAAGTGAAAGGTAGCCTGTCTCTAGAAGTCATACATATTAATTGGATTAAGGCAGTAACATGATAAGGGTTTGTTTGGTAGTAACAAGTTAAAAAGATTTTAGATCGACTGTTTTAGATCTGTTTTAGATCAAAAACGACCATCTACATCACTGAGCCAAATTTAAATCGTTTAAGAAGAATATATTTCATAACTACTTACACGGGGAGATTAACTTTCTATACAAAATTCATGTTTCTCGGCTAAATTTCCAAATTGGGCAGGATCCTAATAGATAGGTCATTCAGTCAGAACATAATCTTTTATATTAATCGAAAGATTATTTCAAAATTTCAAATATTTGTTTCGTTTATTTAAACTTTTTTAAATATTTAAATAATTTATTTATTTAACTTGACACAATTTAAACGCCAGCCTGTACTTTATATAACTTTAAAAACTCATCAGCCTTGTCATCGCATTGAAATCTAATTAAGCCTTCTGCAGTCTTGAGCATCTTGGCTGACGTTAACGTCTGCTGCGTGATTTTAACTTTTTAATTTCATTATAATTTTGTGGCCCACTTACCCCAAAACTCGTGAAATCATATTTCTAATCCAAGCCATAACCATGTAATTTGAAATAATCATCATTATAATCATAATCAGCAGCAGCATCAGCCGCTGTCTGTATGCCGCGTCCTTTCACTTGATCATTACAATGTCCCTATTACCAAGGACTTACGTAACAACGTCATCTACTGCTTTGCAATGTAATTAGTATTTTTAATTAAGGCAACACCAACGTGTAGCTGTGTATGCGTGGCTTGTCGACCACGTTAACATCTTAAAGCTTTAAATAGAACAAACTGTGGTTTCAGAAATGTAGACACATGATGGGCTTTAGTATGTGTATGAGTGAGATTTTTCATTTCTATTAAATTTTCAGAATTCAGTGTTTAGAGCACGAATTTAAAGCACTAACTATTTTTTTTTAAATAGTTGAATAGTAGTTCCCAAATCTGAATTTCCTCGAAATAGTAAAAAAACGCATAGATCTTCAAAAACGACTGAAAATTTGAATAGTACATCACTTTTTCCTTTCGTAATAATGATTATTAATATTGTCATATACAAAATTATTTTTAGCAAAAAAATCGTAGTGCAAATTTCCATACGGAACTTCCGAAATTATTCTGCGATTTATTACGAAATAACTGTAAACTTTAGGAAGAAAATGAACATACACAAAAATAAAATAAATTATCTCAGCTATGTCCTGAGATATTTCAAAAAAAGTTATTGTACGCAAAAAGTATATTTAGAATGAAAATCGTACTGATTATTTCTATACGAAATTTTTTGTCTCGTCCAAAATTTTTATGTGATTTATTATGAAAAAACTAAAAATTTTAGAAACCAAGTGTAAATGTACAAATAAAGCGCATGACTTTAGCTTTTGTTTTAAATAATTCAAAAAAATAATTTTTGCGCAAAATTTGCTGACTCTTGGCATTTCCATATGAACCTCAACATGCATTTCCGTTTTTGTCCCGTCCGGAACGACCACTATTTCATTTATATCTTTTGATCTATCATGTGGAATTCTCTAATTTTTTGCATATATTTAGTATTATTTAAGTACTACTTGAGCAAAGAAAAAAAATCAATTAAATTCATTAATTTTCTTTCGAAAAGTTAAAGTTTTAAGCGTACGCATGTGCCGTCCGGAACCCCAGAAAACGCCTATATATCTAAAGTAAAATAAAATAATTTTAATACTTATACTGAATTCGTAACCTAATCTGAAACCGTAACTAGAAATCGGTATACCGAAACTGTTTAGTTTTTAAACATAAAACAGAAATCGCAACCGAAATCGAAACGTGTAAGAAAATCGAAACTTAAATTGAAGTCGGTATTGAAATACAATTCTCGCTTTTATATATAAAAAAAGTAAATGTAAAAATTATACATGGATATCATTTGCAAGAGTAATGTGTGAAGTAAAAATCTTGTTATTGCCTACATACAGCCGGATATTGTATCTCGATGTGAGCGACAGTTTGCGTTCAAGCTGTCAGTCACATCGTCTCAAAAATTGTATTTCATATCTGCACACAAAAAAATAATTGCTTGGCGTGCAGTTGTTTCAACGAATTTCCATCTACCAAATTTAGTTAGCCTCAACTGATTTTCATTTGTGGTGAACAATAGTATGAAGCGTAACCAACTATTAGTTGTAGCAACTGCAACATTGATTGGGGAAACAAACTTTTAATCCATTTTCAATTTTTTTATTTCCATTGCTACGGCAACTGAATTCAAAATGAGACCTAACCAATATTTATTTGACTTAACAGATAATTATATAACATTAAGTTGTAGCAACCAATTTTTATTTGATTCAACTGCGAAATCAGTTGTCTTATATAAAAGCAATGCCAAAGCAGGACAACACCAGTCGCGCAAGCTTTAGATTTTTCACTCGTTTTTTTTTTTTTTTGTGCTGCGGACAGCGCGTCCTACGTGTGAAACAATTTTTGGAATTGTTTTAAGGCTTTATCGTTGTTACTGTTCGATTCTTTCATGCTCAATTATACTTTCTTCAACAAGTGACATACTATTCTACAGAGTTCTTTCGATTTTGTGTCTATATGTTGTATTTCTATATGCAGCCCTAGCGCTCCAACGTGTTGCAAACACGAAGTCAGCATCACAACGAATCGTCGGCAATGTTCGATCTCAAGAACGCTGTTGTGACGCTGACTTCGTCTTTGCAACATGTTGGAGCGCTAGTGCGAGGTAAAATGGCCGATTTCATATAATTAAATTGGCTACCAAAACTAAACAAATTGGTTGTGGCAATTGTATTCATTAGTTGTGTGAACTGATACGCGGTGTTGCAACAACTGAATCAGTCGAATGTTGACAGAACTAAGTAAATCGGTTGGCAAAAAAAGACGGTTGCCCCAAATGATTCGTTCTATGGGTGTGCATGCCGTCCGTACATCAAACTCTTATGTTGATTTTGATGGATCTCGAAAACATGTCGTGTTACCAGCAAACAAATTTTAGGTAAAAAAATCTGACAATACTTAATATTGAAAAAAAAAATGAGACATGATTTTAGAATCGAATAGCGAATATCGAATTCGGTAAACAAAAAAGAGATGTTCTGAATTTTGCAATTTTTTGTAAATTGGTTTTTTTTGGATGAAATGTAATGTGTAGTGAATTCAAAAATGATTTAATGTTGTTCTGCATCCTTTTTAGGTGCAATTAGTGCTTTGTTTCGTAAAAATTTTAGTGAACGCAGCCAAAAAATCTGCTGTCTAATTTGAAACAACATTCGTGCGGTTTAGTTTTATGAAATACAAATTATTTCTCTACGTCGCACAGTGGGGCAGCGGTGAAGAAAACCTCAAATTTTACTTTTTAAATTTCAAGTAGAAAAAAGCTCCGATTTATGAACTTTAGTTATGAAATAAAAAAAAAGGGAAATGCCTTTTACATTTTGAAATGTCTTTGCAAAATTGTATACAAATTAAAAAAACTCAAAATACATCTGGAAAATCGAATCTAACATTACTTTTCATTTCGTAAAATGATTTTTAATATTGTCTGATATGAAATTATTTTCAGCAAACAATCATTGCGCAAATTTTCATACGGAACATCTGGAATTATTTTGTGATTTATTATGAAATAATTTAAAAATATTAATTGTACGAAAAAAGTATTTTTAGAAAAAAAAAGATTTCATTAAAATTCAGCAAACTTAAGCGGCCGTTTCAAAATCTGTTTTTTTTTTCTTTGATTCAAAATCATTTATATAATAAACTGATATTTTTTAAGTCTGTCATATCACTCGAAAATATATCTATATAAATATACTTTTGTTGAACATAATTTTGAGCACTTATATATATGTTTACATTTTATTAATTTATTTAATAAGTTTTACTTCTTGAAGGATGCTTCATAATAGAGTAGGTAATCTCTAAATATCTAACCGAAATAAACACTAAAGTTAAATTATTTATAATTCAGCAAAATCTTTACTACATTCTACAGCAGTTTGTATAATTTTGTGGCCTTGGTTGTCATTGGGGAAATTAAAGCATGTCGTTTTCAGTTAATTTTTATTAAATTCTGTATACTACATTAGCAGTGTCAAACATTTGTACATTTAGTTATCTCTGCTACAGTACAAACACACGGTGCTGTCACAGTTAGTTTACACTGTAGTAAACTTTGTCCTTTTAATTAAAGTTTTTTCTATGTGCACTTTTAATCACACATCCTTGGGGATATTTGCATTATTTAAGTGCGCAAAATAATAAATTAGTTACGTCGCAACCAGATGTAAATGCCAAAACAACAACAATTAACAAAAAGAACAATTCTAACGAGTTTAGTGTTACGACTGGGGAACAGGTAAAAGTGTATAATAAATAGAAAAACACAAAAACTGTTACGAAAGTGGAATCACTTCTTGGTAAGAGCTTTAATTTGTATTGCGTTAAATGGTTTTTCTACTTAAGGTAATAATTCTATGATTTTCTATTTCTTAAAACGTTTTTATGAGCTTACTTTTTTTTATCTGTCTGTTCGTTACAAATTTTGTAATAAAAAAAAACTTACAAATCAGAGGTTGGCACAACATTTTCCTTAAAAAAAAAAAACAAGATAAACCTAGTTATACAATTTTATTTTAAATTCCACGGTAAAACTACTGCAAAAAGTAAAAATTATTTTTGTGATACCCCTAATTTAATTTCTGAGTCTCGCAGTCAAATCAGATAAAAGTGATTCAGTCATTCGTTTGTAAGACATAGAATGGGACGTGGTCAGTTTTATACACTAGATCAGTGTGATCTCCTGATACGATTTACCGATGAAGGTTTCGCATTTAACAACCAATCACAAGTAGTGTCAACGCAAAATTTCAGAGAAGATATAGGTGCAGTGCACTGTCTAAAATACTGTAAACTAGCAATGGAGTACACTGAAATGCACTGCACTCACAACCAATTACAACACAGTAGAAAATTTCATCAATGAGTCATCTATGTTTTACCTATGTCTGGTCAGCACAATTTGTGACCGATAACTTTTTCACCCTGCAAAGTATTGATGACATTTTCATACAAATGTTCACCAACTTAACAACCAAACACAAGTAGTGTCAACGCAATATTTCAAACAAGATATAGGTGCAGTGCACTGTCCAAAATATTGTAAACTAGAAATTGAGTACACTGAAATGCACTGCACTTACAACCAATTACAACACAGTAGGAAATTTCATAAATGATTCGTCTATGCTTTACCTATGTCAGGTCAGCACAATTTATGACCGATAACTTGTTCATCCTGCAAAGTATTGAAGACATTTTCATACAAAAGTTCACCAACTTAACAACTAAACACAAGTAGTGTCAACGCAAAATTTCAGACAAGATATAGGTGCAGTGCACTGTCTAAAATACTGTAAACTAGCAATGGAGTACACTGAAATGCATTGCACTCACAACCAATTACAACACTGTAGGAAATGTCATCAATGATTCGTCTAAGCTTCACCTATGTCAGGTCAGCACAATTTATGACCGATAACTTTTTCGTCCTGCAAAGTATTGAAGACATTTTCATACAAATGTTCATCAACTCATGCTTCCTCTTTCAATAACTAATGTGTGTTGTAATGTTTGACATTTTAGTGCAAATTCAATGAACTATTTGCGCACACTTGCTGTACTCGTTGCATTTTCAGCGAAAGAAGTGTCATTCTGTTTGGTTTTCAAGCAATTGAAAGTCTTGATACCATATAAAACAAATACTTTAGTGAACTGTACTTGCAAAATGCTTTAAATAACTAAATTCAAATATATTTGTAATATAGATTTTTCGTTTGTGTAATTTTTTTATTTCATTTTGAAATATTTTGTTGTCGTTGCTTAAATATGTTTTAGCTGACCCACTTTTTTTGTATTTTTATTTTATGTTGCTGCTCACATTTTGCTATGCGACGCCGACATTCAATAAATCGGGTTTCGTATGCGCCATTTAAAGTAATTTAACTGGGTTTGTATGGGAAAAAAAGCGAAATTTACTGTGTGTGGTCGTGCCGAGAACTAAATTGTATTTTTGCACATATTGATATTTTTTGAATATAGTGGTTTTATTGTTACTAATGTCAAAATGGGGATAATGAATTTTAAAATATCAATAGCAAACATACTGTGTATAATTTAACCATTATTGTTAAATAACTTTAACTGTGTATAGAAAAAGAGGGTGAAAGCTAAAATAATAATACATATGTTTCACATGTCAAATTCATAAATCAGAAATATATTATTAAAAGTCATTACTTTTAGACTTAATTGCGAATTATTTAAATATTTGTTTTAATTAAACCTTTCTTCTAGCAATGCAATATATCGTGTTTGTCAGATTTATAGTTTTCTTTAACCCTTTTTCCATAGAAAACATTCCCAGAGCACGCTAATTAACTCGCAACACACCCTCTTAATTACGGCTTAATTTCCGTCTTAATACCTCTTTTGGAAAGTTTGTTGTTTTTCGAAATCGGATTTTTTTTCAGCACTTCTTCCGTTCTAAGTATGTGCGTGTGGTGCACCAAAGCACATGTCACATTAGCATAATTTGCTGTAGCACAAAAATCCAGTTTTTCACATACTTATTTCTTATGCGTGACCAGAACCTGTAGAAAAAACAGCAAAATCACATAGGAACTTCTTGAAACTTTTTTGCGCTTTTTGTGAAATGTTTTCGTTGCTGCTTAAAGTCCTGCCATTCATCCTTAAGCAAACTTCGAAGTTTGTACTGTGGTAGAGTGTGGAAACAAAAACTATAACAAAATATGTAAGACGTGCTTTTTTTTCTTCAGTTTTGTTCTATTGCTTTTGACTTTTTGTTTGTTTTGACACCTTTCGTAAATGATGTATTCGTAATGTAAATAAAAATATCAAAACAAGAGAAAAAACTTAATAGACAAGTCAGATTATTGCTCAGAGAACCGTCAATAAAGAAACATTTTATCAAAACTTATATGTTGTGCTGTCTCTGGAATGTCAAAACTACTAATTCTTAATCTGAAGTCAGATAATCAGGATTTACACGTGGTGCCAATAAATAAATGTTCAATAATTATAGTTATTTGCTGCTTAACTTAACAAACTGCGAAACAGAAACACAGAACAGCTAATCAAATTTAAAAGAAAATATTATAATTAAAATTTATTAAAAATTACAAACAAAAGGATCCATAATATTATTAAATTCCCTATCTAAATCGGAACAATTTTTTATTTTTGTGCACATTTTTATATATTCTTCCTTTATGCATTTATAATTTAATGATATACAACAATATTATTTGTGTATCCAGATAACAAAATACTGAATTTGTTCTAATTGGTCTACGTCTTTTTTTTTTTAACAAAAATTATTTTTTAACCCAAAACAGTACATATATTATTTTACACAATTGTTATTTGATATAATTTTACGCAAAATGTAAATCTATGTATTAGTGAACATTTTAATTTTAGGTGAAATAAAATAAAAATAAAAATTCTGCACAATTAGCGAATTGTAATTTTATATTTCCGATTTGTTGAAAACTGGAAATAATTATGGATAATAATGTTTGATCAAAGTGAAATTGATGGTTTTGTTTAACTAAGTAATTTCAAATTTCGAAACAGATATTCATTTCGTGTAAAAAGTTTCAAATAATTCAGCAATTTATTTATGCAATACGAAAAAAGTGGGTGCCAACTGCGTGATTTCAAGTCGATTGTGGAATACTGTACATATTGGTGATGAGAATTGATACTAAATTGGGACCCTTCGTTACACTCTCGAGAAAACATTTTTGACATTTTCATAGAATATTTAACAGGCCGATTGTGAAAAATTAAATTTTTAGTGAAAAATTGAAGTTTTAGTGAAAAATTGAATTTTTAGTGAAAAATTGAATTTTTAGTGAAAAATTGAATTTTTAGTGAAAAATTGAATTTTTAGTGAAAAATTCAATTTTTAGTGAAAAATTTTAATTTTTAGTAAAAAATTGAATTTTCAGTGAAAAATTCAATTTTTAGTGAAAAATTCAATTTTTAGTGAAAAATTCAATTTTTAGTGAAAAATTCAATTTTTAGTGAAAAATTGAATTTTTAGTGAAAAATTGAATTTTTAGTGAAAAATTGAATTTTTAGTGAAAAATTGAATTTTTAGTGAAAAATTGAATTTTTAGTGAAAAATTGAATTTTTAGTGAAAAATTGAATTTTTAGTGAAAAATTGAATTTTTAGTGAAAAATTGAATTTTTAGTGAAAAATTGAATTTTTAGTGAAAAATTGAATTTTTAGTGAAAAATTGAATTTTTAGTGAAAAATTGAATTTTTAGTGAAAAATTGAATTTTTAGTGAAAAATTTAATTATTAGTGAAAAATTTAATTATTAGTGAAATTAAAGTGATTAGATAAAAATGAAAGCATTATATTTGTTAAGAATTTAGTTAAAAAATGCAGAAAAAGAAATTTAAAAAAAATTGTCAAATGATGAATAATAAAAAATTGTGACAATTAATACCCTTTTTGAGCATAAAACGAAACGAATTCGACAAAAAAGTGGCTGAAATTTCAGTGAAGGTGTTTTTGTTTTATTCTGCAACGATATATTTTACGTTTTTCGACGTATTCGTTTTCGTTTTCGGTTTATGTTTAATATATATAAAAATGTATATTTTATTATTTAAGATAATCAAGAAGAATCAAAGTATTAAGTAATCGGAAAATTTCAAATGACATGAAAAGAAATCTATAAAAACCAAATTAAAATTAAAACAAAAAATATAAAATCAATATTATGAAAAAAAAAACAAAACTAAATTAAATACAATAATTAAAAAGTAATTGAAAGTATAAATGTGAATTGAATGAATTAAAAACTAATTGTAATTAGTCTAATTATAATTCCGTTACAAAAAAATATATTGAATACATTAAAACTTAGTAAAATTCAGTTAATACACAAAAAATATATAAAACATTGAGAATTATGATACATAAAAATAAATGAAAAATTATTAAATTTCGTTAAATTTAATTGAAATGTTGAACAACTCTTGCAAACTCTTAATTTTTCTTTGACGTCCGTGTTGTTGCGATGTCAACGTTTTTATATATTTTTTTTCATCTGTGTCAAGCTTCCGCAGATCCGCTTTTAATTTATGCCCCACAACACAGAATCACACGCTCACTGCTCTCGTCTTTTATTGCCTCCTCACCGCCGCGCCGCCTCCATCGCACCGCTATGTAGATAATCGTTTTGTTGTTGGTGGTGTGCACAACAAAACCGTTACTCGTCGAGTCAAATTGCCGACAAATTATGTTGCGTTGGGATTTTGCGGCCGTTCGCGGTTCGTATAATTTTCATTATCCCTTTCAGGACCTTCAGCACAGCGCACACCTTGTGCTTCGGCTCTTCAGCTGTTTCCGTTTGCGTTCTAGCGCACAGCTTCCGTTTGTTTTAGCGCAGCGCCACGGCGGCACTGCGTCGTCACGACCGCTCATCCTTCCGTCCGGCGTCCTTGCCAAGGCATTATTTTCATAACGAAGCGCAGCGAAATCTATTCACATTTTTTCTAATTTATTTTTTATTTTTTATTTTATTTTTTTTTTGGTTAGTTTTCTTTTTGGCCTCTCAGTTACCTTTTTATTAGGTGGTGATGTAGAGTTGACGGTCGTTTGTTGATTTTGCGGGCAAAAGGACTTTAAGCCTTGTTTGCCTTGCTTTAAGTTGGATTGCTAAAAATACGAAAGCCATGCGCTCGGGCATGAAATATCAGGAATAATTTTTGCTCGGAGCAACGCCGGATGTTGGCACTCGGCGCTAAGCTTTGCTCGCGGAAATTGATGAATATCATAAATTCTTAGGAAGCATTATACATGGAATTTACTTTATTTAAAATTCATTGTTTTTTTTAAATAGTTTTAAAGATGATTGCTAATGTTAAATGAAAACTTTTGAAATAGGTTTATTCTTTATTTCAATAAATGGTTTTCAAATTTATTCGTGATTTGTTTGTTTTTTTTTTTAATTATGGTATATCTCTTTCTTTTATATTATACCATTTTTCAATATTCTTGATTTTGCTTTTTTGTGTTTGTTTTTACTTTTGATTTAGTGTTTTTCTTTTGATTATTTTTTTAATTTTGTATTTTGTTTCTATTTTCTTGTGATTTTCTTTATGTGTTTTATTATGATGATGTGTTTTTATTGTGTTTGCTTTTGTTTTTGCTTTTAGTTTTACTTTTATATCTGTTTTTAATTTTGTGTTTTTCTTCTGATTTTGTGTTTTCCTTTATTTATGTGTTTGATTTTTTATGTTTACTTTTTATCTCATTATACCCTACACCTATGAGGTACAGGGTATATTAACTTTGTGCATATATTGTAACGCCCCTTAGGAGGCGTGTCCGGTATGGAAAAGTATATATATTATTGATCAGCATCACTACCCGAGTCCGTTTAGCCATGTCCGTCTGTCTGTCCGTCTTGCTGTCTTGCTGTCTTGCTGTCCGAATACAGAATAACTTGAGAAATACTAATCAGAATGCGATGAAATTTCGTCTCAATATATTTTAGCCAAAAGTAGGAACTGAGTTTGAAAATGAGCCAAATCGGTCAACGGACACGCCCACCTCCCATACAAGTCACTTTTATATAACTCTTTCGGAACTAATAATTCGAAAAGTATTCAAGGTATAGTTATAAAATTTAAAAGGTATTGTTAGAATTCACCTATAAATATGTGGTCCAAAAATGTTCGTGATCCGCCCACTTTTTGTTTCATTATTTCCCGGGTTTTAATAGTGGAAATTTGATCCGTAAATTATTAAAATCAAATCTATGAAATATTAGCCTTTAAAAATTTTAAATATAGGCGTGGTCCGCCCAATTATATTTTTAAATTTTTTTTTTTTAGTTTTTTATACTTTTATATAATTTTTTTAATTTATGGGGATATAAAACGTAAATTTCTGATATATGAATAATATTCTGAGGGTGGGGAGGTTCAGCATAATTAAAAACTTTAAAATTAAGGTATGCAATTAAATATCCCACATTAATATCCCCACCAAAGGTGTAGGGTATTCCATAGTCGGGCCCGACCGACTATAAAAATTCGCCCCATGTGACCGAACTTACCCATGTGACCTAACTTTCCCAACTCGTTTTTGTTTGTGTTGTTTTTAGTTTTTTGTATTTGCTTTTGATTTCACTTATTGCTTTTGTTTGTTCTTTCTGTGTATTTTAGAAGCCCGTAGTTTGAGTCTAGTGTCATATTGTAAAATTTTAGTTTTACCAAGGAATCTTGTTTCCAACATCAACAACACTTCGATTTTACTTAAAGTTTAGGACAGCCCCTAAAGTTTAGATAAATATGAAAATTTTAGTTCTTTTTTTAACCTGAAAAATAAATTTTAAATTTTAACAATTTTTACTACTTAATCACTAATTTCAAAAATTTGTAATTCAAAATGTATATAGTGATTTTTAAAACTATTTAACCTAAAAAAAACACGAATTATATATGTCTGAAAATGCAATAAATTGGATTTTTGAAAAAAATAAAAATAAATATTTGGAGACTTTAAGTTCTACAACGACGATATTAAATTTGAACTACAGTCTTATAATAATTAAAAAAAATATGTACACCCAGAAAAAAATACCCTCAAATCCCATTAAAATTAGTCAATAGGACAAGTAGTATACAAAAAATAAATCTTTCATATAAACTCAATGGCATTGTCATGGTATTATCTAGTATTTAATGGTATTTTCCGATTAAAATAATAATTTATGCTATTGACTATTTTTAATAGTAAAAAACTATTATTTATATAGTATTTTTTTCTGTGTGTACTACAATATATAATTAATTTAATTAAAGGCAACATTTAATGCATACAAAAAATCCAGTAGGTTTTTTTTTTTGCACACATTGTGACCATAATTTTTAAACACCCACGTAATGAGCAATTATTTATAACACATTTTTTAAAGCTTTTGTGCAGTATCGTGTGTTCGCCATGACATTCAGGAAGAGTGTACCAGTCCGCAATCGCATAAGTGCCAGCGTTCAATGTTAATTAAAAACGACAGGACTTAAGCGCCGTGATTGATGACCAACAGACGATTGTTGTGGCAAAGATTCTACGCCATACTGGCAGCCGTAGCAGTGCAACAACTGACTCACGCGACAATATCGCCGTCAACGTGATTTATTGAAATCGGTTGAAATGCGACGTTCAATGAAAAATCGATATTTCAGCGCATTTATCCATACCATTTTTGAGTTTTTGAGAGTTCTTTTTGTTGGCAATCTTATGTTGTCGTCAGATGTCGTTGACACAAAATTTTATACATGGCACAATATTTAAACTGAAATGCACTACAATTTTAAACAATAAACGATTGTTGGAAAATATACAATTTAAAATATTTTTAATACAATTTAAAACATTTGTTTATACCTTTAAGGACCAGTTTATATGCGCTAATTGAACTTTGCTTGTGATTTAAACTTCGTTTAAAATCATTTTCATTTTATTTTTCTAAAATATTTTAATTTATTTAATTTTGAATGATATTTATAAGAAGTTAAAAACGGGATACCATATCGTCACTGTCATGCCAAAGGGGCGAATGTGCATTTTTACAAATGTTGGGAAATCAAATTTTTCAGTTTGAAGTTCTTTAAAAATTAGAAAATTTTATATTTTTTTAATTTTTTTCTGTTATTTTAGTTTATTCGTCAAATATTATAACTCATATAAAATATCTTTAGATTTGGACAACCTACTGAATTATAAATACGGATTTTGTGAGGCTATATACAGATCAAAACGCAAATATTTTTGATTTTTGTGCTATAACTTTTTGTTAGCGCAAGATAAAATAGTAATGCAGAGGCATTAATTGTTTGTTTTTAAAGCACCTATATATTGACATAATTAATTAAAAATATGTTGTCAAACATTAATTTGCCATTTGTTATTTGCAGGAAAAATGTTTGGCCAAATATTTTTAAATATTGATGCCAATCGATAGGTGCTTTAAAAACAAACAATTAATACCTTTACACCACTATTTTATCTTACCCCAATAAAAAAACTAAGAAATTGGAAAAATTGAAAATCTTGTCATGCCAAAAGGGCGAATCAGTTCGTTTTTTCGCCATAACTCTTTAATAGTACAAGATAAAACAGTGGTTTGAATTGTTTGTTTTTAAAGTACCTATAGAACTGCATCATTATTTTTTTGCCAAACATTTTTTCCTGCAAATAACAAATGGCAAATTAATGTTTGACAGAATATTTTTAATTAATGATGCAGTTCGATAGGTGCTTTAAAAACAAACAATAAATGACTTTACATTACTATGTTATCTTGTACCATTAAGGAGTTATAGCAAAAAATGAAAAGATTCGCCCTTTTGGCATGACAAGATTTTCAATTTTTCCAATTTCTTTTTTTTTTTCTTTAATTTTTTATTAGTGCAAGATAAAATAGTGGTGTAAAGGTATTAATTGTTTGTTTTTAAAGCACCTATCGTTTTGCATCATTATTTAAAAATATTTTGCAAACATTTTTTCCTGCAAATAACAAATGGCAAATTAATGTTTGACAAAATATTTTTAATTAATGATGCAGAACTATAGGTGCGTTGACTACAAACAATAAATGCCTTTACACCTCTATTTTATCTTATTCCAATAAATAGTTATGGCGAAAAAACTAAAAGATTCGCCCTTTTGGCATGACAAGATTTTCAATTTTTCAAAATCGCCCTTTTGGTTTTGTCTTTTGTGGCTAGAAATATCCAACAAAATGACACGCGATTTTGGCACAGCATACTTGAGAATAAACTACATTCAAAAATGTAAAAAAATTGCACATTCGCCCCTTTGGCATGATAGTGACGATATGATCTTTGTCTTTCTTAATATTCTCTGAAAAACTAGTAACGAAATTAAAAATCGAATAATTTTAAGAGAAAATTAATTTAACAGAGTTTAAACTACCTTTAAATGTATCTTTCTCATTGGCAATAATACCTAATGCAAACGTTGTTCTATCTACATAGTACAGTCCTTAGTCATGAAGCTCTTCGATGCCTCGAATATTTCTCGAACTCACTCCGTGTACTATGTAGATTCTAGTTTTTTTTTTGTTTCACGAATTTATGTTTTTTATTATGCAAACAGAAGTTTCTAAAGTGATCTCTTCGTTATTTCGACTTATATTGTATAAAATGCGATTCTTCTTTATTTTTTAACTGTTTTATGACACTGCCTCAGTTTCGTGCATTAAAATTGCAGCCATTATTTATTATATTTGTGAAATTGAATCCAAACATGAACTCACCACTGTGAATTTTGGTCTAAATAGAAAAAAAAAATCATCATGCTGATGAATTTCGTTCTTTAAACCATGAATCATTGTATTGAAGAACGATTCATAATATTGATAAATACAATACATCAATGTTATGAATTAATTATCAATATGATGAATGATCAAAAAAATGTTCTTCAATATGATGAACAGTATGTAAAGAATACGTTTCATCATATTGATATTATATATTTATAATTACAAATTTTTGTCAATAATTTTAAACAATATTTTGACATTTTTTGTTTTTTGAAAAAAAAATTTTGTTCACAATTTTTATCCGATATTTTTTTTTAACTAAAATTTTTTCGAATATATTTTTTAAAATTTTTTTAATAACATTTTTTTTCGAATTATATTTTTTAAAAACCATTTTTTTTTTGAAAAATTCGCATGAAAGTGTCCATCATTTAAAAAAAAATAATAATATTAGTTCAACAATATTCATAAAATTGAATATTATATTCATAAATATATAATGAACCATTTACAAAAAAACAAATAAACTATTTATAGATATTATGTTTATATTCATCAATTTGACGTTTCAAATTCATTGTATTGAATATTTCGTTTTTCACTATGATGTTCGATAGTATGAATAAGTTCATATATATATTATGAATGCATTCATCAATATGGCATTTAATGAACGGAGGTATCAATATGATGAATCTGGTAGTTTGCGAAAAAATTCATTATATTTATTAAAAAATTCATCATATTGATGATTTCTTTTTTCTATGTACCATTCTCGTTGTATATGTAATATGTAATGAGGTTCGCTATCAGTTCGAATTAGAAATAATACTCGTAACGAGAAAACGTCATTATCGCATTACGATATCTGCGTACGTCTCAATACTAATATAAGAATTGTTAGCAAGAACAAATAAAAAACTGTATGGAAAAAAAAATTTAAAAAAGAATTATAAAGTTGAGAAAAGCTGCACATACAGTATGTGATGTACAAAATTTCTACAATGCAAGAAATTTGCATTGCGCCGACCATAACTGTTGCGCCAATAGGGTCCAATGCTATGCAATGTTTTCAGCGACAGCGCAGCTCTAGTGCGTGTGCAACAAAAAGGACGACAATGCCATACCCATAGCAACACATATGTTTGTCTCACTTACACTCACTCAAACAGCAATTAGTTCACATTCTCGTGACACCTGAAATCAAATAGTGAATATTGCGCAAGCTCATTTAAAATTTTTATTTTTACAGAAGTGCATTGTTTTATGCCGGAATAGTAGAGGGAAAGGGTTCATCTTTTGGGGGGGACCCATATATCATCCCAAATATTCAATAGAATTGAATCGGAAATTCAATATTATCAGTTTATGAACATTTAAATACAGAGATTGCCTGCCAAACATGACAGTCGAACTTTAGTCGTGATCGCGGCTGCATCTAACTTTTGTAAAGTTTAAAATTATTTTCGAATTCCAAAAACATTTTTGAATTCATTCAATATGCGTGTTAATAAAATAATATTTTGTGATTTTATTGTGTTGTTGTAAGTTGACAAAACGAACGTAAGTCGGAAATAAATAATATATTTTATTATAAAATGTGTTTGATTATTTTTTGAAATATTTTGAATATTTTAAAATATTTTGATTTTTTTTGATTTCTTTTGACGAACATTTTTAGTATTTCTATTTACTTTTTACTGTACTTGTGATCACTTTTGATAAGTTTCGTTTATTTTTTACGCAAAAACGATTCGTAAATTATTAAATCAAATCTTTTTCCAATATCGAACAACAAAAACGTTCTGAACTGCACGCATAGTTCGATGAGAATTGAGAAATATAATAATTCTGCACCGATATCGCAACGATAAATAAAATAATATCGAAATTGATTCGAAAAATAATACGATATCGATGTGAAAAATATTACAATTATATAGTACGTTACATTTCAAAATTTAGTAGCGAAAAGCAACGAGATTGAACTTTTTTGATCAAAATAATAAAATGTTGAAGAAAAATGCAATCAAAATTTTTAGGCCATTTTTTTTTAAACAAGAATAAAAGAATTAAACAAATATACTGTACTTTACAAAAGTACTTTTCAAAAAACTCCAACGCAATATTTTTTAAGATATGTGGATCTAAACTTTCAAAATTTTTATAATTGTTTTTTAAAAAAAAAAAAAAAAATTTGTAATTACACAGCACAAAAAAAAATATCCGCGACCTAAGATTATAATCACTACCTCATATTCAGTTTTTTCAGATTGCCTCAAGTTTTTGAGTTATTATGTAAAACAAATATATCGTGTTTTTCTACATATTTTGTCTTTAACTTTTTACAGATTTATGTTTGCGATCACATTTCTTTTGTATTTCATTAAGAAAACTTCAGCCAATATTTTAAAATAAACCACATGAAATTCTGATTGATATGACCAAAGTTATGGACAGTCAAACGCAAAAAATATTAATTTTAATGTGGCCAAGAAAATCATGAGAATTGCCATTTAGTTGAATTACGTAATAACTCAAAAACTTGAGGCAATCTTAAGAAAACTGAGTATGAGGTCGTGATTAGAATATTTAAGTCCATCCGAAAATCACACTAAAATCGTGGATTCATTTATTTAGATCTCTGGTGAACGATGTTATGGTTCCATAGTTGAATTTTTGGTATTGATAATAAAAACACTTAGGGTACGTGTTAAAATAATCACTACTGCTGTAAATTTTATCCGATTTCGATCGTTGATTGTATGTTGAAACAGTTATTAAATTTTCTAGTAGATGACGTATTCACTATTTTAGTTCATTGCGTTTGGAAAACGTTATTTCAATTCGAATTTGAAATTATCGATTTGTGTACCAGAACATAAAAATTGAGATCCCAGTAGATCTATTTTCTATATACGGATTTCGGTGAAAGTTCTTTGCATCGATTTTCTTATACAATATATCATTTGAAGGTGTTGACTTTTCTGGATTTGATATAAGTAAAATTCATTGGCAGTCTGTTGCACACATTATCGCATTTGTATAGGGCTTATTTCAATTAAAACTTTTAAAACTATTCCTATATATTACAGTATCTATAAAATTGTCTCTAATTAAATTTTTAAAGGATTTATAATTATTTTTTACACCATTTGCGAATGTTGAATTATTAATGCATATATTTTTTTAAGTATTATTTTTAAAAACATTTTTTAAAATTGCTACTATTAACAACGAGTTGTATTGCTTGTGCTACACTCAGCGCTAATTGCCAAAATTTCAATTATTTGTAAACATTTTCATTAAAAGAACAAAGCGTACTGTTGCCGCTTAACGCAGCCATAATGAATTTAATTATGAGGCGCAAAAATAAATGACCTGCAAAGTAAAACAAAAACCATCAAATGAAAACCCACCACCCGCTTCGAGATAAGGTTTATTTAGGGTGGCAACAAGAACTAACCAAAGAGTCCACATTGTACAATTCAGCTTTACTGCAAAGTCTAGATTTTGGGCTTAGTGCTGAAGGTCTTTTGGACAAAATGTAATTGAAAAATTCCATTATAGCAAATAATAATAAGATTTTCACAACAGTAGCGTAAAAAGGGCTGTTTCATGTGATTGTAGTTATTTTGTAAGAACATTTTGTGATTTGTTATTGTATAAGAGATTTGAACAAAAAAAATGTTAAGTTAATTAAACTAAAATGACAACCCTTTACTTTTCTTTGTAGATAACAATTGGATGATGACAAAAACAACAAGGATTTAAAAGAACATGTAAACGTAGTAATACCAAAATGTATTAGAAAAGGCGTGATTTTTCATTGCATACTTTTAGACATAGCATACTTCTGCATATTGCATACATTTAGGTAAATGAAAAAAATTGTTTAATTAAGTAATTAAAAACTAAAAAAAGATAATTAAGCAAAAGAATAACAAAATAAATATAAAAAAAAACTTTAAAAAATACCCATGGCTCCTACAACAGCAAAAATGGCGCTAGTACGCCTCAAGGTAGAGCACCAGAATTTGCATAATTAATTGATGCAACAAACTAGAGATTTCTACAATAACAAATAGTTTAAATAATTAAAATAATTAAACCGCCCCAGGTTATGCAACGCTTATGCTATAAAGCCTAAAAACAGCCGCCTAAAAGTATGCAATGCAACATGTATTCCATAATATCACCGTCCAGCCAAATGCAGCCATGTTGAGTGCACTCCAAATTAATTAATTGCAAAAAATACAAATATAAAAAAGAAACACACAAATATTTCAATAAGCCACAATAAAATTGTTTTACAAAAACTACATACAAAATTTGCGAAAAAAAATATTAAAACGCAACTGAGCGGCTTGTGGAGAAAAATATAAATAATAAAAATTATTATGGAATACAGTATCAACGCTCATCACTTGACAGTCGCCACCGTGACTGCAGCGCTGTTGGCATTTGGCACATTGACGTCGCTGCTGCCGCTGACTGCAACGCATGTGCATAACGATGGCTACAAACCAGGTCAGTATGTTTATAAAATCTATTATAAAACAAAATAAAAATATCTAGATAAATTTCTTACATTTTACACACTACATATGTTGACGCATCAACTATATTATCACAGTTGCAAGAATTGGGTATTTGACAAATTTATTACTGATGAAACCAATACTATTATCAAGTGAATAGTTCTACTGATGCTAATTTGTTGTATGACATCTCAAAAAAAAATTTCAGTACATAAATAGTCGGGTCACAGATCACAATGGACCGATTTAACGCATATTCAATACCAGGCAGCGTTAATGCATAATTTATCTAAATTCGACATATCATTGAACATGCTGATTAAGTTTTCATATAATCGTGATTTGAACAGACGAACCGCTCGACCGTTCTTCAAACCATAATTTATTGTATTCAAACCATGATTCATAATATTAATGACTAACGACATAAATGTTATGAATGCGATCATAAATATGATGTACGCTTGGTAACTGTGCTGTGTTCTTCAATATGATTAATTGTATGTGAAGAATACGTTCATCATATTAATGAACAAAAACATAAAATACAAAATATATGTATTTCATATTGAAGAATGTTGTTCATCAAATCAAATTTCCATCAAAATATTAATTTTTCGATAATTTTTTTTTTGCCACATTTCTTAGTTCTCAAGTAGTTCTTGTAAGTTATTTCGTATGTTTTTATCGACATGTACAATTTAGTAATATGTTTTATAATTTATAATTTTTTTGAAGTTTTGTTTTTTTTTTTTCGAAAAAAATTTGTTTGAAAATTTTTTTCGGACAATTTTTTTTACGAAAAAAATGTTTTTACTGATATTTTTTTTTTTTCAAAAAAAAAAATATTTTTCTGTTTTTTTCAAAATAATTATTTTTCAAACAATAATTTTTTTTCGAATTATTTTCGTAAAAAAAAAATTATGAAAGAAAAATTAGGAAACAAAATTTACATCAATTCATTTATTTTGAAAAATAATTAGTTCAACAATATTTATCGTTTTAAATATTATATTGATAAATATATGAACAAATTCATTGATATTATGTTTATGTTCATCAATATGACGATTGAAATTCATTGTATGGAATTTTTCGTTCTTCACTATGATGTTCGATAGTAGGTACAAGTTAATATATATATTTTGAATGCATTCACCAATATGTCATTTAATAAATAGTATGATAAGTCTGGTAATTAGTAGAAAATTCATAATATTTATGAATTAAATCATATTATTGATGATTTTTTTTCTGTGTGTATCAAGAATATACATGTACACTTTACCACATCGGAGATGCCTTCTTCTGAATGGAAACAAATGGATGATCAAACTGAATTTACTTTTTTAAGACAATTCGCTTATTTTTTTAAATTCGAGTAAAAATTCCATTTGCCATGTACTTTTTTGAATTATCCTAAATTTTGCAAAAATATGAAATGACCGAATTTTGTTAATTGCATACCCTGTACGAATCCTTTTTAAAATTCCAGTTGATTTTGTGAATTCCGGAGCTTTTGGAATTATAAAAAGAAATCCCGGATTTAGTTCCAAATTATTGAAATTTGTATGCAACATTTATCATCAAGTTCAATTACAAAAAATATATAATTTTATCTGCACGTTATTTTCATTGGCAATACCCGAATTTTATTTTGTGATTTTTATACCCTACACCTGTGAGGTACAGGTAAATTAACTTTGTGCATATATTGTAACGCCCCTTAGGAGGCGTGTCCGGTATGGAAAAGTATATATATTCTTGATCAGCATCACTACCGGAGTCCGTTTAGCCATGTCCGTCTGTCCGTCTTGCTGTCTTCCTGTCCGAATACAGAATAACTTAAGAAATACTGATCAAAATGCGATGAAATTTCGTCTCAATATATTGTAGCCAAAAGTAGGAACTGAGTTTGAAAATGAGCCAAATCGGTTAACGGACACGCCCACCTCTCATACAAGTCACTTTTATATAACTCTTTCGGAACTAATAACTCGAAAACTATTCAAGGTATAGTTATAAAATTTAATATGTATTGTTAGAATTCACCTATAAATTTGTGGTCCAAAAATGGGCGTGATCCGCCCACTTTTTTTTTTCATTATTTCCCGGGTTTTCATAGTGGAAATTTGATCCGTAAATAATTAAAATCAAATCTATAAAATATTAGCCTTTCAAAATTTTAAATATAGGCGTGGTCCGCCCAATTATATTTTTCAATTTTTTTTTTAGTTGTTTATACTTTTATATAATTTTTTTAATTTACGGGGATATAAGACGTAAATTTCTGATATATGAATAAAATTCTGAGGGTGGGGAGGTTCAGCATAATTAAAAACTTTAAAATTAAGGTATGCAATTAAATATCCCACATTAATATCCCCACCAAAGGTGTAGGGTATTCCATAGTCGGGCCCGACCGACTATAAAAATCCGCCCCATGTGGCAGAACTTACCCATGTTACCTAACTTTCCCAACTCGTTCTATATTGATTTTTTACCCGCGATCCTCAAATTTTGGTCTGCCTGGATTATAAGTCCTAATATATAGAATAAAATATCGCTACACCTAGAAAAAAATACTATATAAATAATAGTTTTTTACTATTAAAAATAGTCAATAGGATAAATTGTTATTTTAATCGGAAAATACCATTAAATACTAGAAAATATCATGACATTGCCATTGAGTTTATATGAAAAGATTTATTTTTTGTATACTATTAAATCAATAATTGTTCCATTGACCAATTTTAATGGGATTTGAGGGAATTTTTTTTCTGGATATATATACTTTCCGTATAAAACCGATATCTGATGTAGTAGGTAAACATTTTTTCAAAAAGAAAAACATTCGTAGCGTACGCTATTTAAATTTTATAGCATTTTTGATCACTGCTATAAACTGCTTTACATTTAAATACGGACTACCCATCCCACTCTTCAATTACTATATGTATATTATCAGCACAAACTTTATATACCCCTAATAAACCCTGTGTGTAGGCCTAAATAAAATTTGAATTGTGTCTAACAATATAAGAAATACGTATTAACTTTGAAAATACACAATTTTTGTTTTTAGTTAATTTACCGCATGTCTAGAAATTACTATTTTTTTCGTTATGACCAAAATTTGTGAGAACATATTTGCTCAAAATATTTCTTTTTTATATACTTTTTGGGTTTTTTTATACTTCGTCGTATTTTTGTACTTAAGTTTCAAATTATTATTTTGTTTTATTTTGTGAACTTTTGGCAGTTGTCTTTGTTTTTTTTTTTGTCTTTTCAGACATATTGCTGCTGTCACTCTGATTTCATGAAGTTTGTTTATATTATTTACCTTTATTTACTGTTCTCTGTGGTTCTGTGTAAAGTTTGTTTTACACAATATTTGCCCCTTGTCTCTTTAGCCATAATAGCTGTGCCATTTAATGTTTTTTTTTATATGTTTTTTGATTGCTAAACATGCAATGATTCAGTTGCTTGCATTTTTTATAATTTAAAAACTTTTCAAACACTTTTTGATGACTTTTACAAACCAAAATATGTCAATTTTATACTTAAAACCAAACTTACTAAATTATTACATTTTTTTTATTTTATAATACTTATTTATTTTAACTTAAAATAAAAATCATAAATTTGAATTGAACTATAACATTAAAAATTTTCCATAAATTCAAAAGATTTTCTTTTTAAATTTTTTTGTGGTTGTTTTTTTTTTTTATTTAAGTTTATATTTCCACACCAAATACTATATATAGTGCATTAGAGTGCAACAATAGTAAATAAAAAAATATATATTGAACAAAAAAGTAACATAATTACGCGACAACATACCTCATACAGTGCAGAATGCGATTATGAATCTATCGAGTATTTAGATTTTATTACACACACACATGTTGAACAGCCCTAGACTTTTATTTTAATTTCGATACCTCTTAAAGATCTTTGGCATATATTATAGTATTCGCTGTACAAATTTATTGCATTTACTGCATTCATGTATTTGAAGTTCCATCTGTCAAATGTTCATTACTGCAATCTACAGTATTTAGTGCCTTTTGCAATGGCAGTCTACAGTCTCTCCAGCGACTTCACTTCACTGCAGTATTTGTTGCATTGGTGTCAGGTAGTGGCAAAGCATTTTTTCAACACATTCAATGTCATGAAAAATGAAACAAAACAAAATGACACTACTGTCGCTAAAATTGCAACAATAACAGTGAGTGCAGTAATCAAAAGTTTTTGCATATCATAAGTTTTTACCTTAGTACTTGTTAGTAATGCTATTTTTATAAAATAAAACGGTGCTATGAAATAACATCCAAACGAAATAACCACCAATTGAAATAACCCCAAAATTTCGAAATCATTTTTTTTTAAAACGCTACGTAATTAAAATAATTGAGTATGCAGTCAAAATCAGCAACCACGAATTATATAAAATTGATATATGGGATGTCCATGGCAAAAAAAATGGTATCGTTTTTTAGGTAGTGTAATTTAACAATTATTGAAATAACCTGCACTGACACATTTATCAAATTCAAATATAAGTTATTGATTTAATTTGGAATTGTGTTAAAAATATATATTTTTGAATCAAATATAAAACAATTCGTGAAAACATAAAATAAAATGAAACTAAAAATAAATATGCAAATACATATTTAAAACAGATCTATAAATATTAAATTAAAATCAGATACAAAAATTTTGATAAATGTGCTTAAGTGATTACAATTTGCACATTTTTTGCAACTGAATTATTCATAATATTACAATGGCGGCACTTCATGTTGCTACTTTCAAGTGAGCAACATGCAATAATTCGGTTACTGTTGCTACTAAATACTACGAATCCAGCTGAAGTGAATGCATACCACATAAGCTGTTGGAGTAGATTAAAGGGTTGCAGCAACAACAGGTGCGGCAATGCAATCAAACAACAGCAACAACAATATGTATGGCAACAGCAGTAACAACACTAGAAACACCAATAACAATGACAGCAATAAAAAATTGCAACTACTTGGCCCATAATGTGTACACATAACAGACGACATGGCTAACAAGCACTTACATCAATACATAAATAAACAGCAGCAGCAGCAGTTGCAGCAACAACTACAATACACATTACCAACACGAATTCAACAACATGCGATACATAGTAGTGCGGCCACATGTCGGACAAAATGCAGTTTATATGTTAATCGAGCAAAATTTTAAAGCAAATATATTGCTGTGATATAAATGCCAATGTATCGTTGGTTGGGTATTGCTATTGCAATTGCTGTAGCCCAATGTAATCAATTTGAATTTATTGTTGCTGCATTACAAATAGTCAGCAACAATTGCTCTGACATTCAGTCACTTAGTCAATCACAGAAAAACACAATGACATGAGTGCTTTTTATTGTATTTGCTGCCCCAATTCTATGTGGTAATTACGTTTATTTTAAATGTCAAAAACAAAGACATGTCTTTAAATTGAGGGGTTATTACAAAATGTACCTTCATAACGAGTGAGTCATAGTCTCAAAGTGATGTATATTACGCCGACTTCCGATTTTACATAATTCGAGTCTGTGTTTTACGTAATACAACACCACTTATGTGTGTCAAATAAGTTTAATGAACTTTGAATTCTAAAATAACCGGTAAGGAAGTTTAAGGCACAAGATATATTTTAGGTAGATAAATTTTGATAAAGCAGCTTGATATAACAGTTAATTCTGTTCGATGATAAAAGTGCTGTCTCTAAGTTTTATTTATTCAATTGTTCTTTTTCTTTTTTTTTGGTGGTAATATCAACAGTCAGACTGAATATTAATAAATCGAAGATGGCACTGATAAATTTTTTCAATGACAATACATTTAGTGTACACTTAAAATAAAAAATCTGTAACAGGTTGCTAAAACAGCAAAAATGTTTGCTGAAAAGAAGAAAGCGTCGGATTTCGCTGAAACAGCAAATTACAGTTTGCTTTTTAGGCAGACTTCTTTATGCTATTAGAGCAAACAATTTTAGCTGTTTTAACTAATTTTTCTGTTAACTCCAATTCATAAAAAAGAAAAAATATATATATATTTTTTTGTATATTAATATTTTTTTTTATTTCTTTTATATTTTACCTTTTTTATATAAAGGGTTTTTTAACAGGGATGCTACAAAAGTAGAGCGACAGGGACAGCAAACGACGCCATATTTCTTGCCACTTTTTTGACATTTCTCTTCAGTAAGGTTTGCCATTTCATGATGGAAAGATATACGAATTCGAAATTCGGTAGTAAATATTAATAATTTCGACTCGTTGTTGGCTCGTATATCTTTCCATCATGAAATGGCAAACCTTACTGAAGAGAAATGTCAAGAGAAATGACAAAGAAATATGGCGCCGTTTGCTGTCTCTGTCACTCTACTTTTGTAGCGTCCCTGTTGAAAAACCGTTGAAAAAAACTTTTGTGGCGCTCTTATTGAAAAACCCTTTATTTTTAGTATTTCTCTTTATCTTTTACATATATATTTATTTTATTTTACCTTCATTTCACTATTTCACTCTTGCACGCGTGCATTATTATTACGCAGAAGAAATATCTGTTTTTAAAAAAAAAGTGTTGTCGAATATGAGTCTACGTATTATAGACGTATTAGCTGCAGCGTCTCATGACTATGGTGCCATCTAGTGTATGCTAGCTATACTAGCGATATACACACCGGTGACACTAGCATGAGATCTTGAGCACTAGCAGAACTAAGATTCCTAGCAAACAGTTCGCTATTGCAAATAAAAGTATGCTGTAAATGCAATTTAACGTTTGTTAAAATTAAGCAATCAAATTTTGCTATTAATAGCAGGTCTTTTTATTTTAAGTGTATGTTTTTAAAACGAATATAGATTTCTGTTTCATTTACACAGAGGTAAACAACTTCTAAAAACCAGATGAAATCAAAAAATTTACGGAGTGATATAAAGCTAAACGGAAATATTCTGAATTCAAAGAAACAGATCCACATAGATATCATAAAAATAATTAAGTGCAATTATTCTTGATAATGCAAAGGTTAATCTTAGGTATCAAAATGTAAGTAAACGGTGTCCGAACATATAAATTAAAAATCAAATATCCAAATAAAATTAACAATTCAAATAAATTAGATAAATCATATAAAAAAAAAAAAATAAAAAAAAAAAAAATTAACGAGTTGGGAAAGTTAGGTCACATGGGTAAGTTCGGTCACATGTGGCGGATTTTTATAGTCGGTCGGGCCCGACTATGGAATACCCTACACGGTGGGGATATTAACCCTCAGAATATTATTCATATATCAGAAATGTACGTCTTATATCCCCATAAATTAAAAAATTATATAAAGTATAAAAAACAAAAAAAAAAATTTGAAAAATGTAATTGGGCGGACCACGCCTATATTTAAAAACTTTAAAGGCAAATATTTCATAGATTTGATTTTAATAATTTACGGATCAAATTTCCACTATGAAAACCCGGGAAATAATGAAAAAAAAATGTGGGCGGATCACGCCCATTTTTGGACCACATATTTTTAGGTGAATTCTAACAATACATTTTAAATTTTATAACTATACATTGAATAATTTTCGAGTTATTAGTCCCGAAAGAGTTATATAAAATTGACTTGTATGGGAGGTGGGCGTGTCCGTTGACCGATTTGGCTCATTTTCAAACTCGATTCCTACTTTTTGCTAAAATATATTGAGACGAAATTTCATCGCATTCTGATCAGTATTTCTCAAGTTATTCTGTATTCGGACAGCAAGACAGCAAGACGGACAGACAGACGGACATGGCTAAACGGACTCGGGTAGTGATGCTGATCAAGAATATATATACTTTTCCATACCGGACATGCCTCCTAAGGGGCGTTACAATATATGCACAAAGTTAATATACCCTGTACCTCATAGGTGTAGGGTATAAAAATAAATTACCGTACATTTTAAATTATTTTTTTTATTAACTTCTGCATATCTAGAATAATTGCTCTTTGTTGTTTTCTCGCGATACGTAAGAACATAATTTCTGTATATGTAGAAACATTGCTCTTAGTTATCTTCAACATATCGACAGACAGACACACTAACAAACAGTTGGTGATTACCGACGAACATCACAAAATAGCATACGACCGAATTTCAATGAAAATAACAAAAGATACATGAACACATTTTTTTTAAGGAATACAGCAACAATTATCGTATACTTTATGGTTTTTAATAATCAATAAATTAACTTCTCAAAATCCAGGAGAATAAATCTTGTTTACTGTTTTGATAACTAAGTAATTTGATTTCTTATTATTTAGATGAAAAATCTTAGAAGACTAGTCAATTAAATTATATCAAAGATATTAGTGAAATTCGATATTTTTTCGTTCGAGCCAAAGCTTTTTAAATTTTAGAAGATTATTTCTCTGTGTGTATATATTATTATTATTAAAAATCTACACGGAAAGAAATTTTCTCATAAATCATGTCTTAAACAAATAAATTTTACAAAAATTAATTATGATATCCAGCCAAAAATAAGTAATCATAATGGTTTGCTTTTTATTCATAATATACGATTATTGAAAAAAAAATTATTCTGATTATTTAAATATAATTATTAGTATGTTTACTCATGTTATATGTATAATAATAATAATAATAATAGTTTGGCACTACAGTCCTATAAAAACTTAGGCCGAGCTCTCCACTATATTGAGCTGTGCGTGTTATATTTGTACTCAAAGTGGTGGTACCTACAGTTTATTGCCGAATCCGAACGGCGGGTGAGAGCTTTTCATATGCAATGTTTACTCTCGTAGGTTTGCCATTTACTGACGAGAGCTAGCACGGTTGAGAAAAAATGTTTCTATGAAAAGGTGTGGTTAGCTCCAGCCCAGGCTTGAACCTTTCGGCTCGCAGTACAACGCACTAACCACTGAACTACCACGGCTATGTATAATATATTCAAAAGACATGAGTAAATGGAATAGATTCTGGAATACATTTTATAATTCATTATTCATAATTCATGATTAAAATGTCATACATTGTGCAGTAGCCTGCAGACGAAAAAAAAACAAATCAAAAACATTGCATTTGAAAATATAAGTTCTCCATTGACTAAGTAAAAATTTATACAAAAACAATAGAAAAAATAGATCACTTTTTTTTTAAGTTAAATTTCACATTTAATTTCAAATGACACATTTTCACATTGTTCAATTGCGCATTAAGAAAATCAATATGCAATAGGAAATACATATGATAAATAAATATTTATAATTTCGCCTGTTATGAATTTTAGTAAATTTGTAAAAATAATTAAAATTTTTGAATCCTATTCATAATAAATACATAGTGATTACAGTTTTTTATGTATGAACTTTGCCATTTTGTTCGCATTAACCATAAATTATAAATAACTCATAAAAAAGAAAATGAAAAAAAACATATATTTTGATGAAGGTCATAAATAACACTGTGCTACAAATTCCAAAAAATTTCGTATTTCGTATAAAGGGCCATTCCACACCAAATCGACCAAAAAAAGACAAATTTGAGATTTTACCTTTTCGATCTTAATGAACTTTTGGCAACTGATAAAGGGTATCGAGACATGTACTAAACAATTTTTTTTTTATTTTTTCCGACCACTACTTCCAGAGATACAGTGGCTCAAAGTTGGAAAAAAAGTGCCAAAAATCACTTTTGTACTGTTATTCATATTTAAATATCTCTTGAACTAGAAATGCTAGAAACTCCGTTAATGGCTCGTTTTAAAGCTAATAGAACAAGCTTTTAGAAAAATTAAGTTGTAATTTCCAAACGGTAACATGTGGCCCGTGGTCATTATCATTGCACTTCAAAATTGATGTCCTTAAAATTCTGAAAAAAATCCTAAGTTTTCGTCAATTTATTATAAATGTTCATAAAAAATATCAAGATGGAATTTTAATGGCATCATATTTTAAAAAATTATTTTCTAAATTTTATCAATATTTTTTGTATTAAAAAAAATATATATTTTTTTCAAAAGTAAAATTTGCAATAGTTTTTCAATGTATCAAATTATCTCTAGTTTTTGAAATATATACCATTTTTCGAAAATCGTAAAAAATATATGTCAAAATCAATATCTCAAAAACTAGATTGAATACGATAAAATTGACTTCATTTTAGAAATCAGAGTTACATATATATTCAGGAATTATTACAACTTTTAGTGTAGAAAAAAATATTTTTTTTCTATACAAAAAAAAAATATATATTTTGGAAAATTATTTTTTGAATTATGATGTAATCAAAATACCATCTTGAAATTTTGCATGAACATTAACAATAAATTGACGAAAATTTAGGATTTTTTTCAGAATTTCAAAAGGGGTCCTTTTTAAGGACCACAATTTTGAAGGGCAAGGATAATGACCACGGGCCACATGTTACCGTTTGGAAATTACAACTTAATTTTTCTAAAAGCTTGTTCTATTAGCTTTAAAAAGAGCCATTAACGGAGTATCTAGCATTTCTAGTTCAAGAGATATTTAAATATGAACAACAGTACAAAAGTGATTTTTGGCACTTTTTTCCAACTTTGAGCCACTGTATCTCTGGAAGTAGTGGTCGGAAAAAATAAAAAAAAAATTGTTTAGTGCATGTCTCGATACCCTTTATCAGCCGAAATTTCATTGAAATCGAAGAAGGTGAGTTCCAACCGCTGGTCGATTTAGTGTGGAATGGCCCATACATAGAATCTGAGTTTTAATTACATAAGTAAGTTAAGGTACGAAAAATGGATTTTGAACAAAGCAGTGGATATTAAAAAAAAAGTCGAAGTGATACAGAAATTATGTATATGAAGATATTCATTGTTTTTCGATGCATAACTTAAAATACAGAGCGGAGTTCTTGTATATTTTTGGTGTTCCACCGTGATATTCTTTAACACTTATATTTTATAGTTTATAGATTTAATTATTTGGAGTAGATGTTTTGTATCTATCATAACTTTGTTGTTTCTTGCTAAATTTGAAAAGTTCCAATAATTTTGAAAAGGTAATTAAATTTATTTTCAATAACTGTAAAAATGTGTAGATTATCTTGCAAGATGATTTTTTAACGATTTTTCAAAATTGGAAAATGTATTCAAATTTGAATATAGGTTGGAGTTCCTGTATATTTTTGGTGTCGCACCGTGTAATCAGTAAATTATTTTTTATGTGTTTAAAAACACATAGGACCCTTTAAATATTAGCATTAGTAGTAATCATTAACAGCATCATAATCGTTTTTGTATTATGGCAAATCACTAACATCGCAAAGCAGCTCTTAAGAAACACCAAATACTATCGAAAGTAATCAGCATTGCAGCCAGATAAACCGCGGCATAAAGCCTAAGTCGCATTTGCAACGTTGTATGTTATTGCTACAAAAACACGCTGAAAAATAAGTGTGTATACATTTCGTAATATTCTAAATAAAAAATACTTTTATTTGTACTGATATGTATAAGGACCTCAGTCATTACGCTTTAATGAAATTTCGAGAAAAAAATTCATGACTGGAGCACGTTTTTAAATAAAATATGTCACAATGATTAGTAATCTTGGATTTTTTTTTTTTTTGGGTGTACATTGCGACAAAAGCATACATACAAAGCGACAGACATAATCCCAATGGAGACATTGCGGTACAGAATGAGTTGCATACAAACTCAGTTCGATAGTAGAAACGTGTGGCGGATAAGACCCACAAGAGTTACGTGCAAAATGAATACAAAAAATAATTGAACGCAATTTTATTGCATGACAAAAATACACAAATACTTACATATATATGTTTGTTGGTACAAATATGTGTGCAGGTGTGTGTTAAGCGATGTAGTATGTGTTGGTTGACTGTCAGTTTATTAAGTTGATATTCGCTGTCACTGTATAAACGGATAATCATAAAAACTCAGCTTAGGCAACATGGATTTCAATGGTATACAGACGAGCACAGACCCACCTTATATTTCAATTACAAAACAATTTCCAAAACATTGAGTTACCCTTGTGTAGGTTGGTTGATAGTTAATCTGTGAAAAACCACCCGGTATTGTAAAAGTCAAAAATGCTGACAATATACATAGAACACAAACAAATATTACGGATATTTTAAAGCCAACATTTGGTGGAGTTAAAAATTGCGATGCTGAAATGTATAGCAGGTCTTTTAGTATGATAGGAAAATAATATTTAAAGTTAAAATTAAATAAAGTGTTCAAAAAATGTAAATATGTTATTTTTAGATACATGGAGTTCCGATATAAACATTTTGTATTAAATACTTTTGATTTGTTAGAACGGTAATACTAAAAGCAAAATATTCGGATATATATGTAGCGTCGAGTGATTAGTGCATTAGAGTACGAGTTGAAGTGTCGCTGGTTCAAATCACAGCGTCGGCAACATAACCCAGTGAAGAAGTTTAGATCACGTGTGAAATTTTGAAATAGGTAAATTTTGATAGTGATGTTAGTAAGAATTCTGAAAGTTAAAGTCCGATTAGGTCGACTATAAATACTGTACACATAACACTACCCAACTTGATTTTTCTCATGGACATTCCAAACATCAATTTTATATAATTCAATGGTGCTGAGTTTGACTGCAAAATCAGTTTTTTTTATACTACGAAAAATGTTTGAGATGTTTTTAAGCCGTTCTCACCCACTATTTAGAATAAAAAATATATAGTTCAGTGGAAGAATAGTGAAACAGAAAAAACTTACACGATTTTTTTCTTTTAATTGTCTGAACCAATTTTAGTATAATAATGAATGCTAATATTCCAATACGTTTTTAAGATAATTAGATCTAAACTCGGACAATTTTTAATTTTTTAGAAAATTTTTTTTCATTTAGTATTTAATGACAAACAAAAATATGATGTATGGTTATCTAGAGCATAGTCTAAACTAGGGATGCCCAACTCGCCTGCCCGCGGCTGACTGCACGGCAATCGAGTGCTAGGCGAGGGGTATCTACGAGCAGAAGTGAGCGGGGATTGCAACGCAGAAATGAGCGGGGCTTTTAGTGTTGCATTTTTAGAAATTCCGGGAAATTTAAATGTCTATTTAAGAGTTTAATTATTTTAGATTGGTTTTAACGGACCCATGTATATTGCTTATTTAATAAGCCTTATTATTTTGAATTACTAAAATATACAAATTTTATAATTTTAAATAATTATACATTTTTTGTTCATAACATTTATGTAATTTTCGCTTGCAAAAAAAATTATTATTTGTTATTATTCTGTAAAATGTTTTGGGATATAAAATGCGTGTCTAAAGTGATTAAAATCTCAAATTTAACTAAATTCTAAAATAATTATTTTACATTTCTGCCCTATTTTAGTTAAGAAATGATGCAACACTGAAAGAAGAGAGTGCGATGAGAGTACGGTGTAACGAAGAAAAACAAACTCTGACATAAATATAATTCGTTGTTTTGTACAGAAATTTACATAGAATTATCCAAAAATACAGTATTTTGTGAAAAACATGTTATTTTTGTTAAAACCAATCTTTTATGCTTTTATTCTGTTTATAAAACTGTACAAGTTAACAAAAAATGTTATTGCAAAAGAGCCAAGTGAGTTATTAATATTTGTTTTTTAATTAATAAGATTTTTTATAATATACATTAATCGTTTACATACAAAGTATACAATATTAAATGAAGATATAAATATTTAAATCATAAACTAAATGCTATGTTCTACTGTGCGCAGTCGACTTCAACTCTACGCATTGAACCCCCATAGAAACTAGAAATTGTCGACCAATTCTTAAATTTACTTTATTTAGTTATTTTTAATTAAAACACTCTTAAAGAATGAGCGTTAATAAAAAAACAACATAAACATCATTTTTTGAACAGTACTTGATATATTTTTAAAAGATTTGTTGCAATTGTGAAAAGTTCTAAAAATTTCCTATTATTCTATCTAAAATAAATTATAATGCCTCAAAATAAGTTTCAGATAAAAAAAAAAAACGTTTAGTCAAAATTCTATTTAACATTAAATATTTTGTATTAAATCTGATACATTTAACAATTTATACTGGGGTGACTGGAGAACAAAGCAGCGCGGACCAGCTCGCATGAAGTCGCACGATCGACTGATAGCTTTCATAGGTCACACGCACTTATATTCGCTGCACTCGCTCTAACTCTAAATATCTTCACATCATTTCCGTACGGGACAATGCCCGACGGGCTGAGTGGGCATCCCTAGTCTAAACTAACTATCAAAATTACTAACCTTTTTCTAATTGATACAATTTTTAAAATATTCACTGAGAACTTAATTTTGGTACTCTTGTAATTTGGTAATTTTGGTACTCTTTTACATAACCAATTTCAATAAAACGAGTTGGGAAAGTTAGGTCACATGGGTAAGTTCGGTCACATGGGGCGGATTTTTATAGTCGGTCGGGCCCGACTATGGAATACCCTACACCTTTGGTGGAGATATTAATGAGGAATATTTAATTGTATACCTTAATTTAAAATTTTTAATTATGCTGAACCTCAGAATATTATTCATATATCAGAAATTTACGTCTTATATCCCCATAAATTAAAAAAAATTATATAAAGTATAAAAAACTAAAACAAAAATTGAAAAATATAATTGGGCGGATCACGCCTATATTTAAAATTTTGAAAGGCTAATATTTCATAGATTTGATTTTAATAATTTAAGGATCAAATTTTTACTATGAAAACCCGGGATATAATGAAAAAAAAAGTGGGCGGATCACGCCCATTTTTGGACCACATATTTTTAGGTAAATTCTAACAATACTTTTTAAATTTTATAACTATACCTTGAATACTTTTCAAAATATTAGTTTCTAAAGAGTTATATAAAAGTGACTTGTATGGGAGGTGGGCGTGTCCGTTGACCGCTTTTTCTCATTTTCAAACTCAGTTCCTACTTTTGGCTAAAATATATTCAGACGAAATTTCATCGCATTCTGATCAGTATTTCTCAAGTTATTCTGTATTCGGACAGCAAGACAGCAAGACAGCAAGACAGCAAGACGGACAGACAGACAGACAGACAGACAGACAGACAGACAGACAGACGGACATGGCTAAACGGACTCGGGTAGTGATGCTGATCAAGAATATATATACTTTTTCCATACCGGACACGCCTCCTAAGGGGCGTTACAATATATGCACAAAGTTAATATACCCTGTACCTCATAGGTGTAGGGTATAATTACTAATGTATCTAATCTGAAGATATCATTACTTCATACTTAAAGTAGGCTTAATCTTAATGCATACTCAATTTTTTCATATTACGTAAAGTTTTTGCGAAAAATATGGGTAAAAACGGCTATTTTCAATGATTTGTATGTAAAATATACAAGCATTTTAAATTTAAACAGTTTTTAATGGAAACTGTGTTGATACTCACTGCAAAAAAAATGGCTCTCCCAAACATAATTTTTCAGGCATTAACATGTATGTTTGGAATTTTATGTAAACATAATATATAATTGCCTGATAAATCATTTGTAAATAGGGTTGTCCTGAGACTTGAACAGTGGTGTAATGTGCTCTGATTTACATTATGATATCACGGAAACATTTTAATGATGCCCCTTAAAATGGAGTATGTTCTAATGGAAACATAATAATTACTATATCCAAACAAAATAAATATTTGGACCAAAACATAAATATGTTTAAAATATAACATGATTTGTAATGATCTGAATATAATTATGTTTCCAGAGAAACATATCAGTTGTTTCCGTTCAAAAAGTAGTATGTTTGCATTTTTGTACCAAAATTTGCATATTTTAAAAACTTACAAATGACATTGTATTACCGATACGAATACGTTTTCTCAACAAACATCAAAAGACACGTATGCAAGAAGAATATTGTAGGAATACTTTTATTTACATCTAATTTCATTTTTTTTTGTTTCTTTTCAAACATCAGTTTGTTTAAAAGGACCAATACATACTTCAAACGACGACAAAAGAGACGTAGATAGAAAATTCTTTTCAACGAGTGCCAACTTCGTACACAAGAAGAATTTTGGAAGAATACATTTATTTAAATCCAATTTCTTTTTTGTTTGTTTTTAAACATCAATATGTTCAAATGATGGTAAAAGATGGCGTAGTTAGAAAATGCTGCGCAACGTTACCAACTTCGATTGTCGATAACTAATCGAATGAAGACGAGCATTGCGAATATACGTTATAATTAGATTTGAATATCATTTTCTGTTTGTTCTGAAACAAAGTTATAACTAAGTAAACTGCCAAGAAATAGTATATTCAAATGCAATTAAAATTTTATGTAATTACATCCAAACATATTCAAACAAATCTTTTCTATCCGTGTAGGGCATATTTTAACAATGGGAAACGATACAAAAAAGCTAGTAATTTTCGCCGTTTATTTGAACTATGCTCTGCATAACCGTAAATCATTTTCATATTTATCATTAGACTTAGAATTCTAAAAAAATCATCCAAAAATAAAAAATAAAATATTTTTCGGGTTTAGATTCAAATACCTTAAAATAGTATCGGAATATTAGTATTTTTCGATATACTGTAATTAGTCGTGGCAATTGAAAGAAACATGTCGTTTACAGTTTCTTGAAAAAAAAAAACAACAAGTTACGTACATGATTGTATTTTTTATTCTTAAAAGTGGCTGAAAAGGGCTTAATTTTCGAGAGCAATTTTCTTAAAAGCGTTACGTATAATGCGAATGCAGTCAAATTTAGAAAGCGCAATTTATATAGAATTGATGTATATGTCCATGGCAAAAAATGTTTCTCGTTTGTTCAGTAGTGTAATGTATGCCGTTACCTCTTAAAGTGGTCCAGACGTCCCCAAAGTTTACGAATCCTGAAAATAACCCCAAATTTGTTATATTGAAAGAATTTATTTTCATTTCAGGACTCATATGTAGGAATTGGTAATTGTGCTTCAGGCACTACAGTATATATTTGAGCTTCAATGTTTTTATTTTGGGTGCTATGAAGAATATAAGAAAAGTAATCATTTTTTAAAATTTCGATTTTGAACGTACATAACTTCTATCGATTAAAAGGAGTAAAGCCAAAATTTACTTTAAGTCGAATAAATACCTAGTTTTATAGATTTTAAATGGTTATATTGTTTAGTACTGCATTTTGTTGTTATAAAATTACAACAAATTTTGATAAATGAAATCCACTATTAAAACTTTATGTCTTTCTCCAAAATACCTCGAATTCCGCAACTTTTTAAATTTTAGAGAGCATTATGTGATTTTAAAAGGTTTGAAGTGAAAAGAACGGTCATAAGAATGGATATTACAATTTTTTATATAAACACTAGCTGGACCAGTGCACGACTCGTGCCAAGATTTTGTAAATGCAGGAATATGCAGTAATTTTATTAATATAAACAACATTTTTATTATTTAAATCTTCCCCGTGATATTCTTCCCCTTAGAACGCTTTCCCGGTAGAATTCTTTCCCGTAGAGTTTTCCCAGTAGAAGTTTTAGTGTGGTGAATTTTGGTGTGATGACTTTTAGTTTGGTGAATTTTAGTGTGGTGAATTTGAGTGTGGTGAATTTAAATGTGGTCAGTTGTGAATTTTAGTCTGGTGAGTTTTAGTGTGGTTTGTTTCATTGTAGTGAATTTTGGTGTGGTGAGTTTCATTGTGGTGAATTTTAGTGTGGTGAATTTTAGAGTGGTGAGTTTAAAAAATTTGTGGTGGTTATAATAACTGTTGACAGACAACATCAGGAATATGTACCATCCACCTGGGGGTGCCACGCCCAGTGGTCCAATCCCGCCCACGTTCCGCGAGACCGTTTAGAATGGACGATTAAATTTGCTACAAAAGTACTAGTAAAACTGTATAATGGCTGTAAAACTATGTAGTACTGTAAAACTGTGTAGAGTCTGTAAACTGTAGTGTCTTTAAAACTGTGCAGTTTGAAAAGTCTGTTGGTGTGTATGCTATATGTACATATACACCAACCCATATCATATACCCCAACCGATAGCATGTACACCAACCCATAATGAATTTGATTAAATAATTTGTATATACAATTATTTATATTAATAGAATTAACTATTGTTATTAATTAATTTTAGTTGCTTTATTGACGTTGAATATTTTGTTCTGTGTAAGCTCTTTGTATCAGCTTTTATATTGGAAACTGATATGTTTGTATTGAAATTCAAAAAGCTGCTTTATGGCAGTCTAGTAAAATAAAAATTTTACCTCCATAGATCTTACACAATAAGGCAAAAATATAATTTAGGAACTATTGAAACATTTTGAAAGTAAAGATTTTTGGTAGAATATTGTTTGGCAGATAAATTAGCCGCGGAGAGTTTTTCCCAGTATAAGTTTTAATGTAGTGAATTTCGGTGTGGTGAGTTTTAGTGAATTTTTAGTGAATTTAGGTGAATTTCAGTGTGGTGAATTTGAATGTGGTGAGTTTTAGTGTGGTGAATTTTAGTGTGGTGAGTTTTATTGTGGTGAATTTTAGTGTGGTGAATTTTTAGTGTAGTGAGTTTTAGTGTGGTGAGTTTTAGTGTGGTGAGTTTTAGTGTGGTGAGTTTTAGTGTGGTGAGTTTTAGTGTGGTGAGTTTTAGTGTGGTGAGTTTTAGTGTGGTGAGTTGAAGTGTGGTGAGTTTTAGTGTGGTGAGTTTTAGTGTGGTGAATTTTGGTGTGGTGAGTATCATTGTTATGAAATTGTGTCAAAATTTTATTCAATTCGGTTCAACCGTTTTGACATCTATTCGGAACATACATACAGACATACGGACATACATACATTCATTCACAAATATATAGTAGATTAAGTACTTCTAAGGCTCGACTAAGGCTCGAATCACTCGATTGACTGTATAACGTTTTTTTTTTCTATTTTACAACATAAATACCACATACAACATTTTTTATATTTAAATCCTTTATAAAAACACACTATACGACATCATGCAGCTACAGATGGTAAATGGAATTTGTAGTTTTTTTTTTATAAGTTTTTGGTTTTATTTCATAGTTTTATTTATTTTTTAAATGTTTTATTTTTCTTTTTATTATGCGCTTGTCATGACTTTTGCACATGTGCGCGTTTACAGCAGCTGTATCCTTTTTCTGTCTGTCCGTCTATCTCCCTGTCCGTCTATCTGCCTGTCTGTGTGCATGAATGTAGCACACGTTGCCTCTGCGGATGCGTCAGTCATCATAAGTAGCTGCTGTGACAAGATAAGAAATGCTAAACATGACTGCAGCCGACACCAAACATGTTGCGACAAGGATTTAATGTCAGCACATAGGACGTCCAGAGTGCAAAAATCGTTAAAAACATCAACGAATTAAATGCCTTAAAAGGCATTAGAATTAAATTTTATCCAGTAAGTGGCAGCTAACTTGATAAGGATATTTTTTATTGTTTGTGTGCGTTGTTGTTTTTTTCATTACGTTAGAAGGACATTAAGTATCCTTAAGTCGACTCAGTCTTTTTGCTGCTCTCAGTGAAGCAGCGTCTAAATTGATTTTAAATTGATAAAAAATAAGCGCAAAATGTTAACAACTTTGTTGGTCCTGCTGCTGCTCCCGTTCCTGCTGTAGCGCCCAAAAGTGTCCTTGTTATTGTGCTTGTCAGCCTACGCCTTATAATATCATGTGACCAACGCACAATTTAAAATTTACTCAGCCAGAAAATTCAATAATGGCTACACAAACGTCTCAAAAATATAAAGAAAATGCAGAAAAAAATAAAAAAAAGAAATCCAAGTGTAGCAAAAATATCCTTGTATTTTTTCCTTTTTCTTTAGATGTGCTTTAAGCTCAACTCAAGCGTGAAATAATTTCTGCCTCAGCTTAGGTCACTTTTTTGTTGTTTTGTTTTGTCATTCACCACATTTCAATTTGCAATTTAACTACACTTTGGGCACTTTTTACAGAGTATTTAAAAATGTTTTGGACATTTTGTTGTTGTTTAATTTTAAGCAATTGTTTAAAAGAAATACATATTTTTTTTCTTTATTATTTTTATATTTTCTTTGAACTACTTCAAAAGATCAGAATACATTATATTTACAATGTATTCCAAACCATAAAATAATAAAACATTTAAAAATGGCTTACCGTATCTGAACTGAGCGCAAAAGGTGAGAAAGACTTGTATTGAAATTTTTCTCATTTTCAATTACATTATATATTTCTATTGATGTAATTTTAATTTAAAATATGAAAATATTTATTATTTGTATACTATTAAATCAATAAGTGTCCTGTTGACAAATTTTAATTGGATTTGGAGTTTTTTTTTCTGAGTGCACTACTTGTTGTTCAACGTTTCACGTTCACACACGTCACCAGTTCTATTGGTAGTGAAAGGAAATGATAAACCCAAATAAGAGAGAAGAGTATCAAAATCATGATATAGGCACAATGAACGGAAAAACAATCCGACCAACCGAACAGACAAACACGCATTTATCGACCGAATGTAAAGTAATATCGGTACTATAGTACTAGTAAAACTGTATAATGGCTGTAAAACTATGTAGTTACTGTAAAACTGTGTAGAGTTTGTAAAACTATAGTGTCTTTAAAACTGTGTAGTTTGTGAAGTCTGTTGGTGTATATGCTATAAGTACATATTACACCAACGCATAACATATACACCAACCCATATCATATACACCAACTGATAGCATGTACACAAAGCCATAATGAATTTGATTAAATAATTCGTATATACAATTAATTATATTAATAGAATTAACTATTGTTATTAATTAATTTCAGTTGCTTTATTTACGTTGAATATTTTGTTCTGTGTAAGCTCCTTGTATCAGCTTTTATATAGGAAACTGATATGTTTGTTTTGAAATTCAAAAAGCTGCCTTATGACAGTCTAATAAAATAAAAATTTGACCTTCCTAGACCTTACACGATAAGGTAAAAATACAATTTTGGAAATTTTGAAACATTTTGAAAGTAAAGATTTTTGGTAGAATATTGTTTGGCAAATACTTTTTATAACAAATACCAAGTGTTGAAAATGCGTTGGGTGCTCTTCTCTCTGAACAGCCTTTCATCAATTATGGAGTTTCGCAGGGTCTTTTCTCTCCCCGTCTCTATTCTTTAATGGTATTTTGTCATTGACATTGAAGCCAGTCCAATCAGTTCACTCATATTCGTTCAATAGGCATCCAAATTTTTTTAAGATTTATAGTTAAAGGTGCACTATGAATAGCCGGCCTCAGCAGTCCAGAGGTAGCGCGCTTCCTTGCATTCTAAAGGTCTCGGGTTCGAATCCCGTCTTGGGAATGGGCACTCGTGGTGATATTAACCACAAAATTGTAGGGAATAGATTTCACAGTACAATGGATATAGTCTGTCTGAGTGCAGTGGATCTTAGTAGATATTCAAAAAAAATGAATAAAACACTCAATAATCTCAAAAGAACTATGCATTACAGAGAGTTCGTTACTCGGTCGTACAAGATGTTTGTGAAACAATCTCACTACGTCTCTTTGTCCTGACATTTTTGATATTGGCAAATTCATAACAAACATTCACCGAGACTACTCCATTTTTCCTTTTTGTAAGGTACTTTGTACCCGATATGATTTTCTGTACCACTTTTTTTCACCTTAAGGCAGGAAATTGACTCAATGTTTTCCTAATTCAAATCATTTCCTGCCTAAAATCTTTCTTAACATATGATATTTGTTTCAATAAAACAAAAAGTTGCCGGTCTGTTTCATTTTATTTTCGTGCCGAAAATTATGCCTCGGTAAACATTGGAATAAGCTGTATATTGAACCATTCTAAGTTTGAATTTTAGGATTATGGTTACATGTGAAAATATTTGAATGGTTATTGTTAAAACATACAAGAAATTTGAAAACACTAGCAGAATTTCAAGTTTTATTTTACTACAAAATTCATTTATTTTTGATTTCGTTTTCCTGTATGATGTTTAATGTTTTGGTTGTGTGTGTGGGTTTTTATTTTTTTATATTTTTAAACTTCAAACAGCGAAAGGACATAAATTGATTTTTGTGTTTCTTGCACAGCTAAAAATAAAAGAAACCACAACGAAAACTTGTAACTTTCACAGGAAAATGAGATGTTTCTTAACATTGTATATACCTTGATACGTGCTACATATTTTTGTTGTTGTTTTTGTATTTTTTACATCTGATTTTGTTGTGTTATATTTTTCTCTTGTTGTTTTATAAGGTATTGTCTACGTTGGCGCTGTTGTGTCGCCACAATCCTCCAAGCAATTTAATTCTAAATTGAAGAAATAAATTTTCCAACACAGTTATTTTTGTGAATTAAATTTTTGCCGTGTTGCCTTCAACAGTGTGCATTGAATTTTCTTATTTTTCTGCGGCAACGTCTTATACAACTTCAATTTATTTTTCGTATTCTTTCCTTAGTGCTTTTTTCGTTATATGCATTTGTTTTTTCTTTATTCTCTTCTTCTATATTTTCATCTTCATCTTTACCTTTTTTTTGTTTTTGCTTCGCTGCCACCAACGCGTCAGTTCATCAACAGCGTCTTTGTGTTCCATCCGGAATGTGGTCTGCTTTCTCGGCTGTGCCTTTTGTTGCATACTTTGCGGCTTTGAAGAATTCAGTTTTTCTTTGTACTCTATGTAAAGCATTTGCTTTATTTTGGGCGTAAGTATCTTAAACGAAATAATTCCAAGCTATACCAACAAAAAAACGAATTACGTTTGGGAATTTGTTGGTTTCATATTTTGTTTGACGTTTTTATGTGCTTCAGTATTTGCACCTGAAAATAGGCTACAAAAATTATTGTTTTTCTGTTATGATAAAGTTCTTTACATTGTTTAGATATTTTACAGGAAAATACTAGCAAACATTGTGTATTTAGATAATTTTCTACTTGCTGCACAAACGACTTAATTTTCTACATGCAAAAATTTCAGTTTTGGGTATTAAATGTCGCTGAGAAAATCAATTTGACGTTAGCTTGAACAAAGTAGATTAAAATATTTTGCAATAAAAGTACTCAAATAATACCAAGGATTATGCTAAATGAGTTTGAGAATGTGAGAAAATGTTAGATTATTATATTCCTACTTTGTTATAGATGGTAAATATTTTATTTATATTTATAATAATATAAATGTATTTCGTAACTCTAAGGAAACTTCAAATTTAATCCCAAAAAACGAAAGAAAAATTAAATTATATGTTTATTTTTGTCATGTGAATTTAAATCATTGTTCAATTACACTGTACGACACCAAAAATATACAAGAACTCCATCCAAAATCTTTGTATAGACATCGAAAATCAATGAATATTCATTTACAGAATGCCTATATCATTTCGAGTGTTTTTTTTTTAATTTCCACTTCAGTACGCAAATTTTCATTTTCCTATCATGAGTTATTGCATATTATATGAGTTATATTCTTTACTTATTAGAATTCCAGTGAAATTAAAGAAATGCACGTATTAAAGCTTTCAGAATTACTTTGCTTCATATGCCTTGTAAGTGTATTATTTTTCAACAAAATATGATTGATACAACTTAGAAATATATTAAATTCAAACATAAATATAATTATAGAAAATATTTAAATTTTATAGTGAAATTTTCATATTCCTCTCAAGCGATTTTCTGCTGCAGAAAATGTAAAAATAAAACTAAAAAAAATATTTTTTTTGTAGTTTGCAAACACTACTTTTTTGTTGATTAAAAATAAAAAAATCGTTTTTTATATGTTGCACTATTTTGTGAGTTGGTGTCTGAAGTATTTTTCTTAAACTGTGAGCAGGTGTAACAGCAGCCACAATGGCGATACCCTGCATACCGCTATAAATCACAAAGTAAATATATTTATTTGTGTGTGCCTGTAACATCATGGTCGGAGTTAAGGTTTAGTTATTTTGCAGTTTTAATTTCAAATAAATAAAATTTTAAAAATCGAAAAAAATATGACTTATATTACATGATATTTGTTTAGGTTTGCTAAGAACCAATTAAGTCATAAAGTGGTTTTCAATAAGAGCGCTGCAAAAGTTTTTTCAACAGGGACGCTACAAAAGTAAAGCAACAGAGACAGCAAACGACGGAATATTTCTTGCCGCTCTTTTGACATTTCTCTTCAGTAAGGTTTGCCTTTTCATTATGGAAAGATATACGAGCGAACAACAAGTCTAAATTATTAAAATTTACTACCGAAATTCGAATTCGTATATCTTTCCATCATGAAATGACAAACCTTACTAAAGAAAAATGTCAAAAGGGCGGCAAGAAATATGGCGTCGTTTGCTGTCCCTGTCGCTCTACATTTGTAGCGTCCCTGTTGAGAAACCCTTTACTAGTAGCAGTCATGGTTAAGTGTTTGGCACGTTACGTTACGAGTCGTTAGGTCCCAGGTTCAAAACTATGTTGCGTACTGCCAGAATTTTAACCACTTTACAACGTTGAGATATCTGCCTAAGTTAATGTGACAAACTATTATTTTTATTATATATGCATTTTTAATTTTGATAGAATACCCCTTTTTAATATATACTCGGAACGCCACTGTTCGTAAATATGTTTGTGGCTGTGTGCAAAATGTCGTATTTCACGACAGCCATGCATGTGCATCACATGCACCTGATACCCATGCTGCCCCTTATGTCACGAAGCTTGACAATGTTCTCCGAGTTTTTATTTTTTTTTCGTTCTTTTCATTGTTGTCCCAAATAAACTTCACCTATGTGGCGCTATAATAGTTGGGCCATTATATATGCAATGCTGAACATTTACACTCAAAGACATAATGTTAGTAATGTATAAGATACAAAAAAAAGTATAAAGAATAAAAATTAGTAAAATATTGTAGCGTCTGTAGATCAGACCAGTTAGTCCGTTTGACTGCGAGCCGAAAGATTGCAGTTTCGAACACACTTTTTTTTTTTGGAATATCTACTAAGGTCCACAGCACTCAGACAGACTATATCCATTGTACTGTGAAATCTATTCCCTACAATTTTGTGGTTAATATCACCACGAGCGCCCATGCCCAAGCCGGGATTCGAACCCGAGACCTTCAGAATGCAAGTCCAGAGCGCTACCTCTGGACAGCTGAGACCGGCTCGAACACACTCTACTGTCACATAAAAAATAAAAATTATTTTTCTGTATGGTGCGCCATATATTATTATTGCATATTATATTTTATATTAAATTTAAAATATACTGTTTTACAGTCTTTGATTCATTATTGAAAAGCTAAATTGAAATCTTCCAAATATTAAAATAATTCATTAAAAATATTAAATTTTAATACATACTTTGTTTGAACTGTTCTATAATAGAATTCATAAAAATATTCTGGTCGAATTTTCCCATGTTGAACAACTGTCGTCAAATTACATTATGACCTCCGTCATAATACGGTACCAGTTGTTCGATATTTGGGAGGCAGCGCTGAAATTTCCACAGCTCCACTTCTTAGATTTATAAGTAGCAGAGAAATTAAATATTTTTTATAAAATCCCTAAATAAATAAATATTAAAAACTCAGATTCTGATTTTTATTCTCATTAATTGTAATTATTATTATGTTTTGTAATTTATTTTTTTTTCATTGTATTTTTTTACAAATTGTTAAATAACACATTGTATTTTGTCTATCCATACAAAATATAATAAGTTTTGAGAAATTTTCAAAATTTTTAATGACCGTTTGTTTGTTTGTTGCCCGATTAGTCTCATTTATTGCCAAAATGCTAAATATATTTCAATGGTTTTAATGTGATGACTTTTGGCATGCTAAAAGTGAAATGGACCATTGTACGCCATTCGGATTTGACATAACGTCATAGGTCCTATCATTTGAGTCAAAATAAAACACTCTTAATTCTATTGTAATACTTGTTATTGATTATGAACTATTTAAAATTACACAAATGATCAAACATTATATCTTCAGTGATATGCCAAAGGGACGAATGTGCATTTTTAAAAATGTTGAAAATCAATTTATTAATGCCAATCGATAGGTGCTTTAAAAACAAACAATTAATACCTTTACACCACTGTTTTATGTTGCACCAATAAAGAGTTATAGCTAAAAAAAGACGAAATTTGAAAATCTTGTCATGCCAAAAGGGCGAATCTTTTCGTTTTTTTGCTATAACTCTTTTTTGGTACATGATAAAATAGTGATGTGAAAGCATTAATTGTTTAATTTTAAAGCACCCATCGATTGGCGTCGTTATTTAATAATAATTTACCAAACATTTTTCTTGCAAATGAAAAAAATTCAAAGAAATATTTTAAAATAATAATGATGATGATAGCTGCTTTAAAAACAAACAATTAATGCCTTTACACCACTATTTTATCTTATACTAATAAAAAGTTATGCTTAAAAAACGTAATGATTCGCCCTTTTGGCATGAAAACATTTAAAATTTTTCGAATTTGCTCTTTTGGTTTTGTCATTTTTGAGTAGAACCACACACAATTTTGACACACTATACTTGAGGAAAAACTATATTCATAAATGTTAAAAAAGCCAGATGTCAAAAATTACACATTCTACCCTTTCGCATGATAGTGACGATATATTATTGGACGTAATTTCAGAAAATTTGCATTTTACATAATTTATTGCTTTGAGTGTGTTTTATGTATATGCTAGTCATATTCATGTTTTATTTTTGCTATGGTGTCGTGTTGTTGTTGCTTCTTTAGTATTACCATATATGCTGTGCACAGTTTAGTGGTTACTGTTACTTAAAAACAAGAGAAAAACAGGGAACCGACCCCATTCAGCGTAATAAATTCTGAAAATTATTTTTTTTTAAAAGGTCTTTAATGTTCGCGTCCTCCTTCACATAATTTAGACAACACAATATTTTAAAGAATAATTTGAAAAAAAAAAAATAATATCGAAAACATATCGAGTGTGTTTAATGATGTTTTTAATGTTTTAAATTATAATAAGTTTGGCACACATTTATTTTTAATTTAGAATAAAATAAATTCAAGTTGATTTTTATTTCAATCCAATCTGCAGTAATTATAAATAATGCATAATTTATATTACCAACAGGGGGTAAAGCTTTTTAAATATAGGTTCCAGTTTTGGTTCAATGATTTTTATAAAATTCAACACAAAAAACTATAAGTGTTCCGGTTCTGACTCCATCCAAAAATTTTAAAATGATTTCATTTACAGTACTTTACGGTCCTTATTATAAATACGAGTTAGGAATCTTATAATTTGTGGTATTTAGTTATAGTTATTGTGTTTAAATTAGTCTATAAAAAAGTAGTCTGTTTTAAAATTTTTTAATTAAAAATATTAAATATATTATTTGTGTGTGGTTTCTCCTGGCAAATTCTATTCTATGGTCACAGCGAACGAAATATTAAATACATAAAAAAAAACATTTAATTTTTCAAATTTTCATTTTTTAATGCTTTATAAATTGAATTGAGTAATCATCAAATATAAAAAGCTACCTAATTAGTATTTTTAATTAATCTTTTAAATATTTTTTTTTATTATATTTTAGCACGTTACTATTGAGTACCATTTTGTATGGCTTTTCACTACGAAATTAATTAAGCCTCTCATATATAATAAGCTTTGATTTGTTTAAGTCCAGCAAAGTGATTTCAGTGAGTAATTAGTGAAAATACCTGACTAACAGCACAAAGGTTTATAGCTGTTTAACAAGAAGAAAAAACACTAAGCTAATTTAAATTTTCTTTTTTTATAGCCGTTGCTTTTTTTATATTTCTATTTAAAATATATACTAAACAAATCGAAGCGTAAGTTTTTAAAAATAAATTTATAACAACATAAATAAAAATAATATATTTAAAACTGCATTTCATAATTCCATTTAATGCTCTTAAAAATCTGTCCAACTTTAATTTAAGTTAAAATATTTTCTGCAAACAGCGATAGGTACAATTATTAGCATTATTAAAATACAAACCTTTATGTCGAAATTTAAATTTTAATTATTACATTTTACTAAAGCCATAATCAGTAAAATCGATAATTAAACGAATTTTTTGCTCAATTCAAATTTATTTAAAATTGTAGCTTGTTTAAGATTACCCATCAAGAATTAATTGAAATGGATGAGAAGGTACTTTATGCTGTTTTATAAATGACATTTCATTAAATATTTCATACAATTATTGTCATCTTATATGATCTTTATAGCCGCGGTAGCTCAGTGGTTAGTGCGTTGGACTGCGAGCCGAAAGGTCCCCGGTTCAAGCCTGGACTTTTTTCATCTTTTCATAGAAACATTTTTCTATACCGCGCTACCTCTCGGCAGTAAATGGCAAACCTACGAGAGTAAAAAAAATAGCCTATGGAAAGCTCTCACCCGCCGTTCGGATTCGGCAATAAACTATAGGTCCCACCACTTTGAGTACAAATATAACATGCACAGCTCAAATGGCGAGAGAGCTCGGTCGAAGTTCTATACAGGACTGTAGCGCCAAATTATTATATTATATATTATCTATATATACAACATGAAAAATCAGTAATAAGTAATTAGTGATAAAAAAACTTAAATAAATGAATTTGTTACATAAAATGCACTTTTACATTTTTGTAGCTTGTTTTTAATTTTTTAAACAAATTTGCAAATATTTTAGTGGATTTAACTACAAAAAGTATTGGAAATACGTTTTCTACATTAGACATTTGCACAAATGCATTTGAAACCCACTTCAAGACATTCATTTTGTTTCAAAACATTTACTGTCGATAATTCTATGCTTGCAAATCAAATGCATGTATTGCTCACTACAACAAAGCACCAAGTACTGTCAAAACAAAACACAAACAAGACGTAGTTGTAGTGAAGTGATGTGCAATAAAAATTCATATACTGAAATTAACTGCTTATGACACCGAGTACTTAGTGCATTTTACATTTTTTTAACATTCTTACTCTGAGGAATTTCCATTAATATTGAAATATAGACAAAAAAAACAAAAGGTATAATAAAATCATATAAATCATATCAAACAGTTTTTTCATTATTTAATTTTTTCAAAACATTGTTTTTCAAATCGGACATAAATGGTAGATTGATATCGATACGTGCAGTCGGAGTTTTCTCGGTGCGAGACATTTTTTGACATCGAACGATATCGAACAACAAAAAAAAATATAATATAAGTTTGAGATTGCTTCGAAAAATTTTGCGATTTCGGTGAGATAAATATTTAAACATTGTGTCTAGTCAAAGTAAATTTTAACCAGTTGGGAAGGTTAGATCACATGGGAAATTTTAAAGTAGGTGTAATTATGATAGTTAGGATTATCAAAATTATAGTCGGTCTAAGCCGACTATAAATACCCTACACATATGTGTGGTTACCATTCAAAGTGATATATAGGTCACCAGGGTATACGAATCCTGAAAAAAACTACAAACATTCAATCGCTGAAGAATTTCCATTCATTTGATACCCATATTTACAAATGGGTAGGTGTACCGAATTTGGATTTTTTTTTGTGAACCACAAGTCTTTTCGCCGGAAAACATTATTATCATGTATTTGAGCATGATGTCAATATATATTTGACCAAAAAAGTTTACCTAAGCACGTATACATAAAAATTGATCTGTAGATGTAAATTTTATATGAGGTATTTGAACATAAGTGGTCGGATCATAGGTCACAATGGACCGATCTCGCCAATTTTTTCGCACATACAGCGTAGGTATATTAGTAATCTAAGTTATAAGTTTCATTTATCTAGCTCTTCAATTTTAAAAGCCTTAGGGATTTCAACAGACAGACGGACAGACAGACGGACAGACAGACAGACAGACAGACAGACGGACAGACGGACATCGCTAAATCGACTCAGGAGGTCATGCTGATCAAGAATATATATACTTTTCCATACCGGAGATGCTTTCTTCTGGGTGTTACAAACGGCGTACCAAACTGAATATACCCTTTCATTCTTAGTGTAGGGTATAAAAATTATAATCGATAAACCAACCATATCGAACTTTTTTTTCGTAGTTATTTCAGAAAGTTTGGAAGTATCGCAGGTCTCCGAGACCTGTGAAATGTTTTAAGTACAAAATCTGATGATGAGATTCGTTAAACAATACTTAAAAATTTAAAAGTCAGAAAATATTATTTAAAAAAAAAATGTTTTTGAGCCCCACGGTTACTCCAAAGTTAAACATTAAATTGTATTGCGTAAAAATGGTAATTCACAAATTTTAATACTTGTAGTTTCGAAGAGTGTAATTATTACTTCTTACTCGGAAATATATAAATATTACCCATTAAATTAAAATATATAATTTCTGCTATCTAACGATGTTTCTATTTTGTTTATATTTTAAACATGTAATATGTTTAAATACTTTGAATACAATACTCGCAAGTGAAAACAAAGAAAACAACAATTAAAAGTTTGGTGGTGTTTAAAAAAAAAATACATCAAATACATACATCATCAATAATGTCCTTAAATATTTATAAAACTATATACAATAATATGCCAAAAAGTCTTGCTGCCCTAATATGCCTAAACTTAAAAAAAATATTTTTTTTTACAGTGGTACCTACGGTAAAAATACGTGATATCTATAAATATAAAAATCCATTGCCGTGCGTTAGTTTCGCAAAAACTCGAGAACGGCTCGACTGATTTGGATGATAACTTGTTTGTTATCTTCGTCTCAAAAAAGAAAAATTCGAAAAACCCCAAAGGAAAATCCGGAAAATAGATGGAAAACAAAACTAAATTTCACGCTTACCCATGTAGGAAAGTCCAGGCCTGACGACGGGCTGAAGACTCAATCAGCACTGGCAGACCAATGCTTGGTTAATAAACCTTCGCCCAATACTCAGCCCGAACTGGGAGACCAAGCCCTGGTAAGGTAGTTCTTGCCCACGACTCAGCCAGAACTGACAAATGAAGGCTTGATAAAGTAGTTCTCGCCTTAGACTCATCCAGAATTGGCAATTCAATGCTTGGTTAAAACACCTTTGCCCAAGACTTAGCCATAACTAACAGACATATGCTTGGGTACGCATGTAGGAAACGCCAGGCTTGAAAACGGGCGTAAGGTATAGCCAAACTTGGCCGTCCAAGGCCGTCCAAGGCAAACTTGCCAGTCTTGGCCGAATACTTAGAGCCAGTCTTGCGCCCTTCTTATCATTCCAAGGATTAACCAGTATTCAGCCAGTTTTGGGTACCAGACCTGGCCCAGAGCAATGCAATCTTGGCGTAAGACTGGGGCGAACCTTGGGCCCATCATTTTTTCCTACATGGGTAGACCTAGGAACCTGAAGTTTGGACAGGGTGTTCAATTCCCGACGTGTACGTGCATTTAAAATTATTTTTTTTAGAAATTCGCCCCAATGGATGTGGCAAAAGTAGACATTTAAATCGAAATATCGGTGTACTTAAGATAGCCACAGTTATGAAATTTGACTCAGTGGTGTATATTGTGGTTGTTTATCTTTTTGACATGGTTGAATGGATTGGATAAAAGGGCGTGGCACTTCGCATATAACCATAACTTTTAAAATGCTTAACTCTTAACTTTTAAAAGTAGAAGTTATAAAAATCTAACAAAATTAAAAATATCATTTTAGTCGCCATATAGAATGTGGGTGTGATTTAACAAAGGGTGTCGCAACTCCCACATAATCAAAACTTTAAAAAGACCATGTTTTCTGACCGCCTAAATTATAAAAATCGAAACAAAGGATTATATATATGGGCCATTCCACACCAAATCGACCAAAAAAAGTCATTTTACCTTTTCGATCTTAATAAACTTTTGGCAACTGATAAAGGGTATCGATACATGCACTAAACAATTTTTTTTTATTTTTTCCGACCACTACTTCCTGAGATACAGTGGCTCAAAGTTGGAAAAAAAGTGCCAAAAATCACTTTTGTACTGTTGTTCCTATTTAAATATCTCTTGAAGTAGAAATGCTAAAAACTCCGTTAATAGCTCGTTTTAAAGCTAATAGAACAAGCTTTTAGAAAAATTAAGTTGTAATTTCCAAACGGTAACATGTGGCCCGTGGTCATTATCCTTGAACTTCAAAATTGTGGTCCATAAAAAGGAACCTTTTTAAAATTCTGAAAAAAAATCCTAAGTTTTCGTCAATTTATTATAAATGTTCGTACAAAATTTCAAGATGGTATTTTGATGGCATCATATTTTAAAAAATTATTTTCTAAAAGAGCTTTTTTTTCCAATGTCCATATTAAAACATGGAATTACTATGGGTGGTGGGCGTATATATTGTCCAATATTTTACATTTTTCTATATTTTTTTAATATTAATAATAAAATAAATATTAAAAATATTTATTTTTATTGTTATTCTCATTAAATGCCTAACTAATGATAAATGTAACAGTACGTTACTATGGGAGGTGAGCGTGTCTCTTGTCCAATTTCGTCAATTTTTATAAAATTAATATATAATGTAATAAAACATCCAAATATTGATTTTGGTTACTATATCACTTTAAATGGCCGAGAAATAATCGTTTAAGTTTTAGATTAGTATGGGAGGTGGGCGTGAACATCAACCGGTTTTTCCAATTTTCAAACTTCGGCGATCATTATTTCTATTTTTGGCCCCGTGTTGGATGTAGCGTATCGTGCTCATGCCAAAGTAGAATTATTCGGTCTGAAATTGTTAAAATCGACGCATCTTATGAACAAATATACTAAAGTAATAAAGAAAAATTAATTTTTTTAATTGCTTTAACGTTATGATTGTGTATTTGAATAATATATTTTGCTTTTATTGTATTTTTGTAGCATTAATCGCAATGTTCTTTTTTCGATGATTTTATAATTTTGCCTCTGTTAAATGGCCTTTTAAAACATTTAGTTAACATACTCTTGTTGCACTTGAAAACAACGTTCATAAATATATATGCTGCATTGTTGTTTTTGCAGTTGCATAATTTATGGCCCACTTAAAAATGTGCTTTATAAATATTGAGTGTATGTCCTCCAAATTAATAGCCAGCAATCAATGTATAATTAATGAGACACACACAATAACTACTGCATTTAATATTAAAACACATAAATAATTAATAATTTCATGCAATGTATTAAACGTGATGTATCATTTTTGTAGCATACTTTTAGGTAAATATTTTTGAATGAACTTTAAGTTTCACACAAACGACACACACATTGTCTAATACGTTACGTGGCTACAATACGTGCAACGTAAGCACTCTATGTAACTACGTACGTTTTTTTCTTGGCAACACGCGCTGCTTTAGCACATAAATCAGAGACCAGTTATTTTCAGTTCAATGCCTAAAACTATGCTTCATCTTTCGACTGAATGATTTTTGCTTAAGTCGTCGCTTTGCGGGCGTTTTATTTTTGTGCTTTTTATGCACTATGGCAACAACAAGGACAGCAGCTTGATTTAATAACCTGACAGGCGATTGCGGCACTAGCGCCTGTCTGCCTGGCGTGTGTGTGTGTGTGTCCTTCGTTAGGCGTTCTTCGTTCCTCACCAACGTCGATAACTTCATTTTCAATAAATTTTATTTAATGTGCAATTTATGGCACACCATTTAATTAGTTTAGCAGCTAAATGCTTGGCAAATTGATGTTGACACAGATTATTAGCAGGACACGACAGCCACACAGGCACGAAACACACAAGCACGAGAAGACACACAGCCAAACTGACACTTATTACAGCTACAGTGGCAATACATTACAACGTGTATGTGTTAGTGTGTGTGTGTGTCTCCGTTAATTCTAATAGGTCTTTGTATCTATGCGACAGTTAGGCATTAAACAGGTAAAAATAAATGAATAAATAAATAAGTAAATAAATAAATGAAAAGAAATTCTTGGTTACTGAATTTTTGTTGTTGACCTCCCGAAATCCTTCTATTACTTCCCATACTAATTTTGATTTTTATTTAACATTAATTTTTATAAAGTAAATTAGTAGAATATAATATATAGTTTGAAATCAAAGTACTTATTACATACAGCCAAAACTGTTTGACAAACATATAACGTAGTTATACCTACTTCGGTCAAGTTCAATTTTACACACAAAAAATGAAGATTAAAATTTTATAAATATTATTGTTAAATGGAAACGAATCATTGTTCAATATAAAATTATTATCAATTACACTGTGCGCACATTTGACAAAAATGTTTGACACCAGAACTGAAAATTACACATTCTTATGGATTTGGACATTCTAAGTGCAATGGAGTTTTCAGTTTTTTTCCCTTAAAACAATTTCGCAATATTGAAAATTATTTTCTATAATGAACAGAATTATAATTAATAATTATAATTCTGGATTTTAATAATTTTACTAAAATTGAGTTTGTATAATATTTCCTTTTTGAACTTCTAAAACTTCCTAGTTCGCTTTTCGCACAGCTCCGTATATTTTGTACAGTGTCTAAAATAGAAGAGTATGCGCCACTTGTGTTAGTTATGATTATTACACTGTTTATTGCGCTGTCAAAGCAAATAAAGATAAATTTGTTGGTAAATTCTAAGGATCAACTATTAAATTTAGTAGCAGGATAATGTATTGTATTTGTTTTTTTGTTTGTGGTATGCCACGCAAGTGCCATTACATAGGACATAGTACAGAAAGTTCAATTCCAGAGACAAATAACACCATATTGAGCAGACACATAATTACTTTATATGAAGTAATAAATAAAATAATGTACCATGCGACCGTTTCAAAGTCCCAGAGCAACGGGAATATATAGTTTTGTATGTTCTTTGAAAGATTCTGCGACAAAATAAAGTATCAATAAAATAGAAAGTCGAGAAGATGTAAATAACATATTTTAAAAATTCATAAAAATCATAAAATTCATAAAATATATAAAATTCATAAAATTCATAAAATTCATAAAATTCATAAAATTCATAAAATTCATAAAATTCATAAAATTCATAAAAGTCATAAAATTCATAAAATTCATAAAATTCATAAAATTCATAACATTCATAAAATTCATAAAATTCATAAAATTCATAAAACTTATAAAATTCATAAAATTCATAAAATTCATAAAATTCATAAAATTCATAAAATTCACAAAATTCATAAAATTCATAAAATTCATAAAATTCATAAAATTTATAAAATTCATAAAATTCATTAAATTCATAAAATTCATAAAATTCATAAAATTCATAAAATTCATAAAATTCATAAAATTCATAAAATTCATAAAATTCATAAAATTCATAAAATTCATAAAAATCATAAAATTCATAAAATTCATAAAATTCATAAAAATCATAAAATTCATAAAATTCATAAAATTCATTAAATTTATAAAATTTATAAAATTTATAAAATTTATAAAATTTATAAAATTTATAAAATTTATAAAATTTATAAAATTTATAAAATTTATAAAATTTATAAAATTTATAAAATTTATAAAATTTATAAAATTCATAAAATTCATAAAATTCATAAAATTCATAAAATTCATAAAATTCATAAAATTCATAAAATTCATAAAATTCATAAAATTCATAAAATTCATAAAATTCATAAAATTCATAAAATTCATAAAATTCATAAAATTCATAAAATTCATAAAATTCATAAAATTCATAAAATTCATAAAATTCATAATTCATAAAATTCATAAAATTCATAAATTTCATAAAATTCTTAAAATTTATAAAATTTATAAAATTTATAAAATTCATAAAATTCATAAAATTCATAAAAGTCATAAAATTCATAAAATTCAAAAAATTCATAAAATTTATAAAATTTATAAAATTTACAAAATTTATAAAATTTATAAAATTTATAAAATTTATAAAATTTATAAAATTTATAAAATTTATAAAATTTATAAAATTTATAAAATTTATAAAATTTATGAAATTTATGAAATTTATAAAAATTATAAAATTTTAAATTCATTTCTTGCATATTCCTAACTCATAATATCATAAATTTAATACTATTTAAAATAAATAGAACGAATTATTATCCCTCTTACTATTAAAACATTTGCCTTACCCTTTAAATGTCGTGTTGCGTTCGTGGCTCTTGCCACAGATGTTCGTTTTCCCACAGCGTTTAGTTGTTTCCACCACAACAGCGATGCAAACACCCGCGCAACTTCACTTCATTGACTACGTTTCCGGATTATTCTGGTGAACAGCGAATTCCGGCACAGCACCGGAAGCCGATTGAGCGCCACAAAGCGATACAAAAATTATTTGCACAATAATTCGTCGTGGGCCATCGCCCATTTTTCGCCCACGTGCTGTTTGTTTAGCGTATGTTATGCAAGTCACCCTAATGCCCACTACAACTGATTTTGTCCCTCGCAAAACCACAAAATAAATCGATAAATTATGTGAACACATGTTAAACCTACCATAAAATAGAATCATTTCCCCGCTATTTTTTATTTTTTTAGTTGGGCAGTTTTTCAATGTCCTTCAATGGCCGACTCCGGCTCAAGTTCCCTGCTGTGCATTTGCTTTCAGCTGTTGTGCCTATTATGTTCTGTGTGATTTCTTTGCAGACCAAAATAGAATGTAAAAAGCGTTAAATCGCTTTAGAAATAGCTCGATTGGGTCCTTGTTATCCGTGTGCACGCAGTACTGCCCAGTCCCAGGGCGTCAGCTCTGTTTGCTTACGCTTCGAGTGATTTATCCAACGCAGACATTCGTCAATTATGAACAGGAATGTAGCCAGATCATACTCCTGGAATATGTCTTGATTGATGTGGGTGTTCCTGGTAAAGCGGGAGTTTAAAATTTTATAGACAGACTAAAAATGAGATTATTTTATATGCTTCTTGAAAATACTTATGGCATCTTTGTGGCCAATAAGTTTATTTAAATATTTTTATGTTATCCGATTTAATATTTTATTTGGAATCAAATTCTGTAGAATTTTTAAAAATTTTCACTCAGGGAATACTAAATTTTATTTGCCATAAAATTTTTCTGATTTTTCTGCAATTCCTAAACTAATTTCATACAGGGTGGTCCACAATATGGTGTTAATATTTTAGTTCCTGATTCCTTGCTTCATTTTATGAAAAAAAAAATTGTTCTGTAGTAAGGGTCTATTTGGAAAACCCATCATTGCGTGTTTTCCATATGTACTTTATAAAAGTTGATACATCCGTATATTTAATTATAACTTCTACACTTTATAGCCTAGAGCAAAAAGATTACATTCATTTTAGTTTCTAGTAAAATTTTAATAATGGCATTTGATGTGGTGCGCTAGAACAGTCGTGGGGATCTGGATTTTTTTTCTTAATAGAAGAAAAATATAATCTTAAAATACGATTTTTTTTAACATGATGAAACTGCTTTTTTTTTGTTAAAGAATTCGATTTTTTCAAAACAAATTAAACGTGTTTCATTCAAATTCAAATCCATGGAAAATCTGTGACACAAATTACTTTTAGTTTTGCAAATATTTTGTAATTTTTGCTGAATAGAAGAATTGAAATGTTTTCATTTTCATTATATGATGAAGATTTTAAAGCAGTGCATCCTCCTTTTTGAAAACTATTCAACAAAGGTTTTTTCAGGAGGATATTTTAGTTTTAATATATCAATGTTCTGGTTCAAATATAATTTATTTGGATGTAATTAAATTCGTATATTCCTATACAAACATATTGTTATTCAGTGCTTATTGCAATATGTTGAACTCTTATTACAACACTTTATTAGGCAATTATTGTTATGTTTAGATACAACTCAAAAACATGTATCGTATGTCTGCAAAGTTATTTTTGGTCAATCCCCCATTTTTATCAGCGTGCACCTAATTAAGTCAGTGCAATAGATAACTGACTTTCGTTTTCAATTTTTTATCTTCATTTCCTTTTACTCGTACTAACATTTCTTAGTATGTGGGTGCTCTTAATTTAATTGCAAAGCATTTACACAATCATTTATTTCCATTACCGCACAACTAGCACTCACAAAACAAGTTAACCACAAAGCACCAGAACACAATTGTCCTGCGCATCCTTTCTCGGAATGACAGCCACAATAACTCAGTATGTATTTAAGCCACATTTACGAATGAGGTTCTGGGACACCGACAACCGATGTGACAAGTACGGGTTGCATCAATGCAGCTCTACCACACACAATTCCAAATACAATTACCAAACAAAAGCAGGTGTTTAACAGTCCGTCTTTGTGCTCATTTGAGTGGGAATGCAAAATACCGATGCAAAATTGTTCTTTTATGTGTTATGATAATATTATCTTTGTATTTGCCCAGCGATAGCATTGTTAACACTTTGGATGTTACCTCCGGCGATTCTACTGCATTTTATAAAATTCATAAAAATTCATAAAATTCATAAAATTCATAAAATTCATAAAATTCATAAAATTCATAAAATTCATAAAATTCATAAAATTCATAAAATTCATAAAATTCATAAAATTCATAAAATTCATAAAATTCATAAAATTCATAAAATTCATAAAATTCATAAAATTCATAAAATTCATAAAATTCATAAAATTCATAAAATTCATAAAATTCATAAAATTCATAAAATTCATAAAATTCATAAAATTCATAAAATTCATAAAATTCATAAAATTCATAAAATTCATAAAATTCATAAAATTCATAAAATTCATAAAATTCATAAAATTCATAAAATTCATAAAATTCATAAAATTCATAAAATTCATAAAATTCATAAAATTCATAAAATTCATAAAATTCATAAAATTCATAAAATTCATAAAATGCATAAAATTCATAAAATTCATAAAATACATAAAATTCATAAAATTCATAAAAGTCATAAAATTCATAAAATTCATAAAATTCATAAAATTCATAAAATTCATAAAATTCATTAAATTCATTAAATTCATTAAATTTATTAAATTTATTAAATTCATAAAATTCATTAAATTCATAAAATTCATAAAATTCATAAAATTCATAAAATTCATAAAATTCATAAAATTCATTAAATTCATTAAATTCATTAAATTCATTAAATTCATTAAATTCATTAAATTCATTAAATTCATTAAATTCATTAAATTCATTAAATTCATTAAATTCATTAAATTCATTAAATTCATTAAATTCATTAAATTCATTAAATTCATTAAATTCATTAAATTCATTAAATTCATTAAATTCATTAAATTCATTAAATTCATTAAATTCATAAAATTCATAAAATTCATAAAATTCATAAAATTCATAAAATTCATAAAATTCATAAAATTCATAAAATTCATAAAATTCATAAAATTCATTAAATTCATTAAATTCATTAAATTCATTAAATTCATTAAATTCATTAAATTCATTAAATTCATTAAATTCATTAAATTCATTAAATTCATTAAATTCATTAAATTCATAAAATTCATAAAATTCATTAAATTCATTAAATTCATTAAATTCATTAAATTCATTAAATTCATTAAATTCATTAAATTCATTAAATTCATTAAATTCATTAAATTCATTAAATTCATTAAATTCATTAAATTCATTAAATTCATTAAATTCATTAAATTCATTAAATTCATTAAATTCATTAAATTCATTAAATTCATTAAATTCATTAAATTCATTAAATTCATTAAATTCATTAAATTCATTAAATTCATTAAATTCATTAAATTCATTAAATTCATTAAATTCATTAAATTCATTAAATTCATTAAATTCATTAAATTCATTAAATTCATTAAATTCATTAAATTCATTAAATTCATTAAATTCATTAAATTCATTAAATTCATTAAATTCATTAAATTCATTAAATTCATTAAATTCATTAAATTCATTAAATTCATTAAATTCATTAAATTCATTAAATTCATTAAATTCATTAAATTCATTAAATTTATTAAATTCATTAAATTCATTAAATTCATTAAATTCATTAAATTCATTAAATTCATTAAATTCATTAAATTCATTAAATTCATTAAATTCATTAAATTCATTAAATTCATTAAATTCATTAAATTCATTAAATTCATTAAATTCATTAAATTCATTAAATTCATTAAATTCATTAAATTCATTAAATTCATTAAATTCATTAAATTCATTAAATTCATTAAATTCATTAAATTCATTAAATTCATTAAATTCATTAAATTCATTAAATTCATTAAATGCATTACATTCATTAAATTCCTAAAATTTATAAATTTTATAAAATTCCGTATTGAATTGCGAATTGAGTTAATGCTGCGAATTAGCTAAGTATGATTTACTTGCACATGGATCGTACATAAAAGTTACTTCACAGCAAATATTTCAGGGAATAGCACCAGCAACAAATAAATTGCCATGATGTCTCTTAGTTTCTGTTATTGTTGCCAATTATCAGTAACTACAAGGTGCAGGTTAGCAACCAGTGGGACTCTGAAATTATGGAGTACAATAAGCGATGGGAAAATTATTATCTTTCTGAGTATAAATAATACAAAACAAACGGATGGCAAAAATATTAGTAGAAATTATTTTCAGTATTAAATTAAAATGGTAAAGCCAATGCAAAGCTTGCCGTTTTATACCCAAGAGTTTATGTTTGCAAACTTTTTATTTGCTCACAGGTGGCATCAACAGATAAAGATGCAGCGCAAAGACATCCTACACAATGACAATGTTTATGAATTATAAATTATACATACATTTTAATAAATTCCTACAATATTTTAAATTCAACATATTTGGCAGTTCAATCTTTAACTCCTAATTTATATAATTCATACAGTTAAAAATATGGATTAAATTTATGAAAATCATAAAACTAATAAACTTTATAATTTGGCAATATATAAATTATAAAACTCAGTATTTGATACAAACATAGGTATTCTCTCTAATCAAATGTGCATGATCTCGGGGGAAATACATCATTTGAATAAATTTATTAAAAAAGAAATATTTATTTTTAAAAAAGTCTTTATTTTCGGAGAAAAACTTTTATTTTATTTCAAAATTTTCAAAGTGAAATAACATTTTTATTTGCGTACATAAAATAGAGGTTTGACAAAATCGAAATTGAAGCAAATGCGGAATATTTTGATAATTCGTAGCTTCAATATTTAGACAATGTCGATTTTTATTAATATGAGCTAATTTCAAAAATTTCAATAAATTTTTTAAAATTGCATTTTTTTAACTAAATTCAACTACACGAAAAAAAATGATCATCATATTGATGAATTTCGTTCTTTAAACCATGATACATTGTATGCAATGCCGCCTGTTCACATTTTCGAAACTATTTTGAGTCACAATTCTGCATTAACTTCATCCAAATTTAAATATGACTTATAATGGAATCTACAAATAATTTGAAATCGCAATGTAAGACAAAATTAGGCGTAATTTCAGATCGTTCAGTCTACATAAGTTAGTAAAATGTTTTATAATATATTTATTAATAATTAGAACTTTTTATTAATTAAAAGTAATATATTTTAAAAAAATCTTGAACTATTTTTTTTATTTTTTTTAAAAAAACATATTTTTTATTTGGAAAAACAAATATTTTTTTGCGAAAAATTTTTTGTTTGTAATTTTTTTTTGATATTCATTTTTGTTGAATTTTTTTTTTTAATTTTTTTGAAAAAAAAAATTTTAATTTTATTTTTTAAATTTTATTTTAGAAAAACTTTTTTTTTAACTTTGTAAAAAAAAATCCATCAAATAATTAGATTTTTTTAAATTATAATGTTTTTCCAAAATATATTTTATAAATCAAGTGTAAATTTTAAAAACATCATATTGAATATTAAAAACATTAAATTACAATACAATTAATGAAATCAACCATATTATGAATCTGGTAGTTGGTTTATAATATTTATGAATAAAATCATCATGTGAAACATTTTTTTTTTCTGTGTGTGTTTTTTTTATTACAACTCTGTGGCATTTCTATCAGTTGCCATTCCAACAATCATTTGCTACGCTTGCTAATTACTTTTCTCCTTTTTTTTTCTTTCTTCTCTGGGGCACCTTGAGGTATGTCGATCATTATCTGCGTTTGACATGCTGCACAATGAAATAATTGAATATTCGATGATTGACGTCTACAATCAGATTCATTATTTCTGAGAATTTCTGAAATGTTCGTCGACATTTTCGTTCAAGTGCAGAGAATCACTTCTTGCCATAAATTCAATGTTATATCAAATTAATTACATCAAAAAATATTATATTCAAGTTAAATATTATATTTATTAAGGATACATTAAAATGTTCAATTAAATATATTTATGTACATAATTATGTTACATTTCATCATTATTCAACATTTTTGAATTGCTATGTATCTCACTTTATATAAAATGCAGCCAGTTTTTCAACTTCTCTCTCTACAGTTTAATACATTTAGCAATAATTTTGCATCAGTGCAAAATCCTTGCAAGAATAAAATTTCGTTTTATTTATATTTTGTTCTTGCAAACTGTGCAGTAAAATGTAGACACGTATATAATAAATGCAACGACTTGAAAATCAATTTCTTTTAAATTGAGTTTCATTTTTGTACAATTGCGTCTTTTACTTGTTTATATAGCTATCATTGTGTTAACCTTTCCACCCAGTTCGTATCAATTTTACTGTCTCGACTTACTGTACAAAGATTTCATAGCGAAATAAAAAAAGATATAAAACATTTAAAATATATATATATTTCTTTTCTTTATTTTGTAGATGGTGAAATCCTTCGGGTGCTCGTTAATAGTTCTGCGCAAATAAAATGTGATGTCGGCTCAAGTTTGACAGACGACAAAGTGCTGCTTGTCGTTTGGTACAAGAATAATTTGCCAATTTATAGGTAAGTGATCTGAAATTCAAAATGAATTATTTTATTTTTAAAAAATTATGAATTCGGTGAAAATATCGTTGTTGTAGAACGAAAAATCACCAAATACATTTTTATGAAATACTTAAATTTCGAGTTTGTTTATTAATATTATAAAAAGTAATTGATGCATTTTAAAAGTTGAAATATCAGTTGATAGATTTACATTTTCTTATCATCTGTTAAAAAAATTGAGATCATCGATTAAAAATTAACAGTTATATAAAGATTTTTGTAAATGAATATTTGGCATTTTGAAAATGTATTTGGTGACTTTTCGTTCTACAACGACGATATATAAAAAGTAAAAACAAATTTTCAGATTTTATTGAATTTCGAACGATTTTCTATAAAACGTTTTGTAAATTCATTATTTAATAAAACAACTTGTAACGTTTACAATTCTGGAATATCGAGTATACTCAAAATACAAAATACCATACAAATTATAGTTTTATTTACTATGAATTTTAGTATATATGATTTTTTTATTCAGTAAATATCAATAAATACTGCAAAATACGATTAACATATTTTTTTTAGTTTTTATGAAAATATTTACTTTTTGTATGGGTTCTATTAAAAGTTATCGATTTGAATTAAATACAAATTGTCCAATTTTTTTGTATTGTATGTTTTGGGGAAATTAAAAAACAAACACAAAAAATTGATAAACTATTATACACACAGAAAAAATATCATAAAATCCCATTAAAATTTGTCAATAGAACAGTTATTTTTTAAAACTCTACGAAAAAATAATATATATTTTTATATAAACTCAAAAATAATTTTATAGTATTTTGTACTATTTATTTAATATGATTTACAGATTGAATTAATAGTTTATCCTATTGACAAATTTCAATAGTAAAAACTTTTAATTTTGTGGTATCTTTTATCTTTTTCTTATTTAAAAATTTTTAGAGATAAATATAATAAATTGTTCTTCAGTTTCTGTGCCCGGTACCGACTATGCATAGTAAGTACCAGTCCTTTGATACACAGATAGAAAAGATTTGTTTGAGTATATTTGAATGTAATTAAAAAGTAATATGAAAATACCATACATGTATTCGGAATGAAGTGTAATTAAATTATAATCGAAATTGAATTTATTTTTGCTCACGTGTAAACATTATTATATTGTCCAACAGAATCTGTCAAATTTACCATAAATATGTTACAATACCAACATAAAATTCTAATTGCATTTGAATAAACTATTATTTGGCAATTTACTTGGTTAAAACTATGTTTCTAAATATAACGTATGTTCACAGTCGTATATCGACTGACGAAGTTGGCAACGTTGTGCAGCATTTTCTATCTACGCCATCTTTTGGCATCGTTTGAACATATTGATGTTTAAAAACAAACAAAAAAGTAATTGGATTTAAATAAATGAATTCTTCCAAAATTTTTCTTGTATACGAAGTTGGCACTCGTTAAGCAAAATTTTCTACCTACATCTCTTTTGTCGTCGTTTGAAGTATGTATAGGGTCATTTTAATCATGCTGATGTTTGAAAATAAACAAAAAATTAATTCAAATGTAAATAAAGGTATTCTTGCAGCTCTCTTCTGGTATACAAAGTTGACACTCGGTGATCGTCATTTTCTGCGTACGTGTCTTTTGTTGTTCGTTCAGAAAACGTGTTCGCGTTGGTAATAATTTTGTTATTTGTAAATTAAATAAATATATAAATTGTGTTATAAAAAGTACTAATAGTAACAGAGTATAATAGAGCAGTGTATAATTTCTGAAACTAATGTGAAAAAACCACAAATAAAAATCAGTGTTTCGATTTTCAAACAGAATTCGGTCTCCGTGAGTTCCTTGCCTACGCTTTGTGCTGTTTTGAGACCAACTGTAACTGTACCAAATATAATGTGAGCCTGGATCGTCTGGTTTAGCGTCTGCTGGTGCAATTGTGCATTTATTGATGCTGTCACTTGTACTTGCAGTTTTAAACCAATTATTTATTTATGCATTTAAAAATTTGTATATTATTATAAATTCCCACTGTGCATGTTTAAAGATTTTTAATAAAAATAAATAAAAAAAAAACATTTTATTTTATTTTCAGGATTTCTTTCCAATAACATTTAAATATTTTTCTATGCAAACATACTACTTTTTGAACTGCAACAACTGATATGTTTCACTGGAAACATATTTATATTCAGGTCATTCAAAATCATGTTTATTTTGAACATACCTATTTATGTTTCGGTGCAAATATTTGTTTTATTTGGATGTAGTAATTATTATGTTTCAATTAAAACATACTCCATTTTAAGGGGCAACATTAAAATGTTTCCGGGATATTATAATGCAAGTCAGAGCTCATTACAACACTGTTCAAGTCTCAATACAATCCTGTTTACAAATGATTTATCAGTCAATTATATATTATGTTTACATAAAACTCCAAACATACATGTTAAATCCTGCAAAATTATGTTTGGGAGAACCCTTTTTTTTGCAGCGTGTAGGTCTAAAGATCTGCTTAATGTGATAATTCACTGCTTTCTATGACAACGCCATATAAAATAAAATCAATAGCTTTTTGCTAATTAAAATAGTCAATAACATAAATTATTATTTTAATATGTAAATCCCTTTAAATACTATAAAATACTACTATACATTTTTTTGTGTTTATATGAAAATATTTATTTTTTGCATACTATTGAATCAATAACTGTCCTATTGAGCAATTTCAATAGGAGTGTCAAAACAGGGACCGTTTAATTACCTCCAAGGAACCAGTCACGTGCCAAGTCTCGTAGTAGTTCGTTCCCTATACTGTTCGTCTCCTTTTCTCAATACCCACTATAGCTTTCATTTAGATATCGATACGAGATCAATGCGAAATACATGTGATTTCACCCGATATAAGACATATTTTCGTCAAATTGAACCTACAATAGAGGTAGAAATTTTCTCGGTATAGATATCGAAAATAAAAAAAACGAACTTATTTAAAATATTTGTTTATTCTAATAAGCCAGACTGCAACATCTCGGAACTCTTCGATTATTGAAGTTTTCTCGAACTAATTTCATGTAAAAATTCAAACTTATTGCTTTATCGCTATTACATTTTTTAAATTTCCCGTACATCAAATTTTAACGATTTTTCATAAAAATCTCGATGTCTTTGCACTACTCGAAGCGACAAACCATAAACGATTTTATTCTCGTTTCGAAAATAAAAAACCGATTCGATATCGTATGTAATCTTCTACATATCGTATCCTATTCCCAAACGAATTTGTTGACTGGAAATTTCCTTCGAATATATTTTTTAAATTTCATTTCTGATATTCCAAAACTCTTAATTAGTTGGTACATTTCTAAAACATGAGATTATATTTATAAGATTTTTTTTTTGCTTCATAGTTATGACACTAGAGGCGCTCATGCTGGTACACCATCTCACTGGCGCGACGAGGAGATACTCGAAGATCGGGCAGTGTTTCGCACACACAAGGAGCCAGCGGAATTGATAATAAGTCCACTGAAGGTTGGTACAAAACAATATCATTTAAACTGAACAAATATTTAATAACGTAAATTTACCTAATTTCGTAACTAACCTACTTAAGAAAAGTTCCACTTTAAACCAAATAATTAAAAAAAAGGAATATTTCATATTAACGTATGTCAAAAGGAAACGAATTATTTATTTATTGAAATTTAATATTTCTTAACACTAATTAATGTGTTTAGTCTTATCAGAACAATATTAAATAATCGACATCATGAAATTTGAAGGCAATCTGTTTTTTGTGGTTTTATTTTAACATACCTATTAAGTTGAATTAATTAAAAACGGAAAAATAAATAGATTAAATAAAAGAACAAAATTATACTATTTACCTTATTGGTATTTCTTACTTTCTATATTGTATTAAAATATTAAATATGAAATTTATAGGCTGAAAATTATTGTTATTATAATTCTGACATATTGTATCAATATGATAAACTACAGCGTCAATTTGTTATATCAAGCACACTATTGTTTTTGTATAAATTTACTATTGCATACATAGTATGATATTATTAAATAAGCAGACAAGTTTTTTTTTTATTATTCATTTATAGATACTTCTTAATTTGTTTCAAGCAACATAGAAAAAGTACTTTTTTTATATTTTTAATGGTTTTATCACATTACTTTAATAGTTTTATAAAAGTGACTCAAACTATTAATGATCAGTAGTATTTCACTATAAAATAAACTATTGCCACAATAGTAAAAGTCCTATTGAATTAATGTTGATCATCTTATTAGCTAAACATTAGTATAAAATACTATAAAAACTATTAAATTAATAGGAAATAATATTATTGTTTCGTGTCCTTTAGAATAAATAGTCGTACTATTTGTTTCTGATTTTGCTGAGTGCATTCATTGCATTTGCTTCATTCATTTAGACATTACGTCTCTTGTTCATGTGTCAGTTCTTATTTTTAAAATGATATTTCCCAATTTACTTTTAGGTATTTCAGGAAAAAAAACTAAAATTCTTTTGACTGTTATAATTTTGTTTTTGTTGAAAATATGAACTTTAATTATCACTTACAAATAGACATAAGTAAAATATTAAATTTTTCATTATTGTCTGTTAAAGTTCAATACAAAATATTACCTGATTTTGTAAATATTAACCTATGTAATTCTTAAGTATTCAATTTACAAAAGGAAACTTTTGCATTTGTTGTATAAATTTTACATATTTTTTATTTTGTTTTGCGGAAAATTTTCATTTAAACTGTTTGTCTGGTAAAGTTTAATACAAAATATTACCTGATATTGTAATAGTGACCCGAAGTATATTCTATGCATTGAATTTACAAAAACTTATTTTTGCATTTGTTCTATAAATTTTACATGTTTTTGATATTGTTTTGCAGGAAAAGGATGCGGGCAATTTTCGTTGTAGAGTGGATTTTAAACTCTCGCAAACACGCAACAGCAACATTAATTTGGAAGTAGTTGGTGAGTAAATTTTAAATAATAATAAAAATAATAAATACATAAAAAACCGCAGCATTATTTTACATATTTTCGTACAACATTGAATCAAACAAACATAACACTTTTAGAAACACTTTTTATTATTTAACGTTTTTGCATTTCAATTTATGAATATGATTTTAATAAAACACTTTGATTATTTTCATGAAATTAAATTTCAAATTGCAAATTCTCATACAAAAACCATTATAATTGTTGATAAATACTTTAATTAATTTTTTTTTTAAATGGTTAAAGTGGCTCTTTGGTGGGAACTTAAATTTGATTTGTGCGACTAGCATTTTCATGTGTGCAACATTTAAAGCGCATTTACAATGAGTTTCTATATACACAACTCATTCGAACTTTAATTCATTTACATACGTTTCCCTTCACTTCAGTCTAATGTAAACATATATATTTGCATTTAATTGTTTGTGATTGTGGTAATTTTCCATTATAAAAATAAAATTTTCATTGTTTGTTGTTCGTGTTTGTATTTGTGTGCGTGTGCGTGGGCCACCTCAACATCAACAAAACACCAACATAAACAAAAATTTCAATTTCCCGTTCCACTTAGTCTGCAAACACACACACACACGCAGTAAGAGAACCCTTGATTGAATAAAACACATGATTTTGTGCCACAAAAGTTGGCTTTTAGTTTAAAACTGTTTCGTGTACTGTTTCGTGTACTCTTTGATGCGTAATTTTCACATTTATAATATATATATAAAATTCATAAAATTCATAAAATTCATAAAATTCATAAAATTCATAAAATTCATAAAATTCATAAAATTCATAAAATTCACAAAATTCATAAAATTCATAAAATTCATAAAATTCATAAAATTCATAAAATTCACAAAATTCATAAAATTCATAAAATTCATAAAATTCATAAAATTCATAAAATTTATAAAATTCATAAAATTCATAAAATTCATAAAATTCATAAAATTCATAAAATTCATAAAATTCATAAAATTCATAAAATTCATAAAATTCATAAAATTCATAAAATTCATAAAATTCATAAAATTCATAAAATTCATAAAATTCATAAAATTCATAAAATTCATAAAATTCATAAAATTCATAAAATTCATAAAATTCATAAAATTCATAAAATTCATAAAATTCATAAAATTCATAAAATTCATAAAATTCATAAAATTCATAAAATTCATAAAATTCATAAAATTCATAAAATTCATAAAATTCATAAAATTCATAAAATTCATAAAATTCATAAAATTCATAAAATTCATAAAATTCAATAAATTCATAAAATTCATAAAATTCATAAAATTCATAAAATTCATAAAATTCATAAAATTCATAAAATTCATAAAATTCATAAAATTCATAAAATTCATAAAATTCATAAAATTCATAAAATTCATAAAATTCATAAAATTCATAAAATTCATAAAATTCATAAAATTCATAAAATTCATAAAATTCATAAAATTCATAAAATTCATAAAATTCATAAAATTCATAAAATTCATAAAATTCATAAAATTCATAAAATTCATAAAATTCATAAAATTCATAAAATTCATAAAATTCATAAAATTCATAAAATTCATAAAATTCATAAAATTCATAAAATTCATAAAATTCATAAAATTCATAAAATTCATAAAATTCATAAAAATTCATAAAATTCATAAAATTCATAAAATTCATAAAATTCATAAAATTCATAAAATTCATAAAATTCATAAAATTCATAAAATTCATAAAATTCATAAAATTCATAAAATTCATAATAATCATAATATTCATAAAATTCATAAAATTCATAAAATTCATAAAATTCATAAAATTCATAAAATTCATAAAATTCATAAAATTCATAAAATTCATAAAATTCATAAAATTCATAAAATTCATAAAATTCATAAAATTCATAAAATTCATAAAATTCATAAAATTCATAAAATTCATAAAATTCATAAAATTTATAAAATTCAAAAAATTTATAAAATTCGTAAAATTCATAAAATTTATAAAATTCATAAAATTTATAAAATTCATAGAACTCATAAAAATAATAAAATTCATAAAATGGATAAAACTCTTAAAATTCATAGAATTCCCAAAATTCATAAAATTTATAAAGTTAATTATTTTGTGCAATTATTTCTTGAAATTTATTTACGTATCTTTATTACTTTCAGTACCTCCACAACAACCGAACATTTTCAACGAGCGTCGCCTCCGCATCGACTCGCGTGCGGGACCCTACGAGGAGGGCGGCAGCCTCGAGGTGACCTGTGTCGTCTATGGCGGTAAGTTTTTGGCACACAATAAATACTCAAACCTCGTTTTTTAAGCATTTTTAAAACAAATATAATTTAAACAATACAAATCCATTGCTAGAAATTCTAAAATATCAGAATTTACTACCTGCCCCGGGCGCTGAAATAATGAATCGCAATAAATAAGGACGCGTGGTGTACCATAAATTTCGACACTATCGCAAATTGAAATCTCGCTGGTAAACAGCAACAATCACAGAATATAAGCAGAACCAGTAGCGCAAAACAATGAAAAATAAACTTCAATTGTTGTCAAATAAAAAAGGACGAATGCAATAACAAGAACAACAACAATAAATAAGCACAAGTACAATGAATGGGATAATAAAAATAAAAGTTTAAATAAGAAGCTGCGGGGCATGAGCCAACGTAGGAAGAAAAGAACGAGGACAACAAACAGTAACTTATTCAATTGCTGCCCCAGTTACTGTGGTCATTTTGGACAATAAAACGCAACTTAACGACACTACATAGTACTCATACCCTTTCGACGTACTGCAGAAGGGGTACAGTGTGCGGAGCCACAAAATCGCGTGCTCGAGTTAAATCCAGCGACAACATGGAAATGAGGACTGTTTTTTGAGAGCAATAAAATGAGTTCGAGGCTGGTTGTATACGTTGACATAAAATAAATCACCAGCATATGTGGTCGCATGAGTTGAGGCGGGTATTTTTTGGTTCTTCTTTTCGTGTGTTATTATTTTGTGGAATAAGAAGAAATCGGTTAAAAGCGATAAAATACAACGAATGGGGTCACATTAGCCGCTGCGTTCTGTTGCAATTGTATGGTTGGTTCAATGAACGAACGTCAAATGTCAGGGACAAAAAGTGAAATTTTTTGGAATTGTGGTTGTCTGTGCTTACCGCAGAGTAAGGTTTCCATTTGAAAGATTTTATTTGTCTGAAATAATAAAAATATTGTTCTGAATTTTAAAATAACTTTTTACAGAGTATTGCGCTGTCAGGTCACATTCCAAAAATGGAAGGGTTCATACATTTTTTGCCATACACCATAAATTTCAATCGCAAAAGTCTAATGAAAATATTTTGATTTTCAAAACAACCGCTACAATTTTATCCGCAGCATTTTTACTTTATTTATTTTCAAACTGTATTTTGACAAAAAAAATTGTTCGGTGAGAAACAACAACAAATCATATATTTTGAAATTGTTTTTAATTTTGTTTTTAATTTTTTGATTAACAAAAATAGATCAAAATGTAGTAGAACTAAATTTTTTCAAAACAAAGACATAAATGTAGTATTATTTACTACAGTATTTTTTTCGGTGTGTGATTTAGCTAAATCTGATAATGCTTCATATTACCAAAGAGCGCCGTTTTAGAACACATTCTCAAACAAACTTCGAATAAAAGTTTGAACTCATAGCTTTATCGCTACTAATTTTTAAAATTTCAAGACATCGCGAAATTTTTTCTTCGACGTCGCCAATTGGGCTGAGTGTATGGAAATGGCGTGCATTGACGTTTCTTGTATGTAACTTTTGAACTAAAAAAGATTTTGAAAAAAGAAAAATTGTTTTGAAAACTAGACACTACAGGGAATAAATATCTATTTTAGTTTTAAACTTGTTCCATGAGTACCCTACATTTAATTGAAAGGCAGAGATGACTGACTGATTTATTGATAAAATAGAAATTCCTAGTTTTTCAACAAAATATCATTGAATTATATTAATTTATATAATTTTCTTATTTCTGGCATAATAAGTTACATTTTTGTTCATTAATTTAGGAATTATTGAATAAAACGTGAAATACAACAAAATTTTTCAATATAAAAACATATATGAAACATTTTTACGTAAATTGATACAATACGTTTTCAATTTTGTAATGGTATCTTCAGTACTTTTAGAGTTATAGGTTTCTAAATAGTTATATAAAAGTATCTTGTATGGGAGGTGGGTATGTCCGTTAAACGATTTTGTTGATATCCGTACTCAGAACCATTTTTTGGGTAAAACATATTGGAACAAAATTTCATCGGATTCCGACTAGTATTTCTCAAGTTACCGTGTAATAGATAGACAAACAAACTGACATGGCTAAACGGACTAGGGTCATAATGCAGATCAAGAATGTATATATACTTTTATATAAAGACCACGCATCCTAAGGACCGTTATCAGATCTTAAACTACCTTGTACCTCATAAGGTGTAGAATCAATTTTTTTTTTTAAACATACTTTTTCAAACCTTTTTTTTTATCTCTCAATAAGAAATACATACAAATACCGTAGCCACGGTAGCTCAGTGGTTAGTGCGTTCGACTGCGCGCCGAAAGGTCCCCGGTTCAAGCCTGGACTGGGGCTAACAACATCTTTTCATAGAAACATTTTTCTATACCGCGCTACCTCTCGTCAGTAAATGGCAAACCTACGAGAGTAAAACCATTGCCTATGAAAAAGCTCTCACTTGCCGTTCGGATTCGGCAATAAACTGTAGGTCCCACCACTTTGAGTACAAATATAACACGCACAGCTCAAATGGTGAGAGAGCTCGGCCGAAGTTATATACAGGAGTGTAGCGCCAAACTAACATATATGAAAATTAACAAAAAAATCAAAAAAGAGCCCACTTTGGACTGAATTCCTGTTGAAAATAATACATATAAAACAATTCATTTAATGGTATTCTATTCACTAGGTCTATTTGATGATTGCACAAAAAAATTCATATTGATGAAATTTTTTTTCGGCCCAAATGCGCGCCTTCGATCCACTGTGCATCGTTCCGTTTTCAAAAATTGTCTCGTACGGAGAAAACACCGACAGAACGCATATAGAACGGTTCCGATATCGTATGATTTCTCCGTCTACTCGCATTGGTTTCGTAAAGATATCGAAACGAGTGGCATTCTCGGAGAACACAATATTCCATATCATGGTACTTATTTTGTATTTGGCATTAACTTATAGAATATATACCATCACCTAGAAAAAAATACTATATAAATAATAGTTTTTTACTATTAAAAATAGTCAATAGAATAAATTGTTATTTTAATCGGAAAATACCATTAAATACTAGAAAATACCATGACATTGCCATTGATTTTATATGAAAAGATTCATTTTTTGTATGCTATTAAATCAATAATTGTCCCATTGACCAATTTTAATGGAATTTTTTTCTGGGTGATTGCATTATATAATTTAAGAAATTTTAAACATAGGGTCCATGTATTTAATCGATGCCAGACATATTTTTGCCAAAAATTCTTTCCGAGACAATTAAACTTAACAATATTCAAACACGAGTTGAGAAACTTAGATCACATAGGCGGGACTTAAAGTCGGTCCGGCCCGACTTTGAAATACCCTACACATTGGTATTTAAACAAAAAATTTTGAAAAGTAAAGTGAGTCTATTTTTAAAATTTGTATGCTGATTTTGAATGCTTATATTATATAGATTAGAAAAACCGAGAAATAATGTAAAAAAAGAGAGTTATACAAAAGTGACTTGTATGGATGGTGGGCGTGTCCGTTAACCAATTTAGCTCTTTTTTCAAACTCAGTTCGTACTTTTGGCTTAAACATATTGAAACGAAATTTCATCGGATTCTGAATAGTATTTCTCAAGTTTTTGTGTATTCGGGCAGCAAGACAGCAAGACAGACAGACAGACTTCGGTAGTGATGCTGAACATTAAAATATATACTTTTCCATACCGTACACGCCTCCTAAGGGACGTTAAGATATATGCACAAAGTTAATATACCCTCTACCTCATAGGTGTAGGGTATAAAAGTGAATTTAATCAACAAAAAAAATATTTATTTTATTTTTTATGGCAAAACATATTGTGGTACACATATAATCATAATAACAATTGTCTACAGCAAAATTTATGCAATCCAAATTTTAATTTCGGATTATAAAATGTGATATTTACGCAAAGGTTTCTGTTTTTGCAACGTAGCAGTTTAAGAATTTGATATGCATACTTATTTTATATTCAGTTAGTATATTAAAAAAAATGTTCATTTCTAAAGCACACTCAAAAAATAGAAATCAATTGAATAAACAGACCGAAGCTAAAAGTGATTTTTAAGTCATAATTTGAAATTTTGTACTGTTCACAAATTTTTCAATTACAAAAAAATAGGTTCCATCAATTCCACACTATACAGAGCAAGACAGCCAAAGTAAAACACACTGCAAGTGCAAAATATATAAAATATGCGAAATTATTTGGGACAAGCAAATAAAAAAAGCGATATTTTTTTTTGTAATAAAAATTCATGACAATTTGTGATGTCGAAAAGTAGCATTATGTTTAACTTTGAGAATTTGTTTTAATATATTTTTGGCTAAATTGCAGAGCATAAGAAACTTTTTGAATTTATTATAAACATCAATAAATGGCAAAGTAAGAAAGTCAGATAAAACAGAGTGACGACTGAATTATATTGTGTAGCTAGTTCTACATTTTGCTTCTAGTTAGCAAAGCAGTCGTCTATATGAAATTTATTTTTTAGTACAGTAGGGAATTTATTTCAAGTAGTTAAACTGCATTCATGGTAAGGATGTGTATAAAGACGTAGTAAATAAATTTAAACAAATAAATTGATACACAAAGGGAACAAATATTTTCTATGTAACCAACAAAAAAAAGAAGAATAAAGGAAATATAGAGTAAAAGTAAGGTAAATGATAATTTTTATAATTGGTAGTTTTCAAAATATTGACTGTTTTGATTGCTATGCTGAAACAATCTTCCGGTAAATTAAATGGTTTAAATGTTCAATATATTTTAGGTCCCTGGCCGCAAGGGAATATAATGTTTTTTTTTTTTTTATTTTAAATGTATCCAATTTCATTTTCATTTGAATAATATGAAAATTCTAACTTATATTATTCAAATGATGGTGTGTTTTGTTCTTTTTAATACTTTGAATTTTCAAACATCAGCTACTTCTGGGGCATTCCATTGTGACGTGCGTTACATTCGTACGATTAAAAACCTTCTCATTGGATAAATAAAAATGGATAGATATATTTTTAAGACGCAGAGGATAGATCTAATAGTCCTTTATGCATGTATAAAAAAACTTTTGCAATAGGTCCTATATCTGTCTACAAATTTGAAGTCAAATGCTGTGACGGGCGTTACACGTACTTTTTCAAAAAACAGAGTTTACTCCACAAAGTATTAAATTTTAGCTAAATTAATCGGACTATGGAGATTAAGTATATCTCAGTTCCTTCATTAATAATGGGAGTTCTCCCCTATATAATAATATTCTGAAATGGTTACTTTGATCACTGACTTACCAAGTATCAAAACTTGTGACGGGTGTTACACATTTTGTGACGGGCGTTACCTATACGAATTCTATACAAATATACATGAAAATTCAAATTATGAATTGCAATTTTTTGATGAAAAAGAGCCAAATGTTTGTGGTAGGAATGGTAAACCGTTATTTTGAGGCACACTGTCCTCATATAATTTATGTTTAAAACAAAACATTTAGTTTTGAAAAAAATATTTTTTATATTAAGATGTCTGCATTATTAGCAATCCGTTTACTTCGCAGCTTATTTAAATATTTTTCGCATTTCCAAAATAATGATTTTTTTGTGATTTTTTATGATTTTTTTTAAGGTTTGGAATTTCTCTTTTTTATCTTTGCTTATTGAATATTTTGGAATATTTACTACTTTTTCTATGGTTAAATAATAATATAATTGATTTTTGATGCATATATTAACAAATATATAATTTTCCAAATTTTTGGTTTTGCGACGATTGTTAATTGTGACGGGCGTTACAATATTTTGGATGGATATAGCAACCATCTGGAATATCTATGAGACCAAAGAGTATAATAAATGAATGGATACGACAAAAATCTTTACTTTTACAAAGTTTTCCAGTTCTAGGTTTGCAAAATAGTTCGCAAAATCACTTTAACTATATTTTTTGTGACGTGCGTTGCAACTCAAAAAAGTAAAACTGTTTGGTTAATTGTCAGTACTTTGAACCACTTATTACCTATGCAATATGTGGCATACTTTCGCAAACAAATTACCTTTCAAATTGTACTATTCAATTTTTTTTCTGATTCAAAACAACAAAACTACAGTGTTTCACATTTTGTACTATAATAAATTTCAAAAAAATATTTGACTTTAATTGAGAAAAAAACACATTTGCCATGAATTTTGGAAAATTCTGATTACAGAATATGAAATTAAAAGTTTTTCTTATCCTAAAAATCATTAAACGGAATCAATAGGTTTAACTTTAATATATCACACGTTTTCTCTGGAATTCCCCTTCTTCCTCGTCATTTCTTCAACGAGATAATTTTTATCCTTACGAAAATTTTCCCATAAACAACTTTCAGTTTTTCGTTGAGTTTCCAAAATAAAAATCTGCCCTCCACTCAAAATGAATTTGGTATTAAGGCCATTCCACAACAAATCAATCAGCGATTGGAACTCACCTTCTTCGATTTCAATGAAATTTGGGCAACTGATAAAGAGATATGCTCTGACCAATTTCTTTTATTTTATTCGACCACTATTTCCAGAGATACAGTGGTTCAAAGTTACCAAAAATGGGTTAAACATCACTTTTCTATGGTTGTTAATATTTCAATATATCTTAAGAAAGGAATGCCAGAAACTCCAGCTCGTTTTAAAGCTAATATAACAAGCTTTTATACCAATTAAGTAGTAACTGCTAAACTTGAAAATGTGGCCCGTGATAATTATGCTTGCACTTCAAAATGGATGTCCTTAAAATGGACCCTTTTTAAAATTCTGAAAAAAATCATATATTATGGTTGATTTAATATAAATGTTCATGCCAAATTTCAAGATGGTATTTTGAAAGCATCGTATTTTAAAAATTAATTTTCTAAATTATTACATATTTTTTGTATTGAAAAAAAAATTTTTTTTTTTCAAAAGTAAATTTTGTAATAATTTTTTAATGTATTTTTAACTCTGATTTCGAAAATGGCATCGAATTAGTACATTAAAATTATATAGTAATATTATGAATGAACATAGGGAGAATTCTCTGCCGAACAGTGTTATCGTACTGAGTAATTTTCTATCGACACAGCAAATTAAATATAACGTATTAAATAGTGTCAAATACAATTTTAGAGGATTTTTTAAATAAGAAAACCTATTTTTTTTTTTTTAAATTTAAATTTTTTAGTATAACTAATATGGACTTTGACGGTATTTCAAATTACATTTTTTTAAATATTAATAAATTGCTTCTAAAAAACTTTTTCGTTAAAAGGAATTATCAGGTTGATGATTAGAAACATATTTTCATTGTAATAAATATTTCACAATGTCCGTCGTAGATATGACAATAATGTATGACATTTGATGTCATGATAGCGTACACGAATTAAGTAGCATATAAAATTTGAACATTTTATCACATTTCCATTAATCCATTAATGAGTATTACATTAAAAACAATTCAATCAGCATGTAATGGAATTCAATTTGTCTGAAAACATGCCTTATCATTTTTTGTAAATGGACACATATCTGATTGTCAAGTGGTCGAAACATTGCTAATGGCATGTGAAAATATTATCATAAATAAAAAAAACTATATAATATATATCAAATAACCACCCTAATTTATATAGTTTGAGTTACAAATGCTTATTTGACCTTTTAACTGAATCACTAAAAGCATAGCTATTCCAATTTCATAATAAGCTATATTAAATATATATATGGTGTAACAATAAATATTAATTTGAAAAGGTTTCTTTTTTTTTGTTTTGTTTTGCAAATTAGTTTAAGTCATAAGTTGGTGCACTTTCTTCAGAGGGTACCACGTCAAATTGATTATGTGATAGAACATTGAAAACGTCTCCAAGGTAATGCAATGGTCCAATAAAACTAAAAAAATATTTTATGTATATTTGGTTTAAACATATAAAAATTAAACATCAAAAATGAAATAGGTACCAAAAAAACTGGGTTTAAAGTTATCAATGGTGATAAAAACAAAATTACTAAACCAAATTTTCCAAATTCCGTTACCATAGGAAAATTTGCAATTTGAAACTTAAAAAAAAATATTTTTTTTTAATTATCTTTGGGGCATTCCACAGAAAACGTTACCAAGGTGTGATATATTAAAGTTAAACCTATTAATTCCGTTTAATGGTTCTTAGAATAAGAAATACTTCTAATTTCATATTCTGTGATCAGAATTTACCAAAATGCATGGCAAATGTGTTTTTTCTCTCAATCAAATATTTTTTTGAAATTTATTATAGTACAAAATTGAGGCTATGTATAAAATACTGTAGTTTCGTTGTTTTAAATCCGAAAGAAAATTTAATAGTACAATTTGAAAGGTAATTTGTTTGCGAAAGTATGACACACATTGCATTGGTGATAAGTGGTTCAAAGTACTGAAAATTAACGCCCGCCACAAAAAAATAGTAAAAGTTATTTTGAGAATTATTTTGCAAACCTACAACTGGGAAACTTTGTAGCAGTTAAGATTTTTGTCGTATCTATTCATTTATTACAGTCTTTGATCTCATAGATATTCCAGATGGTTGCTATATCCATCCAAAATATTGTAACGCCCGTCACAAATAACAATCGTTGCAAAACCAAAAATTTGGAAAATTATATATTTGTTAATATATGCATCAAAAATCAATTATATTATTATTTAACCATAGAAAAAGTAGTAAATATTCCAAAATATTCAATAAGCAAAGATAAAAAAGAGAAATTCCAAACCTTAAAAAAAATCATAAAAAATCACAAAAAAATCATTATTTTGGAAATGCGAAAAATATTTAAATAAGCTGCGAAGTAAACGGATTGCTAATAATGCAGACATGGTAGTTATTTAAAAGAATCTTAATATAAAAAATATTTTTTTCAAAACTAAATGTTTTGTTTTAAACATAAATTATATGAGGACAGTGTGCCTTAAAATAACGGTTTACCATTTCTACCACAAACATTTGGCTCTTTTTCATCAAAAAATTGCAATTCATAATTTGAACTTTCATGTATATTTGTATAGAATTCGTACAGGTAACGCCCGTCACAAAACGTGTAACACCCGTCACAAGTTTTGATACTTGGTAAGTCAGTGATCAAAGTAACCATTTCAGTATTTTATTATATAGGGGAGAACTCCCATTATTAATGAAGTAACTGAGATATACTTAATCTCTATAATCCGACTAATTTAGCTAAAATTTAATACTTTGTGGAGTAAACTCCGTTTTTTGAAAAAGTACGTGTAACGCCCGTCACCGCATTTAACTTCAAATTTGTAGAAAGATATAGGACCTATTGCAAAAGTTTTTTTATGCATGCATAGAGGACCATAAGATATATCTTCTGCATCTTACAAATATTTCTATTTATTCTATTATACAAGAGTCTATTTATTTATTAAATGAGAAGGTTTTTAATCGTACGAATGTAACGCCCGTCACAATGGAATGACCCCGTTGTTAATTGAAAATTAATTTTGGTTCAATATTTTCTTAAATTCAGTGATTTTGTTTCCCACAATACGCTATGTCTCACTCTACTCCAGGTTCCCCTATATATTATGATTTTGGGAGTAGTATTTTTTTTTTAAATTTGGTTGTGTTAAAAATAATGATTAGTGATTCATTATTTTTAATACGACAAAATTTTAAAAAAATTACTACTCCCAAAATTATGATATATATGGGAATCTGCAGTAAAGTAGGACATATGGTAATGTGGGAAACTGCAATTTGTGGACATGTTTTTGTACTTAAAAGAATAAAAACAATTATCAAGTGCTTCTTAATATGGAATAAACGTTTTCATACATAGTTATTCGAGAGCAAGTGCAAAAAAATGTTTTTGAAAGTTTTTTTTTAGAGTGCTTTTGTGAATTTTTGTCTCTTTTTAATTAAAAAAATTTCGCATATTCTATATCTTTTGAAATACAAACGGGGTTTTCAAATAATTGAACATTGCTTCAATGCAACTAATGTTTTAATTGTGATTTTGGGGTAAAGTAGGAAACATTTTCTGGGGTAAAGTGGGAAACCGTAATTTAAGCAATTTTTGATGTTATTTTAGTGAAAATATTATGGTTTATGAATAATTTAATTGGTTAAGATAAGAAAACAACTTCAATCCTAAACAAAAACCAATGAAAAGCAAATTTGGACTTCACCTGAAAAAAATATCTGAATTGCAGAAAAAAAGCCGAGAAGCGAACCTTGAACAAGAGCAAAAAGAATACATCGGTAAATACTCTTCAAATTTATCAGAAGAAGAAGAAGAATTTTGTATCATTTGCATCCATAAAAGCCAAAGCAATTAAATTCAGTGAACTGCAATATCTCCAAACGACCTGTATACACAGAATATTTTGACTAGGAGTAAATGTACAATTTTTTTTCGTAATTCTGAGATGTTTATAAATTTAAACATTTTTTCTTCTTATTTTTTTTTGCATTACCATTCTTATTTTATTACCTTTTAATAATGTTTTAGCCTTAATATGTTTGCCTTTGTAATGAAAATATCAAAACATAAAGGAGAAATAGCTTCTTGGTAAAAATTTTGAAGTTTCCCACTTTACCCCAGCATTTTTCAACATGTCCAAAATTAAGCAGTTTTGAAAAATCGTTATTACAAAAAGTTAGATCATGAATCAGTCTATGGATTAAACCCTTAAAATAATTTTAAAAAAATATACAAATTTGTTTTCATTCGAGGAAAATCAAAACGTGTCCCACTTTACCCCAGGCTTCCCTACCTAATTCCGATATTTGTGCCTAAGTTCACCAACAACTGTATATAATTCTAATGACAGGCACGAATTTCATTTGATTTATTTTAAAATATTAGGAAAATTGATCCCATATACGCCAACATGTCTGTATTTGGTATAACTTTGGAGTACTGAGACGTCGAGTTTAGAATGTTTCAGTTCATAGGCATATCGTAAAATGATTTCGGGTAGATAAAAAGTCATTTGTTGTGCAGTATCATTCGTGATTTTGCTTTTTTTGTTGAATTTAATTAGCAAATCAACTAAAGCACTCAGACAAAAAATAATTGAAATTTGCTACCGTCATTATTGGCAATTGATCCATTAATATAATAATAGTTTGGCGCTACAGTCCTCCATAGAACTTCGGCCGAGCTCTCTCACCATTTTGAGCTGTGCGTGTTATATTTGTACTCCAAAAATGGTGGGACCTACAGTTTATTGCCGAATCCGAACGGCGGGTGAGAGCTTTTCATAGGCAATGATTCTACTCTCGTAGGTTTGCCATTTACTGACGAGAGGTAGCGCGGTATAGAAAAATGTTCCTATGAAAAGATGTTGCTAGCCCCAGTCCAGACTTGAACCGGGGACCTTTGGGCTCGTAGTCCAACGCACTAACCACTGAGCTACCGCGGCTACTTTTTTAATTGATCCATTACCTACTACAATAATTGTGAAATATCGACGCAATGAAAATGAAATATTTCAATATAAATTCTCGTTTTTTATGCTATTTTATTTTCTATTTTTGAATGTTTAATTTCTTGTTCTAACATTTGTACAAATATACATTATAAGTATAAATTAAAATTCATAGCATGTGCAAAATATATGATTAGCTTAATTTATTTCATGATATATGTGCCTTAATAAAAAAATATTGATAAAGTACTGCACAATTTATAGGTTTTCATTTGCCATTGATTATGATTGAAATCATTTAAATAATACATTGGCAATTTTATATTTTAGTAGACGTTTTTATGTATTATTTGTTTAAAGTCAATAAATATTGTTTTTTGTGGTTGCTGAAAATTTACATTGCATATACTGTGCAATAAACTACTGGTTGGTTAAAGAAATAAAAAAAAAATATATAGATAAAACAAATATAGATAAAATATATAGATAAAAACTGAAACAAAGAAAAAATATGTTTGTACAAAAATTGTAGATGCATATAAAAAAACTATAAATATTGGTATTGTTTACTGGACTTGTGCATGATTAATAAGTGCATTAAACAGAATTTTTCACAATTTTCCAAATAAAAACGAGTTGGGAAAGTTAGGTCACATGGGGCGGATTTTTATAGTCGGTCGGGCCCGATTATGGAATACCCTACACCTTTGGTGGGGATATTAACCCTCAGAATATCATTCATATATCAGAAATTTACGTCTTATATCCCTATAAATTAAAAATATTATATAAAGTATAAAAAACTAAAAAAAATAAATTTGAAAAATGTAATTGGGCGGACCACGCCTATATATAGAATTTTGAAAGGCTAATATTTCATAGATTTGATTTTAATAATTTACGGATCAAATTTCCACTATGAAAACCCGGGAAATAATGAAAAAAAAAGTGGGCGGATCACGCCCATTTCTGGACCACATATTTTTAGGTGAATTCTAACAATATGTTTTAAATTTTATAACTTTACCTTGAATACTTTTCGAGTTATTAGTTCCGAAAGAGTTATATAAAAGTGACTTGTATGGGAGGTGGGCGTGTCCTTTGACCGATTTGGCTCATTTTCAAACTCTGTTCCTACTTTTGGCTAAAATATATTGAGACGAAATTTCATCGCATTCTGATCAGTATTTATCAAGTTATTCTGTATTCGGACAGCAAGACAGCAAGACGGACAGACAGACAGACTGACATGGCTAAACGGACTCGGGTAGTGATGCTGATCAAGAATATATATACTTTTTCATACCGTACACGCCTCCTAAGGGGCGTTACAATAGGTGTAGGGTATAATAATCTCTAGACGTGCAGCAAAAACTCAATGTTAATTTTTTTTGGAATACTTTTTCAGTTTTTAAATTTAACAACAACACTATTTCCAATTGAAATTCTGAACTTTATATTTGAAATTGACAAAATTCTAATTGAAATTGACAAAATTTTCCATTTGAAAATGGGATATTGAATTTTATGTAGAGACATTTTTAAATTATATTGTTATTTTTTATTGGCAATAAAATGCGAAAATTATAACTTGGATCTTCCAATTTTGATATTAAGCACATTGTAAATGCAATTAGAGTTAAAATAGGAGATCTTAACCCATTCGCGGCCAACTCTTTATTTTTGGAATAATTAAATGAATTTTGGTTTATGAGATAATTTTTAAATGAGATCAAAACTCTTTTATGTAAAATACATCTTAAATATACAAAAAAAAAATGAAACATAATTCGTTTTCAAAAGTCAGTTAATTTGGTATAATTCGCTTTCGCCAGCATTTCTGATCATTCCGACCTATACGAAGTTTGCATGGCTGGACCAATTCGTGAAAATATAGATCGAAAACCGTCTCGCACTCACGTTTTCTGCGTCATTCTCACCTGAATCGTATATGGCTGTACAAAAATATCTGGTTTGAATATATGACTCACTTATTGAACCAGATATTCTATCGGGTCTACATTATCTACCACCCTATGCAATTTTATTTTGAAATCATTATATTTTCCATGAAAAATATAAAAACATAAAATGATAAAACAAATATATAAAGTGAAAATTGAATGACAAATTTTAAAATTTTTTCATGAGAGCATCATTAAAATATCTTCATGTATATCATGTGAAAAAACTTTTTTTTTTGCAAATTTTTTTTTATATTTCTAAAGTTTTATATTGTGACTATAATTTGGCATAGGGGCATTAGTCAAAATGAAATTCCAAATATATATATTTTTACAACTTAGCCACGATGTGCCGACAAAATACATTTTTGCGAATTTTTTATTTTTCCGTTCATTTTGACAAATTATCTCTCTAAAAGTGTTCACACTAATGACGTGAGGGATGCGGCATTTCATAACACAACAAAATAAAAATCATGTATAAACATGCACGCGTATATTCACAATGCACATTGCGAGACAAACCCTATTTGCTGATGCCAAATGGCATCATTGGCAGGGATTGGGTTAATTTTATTTATTATTTTACAAATTTCATATGTATCTCCGTATAAATGGAAATTCATCAATTTCAAATGAAATATCACAATTTTATTTGGAACTTTACCAATTTTGAGTCTAACCTTAATTGGAATATTCTCATATCGAATTGAAGTAATCTTAATTTTATTATAATTTTTCATTAAATTTTAATTGTAATGTTCTCAATTTAATTTTCTCAATTAAATTTCATTTGGGATTTTCTCTATTGGGACATTCCGTTGTAACGGGCATTACATTCGTATGATTAAAAACCTTCTCAGTTGATAAATTTTTCAGATTTGTTCAAGGTTTTCTAAATGAATATCAGTTATCATACCTGGGTAAAATAGGGTTAAAACGAATTGCTACACAAACAGTTACATATAAATCACACATTTCTATTATCTGTTGAAACATAAGCCATTTACCACAATGTTTCATCAAATATTTTTTATTTGCAGGCTCACCGCCGCCCACTGTGACATGGCTCATGAACGGCCAGATACAAAATAGCATTGTCGACTACACATACGATGGCACCATCAATAGCAAATTAGTGGTGCGGAACTTGTCACGCATTCATCAGCACGCAGTCTACACGTGCCAGGCCAGCAACTTCCACAAGAAATACGTGGCCGCCAACATAACCATCGAATTGTATTGTAAGTAAAAAAATAAAAAAATAAAAAAAATAATAATAAAACAATTTCTACAAATAACAGAAAATATGTTGATCGCTTTTATAACAACAACAGTAACAACTAAAATAGTATTGGTGACAATTTAGTGACAATTTAGTGACCAACATATTTTCATACAATTTGTGGTCGCATCCTAAAAAAAATATAACCAATGATTTCCTATTATTTTTGTATTGTTTCGTATTGTTTCGTATTGTTTTGTATTATTTTGGTTTCAGTTTCGGCTTTTGTTTCTGTTCGTAAATATGCCACGCATTGTTGTAACATTATGCTACAGCAAAATACAATGACCAAAAGCAAAATAAACAGTAGCAAAAGAAAACAAACTAAAACCAACAAATAGCCAAACAATTCGCTATCGTGGCTGCGGAAGGGGTCATGTGGGTGCTGCGTCTATATGTAGTACATGGGGTTGGGGTTCGTATCACGATTATCGTTTTAACAAATTGCTTTGTTGATATCAAATAACAATTTCGTATATTTGTGTGTTATTGCGTGAACCTGTTACGAGTTGTGCACGGCTGTGATAACCTAGTAAATATTTTTCTTACAGCAACACAAAATTTTCGAAGGCATTCAATTCTTTTGAAAATATTTTTGTTTCATTTGGTAATTGGACAATAGTTTTTTTTTTAAGTTTTATAAATATATATTTCACATTACGAAATAACTCTTATCAAAATACGCAAATATATGTGCCATACAGTCATCATAACTGTCAGTCCTAACTCAATTACTGTCATTAAACTGATTTGACTGTTTTGATGGATGAGTGAGTTTTGTGTTACATTACATTATGAATGATTTCAATTATAATGAAGCTAAATAAGGTTATTCAATTACAGACATGATTTATATACCTGGTGGGTATTTTATTTTAAATCAGTTACAAGTTGGAAATTAAAAATAGCCAATAAACAGCTACTTCAGTTAATGCGTATTTGTAATAATTGAACAGAAATATTTACAAATTGAATCACAGTAACCTGCACTTTACTAATTTTCTGCGATGCATCCGCTTCAAAGCTACAAATTACCAAACACCGTTAATTTTTGGAATTCTACCAATTACCTCGCAGTTGCAACAAACTCAAATTATACAAAATGAAAAAAGCCGTTAATAAGGCTGCTCGTTATAATTTACGCTAATTTGCATTGCGTTATGTGAGCTCTGTGATGAGGCCAGAAGCGATTTGCATATTCGATTATTCGTAAATTTTAGTATGAAACATGATTTAAACAAAATAATAATTATGGAAAATGTGCTGTGGGGCTGCATGTCATAAGTATCATCTGAAATACTCGGGTGCATATTTTGATTTGTAGATACAAACATAGCATAAATGAAAGAACTAAAAGAACTAAAATAACTAAAAGAACTAAAAGAACTAAAAGAACTAAAAGAACTAAAAGAACTAAAAGAACTAAAAGAACTAAAAGAACTAAAAGAACTAAAAGAACTAAAAGAACTAAAAGAACTAAAAGAACTAAAAGAACTAAAAGAACTAAAAGACTAAAAGAACTAAAAGAACTAAAAGAACTAAAAGAACTAAAAGAACTAAAAGAACTAAAAGAACTAAAAGAACTAAAAGAACTAAAAGAACTAAAAGAACTAAAAGAACTAAAAGAACTAAAAGAACTAAAAGAACTAAAAGAACTAAAAGAACTAAAAGAACTAAAAGAACTAAAAGAACTAAAAGAACTAAAAGAACTAAAAGAACTAAAAGACTAAAAGAACTAAAAGAACTAAAAGAACTAAAAGAACTAAAAGAACTAAAAGAACTAAAAGAACTAAAAGAACTAAAAGAACTAAAAGAACTAAAAGAACTAAAAGAACTAAAAGAACTAAAAGAACTAAAAGAACTAAAAGAACTAAAAGAACTAAAAGAACTAAAAGAACTAAAAGAACTAAAAGAACTAAAAGAACTAAAAGAACTAAAAGAACTAAAAGAACTAAAAGAACTAAAAGAACTAAAAGAACTAAAAGAACTAAAAGAACTAAAAGAACTAAAAGAACTAAAAGAACTAAAAGAACTAAAAGAACTAAAAGAACTAAAAGAACTAAAAGAACTAAAAGAACTAAAAGAACTAAAAGAACTAAAAGAACTAAAAGAACTAAAAGAACTAAAAGAACTAAAAGAACTAAAAGAACTAAAAGAACTAAAAGAACTAAAAGAACTAAAAGAACTAAAAGAACTAAAAGAACTAAATGAACTAAAAGAACTAAAAGAACTAAAAGAACTAAAAGAACTAACAAAACTAAAAGAACTAAAAGAACTAAAAGAACTAAAAGAACTAAAAGAACTAAAAGAACTAAAAGAACTAAAAGAACTAAAAGAACTAAAAGAACTAAAAGAACTAAAAGAAATAAAAGAAGTAAAAGAAGTAAAAGAAGTAAAAGAACTAAAAGAACTAAAAGAACTAAAAGAAGTAAAAGAAGTAAAAGAACTAAAAGAACTAAAAGAAATAAAAGAACTAAAAGAACTAAAAGAACTAAAAGAACTAAAAGAACTAAAAGAACTAAAAGAACTAAAAGAACTAAAAGAACTAACAGAACTAAAAGAACTAAAAGAACTAAAAGAACTAAAAGAACTAAAAGAACTAAAAGAACTAAAAGAACTAAAAGAACTAAAAGAACTAAAAGAACTAAAAGAACTAAAAGAACTAAAAGAACTAAAAGAACTAAAAGAACTAAAAGAACTAAAAGAACTAAAAGAACTAAAAAAACTAAAAGAACTAAAAGAACTAAAAGAATTAAAAAACTAAAAGAACTAAAAGAACTAAAAGAACTAAAAGAACTAAAAGAACTAAAAGAACTAAAAGAACTAAAAGAACTAAAAGAACTAAAAGAACTAAAAGAACTAAAAGAACTAAAAGAACTAAAAGAACTAAAAGAACTAAAAGAACTAAAAGAACTAAAAGAACTAAAAGAACTAAAAGAACTAAAAGAACTAAAAGAACTAAAAGAACTAAAAGAACTAAAAGAACTAAAAGAACTAAAAGAACTAAAAGAACTAAAAGAACTAAAAGAACTAAAAGAACTAAAAGAACTAAAAGAACTAAAAGAACTAAAAGAACTAAAAGAACTAACAGAAATAAAAGAAATAAAAGAACTAAAAGAACTAAAAGAACTAAAAGTACTAAAAACTAATAGAACTAAAAGAACTAATAGAATTAAAAACTAAAAGGACTAAAATAAGTAAAAGAACTAATGAGACTAAAAGAACTAAAAGAACTAAAAGAACTAAAAGGACTAAAAGGAATAAAAGTACAAAAAGAACTAAAAGAATTAAAAGAACTAAAAGAACTAAAAGTACTAAAAACTAATAGAACTAAAAGAACTAAAAGAACTAAAAGAACTAAAAGAACTAAAAGGACTAAAAGGAATAAAAGTACAAAAAGAACTAAAAGAATTAAAAGAACTAAAAGAACTAAAAGCACTAAAAGAACTAAAAGAATTAAAAAACTAAAAGGACTAAAAGAACTAAAAGAACTAAAAGAACTAAAAGAACTAAAAGAACTAAAATAACTAAAATAACTAAAATAACTAAAAGAACTAAAAGAACTAAAAGAACTAAAAGAACTAAAAGAACTAAAAGAACTAAAAGAACTAAAAGAACTAAAAGAACTAAAAGAACTAAAAGAACTAAAAGAACTAAAAGAACTAAAAGAACTAAAAGAACTAAAAGAACTAAAAGAAGTAAAAGAACTAAAAGAACTAAAAGAACTAAAAGAACTAAAAGAACTAAAAGAACTAAAAGAACTAAAAGAACTAAAAGAACTAAAAGAACCAAAAGAACTAAAAGAACTTAAAGAACTAAAAGAACTAAAAGAACTAAATGAACTAACAGACTTAAAAAATAAAAAGACTAAAAGAACTAATAACACTAAAAGACTAAAAAAAAACTGAAAAAACTGAAAGAAATAAATGAAGTAAAAAACCGAAATAATTCAAATATTTTATATCGTATATACATACATTCCATACATAAATCTATATAATTCGTGGGTGGTGAATTTGATTGCGTACTCAGATTTTTCCTGTTACTTACATTAAATTTTTAAAAAAATTGCTATCATAATTTTGAGTTTTTCCAGCGTCTTTTTAGAAAAAGATTAGTTTTCCAAAAAATTTGTAAAAGAGAGCTTAATGATCAGGAATAAATACTAATGTTCTCATATGTTTTGAAGATGTTTGTATCTAAAAGCGATTATAATTAATTTTTAGGACTATATTCTAAAAAATCAATAATGTATATTAATTATAATTACAAAATAATTATATAATTACTAATTATCATTAATAATTATTTATGATAATTTGTAAAATTTTTTACGAAATATTTTTTCGTATTTTCAAATTTCGTAAAATACACGAATATTTCGTAGAATATACGAAACATTTGTGATTTCTGTATTTTTTCCAAAATATTTTTTACGAACGTTCGTAAATATTAAAAATCAATATTCGTAAAATTTCAAATGTTTCGTTTAAATTTTGAAACTTTTGATATGTTATTTTTTAACGAAATAATAACATATTTTACGATTGTGCTGTACATATTACGAATAATTTACTAAACTTTCGTCAATTGTAAGGCTATATGTAAAATTTAATGAAACATTCGTGTTTTTACAATTTTTTTGTAAAATTAAAGTTTGCGTCAAATAGCAACTTGGAGCTGCATTTTATTTTATGTGGTATCGTAATCGCAAAAATATATTTATAAAATACAAACAGTTTTAAAATATGTTCTTTGTATGTTCTGTATATATCAAAGTTGCCAAAGTATAAAATCAGAGCATAATATTTCATATTTTATAAAAGAATCGTCAATTTAAACGTCAGTTCTTTAAACACAGCATTCGTGTATATTTTAGAATGATTAGTAAAATGTCTACAAAAAGGACAAACATATTCAGTAAATTACGAATAAAAATAACAAACATTCGTATGATGTACGAATGACTTTCGTAGAATTGTTTCGTAAAGAAAATATTCGATAAGAAATTGTGAATATATCAATTGTTATTTCAACTTTTAAAATGTTTTAATTACTTTTTGTAATAATTACAAACAAATTTGAAATTTAAAATTTGTATAAAAATGAATTTAGTGAGGTTTAGTTCTACAACGACTATATTAAAATTAGAAAACCTGAGTATGCAGTCAGAACCAGCACCAGCGTATTGTATAGAAAGGATATATGGGATTTCCGTTTGAAAAATCGTGTCGAGTAGTGTAATTGCTCAGATATAATAATAAAAATTTATAATTAAAGCGCATTCATTGAAAATCACTCATACTTGTATTTTTATATTTAATATAAGTGTGCTATGTAGCTAAGTAATTGAAAATTACATTATAATTACAGAACCCTTAATTAGTTAAATAATTTGAAATTTTTCTGCTAACAGTTTACCACAGAAACGCTAATTGCATGAATGTATCGCAGTATTGATAATGCTAATTGTTGCAACATCAAATGCAAAATACCGTAAAACCACAGCGAATTTAAAACGATTTTTTTTTTTTTTGTTACTCAACTTTTATTTTATGCGTATTAATGCGTACACAAATTTCACGCTTTTGTGGCTAGTTCTACGAATTGAGGAATCAGTTATGGCCAAATTAACGCGCAACACATTAATAAACTATTTTCCACACTAATTGCTGCAAAAGTGTGAAACCTTTTTTTTTTTTAAGTGTTATTTTTTTAATCGTTAATATATTCAAAATATTTTGTGGTAGTTGCAAATATTGCTGGTGTTTCAGCAGGCAATATGCACAAATTAAATTTAACTTCTGCTATTTTTATTGTAATGAAATGTTTATATAATTTCAGTGCGTCCTCTGCTGGTGGAAATTTCATTTAATAATCAGCCCATGTCTGCCGATCGAAAGTATGAAATGGAATGTCAGGCAATTGGTTCGAGGCCGCCGGCAAAGATCACCTGGTGGATGGGCAATATTGAAATGCATGGACATAGCCAGAAGGTATAGTTCTTTTTAAAATGTGCTTCATTTTTGTTTTTATTTTGTATTTTTAAAATTTGAAGGGGATTCATATCAACTGCGTAAATCTCGTAAATAGTGTAAATAGTTGAATTCATGAAAAATATGAAATCTCTTATTGAAATTTTAAATCTGTTTAATTTTTTTCTACTTTTGGAACTTTTACAACTTTTGATATTTTTAACACTTTTGATATGTTTAACACCTTTGAAACTATTATTTATTATAATTTTAATAATTTTAAAACTAGATATTTTTGTTACTTTTGATACTTTTGATTTTTTTATACTTTTTGTATTTTTTATACTTTTTATACTTTTTATACTTTTTATACTTTTTATACTTTTTATACTTTTAATACTTTTTATACATTTTATACTTTTTATACTTTTTATACTTTTTATACTTTTTATACTTTTTATACTTTTTATACTTTTTATACTTTTTATACTTTTTATACTTTTTATACTTTTTATACTTTTTATACTTTTTATACTTTTTATACTTTTTATACTTTTTATACTTTTTATACTTTTTATACTTTTTATACTTTTTATACTTTTTATACTTTTTATACTTTTTATACTTTTTATACTTTTTATACTTTTTATACTTTTTATACTTTTTATACTTTTTATACTTTTTATACTTTTTATACTTTTTATACTTTTTATACTTTTTATACTTTTTATACTTTTTATACTTTTTATACTTTTTATACTTTTTATACTTTTTATACTTTTTATACTTTTTATACTTTTTATACTTTTTATACTTTTTATACTTTTTATACTTTTTATACTTTTTATACTTTTTATACTTTTTATACTTTTTATACTTTTTATACTTTTTATACTTTTTATACTTTTTATACTTTTTATACTTTTTATACTTTTTATACTTTTTATACTTTTTATATCATTATTTTAACAATAAATAAATCAATTTAATGTTTATCGTTTCCTAGGTTTCCGAAGATGGCAATGTCAGCATTTCGATTCTCTCCATCACGCCAACGCGTGAGGACCACGGCAAAGCATTATCCTGTCGTGCGACCAACGAGTTGGTGCGCAACGGCATTCGTGAGACAGCGATGAAGCTGAATGTGTTCTGTAAGTTGAATGACAGTAAAGACACATAGAAACATAATAAATATAATAGAAATAAATATCAAAAGTACTAAAGTAAAAGTTTCAACGAGTTTCAACAAAACACGCAATAAAGTTGCGCAACTAACGCATAATTTACGCACATAATATCTCCATAAAAATGTAAAAGTTTTTTGTATTATGTATTTCATACATAATTCTATGCAGTAGTTAATGTGAAAATGTGTCAGGTGTATAAATTATTCACTCGCATGCTAGAAAATAGAGGTTATGACTACACCTGCTGACAGCCAGACGCCAGTGAGTCTCGTTAGGTATTAGTAAATGTTTATTTCCTTTAATGCTTTTAACTACTTTTATATATTCTTGATTTTGCACTGCATAAATAGACAACATCAAACTAACTGGAAACCTATAGACTTATGATAAAAATCTTTTGTATACCACATTACATACAGTCGGTTAGAAAAAAAAGAAAACCTATTTTCATTTAATACCGATATACATCCAATAAGCTTGTATGTATCTGTATTATGCCACAAATTAGATAATTTGCTGATTTTAAAACAAACTCCGCCTATATCTGCTTGAAAACTTCTAAACTGCCCTGAGTCTGACCAAATATTTTTTTTGTGTAATATGAAAAACTTAAAATTAAAAACGAGACAAAATTTATGGAATTGTTCAAGAATATTACCGACATATTTTTAGTTTTCTAACAGATATATGGACGTTTGTGGAATGCATGTCGGAACCTTTGGCATGGGTTTAAGTTTAAAAACGTTTTTTTGATATATATCAAGTAAATATTTCTTCCTTACTTCCCAAAATATTCCATTTATCTGTATGTTTGCCGGAAATATGTCTGAAATATTCCGAAAAATTCTAATAGTTTTGATTTTGCAGATTAGTAAATTTTATGGAATTTTAAATGCAGATGCATGAAATATTTTGGGAAACAGCAGACAGCTTTTGATACAAACTTCGTCTCTATCTGCTTAAAATCTTGCAAATATATGATTCTTAACTGCCTTGGGCTTAACAATAATTTTGTCTAGAGCATGTAGTGCGAAAAATGAATAAAATGTTCTTAATTTTCAAGTGAATTTATGATAACATAAACTCATATATGTAGTTCATAAAAAATCAACTAGGTAAATAAAATATTTATCACGCATAATATTAGTAAATTTGTGTGTAGTTTTCACTATACAACTGTAAAAATTAATTATAGAGCAACCTATTAAAAAATTATGCTCAATAAAAAAAAACAATTCATAAATTTCACCGTATTTTTTAATGAAATCATAAATTTTCTTTGATATACATTTTAACTGATTTACGACAACTAACAAAATTTCATTTTACTCATAAACACTAAATTATTATTTTTTTTTTGTTGATGCTATGCACAGTATTAACATTTGTAACCAAAAAAGTTTTCATTTATGTATAATTTAATAGTTTTTCATGCTTAATGTTTTTGTAGTTTTAATTGTATTTTTGTATAACTTTTTCTTACTAATTGCACGTAAAACTATTTATGTTTTGCTGCTGTTTATATAATTTTTTTATAGTTGGATAAGTAGAACTATCCTAGGTAGCAAAATACTCGCATTGTACCCGACTGTGAGCGAACGCCTGAGAAAATAGTCGCATGCGTGCGCTCATAGTGTAGCAGACGTGTGTCCGCAATTGAGACCCAATACGCTCGCACTAGTGCGAGGCATTTCTTAGTCGCATTTGAGGATAAATATAGTCACACGAGTGCGTACAAAATGTAAAATATCAGCATAGCATGAGACGCATTTGCGTCTCAATAAAGTCGCACCAGTGCGAGTAAAATGTGTAAGGCTCGCACGAATGCTAAAAAAAAATGTATGCATCACTTTTGAGACTCAATATTGTCGCACGGGTGCGAGTTTTTTTTCAGCACGCAAGCTGAAAAAAATTGTAAACTGCATTTGTGACACAATAAAATGAGGCTTACATAGCTCGCACGATTGCAACTAAAACAATAATAAGTCATTAAAAATTTGGTTGACATTATTTTTAATAATTGTTAATTTTCATTTGAAGTATCATAACAATAAAATGCAAAATTTAAGATTCAAATTTAGCTTAAGACATAAATTAAAATTATGTCATACTCGGACACTCACTCCTCCCTGGTTCTTAGCTGCTTTCCGTGGTGCAGTTTTCTATTTGGAGTGACACGTTTGTCCACAATCTTCTTCACTGTGAACCAGTTTTATTTAAAGTTTTTTTTAATTGTGTTTATATTTATATTGTTCTTTGAAAAATAAATGAAAAATAGAAAAAATAAATTTTAAAATTTAACTACAGTACTCGCACGAATGCGAGTTTCTATGGGCTCGCACTACACACTCATGTCGTGCGCCTGATTTTATACGATTTTATTTATTTTTGAGTGCTCGCACTAAGATCTCACTACGCAATAACGTCGACAGCACTAATGCGAGTTTGTGATTTTGTATGCTCGCACACTGCTCTCACTACGCACTCATGTCGTTCGCCTGCACTTGATTGATATTAAAATTGATTGAACGGTGTCAACGGTTCGGAGTTTATTAAATCGTTTTGTTCAGTTTTAATAATACTTACCGTTAACGTGCTTCTACTTTTTGTACTTATTTAAAGAGAGCTGTATTTTGTAATATTTGTTTTAATAAATGCTAAAAATTTAAATAATTTAATTAATTAAGTTCTTATCCAATTAACTACGGCACGATAATTGGAACACAATTTTGTGGTATATGTGTTTCTTTTACGTTACCTCTGATACCAGTGTTGCAAAGTAGTGTTCTTTATTTATCACAATGCTGTGATAAATAAGTCATACATTCTGATATTTCTTTAACTTCTGATGAAGTTTAAGAAGCTTAACTGGTATATTCATTTTACTCTTGTTAAACGTTCGCTTATCGGTATTCTTCTGCAATATATAGGGTGTTTGGTTTATAATTAAAGGGGTCATTCTATGACTCAAAAAAAATGTAAAATAAAAATTTCTAATTTTGCACACAGTTTAAGATACAGGTTGTTTAACAGATGCATAGTCCTGACATAACCTAGTCATGAAAATTTGTTATAAAGTATAATCAGTTGATAAATGAATAACAATTTTTAAGTCAAGTTTTAGAAAATTAAATTACCTTTACAATGGTTTATCACATCTTTGAACACCATGATTTCTTCCTTTTTTAAAAGATACGTAAAATTAAAATTTCGTTATCGATCATCCCATTTTTTATAATTTATAATGATAGACCAGTTCATTCCCAGTACTTTCTAATACCTAATACTTTTTATATTTTGTATATTTTTTATAGGTACTTTTTATACTTTTTATACTTTTTATACTTTTTATACTTTTTATACTTTTTATACTTTTTATACTTTTTATACTTTTTATACTTTTTATACTTTTTATACTTTTTATACTTTTTATACTTTTTATACTTTTTATACTTTTTATACTTTTTATACTTTTTATACTTTTTATACTTTTTATACTTTTTATATTTTTTATACTTTTTATACTTTTTATACTTTTTATACTTTTTATACTTTTTATACTTTTTATACTTTTTATACTTTTTATACTTTTTATACTTTTTATACTTTTTATACTTTTTATACTTTTTATACTTTTTATACTTTTTATACTTTTTATACTTTTTATACTTTTTATACTTTTTATACTTTTTATACTTTTTATACTTTTTATACTTTTTATACTTTTTATACTTTTTATACTTTTTATACTTTTTGTACTTTTTATACTTTTTATACTTTTTATACTTTTTATACTTTTTATACTTTTTATACTTTTTATACTTTTTATACTTTTTATACTTTTTATACTTTTTATACTTTTTATACTTTTTATACTTTTTATACTTTTTATACTTTTTATACTTTTTATACTTTTTATACTTTTTATACTTTTTATACTTTTTATACTTTTTATACTTTTTATACTTTTTATACTTTTTATACTTTTTATACTTTTTATACTTTTTATACTTTTTATACTTTTTATACTTTTTATACTTTTTATACTTTTTATACTTTTTATACTTTTTATACTTTTTATACTTTTTATACTTTTTATACTTTTTATACTTTTTATACTTTTTATACTTTTTATACTTTTTATACTTTTTATACTTTTTATACTTTTTATACTTTTTATACTTTTTATACTTTTTATACTTTTTATACTTTTTATACTTTTTATACTTTTTATACTTTTTATATTTTTTATACTTTTTATACTTTTTATACTTTTTATACTTTTTAAAATTTTTGTACTTTTTGTACTTTTTATACTTTTTATACTTTTTATACTTTTTATACTTTTTATACTTTTTATACTTTTTATACTTTTTATACTTTTTATACTTTTTATACTTTTTATACTTTTTATACTTTTTATAATTTTTGTACTTTTTGTACTTTTTATACTTTTTATACTTTTTATACTTTTTATACTTTTTATACTTTTTATACTTTTTATACTTTTTATACTTTTTATACTTTTTATACTTTTTATACTTTTTATACTTTTTATACTTTTTATACTTTTTATACTTTTTATACTTTTTATACTTTTTATACTTTTTATACTTTTTATACTTTTTATACTTTTTATACTTTTTATACTTTTTATAATTTTTGTACTTTTTGTACTTTTTATACTTTTTATACTTTTTATACTTTTTATACTTTTTATACTTTTTATACTTTTTATACTTTTTATACTTTTTATACTTTTTATACTTTTTATACTTTTTATACTTTTTATACTTTTTATACTTTTTATACTTTTTATACTTTTTATACTTTTTATACTTTTTATACTTTTTATACTTTTTATACTTTTTATACTTTTTATACTTTTTATACTTTTTATACTTTTTATACTTTTTATACTTTTTATACTTTTTATACTTTTTATACTTTTTATACTTTTTATACTGTTTATACTTTTTATACTTTTTATACTTTTTATACTTTTTATACTTTTTATACTTTTTATACTTTTTATAACTTTTATACTATTACAATTTCTTTATTTCAATACCTTCTTTAATGGTTATTGTGTCAAGATATTTACCTATTACGGTAGATACAAAGAAAACCAAATATTATACTTTTATGAATTTGATCATGAATGTTATGAATTTCTTATTACGACTCAGCCAATCTCCAAGTTAGTCACATTTATGAATTGTTCATAAAATATTAATGAAATAGTTTATAAAATTGATGAACACATTCATAATATTTATGAAGTAATATTGTTTTTCGGGCTGGTTTTATTTATAATTTAGATATAAATTTATTAATAAAAGTTGAAAAATTGAATTTATACAAAGTGCATTTTCAGCAGAATTTTAGAGACACTTGGAAATACTGTCAACACAGCATTGTTCGTAGCATACAAAATATTATTACAATTTTTTGTTGTCCTTTTCGTTTTTTTTTTTATTTATTAATATTCCGAAATTTTGCTGACTCCGTTGCATATGCTGTGGTAGCCATGTGCTTTGGCTGACTGCTTGGTTATCTATTGTTTTGTATCTTGGCCAAGTTATAGTTTATGGTACTATGTACTTTAGAGTGTAGATAGTGTCTGATTTTTTTTTGAAATTGTGCTCTAGTTTTCGTTGTTGTTTATGAGACTAATAAAAATTTGTTGAATTTAAATACAGTGCTTAGTTTGCAGACATTTATTTTTTTTGCCTATATTCTTGCTCTTTAACATAATAATCTTTAAATTAATCTTAAAAGTATTTATCAATCTACTCGTAAAAATGTAATTTGTTCTACAACTCTTTTTAAATTATAATAATAAATCTAATTATAATAATTATAATTTAAACTATCACTACCAATCTTAGGGGTGAACAAGTCCTTATGAAAACTTTCGTACTACTCGAAAATCTGTTCTGCTGATATTTTATCTTCGTTAAGTTCGGTTTGCAAATGTCTGAAACAACATATGTTTAAAACTGAAATTAAACATATTGACCTGTATCAAAGTCAAAATTAACCTTGAACTTAAATTTAATGACGACTTTTTTGAAAGTTATCGTATTAAAATAGATGTCAAAAGCTTTACATTAATATAAACTCCAGTTTAAAATTATCTATAGTTAATCAACAATTTTTTAAAATTAAAATAAATTGTTTTTAATAATAAATTTAATTTAATTACATTCATGTAAAAAAAGAGATTTTGTGACGTGCCCCTAAAGGTATGCAGCATTTATGATGTGAAATGCAATGTGAAATGCATACAGCATACATGTAGGCGCAGCATTTACGCGTTAAACTGAAATTTTTGTATTCGATGTCACCCTGCCATATAATTCATAGCCCCTTTTTGAGATACTAAATTTAAAAAAATAGTGATAAAAAGCAGTAGTAATGTTAGTAGATGATGTCCGTTAGTAAAATTGGTTATGGGGTTTCGCAAGCACACATAACCATTCCAAACGAGAACGGAACAAAATACAATTATAATAAATAAATGAATATAAAAAATATAAATTAAAAAATACAGTTTTTATTACTAAAAAAAAAAATAATAATTCTTTTAAATTGTAATAAATTTGTTTTAAATTTTGTGTTTAAATAAATTGCTTTAAATTTAAATGCAATTTTTTAAGGTTTTTTTTATTGTCGCATTGAAAAATATACTTGAAAAACCCTAAACTATAAATTTACTTTTTGGCTTCAAAAGTTTTTATTTATTTAAAATATTAAGAAATAAATAAAATTATTATTTTTATATTATTTACTAAAATTTCAATAAAAAGTTATTGTTTTAAAACAATTGTTTTAAAGATTGCGTAAATAACATTTGTTTTAAGTACTTTAAACCATTATTCACAGTTATAATAATAACACAGTTAGAATTCAAATTTTGTGCGACAAAAAGTTGTCCTTCTTTAATTTTATTATTAATAGTTAAACATATTCTTTATTTTTATTTTGATTCTCTATTTTCGCTAAAAGAAGCATTTTCTTACTTTGACAAAAAATGCGCATGAAAATAAAAAAAATTTCAAATATTTGCAATTTTTGTAGTTCCATGGCGTGTCTTTAAAAGGCTTAGCTTAAGAAACAAAAAATTAGTTTGAAGCACCAGAAAAAGACGTGATACTAAGTCTATTGATAATGGCTGCTTAACCCATTTTTAGTGGCAATCGTCAACGGTGGTGACATTTTCAAGTGTTTGTGAAATTTTAATGTCAATTGAACTGTTGGCATTGAGCTTAGAAAAACACTAAAAATAAACAAAAAAAATTAAATCGAATTAAAAGTAACGAAAAGAAGTAGATCTAGTGTAAGTTTAAGAAACCAAACAAGTTGTCTGTAGTTTTTCTTGCTTTTTGTAATACATAAAATGCAGTAAATTGCATGAAGAAGGTCAAACAAAAAAGTGTAATTTTATAAAGCGCTTATTAAAGACAATTAAAGAAACTAATTTAATTTGTTTAAGAGAAAAATCAATTGAAAGTAATATGTATTGATAAATTTCTGTAGATAAACAAAAAAAAAAATGTTTACCTGATTAATCAAATAGTGCTAAATGTAGTGAACAAGCACTATTCCAGTTTTACTAAATTTAAAATAATTCAAACAAATAATTCAAACAAATACGTTCAACCATTCGATGGAATTTGAACTATACATATTGTAATAAAATTAAATAATTTGCTCTACTGTACAAGCAGACACAACGTAGAAAAGAGACAAAATATCATTCAACAAAATAGCATTGAACGATAAAAAATAGAAGATATTTCCAATTACACACAGTAGTGCGAATGATGTGATGCAAATTATGTGTGGGTAATACGAATTCACGTATTACCCAGTGTAGACGTTTGTGGAAACTTCTAGAATACGCCTATGCGCTGCGCATGAGTGTAATAGAGATGAAGACATCTTTCGAGCAGTACGTTTTCTCGTTAAGGCTAGAAGTTAGTGGAAACTTCATGGATTCGGCATTGTAGTACACAAAAACTCGGCATCTGAGGTGCAGTACTTTAGTTTGTATTTGAGTTAAATTAAAAGTTTGCAGCAGTTCTTAGTTATTAATCGTTAGTTAATTGGTTAGATAAACTGAATGTATAATGTAATTACCTACTAAAATTAAAACCAAATTCAATTTGGTATTTATTGAGAGCATAGACTTAACTTTCACAAGAATATGTTAAATATTCGTCAAAAAAAAAAAACAAAAATATTACTATTGTTATTTAAATATTTTACCAAAAGTATGAAGTAGTGTTTGACACATTATCACAGTTAACTATTTGCCTTAAAGTATGCAGCATATAAATAACAATTCTGAAATTACATTCAATTGATATCGTATAATCGACATACATAATATTTAACTAAATATTTACTATATTAATTTAACTCTTGTTGTCTCTTATCTTCATCACAAATGCAGTTATACCCACTCTGCAATTGGATTTGGGCTCAAATTTGAATCCAGACGACATCGAGGAAGGCGATGATGTTTACTTCGAGTGCAAGGTACACGCAAATCCGGCAGCATACAAAGTGGTTTGGAAACACAATGTAAGTAGAGAATATCATAAATTTGATGTATATATGATGCAGTTCTCTTATCTGAGTTGCTAAAATTATATAATGCAATATAATAATGTTTACACTTCTGAGCAATTTCATTAAAATCAAATTTCGATATAGAATTTTTATATTTTATATGATTTGAGTTATTTCAATTAAATACCACATCATTGTTTACATTTTATTGCTCATGTTATTCAATAGACTTAGAAACAATTGAATTTGTAGTTAATTTGAAATTGTTATTTGCTATCATCTGCAGGTCTCTTTAACAATTCGAAATATCAATGTGTACGATAAATTCTTTATTATAGTTTATATAGAACTATACAAATTAGTTTAGGTTTGCAGATTGAATTTTGATTGAATTGGCTTTAAGTTTATTTATAAGCAATAACGTAAATGTACCTAATTGTATTACCTTACGGAAAATTATACTTTAAACCTAAAAATATAAGAAAAGTAAAATATTATGGGGACTATGGGGGCGATTATCACAAGGCAACGTGTCTGAGTGCTTCAACATGGCGAAGCCAGCGCAATCCTTGTCGGTGTCGTCTCAAGTCAACTCACTGGTCACCAGAATTGACAAACTGTCAAATGGTGACACCTCCACTTCGGTGGAAGTCCTCCTCGTGGAAGTCCCTGGAAACGGCGCTTTACACCACCCGGTGTAGAAGTCGGCTAAAGTGAGTGGCGAGCATCTCCCTCAGAGTGAGGGTTCGTGCGTTGGGTTTGGGTCCCACCACGGAAAAAACCTATGCGCCCAATGAAAACAAAAAAGAAGCCTCGGATAACGACCGATTACAACGATGACGACCCACGCAAACGTTTTAAGGACCATGATTTACGGATATGCACCTGGAATGTCCGGACCCTTTATAGGGAAGGTGCCTCTATCCAGCTGGCAGATGTCCTCGAAAAATATAAGGCTGACATCACCGCTATCCAGGAGATGCGATGGACGGGACAGGGCTGTTCGAAACAAGCGTCCTGTGATATCTACTACAGCTGCCATGCGGAGAGACACGAATTTGGATGTGGATTTGTGGTCGGCAAGAGACTCCGCCACCTTGTCTCTAGGTTCACGCCCGTGGACGAAAGGCTGGCAACAATCCGCATCAAGGCTAAATATTTCCATATCAGCCTAATTTGTGCACACGCTCCGACGAACGAGAAAGATGACGAGACAAAAGAGCGCTTCTACGAGCGCCTAGACAACGCATACGAGCGCTGCCCCCGCCACGATATCAAAATCGTGCTAGGCGATTTTAACGCCAAGGTGGGCAGAGAAGCCATCTATTGTCCCACAATCGGAAAATTTAGCCTCCATGCCAACACTTCCGATAACGGAACGAGGCTAATCGACTTCGCCGCAGCACGAAACATGGTAGTTAGTAGCACTAGATTCGAACATTTCGATATCCACAAGGCCACATGGTTGTCGCCCGATCAAAAAACTCGAAATCAAATTGATCACGTTGTGATTGACGGAAGGCACGCTTCAAGCGTGATGGACGTACGCACAATCCGAGGTGCCAATATGGACTCGGATCATTACCTTGTAGCAGCCAAGGTCCGCACACGCTTAAGCGCTGCGAAGAACGTACGGAACCAAACGCAGAGAAAGCTAGACGTCGGAAAGCTGCAATCACAACAGACAACGCAAGCCTTTTCCACTCGACTCTCACACCTGCTTAGACAAAGCACTCCTCCTCTCGATGATATAAGCGCGCAGTGGAATCATATCTCCTGCTCTATGCGTACGGCTGCCGAAGAGGTGCTTGGATTCCAACGCCCCCTGAGGAATCAGTGGTATGACCAAGAGTGTCGCGCGGCCACTGCAGAGAAAGACGCTGCGTACAAATCCACCCTGCAGTCAGTAGCTACGCGAGCTGCGAAGGAGCGATACAAAGAGAAGAGGAGGGAAGAGAGACGTCTTTTCAGGCGTAAAAAAAGCGAGGCAGAAAGACGTGAGTGTGAGGAGATTGAGATGCATGGGGACAGGAATGAGGCTCGAAAATTCTTCGAGAAAATAAGACGCCTAGCCGGAGGTTCGAAATCCGGAGCCTCTTCCTGTAAAGATGAGAACGGAAATCTAGTGACAGATATCCAGAGCACACTGAAAATATGGAGGGATCACTTCTCTAAACTGCTGACCGGTGATGATGACCTCAATTCCACCGATAGAGAAGCAAACCCGGCAACCCCAGTACTTGATGACGACGTTGAGATTCCGCCACCCGACCATGACGAGGTCAGAACAGCCATTGCTCGGCTGAAAAACAACAAAGCCGCAGGTGCTGATGGCCTGCCTGCTGAATTGTTTAAGACCGGAGGCGAAGAGCTAATAGAGAGCATGCACGAGCTCGTAAGCAGAATATGGTCGGATGAAAGCATGCCAAGTGACTGGAACCTCAGTGTACTCTGCCCAATCCTTAAGAAAGGGGATCCCACTATCTGCGCCAACTACCGTGGGATCAGCCTACTCAATATCGCATACAAGGTTCTATCGAGCGTATTATGTGAAAGACTGAAGCCCATCGTCAACAGACTGATTGGACCTTATCAGTGCGGCTTCAGACCTGGAAAGTCCACCATAGACCAGATTTTCACATTGCGCCTAATCCAGGAAAAGACCCTAGAAAAACAGATCGACACCTACCACCTATTAGTCGACTATAAAGCCGCCTTCGACACTCCGATAAGGGAACGATTATACGCCGCAATGTCTGAGTTCGGTATACCTGCGAAACTTATAAGGCTTTGCAGGATGACCCTGAGCAACACACGTTGCTCAGTGAGAATAGGAAAAGACCTCTCCGAGCCATTTCATACCGAACGAGGTTTCAGACAGGGTGACTCCCTATCGTGCGACTTTTTTAACTTATTGATGGAGAAAATAGTTCGAGCTGCCGAACTCCGTCAAAGCGGCACTATCCTCAACAAAAGTGTCATGCTGCTCGCATATGCCGACGATATTGATATCATTGGCAGGAGCACACGAGCAGTCAGCGCAGCATTCTCCAGATTGGAGAAAGAGTCGCGTCGAATGGGTCTAGCGGTGAACGAGGACAAGACGAAGTTCCTTGTGTCAACAAGCAAAAAAGAGTCCGTGCGTCTTGGACAAAAAGCTGATTTTGACACCCACAAGTTCGACATTGTGAAGGACTTCGTCTATCTGGGATCCAGCGTAAACAGCAACAACGACGTCAGCCTGGAGATCAAACGGAGAATAACTCTTGCCAACAGGTGCTACTTTGGGCTCAGTAGGCAATTGAGAAGCAGAGCCCTCTCTCGCCGGACAAAAATAACGCTCTACAAGTCACTCATCATGCCCGTCCTACTTTATGGTGCAGAAACATGGACGCTGGCCACCACCGATGAGAGAGTACTGGGAGCGTTCGAGAGAAAGATTCTCCGTAAAATCTTTGGCCCTATCTGCTTTGCTAACGAGTATCGAATCAGGATGAACCACGAGCTGTATGAGATATTCGACGACATTGACATAGTCAAGCGCATCAAGATCCAGCGGCTTCGCTGGCTAGGTCATGTCGAACGAATGGATGAAAACACTCCAGCCAAGAAGGTGCTTGAATCGAAACTCGAAGGTGGACAGCGTAGAAGAGGGCGTCCAAATCTGCGTTGGAAAGACCAAGTTGAGGACAACCTGGCAACGCTTGGTATTTCTAACTGGCGTCAGCGCGCGCAAAGCAGATCCGACTGGCGCGGCTTCATCTCAGCGGCCAAAACCGACCCACGGTTGTAAGGGCCATTTAAGTAAGTAAGTAAGTAAATATTATAAATTTTTTTCCAAATAGAAACAAATTATTTCTAAATTATTAAGTGCAATTTAAGAATTTTACTAAGGATTATTTTGGCATTTTACTAATAGACTTTACTTTTATGAGGAAAAATTTATAAAAAAAATCTTAAAATCATAAAAATAGTAAAACAATTAGCTTCTTTCTTTTCTGAGTTTGCTAATACATAATATAGTAAAATCAAAAATATACATTATGTAGTAAAATCATGTCAAGTAAAGACAAATACACTCAAAATGTAAATAAATATTGTAATTTATTTACTTTTTGTGTACATTTGTAGTTATTTGACATGGTTTTACTGTATATTGTATTTATTTAACTTTTTTGCTAATACATAATGTAGTAAAATCAAATCAAATCAAATAAATACATTATGTAGTAAAATCATATCAAGTTAAGACAAATACACTCAAAAAGTAAATAAATATAGTAATTTATTTACTTTTAGTGTTCATTTGTAGTTATTTGACATGGTTTTACTATATAATGTATTTATTTGACTTGATTTTACTACATGATGTATTAAAAGTTTATTACATATATATTGCAGAAACTTCCGCATGTTTTTGTTTGCTGTTTTATTTATTCCTTCGTACGATAAATCGAAAATACTGTTTGTAATTTCCTGGTTTAAGTAACATTGTGTGTATTTGTAGTAATTTGACATGGTTTTACTATATAATGTATTTATTTGACTTGAATTTACTACATGATGTATTAAAACGTTATTACATATATATTGCAGAAACTTTAGTATGTTTTTGTTTTCTGTTTTATTTATTCGTTCATACGTACACATAGCGGTCCTAATGCGAAGTGAACAGGTCCAAACGAAAACCAAGCAAACCAAAAGTAACGGATACTGTGACTATATGTCTGTCTGAAATTGCATATGCAAGATAAATCGAAAATACTGTTTGAAATTTTCAGGTTTAAGGGCGAGTTTACACGATAGAGAAAATATCTAGAGTTAGAGCAAAATGGAGCAAAAAATTACATAGAGTTGTGTAAACACAACATAGAGCTCCACGGTAGTGAACTCTACGATAGATTTTTTTTCTCTATCTCTAGCTAATTTCTGTATCGTGTTTTCGAGCCTTAAGTAACAAAAGGAAGTAAAATCAAACTGATTCTAAAATATAAATAAATACTAGAACTCACAGAAAATCATTGTGTTATTCACTCAAATAAAACAGCTACTGACAGCTATCAATAATATTACATGTTTTGTCTTGATTATATTTTCACTATATTCCCCGGATCCATCACATCTGTAAATGCCATATTATCTCTTGAGAAATAAGTTTAAAAAAGATGGGCTGTGAGTATTTCAAAGCAGCCAACTCATCGAATCAATATTTGCAACAAACACCAAGATAATCGCGAACTCATTCTCAGATTAACTAATTATTATAGCTGCTACATTATTAAGAGTCATCTTCGTTATATCTATAAGAACCACATAGTGATTTTTACATTCTTCTCCAACTTTATTGTTTTTTTCTTCTGCTGTATTCTCTTCTTCTGGTTATGCTGCAGCTGCTTCTGGTACTTATTCGTCTACTCCTCCTTCTTGGAAGGCTTTATTTTTAGTTTACCCAGTCATTTATTTAGCTAAATATATTCTATTTAAGCCACGTAAATCTAGGCAACGTCAACTTTATCATTATTCTTAACTCATTGCTGCCTATAGTCTTTCGGATAAAACTTTTCCGCAGCAACCACAATTAAAATCCTTTTCGAATCAGTTTGCTGATTGACAGACAGAAAAACTTTTTCCGCTGCCAAACGACATGAATGACAGGCAGCCAGCGCATCATCGTCATTGTCATTTCCATCATTTAGCTTATATTATTTATTTTACGTATTTGCCAAGCTTTTCAAATATTTCATTGAAAATGTCATTGATTTCGATTAACACTTAGAATAATTGTATACAATATTATTAGAGAACATATTGAAAATAACCATAAATCGGATTCTGTCATATCCTGTGATAAAATTTTTAGCATTTTCATGGAATATTTCGGGCATATTTCCGACCTTAGAATACTTTGGGAAGTGTATAGCAGCCCCAGACACAATTTTTGGCAAAGTCAAGACAGTTAGGAAACACATTTTCGATATAATTAAAACAGACAAAGCTGGAGTTTGTATCAACAGCTGTCTATTTTCAGCCCGTTTCCAAAATATGCCGTGAATATGCCATTAAAATTCAACAACACTTTTTAACCTGCTATATACTTTGCTAAATATTCTATTTATCTCTGTGTTGGAAATATGATCGATATATTCCTGGAAAATGCCAGAAATTTTGACTCAGGGCCCGCCCCAGACAAAATTTTTGCCAGGATCGAGGCAGTTCAAAAACATTTTCTCGGCATATGTCAAACAGACAAAGGCGGAGTTTGTATCAAAAGGTGTCATTCTCAAATATGGCATGAATTTGCCTTTAAAATGACATCAAATTTTACAACCAGCTTCCCAAGATATTCCATTTAGCTGTGCGTTTACCGGAAATATGCCCGAAATATTCCAGAAAAATGCCAAATATTTTGTCTCGGAAGTTCAGAAACATTTCCTCGACATATTTCAAACAGACAAAGGCGGAGTTTGTATCAAAAGCTGTTTGTTTTCCGCCAGTTCCCCAAATATGGCGTGAATCTGCCTTTAAAATGACATCAAATTTTACAACCGGCTTTACACTTCCCCAGATATTCCATTTTACTGTGCGGTTGTCGGAAATATGCCCGAAATATTCCTGAAAAATGCCAAACGTTTTGTCTGGGGTGATTTGTAAAAATTTGGGGAATTTTAAGGGCAGATTCATAGCATATTTTGGGAACTGACAGAGAACAGACAGCTTTTGATACAAATTTCGCCTTTGTCTGTTACAAATATGTCTACAAAATGTTTCGAAGATGCCTTCTGTGTGAAATAAGCTGGAAATATTCCTGAAAAATGCCAGAGAAGTTGTCTCGCGAATGATCTGCTTATTCATCGTCCTAACATTACTATTTGCTTTTAGAGCACCTTTTCGTACGTGTATTAATTAATATTTCTCTCAATGCCACACTAAATGTTACGCCTTCTTTAACTCTACTACAGCTAATATACTATATATCTTGTCTACAAAGCTTCTATTGTTCTTACAACTAAATATATATTTTTTTTTAGTTTCTTTGTCCCATTATATAAAGTACTCTGTAAAGTTGTTGTCTATTCCATTCACGTATTTTCGCTATTCTTATTTACCGTACTACAATTTCGCACTGACATTCTTCAACTGCTACTACTAATAATAATAATGATAATTATTATACTATTATTACATTTCTGCCGTCTATCAATTCAATTATGTTGTCAGTCATTTTCAATTGAATTCATTATGTGCGATTCAGGAACCAACATTTATGCCGTACTAGTTTATTTATCTGCACCCTTGGATTTCCTTGACTCTTCCAATGTCAGCATTTAATTAATTATTGCCCTCTGCCAACATCTCGGCGTTTAACAAGCGACAGCAAATTAAATTAACAATTAGTTTGATTAAAATAGCTTTTCTGGCTGTGTGTGTGTAAATGTGGTTAATTGTATGTGTGATTAAATGTCAACTGTGACAGAAAAACAAAAATACAAAAACGACATCCTAACAACATCGTTATGCGCAATAACAACAAGCAAAACTTAACAAAACTATTGTAAACTTAGTCACGTTTTCCTTGCAATAGTTACTTTTTGCAACGTATTTCAACTTTGTTTTGTAATTTTAGTATTCTTCTGCTTACTTTTTCATATACTACACTGAGATAAATTTAAGACAATGGTATATAACACAAAATTTAAACAATTCAATTAAAATTTAAAACAGTTGTTATAAAATTTTTATTTTTTATTTTAGAAAACAATTCTTATATTATTGATTATTTAATTTATATATATTCAATTTTTTTATTTTTATTTTGATTTTCTTCTGTTCTCCTTAAGAATTCTATGACATGTACTTACTAAAGCAAATAACGTATTTTACTAACGGCAATCATCTATCAACATTATCCCTATTTTATAAAATTTGATCCCTAAAAAAGGGGTTATGAATAATATGGCTGGATGACATCGAACACAAATTGTCTGTACAACGCGTAAATGCTGCCCCTAGATTTATGTTATATCATTTCACATTGCATTTCACACCGTGAATGCTGCATACTTTTAGGGTCATGTCATGAATTGTCCATTTTAAAACCAATTTGATTAAATTGATAACAATTTCGTTTAATTTTAAAACATTAGGTTAAAATTCAGCATTAAACATTAGTTGTAAATTTTAAATTATTCTTTTTTCTCAGTGTATATTCGAGTAGTTCGACCGTAAGTGGTACATATATATATGACATATCGGTCTTGAAATTTTTAAAATGGCATGTTCAAGTATTACTCCTTTATTTTGGAAAATGAAGCGATAAGTGAGCAGTTGGGTCATTCCTCGTCAGATATATCAATCTTGGCTTGATGTCTTCCCATTTTGATGAAATTTTGTGTATGGATAGTGACCGAAACATAAATAATAATTGTGTACTTAGTTTTTTTGATTTCTCAACTCCAACAAAGTTATGAGAATTTAAACATCATACTACTATAACAGATAATTATTTATATCTCTGTAACTAATTTACATATTTTAATGAAGCTAATGGTTTATATAAGCTTTATAATCACGCGTTCAAATAAAAATAACAATTTAAAAAAATAAAATACTTTTAACTTAAACAAAGTTTAAAAAATGTTCACATTACTGTTACGTGTACGCCCCACTATTTTAAAGTTCAAAAACATTTTTATATTGAAACTCTGGAGTTTTCTCCGCTGATTAAAAAAATAATTTCAATGGAATCTCACATAGTTTCTGAACTATCAAGTTTTAAAGTTAAATTTCCGATTTTCTCCATACAAAATTCATCAAAATCGGAAGACATCGTGCCAACATTGATATTTATGACGTGGAATGACCCAGTTTTTTTTATAAATATAATAACTAAAGACTCCTAAAAACAAACATTTTATAATATCGGTGACACAAATGTTTAGTGCGTGGTCTAAGAGCCAAATTGCTGTTTCGCACTATTGCTGGTTCGACTCATCGAGATGGCAACTGAAAAAAAAGAAAATTATGAAATTTACTCACTATAACTACTGCCATCTTCTATTATACCTGCCAATAAACTATTCCCACAAATTACATTACCACAGAATGCACCCTCAAGACATCAGCCCCCAGTCAATTAAAACTTTCTCACTCACTAATTTGCGAGGTATTCGACTTCGAATGCCTGAGAATATCACGTTGTGTAATCATCGGATACAACAAAAAATAAATAACTTTTTTCTATTAATTTACGTTGTTGTTATCGTTATTGCATTGTTGCTATTGTTGTGGCAATTATTATAATTGTTCACGTTGTTATAAGTGCCGTCAAATTGACATGGCTACATCTTGTTGACTTTTTCTTTACGAATATTTGGCACACCATTTCTTTCCACTTCTTCTTTGCTACTCCTTTCTCTCCATCTGCTCTACCCTTCGATATTCGCTTGCATGGCAAAGGCTTTGGCTGCCTGTAGTGCGGTCTCTTGCCAAGTCACAAGCAAAGGTAACGCAATCAAACAAGTCATTTAGTTAATGCGCTCCACTAATTGCGTGCCAACATAAATCCCACCCCCCACTTCGGCAGTCCTCAGAACCAATTACAACAAAGAGCTTTCAGACCACTTTCCGACCGCACATCAGTTTGGCTTAGTTGCCTGCAAAGCGCAAATTTTTCATGTTAAAGTTGCTGGGAAGTGGAAAACTATTACGCTCATTAACTGGACTAAAAGTTGAATACCAAAAATTAGGAATTGTAAGTAGTACATGGTTGGATTCTAATTTCTCATAGCGCATAAAGGTAAAATATATCAACAAAATTGTTTTACGTAGTTAGTCATAGCCAACGGCTGCCGTCAAGGGTGCCATAAACAAGGCGCAGTTGACACTTATTGCTGGTGTCGGCCTTGAACTTTGAACAGCCTTCAAACCAACAGTTATTATGAGACAAAGTGGGATAAAGTTATTTTTAGGTTAAGGACGTTTCGTTATTTAAGTTAATTTATTTTAAAATTTGAAATATTTGTTAATACACATTTGTAAATTTTTCGACTTTCAAAACTTTTTTAGTACTTTTTATATTTTTTATACTTTTTATACTTTTTATACTTTTTATACTTTTTATACTTTTTATACTTTTTATACTTTTTATACTTTTTATACTTTTTATACTTTTTATACTTTTTGTACTTTTTATACTTTTTATACTTTTTATACTTTTTATACTTTTTATACTTTTTATACTTTTTATACTTTTTATACTTTTTATACTTTTTATACTTTTTATACTTTTTATACTTTTTATACTTTTTATACTTTTTATACTTTTTATACTTTTTATACTTTTTATACTTTTTATACTTTTTATACTTTTTATACTTTTTATACTTTTTATACTTTTTATACTTTTTATACTTTTTATACTTTTTATACTTTTTATACTTTTTATACTTTTTATACTTTTTATACTTTTTATACTTTTTATACTTTTTATACTTTTTATACTTTTTATACTTTTTATACTTTTTATACTTTTTATACTTTTTATACTTTTTATACTTTTTGTACTTTTTATACTTTTTATACTTTTTATACTTTTTATACTTTTTATACTTTTTATACTTTTTATACTTTTTATATTTTTTATACTTTTTATACTTTTTATACTTTTTATACTTTTTATACTTTTTATACTTTTTATACTTTTTATACTTTTTATACTTTTTATACTTTTTATACTTTTTATACTTTTTATACTTTTTATACTTTTTATACTTTTTATACTTTTTATACTTTTTATACTTTTTATACTTTTTATACTTTTTATACTTTTTATACTTTTTATACTTTTTATACTTTTTATACTTTTTATACTTTTTATACTTTTTATACTTTTTATACTTTTTATACTTTTTATACTTTTTATACTTTTTATACTTTTTATACTTTTTATACTTTTTATACTTTTTATACTTTTTATACTTTTTATACTTTTTATACTTTTTATACTTTTTATACTTTTTATACTTTTTATACTTTTTATACTTTTTATACTTTTTATACTTTTTATACTTTTTATACTTTTTATACTTTTTATACTTTTTATACTTTTTATACTTTTTATACTTTTTATACTTTTTATACTTTTTATACTTTTTATACTTTTTATACTTTTTATACTTTTTATACTTTTTATACTTTTTATACTTTTTATACTTTTTATACTTTTTATACTTTTTATACTTTTTATACTTTTTATACTTTTTATACTTTTTATACTTTTTATACTTTTTATACTTTTTATACTTTTTATACTTTTTATACTTTTTATACTTTTTATACTTTTTATACTTTTTATACTTTTTATACTTTTTATACTTTTTATACTTTTTATACTTTTTATACTTTTTATACTTTTTATACTTTTTATACTTTTTATACTTTTTATACTTTTTATACTTTTTATACTTTTTATACTTTTTATACTTTTTATACTTTTTATACTTTTTATACTTTTTATACTTTTTATACTTTTTATACTTTTTATACTTTTTATACTTTTTATACTTTTTATACTTTTTATACTTTTTATACTTTTTATACTTTTTATACTTTTTATACTTTTTATACTTTTTATACTTTTTATACTTTTTATACTTTTTATACTTTTTATACTTTTTATACTTTTTATACTTTTTATAATTTTTATACTTTTTATACTTTTTATACTTTTTATACTTTTTATACTTTTTATACTTTTTATACTTTTTATACTTTTTATACTTTTTATACTTTTTATACTTTTTATACTTTTTATACTTTTTATACTTTTTATACTTTTTATACTTTTTATACTTTTTATACTTTTTATACTTTTTATACTTTTTATACTTTTTATACTTTTTATACTTTTTATACTTTTTGTAATTTTTATACTTTTTATACTTTTTATACTTTTTATACTTTTTATACTTTTTATACTTTTTATACTTTTTATACTTTTTATACTTTTTATACTTTTTATACTTTTTATACTTTTTATACTTTTTATACTTTTTATACTTTTTATACTTTTTATACTTTTTTTACTTTTTATACTTTTTATACTTTTTATACTTATTATACTTTTTATACTTTTTATACTTTTTATACTTTTTATACTTTTTATACTTTTTATACTTTTTATACTTTTTATACTTTTTATACTTTTTATACTTTTTATACTTTTTATACTTTTTATACTTTTTATACTTTTTATACTTTTTATACTTTTTATACTTTTTATACTTTTTATACTTTTTATACTTTTTATACTTTTTATACTTTTTATACTTTTTATACTTTTTATACTTTATATACTTTTTATTCTTTTTATAGTTTTTATAGTTTTTATACTTTTTATACTTTTTATAATTTTTATACTTTTTATACTTTTTATACTTTTTATACTTTTTATACTTTTTATACTTTTTATAATTTTTATACTTTTTATACTTTTTATACTTTTTATACTTTTTATACTTTTTATACTTTTTATACTTTTTATACTTTTTATACTTTTTATACTTTTTATACTTTTTATACTTTTTATACTTTTTATACTTTTTATACTTTTTATACTTTTTATACTTTTTATACTTTTTATACTTTTTATACATGTTATACTTTTTATACTTTTTATACTTTATATAACTTTGATGGTTTATTATTTTTATAAGTAAAGTATTTCATATTTTTTAAATGTTATACTTTTTTTATTGAAATAGTTTATAGCAACGCATGCTTTCTTTTGTGAACTGTACGCATATGAGTGTTTATCCCATGAGCCTTGTTCCAATTCCCTAAATTCACTTACAACACACTCACACACTTCCATATATCTGCACAAATTGAAATAAATATGAGCTTTTATGCAAATAAGTAAATGGCACCCAGCAGGCGGGACCCACTTTCATTTGACCTTCATCACTGAAAGAGCCGGGAGACAATGGCCAAGTTATAACAGTTTGCTAACTGTCAACTTAAACTAGGCCACAATAAATTGAAACAATAAAATATAGTAAAAAAACTGAACAAGGACAACTACAATATTTTATGCAAGAACGCATAGTGGCGACAATAATAATACAAATATCAAACAAACCATGGGGCGTATGAGTAACAAATTGCAATACGGAATTTTACAGAGGTTCACATTAATTTTTATTCAGATTTTTTTTTCATTTTGCCATATAAGTGCAGTATTATGGTGTATATTCCATAGCCAATCAAGTGCATTTTAATGAGAAAAATATTTAAATAAAAATAAATACTTTTTATTGCTTTCTTCAAATTTTACTTAATACGTTTTTAATGACTTGATATTTGCTTGTTAATATATATAACTATAATATGAAGTAAAGTTGATATTTGCTTGTTAATACATATAACTATAATATGAAGTAAAGTGGTGTTTTTAGTAAAAAAATAAATTTAATGTGAATTGAATGTGATTGAATTTTAAGAAAAAAATGAATTTTATAGTGAAAATTTTAATTTTATTGAAAAATTGATTTTATAGTGAAAATTAGTATTTTTAGTGAAAAATTGTATTTTAAAATAAAAATAAATTTTTATCTAAAAATTTTTATTTATATTGAAAATTTTAATTTTTATTGAAAATTTTAATTTGTTTAGTGAAAATTGGTACTTTAAAACTAAATTTTAAGTGATATAGTAAAAATTTAATTTTTAGTGAAAAATTTAATTTGTACACCCAGAAAAAAATACTATATAAATAATAGTTTTTTTACTATTAAAAATAGTTAATAGGATAAATTATTATTTTAATCGGAAAATACTATTAAATACTAGAAAATACCATGACATTGCCATTGAGTTTATATGAAAAGATTTATTTTTTGTATACTATTATATCAATAATTGTTCTATTGACCAATTTTAATGGGATTTGAGGGAATTTTTTTCTGGGTGTAGTGAAAAATTGAATTTTAATGAAAATTTAAATTTCAGTGAATAATTGAATATATAGTGAAAATTTGAATGTTCAGTTAAGAATTAAATTTTAAAGAAATATTGATTTCTTAGTGAAATTTATCCTATTAATATAATAAATCTGTTTGTTCGTTTGTACGTTTGTACGTTTGTTCCGCTTCTCCGTCTAAACGGCTGATCCGATTTTCTTGAAATTTTTACCACAGATGCGGTATGGTCTGGAAGGAATGATAGGCTATATATGGGCGGGATTGGACAAAGAGGCGTGGCACCTCCCATACAACCTAAAGTTTCAATACGATATAACTCGGCACTTTCACCAGCTACGAACATGAAACCAAAAACTCAAATCAAAAAAAAAAAATTAAAAACAAAAAAGAAAAAGCACAAAACAAAAGCAAAAATACAAAAACAAAACCAATCACATAAAACCACAATCCAAACTAAATGAAAAACAAAAAAAGGAAAGAAAAAGAAAAACAGACTCGCCACACTAAAACTAACCAAACTAAAACTCACCACACTATAATTCACCACACTAAAACTCACTACACTAAAATTCACCACACTAAAACACACCACACTTACACTCACCACACCAAAACTCACGACACTAAAACTCACCACACTAGAACTTACGACACTAAAACTCACCACACAAAAACTCACCACACTAAAACTCACCACACTAAAACTCACCACACTAAAACTCACCACACTAAAACTCACCACACAAAAATTCAACACATTAAAATTCACCACACTAAAACCCACCACACTAAAATTTCACCACACTATAACTCACCACACTAAAATTTCACCACATTAAAACTCACCACACTAAAACTCACTACACTCAAATGTCGCCACACTAAAACTCATCGCACTAAAATTCACCACACTAAAACTCACCATACTTAAACTCACCACACCAAAACTCACCATACTAAAACTCACCACACTAAAACTCACCACACCAAAACTCACCACACTAAAACTCACCACACAAAAATTCAACACACTGAAATTCACCACACTTAAACTCACCACACTAAAATTTCACCACACTAAAACTCACTACACTTAAATTTCACCACATTAAAATTCACCACACTAAAACTCACCACATTAAAACTCACTACACTCATATTTCGCCAAACTAAAACTCACCACACTAAAACTCACCGCACTAAAATTCACCACACTAAAACCCACCACACTATAATTAACCACACTAAAACTCACCTCACTAAAGTTCACTACACTAAAACTCACCACAATAAAATTCATCACATTAAAATTCATCGCACTAAAACTCACCACAATAAAATTCACCCTAAAATTCACCACATTAAATCTCGCAACACTAAAACCCACCACACTATAATTCACTAAAACTCACCACACCGAAACTCACCACATTAAAACCCACCACACTACAACTTCTACTGGGAAAAACTCTACGGGGAAGAATTCTACGGGAAAGAATTCTACCGGGAACAATTATTCGGGAGAATTATTATTTGGTTACCACATCTATAAAACCAATAAACAACTTCAACAGCTAAGCACGGGCCCCTCATATAAATAATAAATGTTTTTAATATTAATAAAATCGCTCCAAATCTTTGAATTCAGAAAATCTTGGCACGAGTCGTGCACGGGTCCAGCTAGTATGTAATAAGTAAGTGAACAATTTAATAGTGTAAATTTAAATTTTTAGTCAAACCTTTAATTTTAAATGAAAAATAGATTTTTTTTTTTAAAAATTTATGTTTAGGAAATAATTTAAAATAAATAATAATTTAAATAAATAAATAAAAAAAAAATTAAATTTTCGGGAAATATTTAATTATTGATGAAAAATTCAGTTTAAACAAGAGCAATAATATATTTTTTTATTTTATTTTACTATCTCTCACAGTGAAATAACTACAAATGTAATTATTTTATGTACATTTTTGATATGTTGTTTTTTATACACTAGTTTCTTTTTTTGGTGAAAATACTAACCAATTATAAGAATGTGTTAGGAACGCGTTTTAAGCCATTCACTTGAATTGAACATATATTGAATATATGCAGTGTACTCACAAAGCATGTGTATAGTAAAACAATAGTGTTTTAACTACGAGTGCACCAAGCACTACTACTACATAAAGCATAGTTTAAAAATTATGAATATTTTTATTAACAGAAATAGGTATTAAAATTAAAACAGAAGTTTAATTTAATATTTAATTAACTGACCATTCTTTGCAAGTAATTTTAATACAATAATAGAACTATTATTTACTGCACTCGATACACTCATTGGTATTCTATGCAGTTTCTACTGTTTATTTTTTGATTTTACAAAACAACACACTTATTCTAAAAACTCATGCAGTGCACATGTTTTGCTTTGAAGCGAACGAGTACAGTGCAGAGTTTAATCTATTATTTCCCCTTCCAATTATATAAGTCGATCAAGCAGTGTGCACTGAAGTAGTGTGCACTACATTAAGTGATGAAGCGAATGCATCCATGCAGATATTTAATTAATACACAACACTGTTGTGAATGGCATACCACACATTTTTACAATTTTTTTATTGTAATTTGTTCGTGTAACTAAGTCTAATATAATTTCACATTTTCTTATTTCAGAATCAAATCATTCAGCATAATCAGCGGGCAGGAGTCATCGTCAGCAGTGGCGATCTTGCACTACAGGGCGTGACGCGACACCAGGCCGGCAACTATACCTGCACCGCCTCGAATGTGGAGGGCGACGGCGACAGCAATGTGGTACAGCTCAAAGTGATGTGTAAGTATTTGATGTAGAGTGTGCAAAAAAATAAAAAAAACTGTTTGTCTTCAAATTTCTGAAACATTATTCATGTCCTTAACGTGAGCTTTAATTTGCATGTGTTGAATTGTATGAGAGTACCTAACACAATGCCAAGCAATATACATGATGTGCGTGAGTTACGCGCACGCATACGTGTCACGCAAGCACACTTGTATAAAGAGTCATATTTTAAAACCTTTTCCTTTATATATTTGCAAAACTCATTGACACGAATATAAAGCGTCATTAAACGCATTATAAAGTCAAAGTTTAAAATAATATTTTTTTTTGTTTATAAAAATGCAAAAAAAGTGTAAACAATTTTAATTAATATTTCATGCTATACCAAACAATTACATGAAGAAAAAATATATTTATCGACCGTATTTATTTATCACTCAATATTAAAGAATTTACCACATATATGCCGCAATGGAAGTTGTTTTCATAAAAGTAAACATGATATATATTTTAATACAAATTTTGTGATGAAAAAAAAATGTAAATAAAAATAAATTTTTTAATATGCAACATTTTAATGTGAACTTTTGAGTAAAATTTTAAACGAAAAATGTGAAGCGCATACAATCTGTATATATAAAACTCTTGGTCCGTCTGTCAGTCTGTCGGTCTGTCTGTCTGTCTGTCTGTCTGTCTGTCTGTTTGTTCCAGCACGTCTAACTGAATTTTGCACCAGGATACTATGGAGTCCGAAGGGTGTCATAGGCTATATATGGGCGGGATTGGACAAAGGGGCGTGGCATCTCTCATACAACCTAAACTTTCAAAACGACATAACTCGGCACTTTCACCAGCTACGCACATGAAACAAAAAACTCAAATACAGCAAAAAAAAAATTAAAAGCAAAAACACAAAATCAAAAGCAAAAATCAAACACAAAAATAAAAGTAAAAGCACAAAACTTAAGCAATAACTGAAAAACAACAGAAAAATAAAAAAAAAGAATAGAAAACAAAAACAAAATCAACCACACTAAAATTCACCGCACTAAAACTCATCACACTAAAATTCACCACACTAAAACTCACCATACTAAAATTCACCACACTCAAATTCACCACACTCAAATTCACCACACTTAAACTCACCACACTCAAATTCACCACACTTAAACTCACCACACTAAAACTCACCACACTAAAACTCACCACACTAAAACTCACCACACTAAAACTCACCACACCAAAATTCACCACACTAAAATTCACCACACTAAAATTCACCACACTAAAATTCACCACACTTAAACTCACCACACTAAAACTCACCACACTAAAACTCACCACACTAAAACTCACCACACTAAAACTCACCACACCAAAATTCACCACACTAAAATTCACCACACTAAAATTCACCACACTAAAATTCACCACACTAAAAATCACCACACTAAAATTCACCACACTAAAACTCACCACAATAAAACTCACCGCACTAAAATTCACCACTCTAAAACTCACTACACTAAAACTCACCTCACTAAAACTAACCACAATAAAACTTCTACTGGGAAAAGCTCTACGGGGAAGAATTCTACGGGAAAGAATTCTACGCACACATTTTGATTTTCTTCCAGAAAAGTACATTTCAATAACTTTTTTATTTTTTTGAAAGGCCTATTCGTTAGACTGACTCATGATCCAACTTTTTGCATTTACGAAGTTGCAAAACAGCTCAATTTCGGGTAGAGTGGGAAATTTCCAAATTTTTACCAAAATGCTGTTAGTGGATTCCGCCCCATGTGACCTAATTTTCCCAACTCGTTTGTTTTGTTTTTTTTTTATGAGAAATTCATATTGTGGCAATAGACTCAGGTATAGTTGCTGGTCATCAAGTTTGCAAATTTCAATTGTTCAAATTTAAATTCTTCGAAATTTCATTAAAGCAACATTTTTCTTCTTTTGATGAAGTTAAAGAATTTTTACTGCTGTATTATTTTTGCTCCTATTTCTGCTGTAATTCTGATCTTATCCCAAGTGCTTTTCTTTGACTTGTGGCCAAATTTGAAGATTTTTCTTAGCTAAACCAATTAAATAATTCATATAACACAATATTTTCACTCAAATCACAACAAACATTGCTTAAATTATGTTTTTCATTTTACCACAGAAAGTGTTTCCCACACTACTTTAATAACTTAGTACCATTTAAGTAATGTTAAATTATTTGAAAAACGCATTTGTATTTTAAAATATATAAAACATCCGATCATCATTAGTTATGTTTAATTTTCTATTTATAAACGACATAAATTTACACTTTTTGATAGCAAACAACAGCATTCTAAAAAACTTTCGTTAATATATTTTCACTTGTTATCGGAATGCAATAAGAAGGTTTAAATTCGTTTATAACCATGAAGGAAGACGTTAATGACACAAAGAAAAAAAAAGTTCATACCTTTAATGAATGTGTTCATCAATGTTATGAATTTGTCATTACGACGCAACCAATCACCAAATTCATCTCATTTATGAATCGTTCATGAAACTTAATGAAAATTTCATAATATTGATGAATGCATTCGTAATGTTTATGAAAAAAATTCATGGTATTTATGAACTTTTAAACTATTTAAAAATAAACTATTTTTTTTTTATTTTGGTTTTTATTTTTTTTTTTGTTTTATAATATTACTTTTTTATTTTATTTTGTTTTATTTTTTTTATTTTATTTTATTTTATTTTTTAAATACTTATATTTTTACATTTCTACTCTTGCTGTTGATGCTGTTAATTGTTGATCGATGTCCTAACATCGATTTTACCTGCGACACGATTTGTTATAGAAGTGAAAAAAAAAAATGAAAAAATGAAATGAAAAAAAAAACAACCACGAACTGTATTTGTCATCATCGACTATTGACACGTCGCGACGAGCAGTGAAAATTATCACTGCAGGTCATGACGCGTCAGTAAATAATATCTTTTTATAGAATGGTCAAAATGGTTGCAGTTGCACACACACGTTCATGCACAAATACTGAAATACCTACCTAATTTGTGTTGTATTTTCTATGCTACTTTTTGTGGACTGATTTTTTATTTTTCAGTCACGCTGCATTCGTTGCATTGACCCAACAAAAGTATTTTCTGAAATATAAAATATCACCTATCAAAAATAGATTTTTTATACTCTACACCTATGAAGTACAGGGTATATTAACTTTGTGCATATATTGTAACGCCCCTTAGGAGGCGTGTCCGGTATGGAAAAGTATATATATTCTTGATCAGCATCACTACACGAGTCCGTTCAGCCATGTCCGTTTGTCTGTCTGTCCGTCTTGCTGTCCGAATACAGAATAACTTGAGAAATACTGATCAGAATACGATAAAATTTCGTATAATTATTTTTTAGCCAAAAGTAGGAACTGAGTTTGAAAATGAGCAAAATCGGTCAACGAACACGCCCACCTCGCGAACAAGTCACTTTTATATAACTCTTTAGGAACTACTAACTCGAAAAGTATTCAAGATATAGGTATAAAATTTAAAACTTATTGTTATAATTCACTTAAAAATATGTGGTCCAAAAATTGGCGTGTTCCGCCCACTTTTTTTTTCATTATTTCCCGGGTTTTCATAGTGAAAATTTGATCCGTAAATTATTAAAATAAAATCTATGAAATATTAGCCTTTCAAAATTTTAAATATAGACGTTGTCCGCCCAATTATATGTTTCTATTTTTTTTATTAGTTTTTTTTATTCTTTTATATAATTTTTTTAATTTATGGGGATATAAGCGTAAATTTCTGATATGTGAATAATATTCTGAGGGTGAGGACGTTGAGCATAATTAAAATCTTTAAAATTAAGGTATGCAATTTAATATCCCACATTAATATTCCCACCAAAGGTGTAGGGTATTCCATAGTCGGGCCCGACCGACTATAAAAGTCCGCCCCATGTGCTTAACTTTGAAGTCAATAATAAGAAAATTTAAAATTTTTAATTAGTTTTTTTTTTGTTTTAAATAAAAACGTATAATGAATTGTTCAGTTATTTATTGAAATTTATTTTTTTTAATCGCATTTACTACAATCTGAAAAAAAAGATATATGCTAAAAAAAGAAACTAAAGATTGATTTGTAATTTTTTCCTTGTAGCAAAGTAAAACTATTATTTTACTTAACTATTATTATTATTTTACTTACTATTATTTTACTTATTTAATTTCCAGGTATTTGTCGGCGGCATTATAGTTGTTTCCTTTGTTGTCGCTACTGTAAGTGCAACGTATCCTGCCAATGTGTGAAAACCTCAACAGGAAATTTGTTTTTTTTTATATTTTCACTGCTATATCAATTTTTCGATATTCCAATCAACTTTTCTTTTCAACTGCATCTTCCATCATTTGCGTTCTGATCATTTTTTTTATATTATTTTTCATTTCTCTCTATGTCCTCATAGTTTCATAACTCCTCCGATTCCGGTTGCAAAAATTGAACATGTACTAAAACCTTTTTGAATATCGATTCCGTTTCTGTTTCCAACATTTTTGAAATAACGTTTTTAATAACATTTTTGTTTCCATACTTTTTTTTGTAAATACGTGTCCAATTCCGATACTTGTTCTAAAAATCGAAATGGTTCTGGTACCGGTTCTTTGCGATCCCTGATTAAAATTAATGTTTTTTTTTTTTTATAAAAGTACGAAGTACCAAGCCAGCATAAACAGCTATCCACAACATGGCTGCCTTTGTTCGCACTTCCTGCCTGTCACAGTTTGGTTCACTTTCCCACTCATTTAGTCGCTACTTTTACTGCTCCACTTTTGCTGCACTTTTGTTCTACTTTTATTGCCACCATTTGCGTCACAACTAACTTTTTTTTTCAACAGAATTTCAGCAGCTACTACTAAATATAGTTTTTTTTTTTCATTTTTTATGTTATTTTTTTCCGTTCGCGGCTTCCGCTTCCCTTCCGTTCTAGCGGCATACCTTATGCTTTGTTTGCGCTGCTTCCTGTTTTTCACATTGTCTGCTACTTTAGTACGATTTTGCACAGAGTTTTTGCCCACTTTTATTCCCCGAGCAGTACCACTCACGAGCGGGCGATATTTTAGTGTTGCCAATGCATTTTTTTTTCTCGCCCACACAGAAATTGCGACGGTCCTTTGAGAAAATTCATGCATTTCTTGCAGCTGTTTTTGGTTTTGTGTTTACAGCTCGTTGAGTCGCACATAAATTGCAAAATAAAAATAAAAAACTCTTTGTTGTTGAAAACTAGTTTAGTAGTATTTTTCTACTACTTATTTTTAAGTTAATTTGGACATTGTTTTAATACTCATTCCATTTTTTTACCATATTATGTTAAATTTGCTTTTATTTCAAATTTATTGTAATTATTTTGTAAATAAATCAATTGAAATTTAGAAATTTCCATTTGGAATTCAGAAAATTTCATTTGAAATACAGAAATTTTCATTTGAAATTCATAAAATTTCATTTAATATTCAGAAAATTTCCATATTTGAAATATTTAGAAGTCTTCTATAATAGAACTGAAGAATAGTAATTTTTGTTTGACTAAAATTTAAATCAAAGATTAATTTAAAAAATTGCAAATAATCGAAAAAGAAAGATAATGCACAATTTGTAATATTCCAAAATTAGTCTGCACTTTTTTTAAAGAAAATGACACAAAAAAAAATCTATGGAAACATTTTGCGATCGGATGATCAAAAATTTCTTGTTCTTGCATCTTGTTCTTGCTCTTTTTCTTGCATTTCTTATCTTGCTCTTGTTCTTGCAAGAAAATCTCGATCTTGTTGCCGCTCTTTTTCTTGCATCTTGTTCTTGTTCTTTTGTAAGAACAAGATCGAGAGCAAGATCGAGATTTTCTTGCAAGAACAAGAGCAAGATAAGAAATGCAAGAACAAGAGCAAGACTAGCACTGCAAGAAATGCAAGCAAAGCAAGACTCTTGCGCTTTTTTATCATTTTAATGAATCAAAATTAATGATATTACTAAATATTGAACAACATGTTACAATGAAAAGCATACAAAATATTTATCAACGTGAACATTACTGAAGATGTGTGTTTTTATTTATTTTTTTTTATTTATAGTCGCTTCAAAATGATAAAATAGACAAAACAAACTTGTTTTTCTTTTCTTCGCTTTCAAAGTTCATACATAGATTGTGCATATGCACTGTGTTATACACATTATTTTTTTTGTTTTACTTTTATACATAGTTTTTTGTTAATTGTAAAATCATGAAGTTTTTCTTAAGTTAAGTTTTATGTGAATTATTTCATTTAACTTATAAAAACAAAAAATATATGAACATTTTCACAGTGTACCTCATTTAGCTGATATTGCCTTTTGTGTTCCGCTGATTTGTTTGAACAAAAATGCGAATAAAGCAGCATCCAAGCTTTTGATAGAATTTTTGGCGGGATATTTTTTGTACCACAAAGAAGACTCGTTGTTGCCCACTAGATAGCTGTACATGTAGTGTGGTGCCATGCGACTGTCTGTTGTCATGCTTCTTTTCGTTGTCATGCGTCTGTTGGTTGTTGTTGTTGCCATGCGATGATACAGAATAGCAACGAAGAGTTGTCGTTGTGAAAGTGTGTGTATACGCATCATAATTCGTTATTGTTTTATTCTCTTCTTTCTGTTAGTGTTCGCTATGTAGCGTTTGAGTTTGTGTTCGCAAAGATAAATGCTACCCTGCAGGATATTATTTGTGTTCTCTTGACTTTTTTAATCTCTGACGAAAACAGAAATATGCCTATTCGAAATATTCCGTATATTTATTATTAATATATTTTGGATTTTTTTTAAAAACAATTAATACATGAATCTTAAAACTAATTGTCGTACCATTAAATGTTAATGGAACTTTTTCTTCTGAGTGTAGATTTTTGATAACTTTCAGTATTCATTTTTGTACCGTGTACAACTTATTGATTTACATCATAATTTTCTTATTATTGCAGACAAACCCATTTGTCGTCCGGACCAAAAGAAAATCTATGGCGTGGCGCGCAACGAGGCCGCCGAAATCTTGTGTGAAGTGGATGCATTTCCGCTACCAGAAAACTTCAAATGGTCCTTCAACAATACAGCAGAGACGTTCGACATGCCGCAGAGTGGATTTCGCGCGCATTCAGCACAGGGCTCGACGTTGACCTATACGCCAGTCAAGGTGAGTCCACAGATAATCTGAAATATTCTACAATACTGATTTAAAAATATATAAAATAATGCTTAGAAAATTAAATTAAAATTCAATGAATTTAATATTAAATACTACAAAATACTTGAACAATTTAAATGGGATTTTATGCGATTTTTCCCTGGATGTAGGTGCATTATATAGTTCTATTAATTCCATTAAGTAATATTATATTAATCATATAGTTTTATATTATATTAATATAACATTAAAGTACTTTTTGTTAAATTTTAAAAAATATCATGAACCTCAACTACTATAATTTTACAAAATATTATTATTTTTTTCTGTTTCATGGTAAATTTGTCAGCAATTTTACAAATGAATGCACATAAGCACGAATTTCCTTCCGCCTGTGTGTCATAGGAGCCGTTTCCGGTTTCCGGTTGCTAAGTATGCGATGGGGTTGCTCGTTAATGTTAAAATTTCTGCTTAAAAACGTGGTAAACATAATTTTTCGTTGCTATTTCCTTGCTTATGGCAAAGAAAAGAAGTAGAAAAAAAAATATTTCTGCAGGTAAAAAACATCGGCAAAGCCTTACTGAAAATACATACCGCATAATTAATGAGGTCTAATGCAAGCAAATATGACAAAATCTTAAATTTTAAACAGCTTAATTTTAAGTTGAATTTGAGTTTTGACAACGAATTAAATTTTACCAAAAGAACTAAATTAAAAAAAAAATCAACTTTAAAAATTAAAAAAAAGTAAAATTAACTTTTTTAAATGTTTTATATTATTATGAAAATTATAGGCTATGTAAAAAGTTAATCTATTCTATTTTTTTATTTTAATATTTTTTATAACACATATATATGCAATGAAAACTTTACCTCGTTTATATAAATATTTTTATTTTTATTTGTTTTTATTTATTAATTTTTAATTTTAATTCATTATTTGGTTTGTCTTTACACAGAAAAATTTTATTTATATTATAAATTAATTTATATTATTATGAAAATTATAGGGTATGTAAATAGTAAATCTTTTTATTTTGATATTTTTTATAACACATCTATATGCAATGAAAACTTTACCTTGTTTATATAAATATAAATATTTTTATTTTAATTTGTTTTTTAATTATTAATTTTTAATTTTTAATTTTTATTTATTATTTGGTTTGTCTTTACACAAAAAAAAATTTGTTCATAAATGGTATGGAGGCCGTTAATTGCGACATCGTTCATAATATATATGGAAAAAATCATTCTATTTATGAACTATTCCTCGTATTTACGAATCGGACAATTTGAACGAAATTGAATTTGAGCAGCACAGCTTCCACGTCACGTGCAATACAGCCGAGCATAAAGGCGATACTGAAAAATAAAAATTCAAAAAATAGTTTTTTTTTTTAATTTTTAAATATCATGAATTTTTTCATAAATATTATGAAAGCTTTCATCAATATTGTGAACTTATTCATGGCAGTTTTATGAACGATTCATAAATTAGATGAATTTGGTCATTGGTTGAGTAATAATTAAAAATTCATAAAATTGATGAACAAATTCATAAATAGTATGAACTTTTTTTTCTGTGTATTTTGCATGAAAAATTACAAATTAATGCACAGCACTGTAGAAACTATCATGAGGACAGAAAATGCAGTGATGGATTCGCTGCGACAGGAGTGACATGAATCAATAACATTTGCAAAAGCCGCATGTAAATTTTGCATACACATATAACACAACTGAATTAATAATGGCCGGAAAAGGAAAATCATAAAATGGCAACATCAACAACAAAATAAACACTTTCACTCAGTGCATAGTGGAGCAAAACTCACGGACATTTTTGTAATTATAATAACCAAAACTGAAAACAAATACGTTACTTGCTAGGAATCTGACACTAAATCGGAAGCAGAAACATTACCTATTCTGAAACAGAAATATTTTAAATTGAAATGAATTACTGTAACCTATACATGAACTGAAATCGAGTCTAAATCTACATCAGATACGATTACCAATGTGGAAACTGAAATCGATACTGTCATAAAAAACAAAACAAAATCCTCAATGCAAACCGATAATAAATAATATATTAGTATTATTTATTATCGGTTTTCATTGAAGGTTCTGTTTTGTTTTGTTTTTATGAGAGCATCGATTTCTGTTTCAGTTTCCATAGTCCATCGTACAAAACAATCGAGCTACCGACGCGTCACGATGTTATAAATTTTGAAACCAAATAGTGAAAATGAAACAGAAACTGAAATTAAAACTCCCATCGTATACTGAGAATGAAACGAACACTGAATCTGAACTTGACACAAAAACCGATTCTTATAACAAAACTGATACAAAAACCTAATCTAAAACAGAAAAAACATTTTATAAAATGGAAAATTGTATTTGACACCATATTGATATTGAAACGAGTTGGAAAAGTTCGGTCACATGGGGCGCATTTTTATAGTTGGTCGGGCCCGATTATGGAATACCCTACACCTTTGGTGAGGATATTAATGTGGGATATTTAACTGCATACCTTAATTTTAAAGTTTTTAATTATGCTGAACCTCCCCACCCTCAGAATATTATTCATATATCAGAAAATTACGTCTTATAACCCCATAAATTAAAAAATTATATAAAAAAATAAAAAACTAAAAAAAAATTTGAAAAACATAATTGGGCGGACCACGCCCATATTTAAAATTTTGAAAGGCTAATATTTCATAGATTTGATTTTAATAATTTACGGATCAAATTTCCACTATGAAAACCCGGGAAAAAAATGAAAAAAAAATGTGGGCGGATCACGCCCATTTTTGGACCACATATTTTTAGGTAAATTCTAACAATATGTTTTAAACTTTATAACTATACCTTGAATACTTTTCGAGTTATTAATTCCGAAAGAGTTATATAAAAGTGACTTGTATGGAAGATGGGCGTGTCCGTTGACTGATTTGGCTCATTTTCAAACTCAGTTCCTACTTTTGGCTAAAATATATTGAGACGAAATTTCATCGCATTCTGATTAGTATTTCTCAAGTTATTCTGTATTCGGGCAGCAAGACAGCAAGACGGACAGACAGACAGACAGACAGCTATGGCTAAACGGACTCGGGTAGTGATGCTGATCAAGAATATATATACTTTTCCATACCGGACACGCCTCCTAAGGGGCGTTACAATATATGCACAAAGTTAATATATCCTGTACCTCATTGGTGTAGGGTATAAATATAATAATAATAATAGTTTGGCGCTACAGTCCAGTATAGAACTTCGGCCGAGCTCTCTCACCATTTTGAGCTGTGCGTGTTATATTTGTACTCAAAGTGGTAGGACCTACAGTTTATTGCCGAATCCGAACGGCGGGTGAGAGCTTTTTCATAGGCAATGGTTTTACTCTCGTAGGTTTGCCATTTACTTGTGTTTGTGTTTCTATGAAAAGATGTTGTTAGCCCCAGTCCAGGCTTGAACCGAGGACCTTTCGGCTCGCAGTCCAACGCACTAACCACTGAGCTACCTTGGCTACTATAAATATACTGAATCTTTTAATGAAACCTATGCAGATATTGAAACTTATACTGAAATTTAAACCTAAGACTGAAACCTATACTGAAAATTAAATATTTACCAAAACTGAAATCGAAATTTAACATGAAACTGAAACAGAATTTCAGTTTGAAAACACATCTGAAACTGTGGTTGATATGTAAACTAAAACTAATAGAGATCCGAATCAAAACAAAACTCGAAATTGACAGGGATAACGAATCGGAAATTTATACTTAATAGACCGCGTACAAAACAAAAAGCCGAGAAGCGAACCTTTCAAAAGAACAAAAATAATACAGTAGTAAATAAAGGGGTTTTCAATAAGAGCGCTACAATTTTTTTTTTTCAAGGGTTTTTCAATAGGGACGCTACAAAAGTAGAGCGACAAGAACGGCAAACGACTTCATATTTCTTGCCGCTCTTTTGACATTTTTCTTTAGTAAGGTTTGCCATTTCATGATGGAAAGATATACGAGCCAACATCGAGTCAAAATTATTAAAATTTACTACCGAAATTCGAATTAGTATATCTTTCCATCATGAAATGGCAAACCTTACTGAAGAGAAATGTCAAAAGAGCGGCAAGAAATATGGCGTCGTTTGCTGTCCCTGTCGCTCTACTTTTGTAGCGTCCCTGTTAAAAATTCCTATATTCTTGAACTTAACAGAAGAAGAAGAATTTTGTACAATTTGACAGAATGAAATACCGAAGTATTTAAATTTTAGTATGATTTTCCGATAAACATCATAATTCTAATAACAACCTCGTAGTCAGATTGCCTTAAGTTTTTGAGTTATTACGTAAAAATAAAATGGCAATTTACGTGTATTTCTAAATATTTTGGTCTATAACTTTTTACAGATTTAAGTTTTCGATCTCATTTCTCTTGTATTCCATTTAGAATACTTCTAATATTTTGAAATAAACAACATGAAATTCGGATTGATCCGACCAAAGTAATGATCGTCAAACGCAAAAAATATGAATTTTAAGGTGTACCAAATATGTAGAAAAACACGAAAATTGGCATATATTTGTATTACGTAATAGCTCAAAAACTCAAGGCAATCTGATAAAACTGAGTATGAGGTACTATACACACTAAGATCGTAGATAATTAAAAAATGTCTCCATTTGTTGTCTAGTGTTATTAATCAACAACACAAATTAATTTGATAATTGTGTGAATTTAGTTTTAATATTTGAGGTTCAAAATATTTGTTTTTTTTTTTTAATTTTATTTAACTTGTTTAATCTATGCCACTGTGCCATAGCTATAAGTGATAATACTACTGTATAATAGTTTGTACAACGCGTCATGATGACAGATACGAATGTTTCCAACACAGAATATCGGTCAACATATTAAAATAACAACAACAAGTAGTAATATATGCGAATAAATATAAAGCACTGGGTGTGCAAAAAAAAATTCAAAAACAAGAACCAAATATATGTTTTCGAACACCAAGAACAAATGCACTTTAAATTTTAAAGTTCAAGCTATTAATTTGAACACATTTAACATTTAATATAGCGAATCTAGAGATCTAGAGATTAATGTTTATATATTTTTATCTGTTGACAGGCCCGTAGCCAGGATTTTCTTTCTGGATGTTTTTAAAAAATATATTCTATTTTAAGAGAGAGAGTTCCAAAAAATACATCCGCGCATAAAAATTAATTTTGTTTTTCATTTTTATTCATACGGATTAAGTATTTTCAAATCATAAACTTATTTTGGAGTATTCCCGTTTTTTCTTCAAATGTATGAATGATTTGGAACCTCTAATATTAAAAAACCAAAATTTGGTTAGTCTACTTATGAAATTAAAAAACTGTTTTTAAAATTGTTCATTTATGCTAAGAACATTTTTATCATTTCGAGTAGGATCGATCAATCCGCACCAAAATTGGCGGGATATAAAGAATTCAAAAATAGAATAACATTAAAACCCGTCTTAGTCGAATTCGAATGTTAGTCGAATTCGAAGCGCTACAAAAGTTTTTTTTCAAGGGTTTTTCCACAGGGACGCTACAAAAGTAGGGCGACAGGGACAGCAAACGACGCCATATTTCTTGCCGCTCTTTTGACATTTCTCTTCAGTAAGGTTTGCCAATTCATGATGGAAAGATATACGAACCAACAACGAATCGAAATTATTAAATTTACAACCGAAATTCGAATTCGTAAATCTTTCCATCATGAAATGCCAAACCTTACTAAAGAGAAATGTCAAAAGAGCGGCAAGAAATATGGCGTCGTTTGCTCTCCCTGTCGCTCTACTTTTGTAGCGTCCCTGTTGAAAAACCCTTTATATTCTCAACCATTTAAAATTTTGAAAATATAAATTTGTGATCATTTAAAAGAGACTCATTCTATTAAATCTGTATTCGAACCTAAAGGTCAGATCATAAACTTTTAAAAATGGAGTTAATTGAAAACTTGAATAAAAAAAATAAAATCCTTATTTTGGATTTTGTAAAAATTAGATAAAAGCAGGGACCGCAATGAACTGGGACCGGAACCGGAATTGGAATCTCTACAACCCCCATTTAAAATTTAGAAAATATAAATTTGTGATCATTTAAAAGAGACTCATTCTATGAAATCTAGATTCGAACCTAAAGGTCAGATCATAAACTTTTAAAAATGGAGTTAATTGAAAACTTGAAAAAAAAAAAAAAAAAAATTATTTTGGATTTTGTAAAAATTAGATAAAAGCAGGGACCGCAATGAACTGGGACCGGAACCGGAATTGGAATTCCTACAACCCCCCTGGCAACGGTCCTGACTGTTAATGTTTACTAATTGTAAACTTGGGCTGATCAAGCCAAACTCAGAACAGAATATTCAAATCTTAAAAAAAAATCGAAACGTCAAACAAGAAAAGAAAAAAATTAGAGTTTATTATTCGATATTTTTTTTATTTTATTATTCAACTAGCTGGACCCGTACACGACTCGTGCAAAGATTTTGTGAATGCAAGGATATGAAATGATTTTATTAATATAAAGAACATTTTTATTATTTATATCTTTTATTTATATTTATATATTTTATTAATTATGCTTCGTTGTGAACGTTTTTTTTATTGGTGTTATAAATATAAAATTATTCCCCCGCAGTAGAATTCTTCCCAGTAGAATTCTTCCCCATAGTGTTTTTCCAGTAGAAGTTTTAGTGTGGTGAGTTTTAGTGTGATGAATTTAGAGTGGTTTTAGGGTGGTGAGTTTAGGTGTGTTGAGTTTTGGTGTGGTGAGATTACGTAAGATGAGATGTAACATCCAATTTTAAAGTTTAGTTGAAAACGATATCATTAGGACTGAGATATAGATATAGCGTAACACTCCCCCTTGCCCAATATGGTTTATTTAAGGTTTAGGATACTGCATGGACTTTATATCATAGTAATGCAAGTTTTCAGAAAGCAACGTTCAGTGATTTTGCTATGAATCTGAATTATACACCAAAAATAAAAATGGGTATTAAAGTGGACGTGGTCAACGGAAACTATATAGTGACCTTCTCCTGGGTCTATAGCATATATATTTTAAATTTTAAGAAAATCCGAGCGGAAAATGAGTTATATATATATAGATTAATAAATGAAATATTTCTGAAAATCGTATTACCTTTTTTATATGCACAATTATATTTTATATATCTGGAAATATTAAAATGAAAATATCTCTGCGAGTCAAAATTAAATTTCGTAAGGCCAGTTGAATGTATCCAATATGGACAGAGTAAAAAGTAACCAACCACCAAAATAGTGACACTCAGCGTTCATGCAAGTAGGTCAAAAACTATAACAACAGCATACTTTTAGCAGCTGGCTTTTAAAGTGTAAATATCAAATTTTATGAAGTTAAAAAAAACATATATGTTTATAAAAAAAAAAATCAATAGTGAAATATATTACTTACTAAATACACAAGTTCTAGTTTATATTCGAAAAAAGTTTAATTCGAAATAGCTAATATAAATTCATTAATTTGGAAACAGGGCATATCTATAAAATGAAAATTTATCTCAGAAAAGTTAAAATAAAATACATTGATAAACAAATTAAATACAGAAAACGTAATTTTATAAATAAGTGGATTTAATCAATGAACAAAACACTATTTTTAAAAAAGCTAGAACATTTATGTTTAACAGTATTAAATATGTACTTGGTTTTCGTCCAAATGAAAATGTATTTATTTTTACTATTTTCATGTAGTTGTTTTTCTATGGAGAAAACTACATAAATTTATTAATGTAAGAAATTTTACTACGTTTACATTTGAAATAACTACGTTATGAATTCAAATAATAATAATTTAAATTTATAGAAATTTCGGAAATATATAGAATAATTAAAACAAATGCATTAATTTTTACTACATTATGTAGTTATTACTTCATTAGTTTTTAGAACAATCTGTTTTTAAATAAATACTGCATCTGAAATTCCTAATACTGCATTCTACATTTATTTAAATATGCATCAATTTTTACTACATTATGTAGTTATTTAACTTTATTAGTTTTTAGAACATTCTGTTTTTAAATAAATACTACATCTGCAATTCCTAATACTGTATTCTACATTTATTTAAATACAAAGTAAAGATTTTCTTTGTCTCAAAAATAAATATTTTAATAAATTCGGAAAACGTATAAAATTTATATTTTCATGATAATGAAGATAACAGAAAATGTAGATGGCAAAAATTCAATAAGTACAAAAGGTATGTCTGCATTAAAATAAATTTAAGTATATACAGTGGTCGTCATATAATAACGGACAAACAAATTTGTATTTATTAATTTTTAAAAATATTTTTATTGCAGTACGACACTTTATTGACATGTATACTAATTTTGATTTTTAGTTTGGACTATGCTCTGGCTAACCATAAATCGTTTTCTTGTCTATCATAAGATTATAAATTCGAAATAAATAATTAACAAATTGTCTAACAATGATACATGGTTATCCAGTATAAACTAACTATCAAAGATATTGCACATATATATATAATTTCACAATTTAATAAAAATATTTATTTAAAAAAGTACTAAGAAACACGTTTGTCTCAAATTAGATGACCAGCACCGTGTATAAATGTAATGTGTAAAACCAACAAAACATCTTAGTAGAATTATACTTAAATAAAAAAATAATGAACAAACGTAGTAAATTTAAACTGCATTGCCTTTAAGGTATAGAAAATTAATAATAACTTTAATTTCGGAAACGCATATATGTTTTGCACCAAAAACTTGTCATGATTAAGGATATGCAGTTCAGTTTCTTAAACTAAGTTTAAACTTTAAACATTTTTCAATTTCCAGTTCCTAATCAAAATTTCCGAATGTTTTTAAATTTGACAAACAGATAGGTAAACAATCACTATTCAATTAATATGAAAATTTAATATCTATGATAAATTGACCATAGATGATATTAAATCAAATTTAAACTAAGTTTAATTTAAAAGTGTCTATGGTAAAGAGATTCTAAATGAAACATTCAGCAAATTGTTAGCTTTCTGAAAGACCTGTGTCTAAAATATTTATGTTCTTCTTGAAGTGGTACAATTTGAAGAGAAAAATATCATTTTAACAATTTATTTATTTAAATGAAACTAGGAAAAAAATTAAATAAAAATTATTAATTTAATTTCCACAAATTGTGGTTGGTTTTAGTTAAAAAAAAAAGTATTTGTAGCAATTTAATTTCTATAGCATTTACTAATTAGTTTTTGGCTAAAACCACAAACAATGGAAACATTGCTGCTGTAATTAAATTCTCAAATAGCCTTGAAGCAAAATGCGTAGTACATGTGTATGTAGTATTTAAGCTTGTCAGCATGGTTTCTGCAATTGACATATTTGTCAGTTCAAACCATTTACTGGACGTAGAAATTGCCACTTATACTGACAGCAGATGGATTAAATTGTTCTGATTCACGTTTGAGCTCAGTTCGGCCAACGACAACATAAGACATATTAAATTTTAAACTATTTGGAAATTATTACAAGTTTCTACATTGCTCTTTTATAAATATTGATTTTGTAAAATTGGTTTACCATATATATATGTACCTAATAATGTGCAAAATATATATTTAAATATAACAAAAATTGTGTTACAATAGAACACAGAAAAAAATGTACATCATATTGATGAATTCCGTTCTTCAAACCATGATTCATTGTATTGAAGAGCCATTCATAATATTTATGACTAATGCCGTCAATGTTATCAATGCTATCATAAATATGAAGAACGCTTGGTAACTGTCGAAAAAGTGTTCTTCAATATGATTAACTGCATGTGAAGAATACGTTTCATTATATTAATGAACCAAAATATAAAATATTTGAAGAACGCAAAAATATGTATTAACTTTATTGTCGATTTTTTAAATTTTGCACAAAATAAAAATACTAAGGGGCCTATTATAATAATGAATACTTCTATATTTCTCAGCCGAATTTGCTCGTTGAATGTTTGTGGAAACAGTATTGACATTTCGTAACAATTGACATATTCACATCTTTAGTTTATTGCTCTTGCGAGACGTCCTATCATTTCAGTTTTAAAATTGTCGATTTGCGCACCAAAACGCTAATTTTGAGACCCATTTCGTATATGCGAACTTCGCTGAAAATTCTCCACATCGATTTTTCACATCCAACAGAGAATTTTTAGGGGTTGACCTTCAACAAATGTGAAAAACATACCACAAGTTCTGCACTGCAGTGTGTCGAAAACGAGTGTCTAATACATTTTGTATTAAAAGTGTGTCAAATAAATGCAAAAACACTAAAAAAGTCACTAAATTTGTTCTATATAAATATTAAAATTTCTTTTATGCATTAAAGTGTCGGTTCACCTATTTGGAACTTAAATTGTAATTATAACTTGAACTAAGCTATATTATTGTCGGCCTCAGCAGTCCAGAGGTAGCGCGCATGACTTGCATTCTGAAGGTCTCGGGTTCGAATCCCGGCTTGGGCATGGGCGCTCGTGGTGATATTAACCACAAAATTGTAGGGAATAGATTTCACAGTACAATGGATATATTCGGTCTGAGTGCTGTGGATCTTAGTAGATATTCAAAAAAAAAAAAAAAAACTATATTATTTAGAAACATGTTCTTATAAGTTTCTTCATTCTATACTTTTAACTTACATAACTTTTTACATAATGTATTATTAACTGGACACCTAATAGCAACAAAGATAACTCCACTCATATTTGTATATGTTCCATTATCAGAATATCTGACTTATATATAACACAGCATTGCGACATATTATTGCGTATGTTCCATACATGTTCGAATTTCGCTGAAAATTCTCCAAATCAATTTTCTCAACCAATAAAGAATGTTTAGGGGTTGACCTTCATCAAATGTGAAAAAATATACCACAAGTTCTGCACTGCTTTGTGTCGAAAACGAGTTTCTAATACATTGTGTATTAAAAGTGTGTCAAATAAATGCAAAAACACTAAAAAAGTAACTAAATTTGTTCTAAATAAATATTAAAATTTCTTTTATGCATTAAAGTGTCGGTTCATCTATTTGGAACTTAAATTGTAAGTTAACTTGAACTAAGCTATATTATTTAGAAACATGTTCCTATAAGGTTCTTTATTCTATACATTTAACTTACATAACTTTTAACTTACATAATGTATTATTAACTGGACACCTAATAGCAACAAAGATAACTCCACACATTTTTGTATATATTCCATTATCAGAATATCAGACTTATATATAACACAGCATTGCGACATATTATTGCGTATGTACCATACATGTTCCTATTCACCGCTTTGGAACTAAACATTTTGAGTTTGCAACACTGGTGTCAGAGGTAACTTAAAAGGTAAAAATATGCCACAATAGTGTGTGGCAACTGTCGTCCGGTGGTTGATTGTTTATCTTTTTATGTCGAATATTATTCATTTCATTTGTTGGGCTTGAAATTCATAAACATTTACTTTAAATATAATATTTTCGTTTAGTAATAAAACTATGAAACACATTTACACCAAAGTGCTACCCCAGCATCCGGTGGATACATTTGTTGTAATATATGAGCAGCCATAAGTCAATTTATTAACAACACATTCATCACACGTTTGCTTGTAACAAAACATGTTGTGGATGTTGGCGATGCCAGCAACACAAACACAAACAGACACACACACGCAACACCCACCAATGTCAATCATCATCAGCATTGTCATCAAAATCATTGCCAGTCAGTCAGCCTCAACGGTCGTTGCATAAACATTATTGGCATCAACTAAAGCAGCAGCAGCACAAATAATAGTAGCAGCAACATCTCGACAGAGTTGCTTAATTCCTTTGCAATATTGCCTCGGCAATAATGGCGGCTGATTGATAGCTGCTGTCAATAACTTTTACATTAATGCAACTCCATGTCATGTTCGCCGCATAGACATAATGTAGGGTGTGCCAACTGAATACAAATGGCCGCCGGTGGTACATCACATCATGCGTTCAAGCGCATGTTTCCTGATTCAAATTTAAATGTCAAATTGCGCTGAATTTAATTTTCCATAAAACTTTTAACGTATTTTTAATTATTATACTTGAGATATTTAGTTTAAATCAAAATATCTCAAGAAAATATTAGAATATTAGCATTCATTAGTCGCTAATATTTTAGATTTAAACTCAAAAAAGTTAGATTTTTTTTTATTCCATTTTTAGATTTTAAATATCAATAAACTGAGTATTAGCGGTTGATTAGAATACTGAAGTCCATCCGAAAATTTTGCTGAGATCGCGAATACATTTTTGTTTTTGTGCTGTGTAATTTGTTATTGTCTGAAAATATAAATTTTAATAAAATTTCGAAATTTCTAAAATTTGAATATACCAAAATATTGCAAAATTTCCATTAATAGATGATTATATTATGTATATTTTATGTACTCAAATTCTGACAAATTTATACACGCAACGAAAAAAATAGTTTGCAGCAAATATAATATATTTGAAATTATAAATATAATGACTTTCATTGCTATAACATTTATTTACAAATTTTTCAAATTGTTTTGTTGTTAATTTCATAATTTGTGATGATATATCTATATTAAAATTAAAGTTTTATAAACTGGGAAATTCATGAAAGTTAGATGTAACATATTATGTTTGCTGCGAAACATATTTTTCCATATCTAAATGAAAAAGTATTCCAAATATGACAAGGCATAATGTGTGCCTTGACTAAGTTATATCTGTAGTTTCAACATAACACTCTCAATAGCTGCTGATACAGATAATGATAATGAGAAACATAATAATGATCATTGTCTTATGTCAGCTGCAATAAACATCACAAGTCCTTCGTTGCGAAGCTTTCGTTTCGACGCTCGAACGGCATCTACATCCATTTGACAGATGGATTCATTGAAGCTGAAATGAAAATGTTTCCTTTTCATTCATTGATTCGTTCGTTCATTCATTTATTTATTATTTATACAGCAGAAGCCCCAGCAATACACAAAGCAAACAGTATCTTGGAGGATGGAGCGGTGAGCATAACGACAAAGTTTGCGCCCTCATTTGTGCAAATATTGAGTTAATAAATTGACGTTTCTTTCTTTTTTTCTGTGTTTTATTTGATTGAATATTTGACGTTGTTGCTGCTGCTTCTGCTGCACACTTTTTGTGACTGTAGCAACCATAAACAGTCGGAGTTGCTCTGTTCGACTAGCACTTTTGCCACAAGTCCTCGATCTGTCTTTGGGAGCCACTTGAATCATACGCTTTTTGTAAATAAATAAACAAACTTTGTTTCAAATGTTTTTCTTTAGCGTTAATTAAATGACAGCCAAGAATTTTAACTGCAAACTTTTGCTTCGCTGTCATACATTCTTTCAGGCTTAAAAGCAATGCACCCGAAAGAAGCTACACACTTTTAGAGCCATTTAGTTGACAGTTATTTTATTTTTTTTTTTTATGGAAAAGTTATTTTAATTTTTAATGAACGTCGATTTTATGTTGCTCAATTTATATTGGACTAAGACTAAATACATTTAAAACACATTAAAATAAAATGTTTGAATATGATTTGAAAAGGTTTAAAATGATTTTAAATGATTTGCGAGGATTTGGAATGATTTGAAATGATTCTGTATGATTTGAAATGAGTTGAATTAATTTTAAATATTTTTAAATAATACGAAGTAAATGATAATGATCTGAAATAATACAAAATTTCTATAAAAAGTTTTGAAATGATTTCTGATACAATTGGAAATCAGTTTGAAATATGAGTAAAGGAATTAAAATTAATTGAATTAATTAGATATAAATTGAAATTATTTTATATTATTTTTAATAATTTTAAATGATTTAAAATGAATCAGAATGATTTGAATTGATTGAATATGATTTAAAATTATTTTATATAATTTGAAATAAATTTAAGTGATCTGAAATTATTTTTTTAGATATAAAATGTTTTCAAATGATTTTGATATGATTTGAAATGATTTGAAATGAGTTGAAATGAGTTGATACTATTTCAAATCATTTCAATGAATATTATTAAATGATTTGAAATGTGTTGATACTATTTCAACTCATTTCAATGAATGTAATTAAATGATATAAAATATTTTGATATGTTTTGAAATGATATGAAATGATTTTTGATATGATTTGAAATGCTTTGAAATATGAGTAAAGCAATTAAAACTAAAATTAAAACTAATTAACTTTTTAAAATAATTTGTAATGATATTTGATATGAATTGAAATAAATTGAATTGGATTGTTATAATTTGATATAATTATAAATGAGTTGAAATGATTTGAAATGATTTTATACGATTTGAAATAATTTAAAATGATTTGAAATGATTTGAAATGAGTTGAAATGAGTTGATACTATTTCAACTCATTTCAATGAATATTATTAAATGATTGAAAATGTTTTAAAATATTTTGAAATGATATGAAATGATTTTTGATATGATTTGAAATGCTTTGAAATACGAGTAAAGCAATTAAAACTAAAATTAAAACTCATTAACTTTTTAAAATAATTTGAAATGATATTTGATATGAATTGATATAATTAAAATGAGTTGAAATGAATTGAAATGATTTTATACGATTTGAAATAATTTGAAATGATTTTAAATGAAATAAAATAATAAATAATAAAAAATAATATAAATTTGAAATGATTTGAAACGATTTAATAATATTTGAAATAATATGATAAATAATTTGAAATGATATAAATTGTTCTTAATTGATTTGAAATCATTTTAAATTATTATTGAAATGATATAAAATAATTTTAAATAAGACATGAAATATTTTGAAATTAACTGAAATGATTTGATATGAATTTGAGATAATTTGAAATTAACTGGAATTATTTAAAATGATTTGAAATGAATTGAAACTATTTGAGATGATTTGAAATAATCTCAAATGATATAAAATAATTTTAAATATGACATGGAATATTTTGAAATTAACTGAAATGATTTGAAATTAATTTAAATGATTAGAAATAATTTGAAATGCTTTGAAATGATTTAAAAGGATTTGAAAGGATTTGAAAGGATTTGATATGATTTGAAATGAATGACAGAATTTGTGAGGAACTGAAATGATTTAAATTACAAGCAAACGAATTGAAATACATTCTACTCAATGTAGAATTCTTTAATAAAATGTCTTTAGAAAAGTACGTTTCATTACAACGGATGCCAACATAGAAGGCTAACATTCACTACCTTAACTACAATAGAAAAGAAAAATCAATGAAAAACTGATTTCTATCATTAAAAATTTTGAAAATTTGTTAAACATTTTTGTATTGTTCTTTTTAACAGGAAATGGACTATGGCACAATCATGTGCTGGGCTGATAACAATGTGGGCCAGCAGAAGGAACCATGCGTTTTTCATCTGATTGCTGCTGGCAAGCCAGAGATACCGAACAACTGTACAGTTGTAAATCAAACATCCGATTCGCTGGAAGTCTATTGCATTGAAGGTGAGTTCAAATTGAAATACCTTTTGAAAATGTTGAAATAAAATACCCTTTGATATTCATTGAAGACTCTTAGAAACGCTCCGTACAATCGGCACTGAAACAGCATTTGAAATAAACCAACGTTTGTTATTTACTGTTAATTTGCAGTCAGTTTCCATGCCATCGGTATTGTCTTATCAGTCGCAGACACTGACAATTGTCGACAACTGCTAAATAGATAAATTTGTTAAAACAAATATTTTTTTTCATGGAAAATTTTTCATATTTGAAATAATTATTTTTCTTACCTCAAAATCATTTATCATATTTTAGGTATTTTTTTTATCAAATTTACAAGTGAAACAGTTTATTAATTCATTAAGTGAATTCACTGAATAATTCGCTTTTATATGCCTTTCAGTGCGTATTATCCGCTTTGATGTCCCCGTTCAGCATGGCTATGGCTGTAATTTAGTGGCAGCTCTCTCTCTATTATCATCCTCATCAGCATCATTAAAAGTTTTGCATGAGCTTCTTTGGTGCAAAGCTTTAAGTTTGTTATTATTTAAATTTTTATATTATTCTGCTGTGTATTTTTTATTAATGTTTTTTTTTTTATTATTATTTTCATTCGCTCATTTTCCAACGTCTTTTATATAGTTTTTTTATACAACTTTTTGCACTGCAAAACTCTTGCTATTTATGCGCGTGCACTCATCCTTTATGCTTTTCCATTATATATTTTTTGTTATCCATTTTTATTGCTTCTTTGCAGAAGCACTTTGTGTAACTTCATCAATGTGCCGCGGGTTAATAAACTTTAGTTTTTTTACATAAACTTTGGGTATTGTTTACTGTTTAATGTTAAGTAAAAACAATTAGAACATTAACCCTTTCATAATATCATAAAATATTCATTAAAAATAACTGTAAAACAATTAAAAAAATTACAATAATGGCTAAAAATATTCTCTATTTTTTGTATACCCAAAACTTACAGTTGAAGAGTATAATTGCCTTGGTCACATTTTTTTTTTAATATTCAGAAGAAGACGGGAAAAGTATAAAGCCCTAATTGAAGTTTTCAATTTGAATGGCTTTAATGTAATCATTATTTTATATATTATATATTTACTTACATCAAGGAGCTGATTTTCAAAATAGTCAAAAATCAAAAAAAAAATTATTGAGACCAGTAGACCAGTTACAAAGTTATTTGACTTTAAAAAAATATATATATTTCTATTCGGAAAAAATTACACATCAAAATTAAAACCAGTTGGGAAGGTTAGATCACATGGGAAATTTTAAAGTAGGTGTAATTATGATAGTTAGGATTATCAAAATTATAGTCGGTCTAAGCCGACTATAAATACCCTACACATATGTGTGGTTACCATTCAAAGTGATATATAGGTCACCAGGGTATACGAATCCTGAAAATAACTACAAACATTCAATCGCTGAAGAATGTTCATTCATGTGATACCCATATTTACAAATGAGTAGGTGTACCGAATTTCGATTTTTTTTTTGTGAAAACTTTATTATCATGTATTTGAGCATGACATCAATATATATTTGACCAAAAAAGTTTACCTAAGCACGTATACATAAAAATTGATCTTTATATGTACATTTTATATAAGATATTTGAACATAAGTGGTCGGATCATAGGTCACAATGGACCGATCTCGCCAATACAGCGTAGGTATATTAGTAATCTAAGTTATAAGTTTCATTTATCTAGCTCTTTAATTTTAAAAGTAGTAGGGATTTCAACAGACAGACAGAAGGACAGACGGACAGACGGACAGACAGACGGACAGACAGACAGACAGACAGACAGACAGACAGACGGACAGACGGACAGACGGACAGACGGACAGACAGACGGACAGACAGACGGACAGACGGACATCGCTAAATCGACTCAGGAGGTCATGTTGATCAAGAATATATATACTTTTCCATACCGGAGATGCTTCCTTCTGGGTGTTACAAACGGCGTACCAAACTGAATATACCCTTTCACTCTTAGTGTAGGGTATAATGAATATACCCTTTCACTCTTAGTGTAGGGTATAAAGATAAGTCTTGGATGAAATTCTTTTTCAAAAGTATGAAAAAGAATTTAGTACAATTTTGGCTCTATGATAGTGTAATAGTATATCGTCATTTACCCAAGGAAATTTTGTTTTATAAAGCATGTTTTGGAGATGAACTCTTCATTTTTATGTAGACGTTATTTTACTACACAATGTATTAGAAACTCGCTTTCTACATATTGCAGAACATGTAGTATGTTTTTGTTTACTGTTGTTTTAGAAGTCCGTGGAAAGACACAATTTAAAATAAGAATAAAGAATACGGTCAAAATAAATTCAGGTGTAGTACAAATCAATATATTAATGAAATTAAAAAATTACAGAATATAGTAAAAATAATGCAAAACATTTACATTGTATGTTTTGCTTACTGTATTTTTAGAAGTCCGTGGTAAGACACAATTTAAAATAAAAATATAGAATACGGTCAAAATAAATGCAGATGTAGTATATATAAATATATTAATGTTTAAAGCACCTAACGACCTGCAACATTAATTAAAAATATGTTGCCAAACATTAATTTGCCATTTGTGATTTGCAGGTAAAAATATTTGGCAAAATATTTATAGATAATGATGCAGATGTAGCCGCGGTAGCTCAGTGGTTAGTGCGTTGGACTGCGAGCCGAAAGGTCCCCGGTTCAAGCCTGGACTGGGGCTAACAAGATATTTTCATAGAAACATTTTTCTATACCGCGCTGCCTCTCGGCAGTAAATGGCAAACCTCCGAGAGTAAAAACATTGCCTATGAAAAGCTCTCACCCGCCGTTCGGATTCGGCAATAAACTGTAGGTCCCACCACTTTAAGTACAAATATAACACGCACAGCTCAAAATGGTGAGAGAGCTCGGCCTAAGTTCTTATAGAACTGTAGTGCCAAACTATTATATTTAATCATGCAGATCGATAGGTGCTTTAAAAACAATAATTTCCTTTACATCACTATTTTATCTTGTACCATTAAAGAGTTATAGCAAAAAAACGAAATGATTCGCCCTTTTGGCATGACAAGATTTTCAATTTTTCCAACTACTTCGTTTTTTGCTATAATTTTTTATTGGTGCAAGATAAAATAGTAGTGTGGGTATTAATTATTTCTTTTTAAAGCACCTACCGATTGGCATTATTATTTAAACATATTTTTCCAAACATTTTTTCCTGCAAACAACAAATGGAAAATTAATATTTGACACAACATTTTTAATTAATGACGCCAATAGATAGGTGCTTTAAAATCAAACAATTAATGTCTTTACATTACTATTTTATCTAGCGCTAATAAAAAGTTATAGCATAAAAAACAAAAATATTTGCGTTTTGATCAGGATATAGTCTCATAAAAGCCGTATTTATAATTCAGTAGGTTGTCCAAATCTAAACATATTTAACATACGTTATAATAATTGACAAATAAACCAAAATAACAGAAAAAAATTGAAATAAATATAAATTTTGCTAATTTTTAAAGCAATACAAACTTCAAAATTTGATTTCCCAACATTTGTAAAAATGCACATTCGCCCCTTTGGCATGTCAGTGACGATATGAAGTTATTGCTTTGCAATTCTCTTAAGGATAAATATTTTTCTACATATTCTGGACATTTAAAAAATAACAAAATGTAGTTATTTGGTATGTACATGTAGAGCACATAAACATCTACATCAATGTAGTAAAAACAAATACTTTTGTACAAATTTATATGGACAATTCTTGAGGTTCAAAACGGGATATTTGTATGGTTAGAACTATAATATCTCGAAGGAAAATTAATAAATTTATAGACTACCCATCTTCGAGAATTCCATATGGTAGATCAAATTATATAAATTAAATAGTGGTCCATCTGGACGGGACAAAAATGGAAATACATGACGAGGTTCATTTGGAATATCCAAAAATCAACGAGTTTTACATACAAATTATTTTTTTTAGTTATTTTAATAAATAGCTCAGATATTGTACGTAAATTTACATTTTGTTTCTAGATTGTATACTATTTACATAATAAATCAAAAAACCAGTTTGGAAGGTTAGATCACATGGGAAATTTTAAAGTAGGTGTAATTATGATAGTTAGGATTATCAAAATTATAGTCGGTCTAAGCCGACTATAAATACCCTACACATATGTGTGGTTACCATTCGAAGTGATATATAGGTCACCAGGGTATACGAATCCTGAAAATAACTAAAAACATTCAATCGCTGAAGAATTTCCATTCATTTGATACCCATTTTTACAAATGGTTAGGTGTACCGAATTTCGATTTTTTTTTTGTGAACCACAAGTCTTTTTGCCGGAAAACATTATTATAAAGTATTTGAGCATGATGTCAATATATATTTGACCAAAAAAGTTTACCTAAGCACGTATACATAAAAATTGATTTTTATATGTACATTTTATATGAGGTATTTGAACATAAGTGGTCGAATCATAGGTCACAATGAACCGATCTCGCCAATTTTTTCGCACATACAGCGTAGGTATATTAGTAATCAAAGTTATAAGTTTCATTTATCTAGCTCTTTAATTTTAAAAGTAGTAGGGATTTCAACAGACAGACAGACAGACAGACGGACAGACAGACGGACAGACGGACATCGCTAAATCGACTCAGGAGGTCATGCTGATCAAGAATATATATACTTTTCCATACCGGAGATGCTTCCTTCTGGGTGTTACAAACGGCGTACCAAACTGAATATACCCTTTCACTCTTAGTGTAGGGTATAATAATTCCGTAGGCGACACACTGGACGTGACAAACTTTTTTTTATTTTTCTCAAAATACTTTTCTGTACAAATTATTTTTATTTTGATAATTTAAGGAGATAGCTAATTTATTTTAATTTCGGATTCGAACACTTTGTTTCTAAAGTTTATAGTTTATTCATATAATTCACAGAAAAATTCCGTACGGGACAAAAATTTTCGTATAGAAATTATCACTACGTTTTTTATGTTCTAAAAATACTTTATGCTTACAATATAATTTTTTGAATTATCTCTGAATATAGCTGAGACAATTTACTTTAATTTTTTTATATGAACACTTTGTTCCTTAAGTTAATACCCAGTCTGCCATGTCTCGAAGACCTTCGATGCCTCGAAGCTTTCTCGAATGACTTCGATAAAAAAGTTCGATCTCGTTGCTTTCTCGATTCTAATTGTTAAAAATATACGTAATTCAAACACTTTGACAAGATACGATAATTAAACATATATCAAATCGATATCGCAATATTTTTCGCAGCAATCTCGAACTTTGATCATTTTTTTCTTCGATATCGATCCAATTTCGAAACATTTATCGTATCGAGAAAACTCCGACAGAACGTTTCGATATCTACCTACCATGTAGGTCCAATTTGACGCTCGATATCGTAACGAGAACGAAGCCGATATCGTGTGATTTCTCCATCTACCCGCATTGATCTCGTAACGATATCGAAACGAATGGCATACTGGGTAGATATTTTGTAAAAAATCACTTAATAACCCGGACGTTCCGTACGAAAATTTGCACTACGATGTTTTGCTAAAAGAATTTTTTAACTGACAGCATTAATAATGATTATTACAAAATAAAAAAGAATTCGAATTTCCAGATTTTTTTTAATGATTTTAATTTTTTTAGTTTTCTAAAGTAATTTTTTTTTTATATAGTTTTTTTACTTTTGCTACTCAAAGTTCCGGACGTGACAGATTTTAATAAGCTGTTAAAAATATTCTTGAATTACTAGAAAATCGATGATCTTGAAATTCCGAGGAAATTCTGTTTTAGAAACAGAGGATTTACCTCATTAAAATTTCTTTGCTAGTTTAATATGATAATAAAAGCACCTTTTTATTTTCGTACGTGACATACAAAAAACAAAATTTGTCCCTTATTTTAATTACAATGCTTATTTTGCAGCTTTACAAATATTAATTAAGGTTCCCAAGTAGGAATTAACGACCGGCACTAGCCTGACACATGCTTGTGCCAATGCTACTCAGGCCTGTGCCAACGCTGTTATCCAAGCTCGTTCCAAGACTGGAATGATAACTATGTTACAAGCCTGTATTTCAGGCTTGTACCCAGGCTCGTTGACAAATTTTGTGCCAGTCTAAATTCTCAGTCTAGTGCCAACACTGTGTTTTAGGCCAGTGCCACGACTGTGTCAAGACTGGAATGATAACTATGTTACAAGCCTGTAATTGATTGTATTGTATTGATTGGATTGTACCAAGTCTTGTATCCCAGGCTTGTACCAAGGCTTGTGTCTCAGTCTTGAAACAAGACCTATGCACAAGACTTGCGATAATCCTTAGATTACGCCTGAAGATTCAGGCTATTGGGCAAAATTTGTCATGGGCATTGCATTCATTATTCATTTCAGCACACTTGAGAGTTGAGTCTGTAGATAAATATGTAAGAGGTTAACAACCAATTTAACAATAATACTTACATTAATTTGCAGACTTATTGTTCAGACAACTCCAAAGAGTTGAGTTTCTCGAATATATTTGTTGACGTTTAAAAAATCGTCAACAAACATTTTTTTTCATCAGATAAGTGTTTTTTAACATGGAAACAACACAAAAATGTCACCATAGTAAACTTTAATTTACTCAAGTCAAAGTCGGTACACACGCATAACTAGGCATGGGACGAAAAGTTGTCGAGGCGGAATTTTGAATTTCCGTCAGCATATGGCGGTTTGGATAATTTGGCAATTTTCATATGTGACTCAATATTGTGTCAGCCTTGTGTCAATATTGGTATACCGAGGCCGGTGTGGAGTTCGAGAATGAAAATTGTGCCAGACTTGTGTCCATCATAAACTAACAAGACCTGTTTGAAATCTGGGAATGACAAATGTGCCAGTCCTGTGGTATACAAAGGCCTGTGTGGAGTCTGTGAGTGACGATTGTGCCAGCCTTGTGTCGAACCTAAACTAACAAGGCCTGTGTAAAGCCTGGAAGTAACGATTGTCCCAGGCTTGTGTCGAACCTGGACTAACAAGGCCTGTGTGGAGTCTATGGTGTGGAGTCTATGGTGACGAGTGTGCCAGGCTTGTGTCTGGCCCGATATACCAAGCCTTGGTAGTCAAGCCTGTAACAAGCCTGACACTTTTGTTGCAGCCTGGAATTCCCACCTGGGTTGTGTGAAAAAAGCGAAAATAATATTTTGTATCTGAATGTCTTTCAAATTATTTAATTTGGTTTACTCAATGTATATGAGAAATGGTATTATTACAAGTTGTAACTTTATGAGTATTTGTTTATACGTTATCGTTAACTGATTTGAATATTATTTACAGATAATTAGATTTTCATATTTCAGATTCCAAATCTACCTTTATTTCAAAGATTTGAGCATTTTGAATTTTTTGGTAGTGGTTGCCGATTTTTTGAAATGCTTATTTTAACGATATGTTTTTTTTTTTTAATACAGTATTTTCTTGATGTATAGTATTCATAGTAAGCTTATACAGTAATCCTTTATAGCACTAAATGTTATATGTCTCTACTTCAAAATTGTCCTAATTGGTATACTTACGTGACTTACTTTTAATAATCCAGCGCATTAACAGAATACGCAACATAGCTAGCATATTAAATATTATAAAAGAACGCAACTCTTATTTTATTATTTTAATTTTCTTTTTTTATTTTAGAAAATTAATTCTCTTAATAACATATTCTTATTTCAAAAACTATGCTATACAAAACGTATGCGCACATTATCCACATAAATTTATGCAAAACAAATTTTGTTACTACTTCTGGGAAATAACTGGAAATTTTGCAGAGAAAACTTTGATATTTATAAATTCTCAGAAAATTCATGCTACGTTCTGCACCGTCTAAACAGCATTCTATGTCTTTGTCGAAGAACACATTATGCGCTCATTACAGAATATTATAAACTATGCGAATTGAATTTATATTTCAATATTTTACACATGGTTGGTACTTTGCGTTACTTTATTTCTTTTATTCATCAGGCATACACTTTATATTATATTTTGACGTTGTCTCTTCGTATTTGCTATTTCTTGGGCAAAGTGACTGCTTATATGCCATATACTAGATATGTATATACAAGAAGACTTATCGTTACAGTTACTTGCAACGATGACTGTTTGTCTGGTTGCACAAAAAGCACTCAAGTTGCTCATGTATTTGAAATGAGCCGTTTGCAGACGGTTGCTTTCGATGGTTGGGTGGCGCTGAGTAGATTGCACAAAGTGCAGAGTAAAAGCGTTGAATATATGTATGAGCGGCGCATTGATGGCATTGCGATGCAGTATACTCTCGTGTTCTCAGTCAGTATGGCTGTATGGCAGTTTGTCAGTCTATCAGTCGGTCGGTCGGTCGGTCTGTTTGCCAATTTGTCTGTAGTGCGCTCAAAATAGGCCAAAAAGTCAATGCAGTTTGTCGATCGTTTCTTTGAGTGTTCGAGAATTGATTGCTTTTTCATGCGGTAGGTTGCTAAATAAAAAAAATGTTAATTCATGTCAAAGCAATATTTTGACTGAATGCTTTGCTGTTTTAATACGACTTAAAATTTAATTATGCTTGTCTGCAATGTATATTTTTACACTATATTTATCTGTTTCTCTTTAACTAGTTTTTATTTTCCCTCTTTCTTACTTTCAATTTTGCTCTCTTTTCCTTTTTCCCTCTTTCCCTCTTTCCCTCTTTCCCTCTTTCCCTCTTTCCCTCTTTCCCTCTTTCCCTCTTTCCCTCTTTCCCTCTTTCCCTCTTTCCCTCTTTCCCTCTTTCCCTCTTTCCCTCTTTCCCTCTTTACCTCTTTCCCTCTTTCCCTCTTTCCCTCTTTCCCTCTTTCCCTCTTTCCCTCTTTCCCTCTTTCCCTCTTTCCCTCTTTCCCTCTTTCCCTCTTTCCCTCTTTCCCTCTTTCCCTCTTTCCCTCTTTCCCTCTTTCCCTCTTTCCCTCTTTCCCTCTTTCCCTCTTTCCCTCTTTCCCTCTTTCCCTCTTTCCCTCTTTCCCTCTTTTCCTCTTTCCCTCTTTCCCTCTTTCCCTCTTTTCCTCTTTCCCTCTTTCCCTATTTCCCTCTTTCCCTCTTTCCCTCTTTCCCTCTTTCCCTCTTTCCCTCTTTCCCTCTTTCCCTCTTTCCCTCTTTCCCTCTTTCCCTCTTTCCCTCTTTCCCTCTTTCCCTCTTTCCCTCTTTCCCTCTTTCCCTCTTTCCCTCTTTCCCTCTTTCCCTCTTTCCCTCTTTCCCTCTTTCCCTCTTTCCCTCTTTCCCTCTTTCCCTCTTTCCCTCTTTCCCTCTTTCCCTCTTTCCCTCTTTCCCTCTTTCCCTCTTTCCCTCTTTCCCTCTTTCCCTCTTTCCCTCTTTCCCTCTTTCCCTCTTTCCCTCTTTCCCTCTTTCCCTCTTTCCCTATTTCGCTCTTTCCCTCTTTCCCTCTATCTCTATTACCTTCTTTCCCCTTTTTCCTTCTTCCCCTCTTTCTCTTTTTCCCTCTTTCCCTTTTTCCCTCTTTCTATTTTTCCCTCTTTCTCCCGCTTTCCCTCTTTCCCTATTTCCCTCTTTCTCTCTTCCACCTTTACTTTTTCTCATTTTTCTCTTTTTCCTCTTTTTCCCTTTTTTCCTCTTTCCATCTTTCCCTCTTTTCCTCATTTGCTCCTTCCCTATTAACTCTTTCATTTTTCCCCTCTTTCCCTTTTTTCCTTTTTTCCTGTTTTCCTCATTTCCTCTTTCCTCATTCTCTCTTTCCAGTGCCATTTTCTAATTCAATTTTTCATTTTTATTTTTTATCTTTGAATTTTTTACATAATATTATTTCATATTTGTATCATTCTTCAAGTTATTTTAATATGGTCGTTTACTTTATTTAATTTTTGTTTTGTCTCTTTGTTGCGACAGGCTTTGATGGCGGTCTGCGTCAATGGTTTCTGCTGGAGGTCTTCGACCAACACAGCGGCGCCCTACAGGCCAACTTCTCCTCCAAGTATCCGGCGATGAGTGTGACCAGTCTCGATGCCGGACGCTACTTTAAAATCTTCATCTACGCGGTCAACTTGCGTGGACGCAGCGATCCGGTCACAGTGGAGGGTTATACATTAAAGGCGGTTGAGAAGCAAACAGGTAGGAAACAGAAAAATTTATAAATAATATATATAAATATATGAATGAAGATGAAAAAAGTTGTAATCATATTGCATTACATGACTGTAGCAAGAACATAAGTAATCATTGTAAATAAATGCATGACAGTATATATGATTTAAAATACTTTTACTTTGTGGAAAAGGTGTAATACATTTATTTTGTTTTTTAAATGGAATTCATAGGTGACATTTATTTTTAAAAGTATGTATATAAATAATCAATATTGATAATTAATATTGATGAATTTCGTTCTTCAAAGCATGATTCATTGTATTGAAGAACGATTCATAATATTAATAACTACAAAACATCAATGTTATGAATTTATTATTAATTTTGATGAATGACCAAAAACTGTGTTGAAATTTTGTTTTCTGAATAAAAATGATTGATCAATAATACTATAGCCGTGGTAGCTCAGTGGTTAGTGCGTTGGACTGCGAGCCGAAAGGTCCCCGGTTCAAGCCTGGACTGGGGCTAACAACATCTTTTCATAGAAACATTTTTCTATACCGCGCTACCTCTCGTCAGTAAATGGCAAACCTACGAGAGTAAAACAATTGCCTATGAAAAGCTCTCACCGGCCGTTCGGATTCGCCAATAAACTGTAGGTCCCACCACTTTGAGTAAAAATATAACACGCGCAGCTCAAAATGGTGAGAGAGCTCGGCCGAAGTTCTTATAGGACTGTAGTGCCAAACTATTATTATTATTACTATTATCAATATGATGAATCTGTTAGTTGTTGGTAGAAAAAATTCATAATATTTATGAATACATTGATGATTTTTTTTTCTGTTTAACAAAAGCAGTACATTTAGTATATGTATATAAAATTGTTTCCACTTGACCTTTTTCTGAACTAAATGTTAATAACTCGAAATTAATTGCGAACATAAAAAATTGTTCTGTAGATTTGGAGAAAAATTAATGTTAACCGATAAGTTATCGTTACCGAGTCAATGGTGCAAGGAGAAAAGTAATGCGCAGGTGAAGAATTATTAATTACTCATAATTAATATTTTTTAATCATTTTATAAACAAAATAAATACATTTTTGAAAATTCAGTTAATATAGTTGAACTTGGAAAATTTCTGAGAGCATTGGAACCACAATTTCAATGCTTCGCTAGCAAAATTCTTGGAACTTGTTGTGATAAATCATTTGTAAATTCATTGAGTTCAGTAAAACAGAAATAAAAACAAATTTCGTATAATTCCACCTGAAAGCGCTGACAAATTTGGTAATAACATCAAACTGTAATAAGATAAACTAGAACTAGTAGTTGACATGCAAAGAATGAAGTTTTATTGGGAATAATTAACATAAAAACCCGATGTTTGAAATGTAAATATGAACTTATAAAACTTATAGCAAAACTTAAAAGAAGTCAGAAGTCAAACAAAACTTGATCTTAGAAGGAGCAATAGGAATAAATTTGCTTGTGCACTAAGAAAAAACATAATTTAAAACTGAAATTAAAAATAATGTTTTAAATTAAACGTAAATGTTTTCAATTTAATCACATTGATGTTAAAATCGAGAATACGTTACATGTCCCTAAAGGTATGCAGCATTTACGGTGTGAAATGCAATGTAAAATGCAATGTGAATTGCATACAGCATATATCTAGGGGCAGCATTTACGTGTTAAACTGATATTTTGTGTTTGATGTCACCCTGCCACATTATTCATAGCCCCTTTTTGAGGGACGACATTTTATAAAACAGGGATAATATGCAACAGTAATGTTGTTAGTTGATTTCCGTTAGTAAAATAGATTATTGGCTTTAGCAAGTACTCATACTATTCGAAACGAGAACAAAATAGAATTGTAATAATAAAATAAATAAACATGTATAAATAAGTAATACATTTTTTTACTGAAATAAAAATAAAATAAAAATTTAATAACAATTGTTATTAATTTCAATAAAATTGTTTTAACAACTGTGAAAAATAACTGTTTTAAATTTAATTAAAATTGTTTTAAGTTTTCTTATTTCTGTTAATTTTTAAAATTTGAACGCAATTTCATTTAATTTTAACACATTTTTAACACATTTTTAACAAAGTGTATAAAAAAATTTTAATTTAAGAAATTAATATACTTACGAAATGCAATATAAATAATTATGGTATAATTTAATATAAAATAAAATAAAATGAATATTTTTTCTAATATAATATTTTTAATATAAATTTCTAAATGTATATTTTATTTTTATTTAACTTAAATAATTTAATTTAAAATAAAATATTTATTGCTTAAATTTCATTAAACAGATTTTAACAAGTTTTCATTTTATTTCAACTACTTCTACTTTTAGTTGCACTCACCTCCTACAAAGGTTCACAGTCACAATTCGAACTGACGCCCATACTCTCGGTGGGCATATTCGTCGGTGTGTTGGTGGCGCTCGTGTGCATCGGCATCGGTACGATTGCCGCATTGAAACTGCGCTCGCACAAACAGCAACAATATCAGCATCAGAATCAGAAATTCTCACGTCCTGGCAATTTACAAATTAGGGATAAAATCTCTTTGCCATTAAGTCATTCGGAGGAAATGTACGACGAGAAGAATCCGGATGTGGTACCGTACAATGAAGGTAAATTTTGGTTAGGAATCTTGTTTATTCGAGAGAGTTACCAAAAAAAAAATAATATCTATGCCACAGATTGCGGTTAGCAGAGTGCTGCCAGATTCATACAAAAACCAGATTTATAAAAAAATGAGAAAATTTATTGTCTCAGGTTGACAGAGTGCATAGTCATGTAGGTAGATAGACGTACATAATACATAATCTATTTGTGTATTTATGTAAGCTATTCAGCACAATTCTAAATAAAATTGTTTATGGAAAAAAAATTATATGATATTTTTATATTTAAATAATATTTTTATTTATTGAGAATTGTACCACTGAAGAAAAAGCGAAAATAATTAACATGAACATACCATACATACATTTTTTAAGAAAATGTCTTTAGAAATTTTAGGCCCTTTTCAGTTACTATTTAAATAAAAAACGAGTTGGGAAAGTTAGGTCACATGGGTAAGTTCGGTCACATGGGGCGGATTTTTATAGTCGGTCTGGCCCGACTATGGAATACTCTACACCTTTGGTGGGGATATTAACCCTAAGAATATTATTCATACATCAGAAATTTACGTCTGATATCACCATAAATTAAAAAAAATATATAAAGTATAAAAAACTAAAAAAAAAAAAAATTGAAAAATGTAATTGGGCGGACCACGCCTATATTTAAAATTTTGAAAGGCTAATATTTCATAGATTTGATTTTAATAATTTACGGATCAAATTTTCACTATGAAAACCCGGGAAATAATGAATAAAAAAAGTGGGCGTATCACGCCCATTTTTGGACCACATATTTTTAGGTGAATTCTAACAATACATATTAAATTTTATAACTATACCTTGAATACTTTTCGAGTTACTAGTTCCGAAAGAGTTATATAAAAAGTGACTTGTATGGGAGGTGGGCGAGTTCGTTGACCGATTTGGCTCATTTTCAAACTCAGTTCCTACTTTTGGATAAAATATATTGAGACGAAATTTCATCGTATTCTGAGCAGTATTTCTCAAGTTATTCTGTATTCGGGCAGCAAGACGGACAGACAGACAGACGGACATGGCAAAACGGACTCGGGTAGTGATGCTGATCAAGAATAAATATACTTTTCCATACCGGACACGCCTCCTAAGGGGCGTTACAATATATGCACAAAGTTAATATACCCTGTACCTCATAGGTGTAGGGTATAAAAATCAAACACTTACAGAACAACTTTTCGATAAAACTGCAAACGCAATTATTTTTCTAATTGGTTCGACTAATTTTAATATACCAACTAGTGCTAATATTCAGATACCCTTTTAAGATATTTGAATATAAACTCAAAAAATATTGTTTTTTTTTAGATAATTTTAAATAAGAAAATGATTTTTGCTTATACAGATAATAGTTCAAACTAACGACCAAATTTACAAACTGTTCTCATCGGTTTTTATTTATTAAATTGATCTTTTCAATACAGTTTCCTTCCATAAAATATAATATATAAGTTGTATAATTTACATATAAATCACTGAAAAATACTCACCTATTAGAAAAGGTGGTTACATATATTTGCAAATATTTCGCGTTTTAAATAATTGATTTTATCAACTGTTATCGCAATTAATAGGTAATTAAGGGTGTGTGCGAATTCGACTAAATTGCTTGCTAAACTAAATTGTAGAAGTTTTTATTCGACCGCCATTCGGTAACCGGTAATTGTTAAAGTCTCTAATAAATCGATTATCATATGAAAAGTCGAACAATGCATTACCGACCTAATTTAGTTTACTCAGATATTTAGTCGAATTCGCACACACCCTATATATCTATTAAATATTTCTCACAATATTATGAAATTTGTTCAGTGGTTTGAGAGAATTCGATACACGCTGCAAAAAAAAAGGCTCACCCAAACATAATTTTGCAGGCATTTACATGTATGTTTGGATTTTTATGTAAACATAATGTAAAATTGCCTGATAAATCATTTGTAAACAGGGTTGTCTTGCGACTTGAACAATGTTGTAATGTGCTGCGATTAACATTATGATATCACGAAAACATTTTGATGTTGCCCCTTAAAATGGTGTTCGTTCTAATAGAAACATAATAATTACTACAAGCAAACAAAATAAATATTTGAACCGAAACATAAATATGTTTAAAATATAACATGATTTGACCTGAATAGAAATATGTTTCCAGAGAAACATATTAGGTGTTTCAGTTTAAAAAGTAGTACGTTTGCATAGAAACATATTTAAATATTTTTGGAAAGAAATCCTGAAAATAAAATAAAATTAAAATTTTGTTTTTTTTATTAATATTTATTAAAAAGCATTAAACATGCTTTTTAATAAATATTTGAATTCTTATACAAATTTTTAAATGCATAAATAAATAATTGAATTAAAACTGCAAGTACAAGTCTCAGTGCAGCACATAGCGTTGGCAGGAAATTCGCGGAGCATGTTGCAAATAACCATGCAGAATTCTGTTTGAAAATAGAGCACTGATTTTTCAGTTGTGGATTTTTTGATGAAATATCCATGTCGGCATTTCACAATATTTTTAGAAAAAATATTCAAGAACAATTAGATTATATATTGCACTATTAAATGATATTATTTGTTAATATTTGTAGTTTTTGTACCACAATTTGTATATTTTTATACCCTACACTAAGAGTGAAAGGGTATATTCAGTTTGGTACGCCGTTTGTAACACCCAGAAGGAAGCATCTCCGGTATGGAAAAGTATATATATTCTTGATCAGCATGACCTCCTGAGTCGATTTAGCGATGTCCGTCTGTCCGTCTGTCCGTCTGTCTGTCTGTCTGTCTGTCTGTCTGTTGAAATCCCTACTACTTTTAAAATTGAAGAGCTAGATAAATGAAACTTATAACTTAGATTACTAATATACCTACGCTGTATGTGCGATAAAATTGGCGAGATCGGTCCATTGTGACCTATGATCCGACCACTTATGTTCAAATACCACATATAAAATGTACATATAAAGATCAATTTGTATGTATACGTGCTTAGGTAAACTTTGTTGGTCAAATATATATTGACATCATGCTCAAATACATGATAATAATGTTTTCCGGCGAAAAGACTTGTGGTTCACCAAAAAAGAAATCGAAATTCGGTACACCTACCCATTTGTAAATATGGGTATCAAATGAATGGAAATTCTTCAGCGATTGAATGTTTGTAGTTATTTTCCGGATTCGTATACCCTGGTGACCTATATATCACTTTGAATGGTAACCACACATATGTGTAGGGTATTTATAGTCGGCTTAGTCCGACTATAATTTTGATAATCCCAACTATCATAATAACACCTACTTTAAAATTTCCCATGTGATATAACCTTCCCAACTGGTTAAAATTTACAAATGACATCGTATTACCGATACAAATACGTTTTCTCAACAAACATCAAAAGACACGTGTGCGGAAAATGGCGGTGATCGAGTGTGAACTTCGTATACAAGAAGAATATTGCAAGAATACTTTTATTTATATCTAATTTAATTTTTTTTTGTTTGTTTTCAAACATCAGTATGTTTAAAAAGACCAATACATACTTCAAACGTTGACAAATGAGACGTAGTTAGAAAATTAGGCTCAACGAGTGCCAAATTCGTATACAAGAAGAATGTTGGAAAAATACATTTATTTAAATCCAATTTCTTTTTTGTTTGTTTTTAAACATCAATATATTCAAACGATGGCAAAAGATGGCGTAGGTAGAAAATGATGCGCTTCGTTGCCAACTTCGTATGTCGATAACTAATCGAATTCAGACGAGCGTTGCAAATATACCCAGTAGTAAATATCAGACGTAAGAAGCTATGCTAGCACTAATTCTCAAGCAGGAAGGGGTCCTTCCCGACTAAATGATTTCCTTTCTTCTTTTTTATACGAAATGAACATTTTTACAGGACTTCTCTATTCGTTTCTCAAAGAACGGCTCTCAGAAGATCTCACAAAATAGTTTGACTCATTACTGTTAGCATTCTATTAGAAGGTGAGCTAGCAGCGCTTCGCTTTTGTATTTGAAAAATATTAGAAATAGTCTCCGAATCGATTGGCGCTGATTCTCTAGAAGGTGTGTTGGAAGTACACTAGCTTCAGATCGCAGAATGTGTATTGAGCATGTTAAGAAGTGGTTATAGCAGGGCTTCTACTGGCAAGGCCTGGCCAAATTTATCACTGGGTACGTTATAATTAAATTTGAATAGCATTTTCTGTTTGCTTTGAAACAGAGTTATAACCAAGTAAATTACCAAGAAATAGTATATTCAAATGCAATTAAAATTATATGTTTGTATTGTAACATATTTATGATAAGTTTGACAGATTCTGCTGGGGAATATATAAAATGTTTACACTTAGTAATATGTTATTACCATCTGAACAATAATTTAATTACACTTCATTCGTAATACATGTATGGTGATTTCGTATCATTTTTTTAATACATTCAAACATATTCAAACAAATCTTTTCTATCCCTGTAGAAGAAATCGATTTATTTTTTTCAACAAATATTTAAATCAAAGAATCGTACAAAAAATTAGGAAAAATCGATATGAGTCACAGCCTATAATATTACAAAATTAGCCTGCACCATTTTGGAGAAAACGACTTAAAAATAATAGATAACTATGGATACACTTTGAGGACCAACAAAAAATCATGCAATGGGTGTAAACTAAAAAAAAAAATCCAATTTGGTTTTTTTTATAACCTACACCCATAGGTTACAAGTTAATACTATGTATTTCAGGATATTATGGCGCATAATGGAAGGTGTGACCGGTATGAAAATGTATACATTTTCTTGGCCAGCGTAACGTTTCGAGTTGATATGTCTGTCTGTGCGCTAATACATGATACCTTGAAAAAAACTATTTCGAATTTTGACATCTATATTTTAAAAACTTAGACGAAAGTTTAGTCAAAGTTTAGCAATAAAAAATTTATAAAGAACTGGCAGTTGTTTGTCTTATATATAAATATGCAATGGCTATAATAAAACTGTCAAAACATACACACAAAAAAATATCACCAAAAATTTCACCAACTACCAGTATTCATCATATTGATGATTTCATTCATTGAACTAAAATCGTTTTTTTGAAATGTTTTTCATTTTCAATATTTTTTTAACATCGAATTTCAAACACAAATTTGTCTCCATTTACACATTTATGTTTTTATAATTCTTATACGAGTTATATTATTTAATTGCTAATTATGTGAAGACTCCATTTCATCATATTATTGAATAATTTACATCATATTGATGAATTTTGCTCATAAAACCACATTAATTTAAATATCATAAATCTTATAAGAATTATAAATACATAAATGTGTAAATGGAGACAATTTTTTTTTTTTCAAATTTGATGTTATAAAAAATATGAAAAGTGAAAAACATCGAAAAAAATACGATTTTAGTTCAATGAATGAAATCATCAATATGATGAATACTGGTAGTTGGTGAAATTAGTTGTTGATATTTTTTTGTGTGTACGTTTCCGTGTCTTTCTATAATCAATAAGTAGCAAAAAAAAGTTTTTTTTATTTATAATAAAAATATTTTTATCTCTACAACTTTATAACTTGTTTTCCTCTACCTTCTTTTCTTTTACAATAAACATTTTATTCAGTCGATGGCGAATATAAACAAAAATCAACGACACAAACGCCATCTGGCCATTTGTCAACCACAAGTGAAGCGGAAATCAGTTGCAAACCATCAACGGATGAACGAAATGATGTAGTTGGTGTTGCTCCAGCTGGATTATATAACAACGTCAAGGTGAGCTTTATTTTAATTTGCTTTATTGATTTATTAAAAATAGTAATTATGTATTTGAACTAAAGAGGGCGCGTGCCGGATTTTTTTCGTGTCACGCGTGCAATTGCGTGCAAATCTAAGTGCGTGGTAGGTGTTTCTGTGCCCGGACACACGCCCATTACATTTTTTTTTAGTTTCTACTTCAATTTGAAAAAAAACCTTTATTTTCAGCATCAGAAAATAAAAATTTTATGATATTTTAACCAGGAACAAATACACTTTGGAATATCGGTGTCAGTTCCACACAATTTTTAATAACGGTTAAGTTTTGGGTTCCAAAAATCGAAACGGTTCCGATTCCGGTTCATTGCGGTTCCCGATAGGTTCCGATTTCTGAGATGTTCCGGTTCAGAAAATAAAACAGTACCAAAGTTAATTTTTGAATTATTTATAACTAGCTGGACCCGTGCACGACTCGTGCCATGATTTTGTGAATTCATAGATATAAAGCGATTTTATTAATATAAAAAAACATTATTATTATTTTTTATATCAGGGGCCCGTGATTCGCTGTGGAAGTTTTTATTGGTTTTATAAATGTAGTAACCAAATAATAATTCTCCGCCAAAACAACTTTTCTCAAAGACAATTCAGACAGAAGAATATTTCGCCGCAGAATTCTTCCCAGTAGAAATCTTCACCGAAAAATTCTTCCCCATAGAACGCTTTACCGTAGAATTCTTCCCGGTAGAACTCTTCCCGGTAGAATTCTTCCCCGTAGAGTTTTTCCCAGTAGAAGTTTTAGTGTGTTGAATTTTTAGTTTAGTGAATTTTTAGAGTGGTGAGTTTTAGTGTGGTGTGTTTTAGTGTGGTGAGTTTTAGTGTAGTGAGTTTTATTGTGGTGAGTTTCGGTGTGGTGAGTTTTAAGTATGGGGAGTTTTAGTCTGGTGAGTTTTAGTCTGGTGAATTTTTAGTGTGGTGATTTTTAGTATGGTGAGTTTTATTGTGTTGAGTTTTAGTGTGGTGAGTTTTAGTGTGGTGAATTTTGGTGTGGTGAGTTTTAGTACGGTGAATTTTTAGTGTGGTGAGTTTTAGTGTGGTGAATTTTAGTTTTTTGTTTCATCTTTTTAGATTGTGTATGTGCTGAGTTATGTCGTTTTGAAAGTTTAAGTTGTATGGGATGTACCACGCCCCTTTGTCCAATCCCGCCCTTTGTCCAATATAGCCCCTTTGTCCAATATAGCCTATGACACCCTCCGGACTCCATAGTATCCTGGTGCAAAATTTCACTTAAATCGGTTCAGCGGTTTAGACGTGATGCTGGAACAAACAGAAAGACAGACAGACAGACAGACAGACAGACAGACAGACAGACAGACAGACAGACAGACAGACAGACAAACAGACAGACCGACAGACTGACAGACGGACCAAGAGTTTTATATATATATATAGATAAGAGACCGTAAAGAACCGGATTTATAGAACAGATTTAAAAAATGTGTGGAATCGGAATCGCTATTTTTTAAATCTTGCAACGAGAAGCGTCACCAATATTCCAAGGATTTAAGTCCCACTCTGGGACCGCAAAGAACCGAAATTGTAACCGAAAACGGCATCGAAACAGTCATTGAAAAATGTGTGGAACCAAAATCGGAAAACATACAATTTTTTGGTTGAAACCGGAATCGGAACGTATTTTAAAAATCTTGGAACCAGAACCGAAACCGATATTCTAAAGGGTTTTAGTTCCTGTTTGTAATATTATTTTTCACGTTTTGCCTAGTTTTTCATGTGATTTAGTGTTTTACCGTACCTTTCTATAATCCGTGTTTTATAGCACTTCTCGTGCGTGCCACCTATCGGCGTGCCCGTGCGTGTCCGTGTCATCATAAACAGACACGCGCCCATCTCTAATTTGAATTGATCTTGGAAAAATTCACTCTGACTGAAATTTTAATATTAAATTTAATGTTTATTAAATATGTGTTTTTATATTTATTAAATCCTACATGTCAATTTAATATATTTCGTGGGTGTTGATTTTAAACTAACTTTTGTTTCCCACAAAAAAAAAAAAAAACTCGCAATTCGGTACACCTATCCATTTGAACATATGGGTATCAAATGAAAGGAAATTCTTCAGCGATTGCAATTTTGTAGTTATTTTCAGTTTTCGTATACCCTGCTGACCTATACACCACTTTAGATATGGAGTATTTATAGTCGGCTTAGACCGATTCAATTGTCTAACTTAATCACACCAACTATTACAATTTTCCTACTTTAAAAAAGACCATGGGACCTAACTTTTCTTACTGGTTTTTTTTACTAATACTTTTTGTATTTTATCCTCTGCAGGACGATGAATTACATTATGCAGAACTTTCTTTGGCCAGCGGCGGTGCTGGCGCCACGTCCAAGAAAACCATCGCCGTTGACTGCAGCGGCAGTATTATGCTGCAGGGCGCCGGCATCAATACAAATACCTTGACAGCACTTGGAGTCGGTGGTGGTGGTGGTGGTACCTTGCCGCATGGCTCCAGCGTGCGCAAGATGCTGCCCACACTACCCGGTGGTAGCAGCACGCTGCAGCGGCAGCACAACAAGCACAATGTGGGCGCGCCCTTGTACGCCGACTACTTCGAGGAACCGACGATATATGCGCAGATTGATCACTTTAAAAAGACTAGCAATGCGTCAGCGTATCAGCAGCCGTGTCTGCAGCAGTCCTCGTCCTCACCCACTTCGCAAGGCACGCCATCAACAGTGTCGCCGGGCGCCGTGCAAATGTATACGCTGCCGCAGCACCAGGGCGGTTATCATACGCTGCCGCACAATCATCACCAACAGCAGCAGCAGCAGCAACAGCAACGTGGCGGCTCCGCTTCAATGATGCAGATGTTGGCCGCTTCACAGGGTGGCGCTGGCGCCTACCAACATAGCACACTACCGCCACAGCCACCGGCATATCATCAACATCAACAGCAACAGCAGCAGCAACAGCTTCATCTTCAACAACAGCAGCCGCCATTGGGTCAAATGATGGTCTCCAGCAATTCGAGCGGTTTGGCCACTGCAGCGCTCACGAGCCCCAGCAGCTCAATGTCCGGCATCTCGGGCGTCGGCAAATCGTACTCACGCGAAATCGTCACAGTGCGCACGCCGCTCATGTACTCGCAACAGGAATCGTGCGTCTAAAAAAGCAAAAAGCACAAGAACAACATTAACGAGATACGACTCATGGGGGCCGCTGTGCAACACTGGGTCCACGAACTGTGCGTGGTCGTAACTGAGAATGAGGATATGCCCGGGGAGACGCATTAGTCTGAATATGAACACTTTTTGTATGTATACAACAACTGAGAATTAGATTAAAATCCTAAAAGACTAAATAAATATTTTGATATTTCAACCATAGATAAATTATATAATTTTTATTTTTTTTTTCTATTGATTAATTTTATTTAATTCATTATTTAATTTAAGTATTTTAAATCTTATACTTTAGGTATAAACCTTAAAAATCACATATCTTGATTCAAGATTCTAGACCCTAGTTGCATTTGGTCATCAAAATGTTATCCTTTTTTTCGAAAAACACTACTCAAACCACTAACAACTCATAAATCATTTTAGAATAATTCAATATACTTTTTATTACCACTTAAATCGTTTTTTGAAAAAGTCCCTACTATACAATTAAAAGTTCTAGTACATCAATCTGATAAATTATTATTTTAATCGGTACTACCATTAAACACTATGAAATACCATGATGTTTGCATTGAGTTTTTACGAATATAATAATATTTGTATACTATAAATCAAAAACACTGCCCTGCACTCATTATGGTGCAGTATAAGTTGCAGCAAATATTGGATGAATTTGAATTGTGGCGCTAATTCCGAAAATGGCATCAGTTATGTCAAATTGGCTCTAGTTTTTGAGATATATCCCATTTTACAAATTCCCATAATTTTGTTCATGTTTTATTTTTAAAATTCCAAAAAAAGAAAATAATAAAATTATCTTTTCGGTTTAAGATGCAGTAAATACAGCGCAACAATACAAAAATTTGATTTAATGCGTGGAAAAAAAATGTTTGCGAGATATAAGCTAAAAAAAATTCTAATCTGTTGAAAAAGTTAAAATTTTCTCTAATAAAATACGTTACTACTTAGTAGACAAACATATGATAATTTTATAAACTTTCATGTGGCGCAAAGTATCTTCTTTAAAACCTAATTTAAGAAAATAAATTACGACTCCTGGTAAAAAAGTTATAAATACAATCCTAATATAATAAATCTCTTTGTTGGTTTGTTTGTTCCGCTTCTCCGTCTAAACGACTGAGCCGATTTGATTGAAATTTTTACCATAGATACGATAGGGTCTGGAAGGAATGATTGGCTATATATGGGCGGGATTGGACAAAGGGGCGTGGCACCTCCGATACAGCCTAAACTTTCAAAACGATATAACTTGGCACTTACAGCAGCTACAAACACGAAACAAAAAACTCAAATACAAAAAAAATATTTAAAAGCAAAAACACAAAAGCAAAAGCACAAAACAAATGAAAAAAAATACAAAAACAAAAGCTATAACATAAAACTAAAAGCCAAACTAAAGAAAAACAAAAAAAAAAAAAAAACAAATCAAAAACAAATTTTTCTTTTCGTCATTGTTCTTGGAGAATTTATTTTTTTTTTTTTCGAAAAATGGTGATTTCGACCATTGCATTTGTTTTGTCCTCCAATAAATTTTTTTTTGAAATTTTTTGAACATTGTTGTTATTGTCATTTTTTTTTCGAATGGTGATTTCGACCATTATTGTCGTACAAAATTTTTATTAATAATTTTTTTTTCGAACATTGTTCTTTTTCTCGAATTTTTTTTTTTTTTTGTAAAATTGTGCGTACTTTTTGTTGATCAACATTTTTTTGAACAACATTTTTTTTCCGAACTTTTTCGAACATTGTTGTTCTTGCGAATTATTTTTTTTTTGTAAAATTGCGTATTTTTTGTTGGTCAACATTTTTATTAACAAATTTTTTTTTTCCGAACTTTTTCGAACATTGTTGTTTTTGTCGAATTATTTTTTTTTTGTAAAACGGTCATTCGAACATTGCGTACTTTTTGTCCTCCAAAATATTTTTAACAAATTTTTTTTTCTAAATTTTTCTAACATTGTTGTTTTTGTTGAATAATTTATTTTTTTCGACCATTGGTGATTTCGACCATTGCGTCCTTTTTGTCATCCAAATTTTTTTTAACTACATTTTTTTAACGAAATTTACCACATTAAAATTCACCACACTAAAATTCACCACACTGAAACTCACCACACAAAAATTCACCACACTAAAACTCACAACTACACTTAAACTCACCACACTAAAATTCTCCATACTAAAACTCACCAGAATAAAACTCACCAAACCAACATTTACCACACCTTAACTCACCAAACCGATACTCACCACACTGATACTCACCACACCGATACTCACCACACTAAAACTTCTACTGGGAAAAGCTCTACGGGGAAGAATTCTTAAGGGAAAGATTTCCACCGGGAAGATTTCTACCGGGAAGAATTACGTGAAGAATTCTACGGGAAAGCGTTCTATGAGGTAGAATTTACGGGGAAGATTTCTACTGGGAAGATTTCTACTTGGAAGAATTCTACGGGGAAGCACAGTCTGAGAAAGAATTGTCTATGAGAAAAGCTGTTTTAGCGGATAATTATTTTTGTTTTGTTTACTACATATATAAAACCAATAAAAAAACGTTCACTGTGAAGCATGGGTTCCTTGATATAAATAATAAAAATGTTTTTTATATTAATAAAATTGCTCCATATTCTTACATTCACAAAATCTTTGCACGAGTCGTGCACGGGGCCAGCTAGTATTAAATAAATACAACATTTTTTACATGTTAAATTAAAATTTACAAAATCAGAAAATTTTAAATTAACAATTAAAAAAAAATTGCACTTAAGAACATGAAATTTGCAATACAAGAACAATGATCATTGGCCACATGTTCAAGTTTTGAAGTTACAATATTTTCAAAAAGCTTGTTCTATGAGCTTTGAAACGAAACATATTAAATATGAACAACAACACAAATGTGATTTATGGCTCATTTTTTAAACCACTTTGAACCACTTTATCCCTATAAGTAATGATATTTTTTTTTGTCGATTTCGTGTGATCATAGATCAATTAATTTGTGCAAAATATTAGACAAGTTGATGAGCCAGTTAGGAAGTACCAAAGACAAAGTAATTTTGTAGGTATGTTAAATGGTTTTTTGATCTGTACTTCTTGAACTTTCAACTTTTCAATAAAAAAATAATGTATATATATTATATATATATGAGTCATTCCATATCAAATCAACCGAGTGATTGGCAGCACTATCTCAGAATTTGATGAAATTTGGAAGTACATAAAACGAAAAATTGTTCAAATTTCAGCTTCCCAGATAATGTCGTTTCAGAGATTTAGTGGTTTAAAATTAAAAAAAAAATTTACAAAAATCATAAAGTTAGCGCTAATCAATTGATCCTAACTTAAGCTGTAGTGAACCAAAATAAAACACAAAGATCTCATTTTAAAGATAATAAAATTTTGAAAAAGTTGTCTTAAAATATCCATACCATGTTGTTTTAATAATGGTCAGTTTTAAACAAAGTATATTTAAAAAGGTCATATCTCAAAGAGCAACCTTTGTAAATTTTTTAAATTAAAATATGTTCAAGGTTGAATATTTATTTATTATTTAAGAATTGGGAATTACATATTTTTTGTGATTTATTATACAAAACTTTTAAGTTATAAGAGTTTTAAGAAGTTCAAATAATTAATAAAACAATTGTACGCAAAATTTGCTAACATTAAGGAATTTCTATTTGAACTTAAAAATGTATTTCCCTTCTGTCCCGTCCATATCATTTGATCTAACATATAGATTTTTTTAATTTTAATTTTTACAGATGTTTCGCTCAATTTAAAAACTACTTGCGAAAAAAAATCAAGTAAATTAAAAAAATTTCTATCGAGAAATTTATGTTTTAACCCTAGTGGAAATTTGCCCGATGGGCCAACGGGAAATGATCGGGGTTTCGTCAGGTAACACCTATTAGAGCAAATATGATCATTGCCTTGTCATGCCCTTATCATGCTCACCATAGCATGGTTTACATTATCTAAACAGCCAATGGTCCCGATCAAAGCTACATTAGTTGTTCCTCATAAAGAAATTTTCATCGGGCAATGATCAGGTTTCAATGAGGTATGATATTTTATTTCATCGGGAATTTGTAGTGCTTTCGTATGCTCATGTTTTAACAAGGCAATGGTCAGATAAATAATGATATGGGGAATTACCCGATCATTACATGATCATTGCCTGAGGTGAGTACATGATCAGGACACTGCGTTACAAGGACATCGTGGGCCACGTCATATCCCGATCATCTCAAATAATGACATGATCAGTTCATGAGCATGGCCCTACCAAAATTTTTACTAGGGTACACTCAGATAAAAATTTCATAAAATCCAATTCAAATTTATCAATAGAACAATTATTGATTTAATAGTATACAAATAATAAATATTTTCATACAAACTCAAAAATAATGTTATAGTATTTTGTAGTATTTAATGGAATTTACCGACTGAATTAATAGATTATACTATTGACTAATTTCAATAGTAAATACTATTAATTTTATAGTAACTTTTTTGAGAGTATAGAAACGTCTTTTAAAATGCCACAAAATCGCTTTGTTATGAGCTACATAAATTAATATTTGTGGTTTAAAGTTTTCCAGCGGTGTTTTCGAAATAAAGGCTTAGCTACTTCATCTTTTTAAAAAAATAAACATCTGATTTGAACTTAATATGTATATTTTTAAATACTAGTATTTTTTCTAGTACAAATTATTGTCTAATAACTATATTTCAGATTCGTTTTTTTTTTCAAATAAAACTTTTTTGTTTATTTTTTTGAACTCTTAGTTTTTTATTTGGTTGTTTAATTATAATTGTTTATATAATAATTAATTATATTATCATATTTTTTCTAGAATACAAATTTTAGTGTTAACAATTAACTGACTGACGTTGAACAATTTTGTTATTTATTACAGAAATAAATTTAATATAAAAAAAAAACCTAAAATAAAACCATTTTGATAAAAAAATAAAATAAAGCAAAATATAAAATTCATTAAAAACGAATTAAAAGATAATTAAAAATGAAAACCAAATATGACAACTGTACCAGGCAGCAAAAAAATAAAAGTTACAAATTGTGACAATTTTAAGCGGCTTTTTTAAATAGGGTTTTTACAATGAATTACAAATGAGCTATGCATTGAACAGAACAAATAATATATGTATTAACGAAACCATGCAATTACAATATAAATCAATTGAAAACAGGCAAATTAAGTAAAAAAAAATATCAATATTAAAAATCATAAAAAATAATTTTATAACTTAAAAAAAATAATGAAATAAGCAGCGCCGCATAATTGATGTATTACAATGTAATAAGCTTCCAATTAATTTAAAGTGGCGGAAAATTGTAAATGTTTGAACATTTTTGTGTTTGTAGTGTTTTTAATGCCTAAGTCATTTCAAAAAGGTCCGAAAAATCATATAAAAAATATCTTCAAATGTTCCTTCTTTTATAATAACGTAAAAAAAAACATAAAAATTGTAAAATTAAAAATATTAAAATAGTAAAAAAAAACATGTAAAAAATAAAATTTAAATAAAACTTACTGTAACTCAAAAAACACAAATTTAAGAAAAATAAAGTTTTCCAACAATGTTTCCAGTAAGAAAGAAAACACGAACGAAATACCTGTCAGAATGTTGTACTCTCTACAATTGTATATAAAACACAAAAATATAAATATATATAATTAAATTAATGCTGTAATAAATATGCAAAAAACACATAAATTAAATAAACATACCAACACTTTTTTTTAAATGTAGCTAAATTTCAATAAAAATATTTAATGTTATACATACTTGTGAATATAAATGTAGTTAAATTTTGCAAAATAAATTTTTAATTTCTCAACACTCTAAAAGTAGTTAAAACTAAAAATGGTAAGAAAAAAACCCAAAAAGAAATAAATTTAAAATATTTATAAATGTCAAATGTGTCATGTCATCTTTTAGTTGTCGACAATGGAACCATTAAAAATAGTCCAAAGCATACTAAATATAATAAAAAACATCAAAGAAGAATGCATTTTTATTTTTCTATTTAATTCCAACATATTAGACATAATTGCAGCAAACACAAAAACAAAAAAGAACACTCACAGTTTGTTAAATGTACATTTTTCAATGTAAAACTTTAGCTAAATATTATAGTAACCACTATGACTCTAATGTAATTCAGAATGTTTAAATATTTAAATTTATAAACTAAGAATTAAGCAAAAATAAAACTAAAATTACAAAATAATGTAAATGTAGCTAAATTAAGTTCTATGTAATGAATTGAAAAATAACTCTCACAACATTCACACACACACATAATAAAATAATTAAAATTAATTATAAAAAAAATACTTGTAAACTAACTTTGAAGTTGTGAAGTCACTTAGTGTATGAAAGTGTGCGCAGTACGGACTGTAGAGTGTGCAGTGTAGAGTGAAAAGTGAGTAGGGTATGGTGAAAAAGAAATGGAAATTGATTGTATGTTAATATTTTAAGCACTTTAAATGGAACAGCAACCACTTGAAAAATAATTAAAATCATTTAAAAAATGAAGAAACTAATAAAAACAAATTATTTCAAATAATAATAAAACAAGTGTTTTTATTTTACTACCAGGTATACCAATCATTGGTAGTTAAAAAATTCGTTAATTCATAATTTCAGTTGGTTCATAATTCAAATATTATGTTATACGTAAAAGAATTCAGCATTCTTGAATAAAAATAATAGAAATCATCCGTTTCTAGCACCGAGGATGCATTGTGTTGTTCGTAGAAAAGGATTATGGTTACAGAATGCATTGCCAGTGGATGTTTGTTTTGAATTTACCAATATCGGGTAACATTGACGCAGGGAGATTGATGCACAAACGAATCGTCTGATTGAAGAAGGAATGCTCTTGGTAATACGTGGTTCTGTTGAAAGCCGGGTGGACTACAAATGGGTGGGCCCTGTTCGATGCCCAAGTAGAACGAGAGAAAATATGACCTCGTGTAATCAGACTATGCACATAAAAAAAATGTACATCATATTGATGAATTCCGTTCTTCAAACCATGATTCATTGTATTGAAGAGCCATTCATAATATTAATGACTAACGCCATCAATGTTATGAATTCTATCATAAATATGAAGAACGCTTGGTAACTGTCGAAAAAGTGTTCTTCAATATGATGAACTGTATGTGAAGAATACGTTTCGTCATATTAATGAACCAAAGTATTAAAATACAACATAAAGGGTTATTTATTGGGAGTTAAAAAATTCGTTAATTCATAATTTCATTTGGTTCATAATTCAAATATTATGTTATACGTAAAAGAATTCTGCATTCTTGAAAAAAAAAATAACAGTATCATCCGTTTCTAGCACCGAGGATGCATAGTGTTGTTCGTAGAAAAGGATTATGGTTACAGAATTCATTGCCGGTGGATGTTTATTTTGAATTTGCCAATATCGGGTAACATTGACGCAGGGAGATTGATTCACAAACGAATCGTCTGATTGAAGAAGGAATGCTCTTGGTAATACGTGGTTCGGTTGAAAGCCGGGTGGACTACAAATGGGTGGGCCCTGTTCGATGCCCAAGTAGAACGAGAGAAAACATGACCTCGTGTAATCAGACTATGCACAGAAAAAAAATGTACATCATATTGATGAATTCCGTTCTTCAAACCATGATTCATTCATAATATTAATGACTAACGCCATCAATGTTATGAATTCTATCATAAATATGAAGAACGCTTGGTAACTGTCGAAAAAGTGTTCTTCAATATGATGAACTATATGTGAAGAATACGTTTCATCATATTAATGAACCAAAGTATAAAATACAACATATATGTTTTTCATATTGAAGAACGCCATTCACAAACCATCAAATTCACATTCTATCAAAATATTTATTATACCCTACACCCATGAGGTACTGGGTAATTAACTTTGTGCATATATTCTAACGCCCCTTAGGAGGCGTGTCCGGTAAGGAAAAGTATATATATTCTTGATCAGCATCACTACCCTAGTCCGTTTAGCCATGTCTGTCTGCCTGTCTGTCTGTCTGTCTGTCTGTCTGTCTGTCCGTCTTGCTGTCTTGCTGTCCGAATACAGAATAACTTGAGAAATACTGATCAGAATGCGATGAAATTTCGTCTCAATATATTCTAGCCAAAAGTAAGAACTGAGTTTGAAAATGAGCCAAATCGGTCAACGGACACGCCCTCCTCCCATACAAGTCACTTTTATATAACTCTTTCGGAACTAGTAACTCGAAAAGTATTCAAGGTATAGTTATAAAATTTGAAAGGTATTGTTATAATTCACGTATAAATATGTGGTTCAAAAATGGGCGTGATCCTCTCACTTTTTTTTTTCATTATTTCCCGGGTTTTCATAGTGGAAATTTGATCCGTAAATTATTAAAATCAAATCTATGAAATATTAGCCTTTCAAAATTTTAAATATAGGAGTGGTCCGCTCAATTATATTTTTCAATTTTTTTTTTTAGTTGTTTATACTTTTATATAATTTTTTTAATTTATGGGGATATAAAACGTAAATTTCTGATTTATGAATAATATTCTGAGGGTGGGGAGGTTCAGCATAATTAAAAACTTTAAAATTAAGGTATGCAATTAAAGACCCCCCATTAATATCCCCAGGTATGTGACCGAACTTACCCATGTGACCTAACTTTCCCAACTCGTTTTTCATTCACTTTTTGCCGTACTTCTCAGTTCTCAAGTAGATCTTGTTTGTTATATCCTATAAAATGCTTGCTCGACATGCATAAATTTGTAAAATGTTTTATAATATATTTATTATAATTAAAACTTTTTATTAATAAAAAGTTATATTTATAAAAAATAAATTTTTTTTTTCGAAAAGTTTTTTTTTTTTAAACATTATTTTTCGACAATTTTTTTTTGAATTTTTTTTTTCTAAAACATTTTTTTTCAGGATTTTTTTTGTCCTAAGTTTTTTTTGTACATATAATTTTTTTTTACACTTTTTTTTCGAATTATTTTATAATTTTTTTTTTTTTTTGATAAAATATTATGAACAAATTCATCAAATTGACAATTCAAATTCATTGTATTGAATATTTTGTTTATATATATAATGAATGCATTAATTAATATGTCATTTAATGAACGGTGGTAACAATATGATGAATCTCGTAGTTTGTGAAAAAATTCATAATATTTATGAATAAATTCATCATATTGAAGAATTTTTTTTCTGTATGTATTTACTAAACATCTGCATGAATGTGCTTGAAATGCGTTTTCATTCCCTTGTTTTTCGAATGTTTACTATCTTCTACTAACAGCTTGAAAAACAAATATATGTATGCTTTGATCATTTATTTTACAAATGAGTTCAAAACAAAATATAATCAAAACATTACTGCAGTACACTCACAATACATTTGTAAAATAGGACAAAAATACTTGAGTTGCACTACGCGCTGTAGTAAACACACCGTATGCAGAGAGTAGTCAACTGAGTAAACGAGTGCAGCGAGTATACGATAGCGAATATTACAACAAGCATGCAGAAGGTAATTTAAAATGTTTCAAACAATAATCATAATAATAATATTAAATAATAGTTTCACGTCCAAGCTCTCTCAGCATTTAAGCTGTGCGTGTTATATTTCTGCACAAATTGGTGGGACCTACAGTTTAATGCCGATTCCGAATGTCGGGGTGAGAGCTCTTCATAGGCAATGTTTACTCTCGTAGGTTTGCCATTGACTGTCTGGCGATAGTCTCGCATAGAAAAATGTTTTCTATGAAAAAGATGTTGACAATCACCGGGATTTGAACCTTTTGGTTCGTAGTCTAGGGCACCAGTGAGTTTATGACTCGTAGTCCAACGCACTAACCAGACGACGCAATGGTGTTTTCGACCATTGCGTTGTTTTTATGGTCCAACATTTTTTTTAACAATGTATAACAAATTTTATTAACATTTTTTTTTTTAATTTTTTAACAATGTTGTTTTTGTCGATTTTTTTTTTTTTTGTAAAATGGTGATTTGATTGAGTTGTTTTTGTCGTCCAAAGATTTTTTTAACATTTTTCCCAGTTACATATCTAATAAGATTTGACTGATGGGCGAGGTGAACTCACGTCCGTTTCATGTCCACTTATGCGGGAACAGGATGTCACATATATAGATACCAAGTCATATAGCTACATGTTGTAATGCTGCCAAAGTGCTGCCGGAGAATCAAATTTTTATTATTATTTTGTGATAGCATAATGGGTTATGTCCCGAACTGAATAACTGACAATCCCACACAAAAAAATAACTGTATAGCGAACAAAATAAAACTGTCAACGTAACAAAAAGACAGGTTGACTGTCTGGCAATCAAGCGTGCAAACATTATTCCTTCATTGATATGGAGCTGTCACAGTGAGCGAACAGACTTAACCCACGACAGCGCAGTATAGCATAACCGAAACAATTGTAGATTTTAAAAGAATTGCGTAAACTGAAAAACAAATAAATAAATTTATTTTTAATTATTTCTTTAAGAAACGGTTCGTATCTCTGAAATTTGTAGAATATAAAACTAATATATGTTTCTATTTAATTATTATAATTAACTATATTAATTTAAATAATAGCATTGCTAACTATAAATTCTAACAACTGCTTCATGTTGACAATTTTAAATGCCGAGTAATTACTCGTCTACTGTCAAATACCGACTGAAGTCGTGTACCTCCGATTATGCTCCCTTATATACTGCAAAGCTGTCTTCTGGAAGTTTCTACAAACTTCTACATTTAATGAGATGCTCGCACGCTTTTCCATCTCTTTGTTCTAATGACATTTCATCTCTTTCCTATTCACTGTTTAAGTGCTCCGATAATCTAACGTCTTCTTTAAACTCATTGTCTCAGTACGCTCAGTTAACATGCGTCTCTTTTGCTCAGAAGCACTGTGTGACCGACTGAAGTCATGTAGCTCCGATTATGCTCTCTTATATACTGCAAAGCTGTTTTCTGGATGTTTCTACAAACTTCTACATTTTATGAGATGCTCGTACGCTTTTCCATCTCTTTGTTCTAATGACATTTCATCTCTTTCCTATTCACTGTTTAAGTGCTCCGATAATCTAACATCTTCTTTTAACTCATTGTCTCAGTACGCTAAGTTAACATGCGTCTCTTTTGCTCAGAAGCACTGTGTGACCGACTGAAGTCATGTACCTCCGATTATGCGCCCTTATATACTGCAAAGCTGTCTTCTGGAAGTTTCTACAAACTTCTACATTTTATGAGATGCTCGTACGCTTTTTCATCTCTTTGTTCTAATGACATTTCATCTCTTTCCTATTCACTGTTTAAGTGCTCCGATAATCTAACGTCTTCTTTTAACTCATTGTCTCAGTACGCTAAGTTAACATGCGTTCTTTTGCTCAGAAGCACTGTGTGACCGACTGAAGTCATGTACCTCCGATTATGCGCCCTTATATACTGCAAAGCTGTCTTCTGGAAGTTTCTACAAACTTCTACATTTTATGAGATGCTCGTACGCTTTTTCATCTCTTTGTTCTAATGACATTTCATCTCTTTCCTATTCACCGTTTAAGTGCTCCGATAATCTAACGTCTTCTTTTAACTCATTGTCTCAGTACGCTAAGTTAACATGCGTCTCTTTTGCTCAGAAGCACTGTGTGCATAGTGAAGAAAATGACATATTTTACAACAATAATGTTTTGTAATAATATTTACAATTTTTTAAAATAATATCTAAAATAAAGCAAAAAGCATTATTGTAATTTATGCAACATTAATTTATTTAAAATATTTATTTAAAATATTTATTTATTTTGAATGTAAAATTATTCTTCATATACCAAAAAAAAAAAACCATACAATACTCTTCATTTTTCCATATGTCACAAAAAAAATCCTCTTTAATTTATTTTTTAAAACATTTTTGTGGCTGCTGCTACGACGTTTGCTGATGTTGTCATACAAAGTCATGACATGTCGGCGGTCATGTGTGACAGACGGAAAGAATACTTCAACAATACCAACAACATCAAAGACCATAAAAAAATAGCATAATAATTTAAAAACAGTTTTTGTATCTGCTTCGTGCAAAAAGACTTAAAATAACTCTAAAATATTCAGCAAATGCGTCAAAAACAATGATGAAAAAATGTCGGATTCTGATGTGCAGTTGTATTTTAAAAACATTTTTTAATAATTTTTTACATTTTTATTATTGTGCTATAATTTGATGATACTAATTTAAAAATATTTAAATGAGATATTTCATTAAAAGCCAAAATATAAAAATTTATATTATTAATGTCATAACTATGCTATGTAATATATAATGGAAATTGGCTTTTTTCTTCAGCCATATACGATAATTTTGTATTGAGAAAACGAGAAAAAGCTTTGCCTGTATGTTCCAAAACTTGAGAAATACTTGCGAAAATACGATAAAATGTTTCCGTAAAATTGAATAATTTTATTCAGCTTTTCGGGGAGAGTAATGTTATTCTGGATATTTTCAAGGCTTTCGATCGAGTGTTTAGGTCTTTGTATCAAAACTACTTGCTTATAGTGTTGGAAATTTTTTACTTAAGTTTTCGAGATTTCTCCAGGGTCGTTAAGTACGAATTGCGACGAATGGTGTTCTTTCAAAATAACAATCCATCAATTCTAGAGTACCGCATGGTTCCGTCCAATCCCCGTCCCTATTTCTGGTTTTTTAACAATGACTTTCTCTCATCGACCCAAAACCCAATCCTTTAATTTGAAGATGACAGTAATATTTGTTATTCATATTCATTTAAGAAGCCTCTAAACTCTTTTGAGATTGAGCATAAAAGACGCACAATGAATAATAAACTCAATAATGATCTTAAAACAATCGCCGAGTGGGGTCTTACAAATAGAGTAGATTTTAATGCAAGCAAGACCAAATGTTATCTGCTATATCATCAACGAATGGATTCACCCCTCAATATGGATGTACAGGGGTAGACAGCGTATGTCCACTAAACCTAGTACTTACTTCAAAAGTAATAAGAAAAAATCATAAACATATATGTTTTTCGGATTTTTTTTTCTGATTTTTTTTTTTAGTCCAAATTTATATTTTTGTTACAATTTTTTTTTGTTGTTGAAAGTTGCATTGAAAATTTCTAATAAAAACGTTTGTTCTAAATCTAATCGAATCACAACATTACAGTCCGAAACCTTGTTTTTTCGGATATTTTTTTTTAAATTTGTTACTCTTATTATTTAAATAAAGTTTTTACAACACCTTTTTTTCGAATTATTTTATATATTTTTTTTTTTTTGTAAAAATATTATGAACAAATTCATCAATTTGAAAATTCAAATTCATTGTATTTAATATTCTGTTCATATATATATAATGAATGCATTCATTAATATGTCATTTAATGAACGGAGATATCAATATGATGAATCTGGTAGTTGGTGAAAAAATTCATAATATGTATGAATAAATTCATCATATTAAAGATTTTTTTTTCTGTGTACTAAATAAGGAAAAAAAACTTTAAAATATATATGAATGTATATGGAATTTATACTTTAAACGTAAGCTTCAATTATTTTGAAATTGTTTGAATCGCTGCTTACATTGCTAATGTTCTTTTCGAATGATTTCGAATTTCTGATCCACGATTAGCATCTACCTAAGTACTACCAAGTGCACATGTTTAAGGAAATTGCAATTTTCTCGAAAAACAATCTCATTACCGCTGAATGCATGCACATCAAATTTAACACACACTAAAATGAATAGAAATAAAAATATTTTGTTTTACCTTATATTTATTTTTTGCTCTTTTTAATACAGTGCGAATTTTTTACCTTTTATTTATTTTTGTTTTTTCTATATTCAATACTGATTTTGACATGAGCGTTTTTTTTTATTTTATTTTTCATTTGCTCTCACATGCAGATGTCGCTGTAAACAAGCCATTTGCCCTGGTATTAGTGACAGACATGGAGGGTGTCATATGTGCGTCACATGTGTTCGTTGGTTTGTGTGACAAAAAAAAAATGCATTTGCTCGACAAAATCAAATGGAAAATCAACTCGTTGGCAAACATGGCATCGTCGCATGCTTTTCTCTTTTGCACTCAAAATGACATTGCATTGAGAGTCCTTGACGTGCGTCGTGTCCTTGTGCCATGTCTTTTTCCTTGACAGCGCTGCTTCAGTAAATTCGCATTGCTTAACACTGTTGGCATCACTGCTGTTGTTGCAGTTGACGACAAAGTTGTCAAGCATTTAGTTCGCACTTTCCTATTGAATGTCATCAACATCGATATCATCATATGTAGACGTAGTAGAGATAGTTTACATTTGCACAAGTCATCGATGTTGGACAATTTAAAATAATACTAGACAACAAATGAAGGCTTTTTTTAATTACCTAAAATCTAAGTATAATTTTCCGATGGACTTCAAGATTCTAATCACGACCTCATACTCAGTTTTTTCAGATTGCCTCTAGTTTTTGAGTTATTACGTATTACTTACATGTGGTAAATCTTGCGTTTTTCAACATATTTTGGTCTTTAAGTTTATACAAATTTGACTTTTTGATCATATTTAATTTGTATTCTATTGAGAATACTTCAGTTAATATTTTTAAATAAACCACATGAAATTCGGATTCATCTGACCAAAGTTATGACCAGTCAAACGCAAAAAATAAATTTTAAGGTGTAGTTAAAAACCAAAATATGTTAAAAACGAGTTGAGAAAGTTAGGTCACATGGATAAGTTCGGTCACATGGGAAGGATTTTTATAGTCGGTCGGGCCCGACTATGGAATACCCTACACCTTTGGTGGGGATATTAACCCTCAGAATATTATTCATATATCAGAAATTTACGTCTTATATCCCCATAAATTAAAAAATTATATAAAGTATAAAAAACTAAAAAAAAAAAATTGAAAAATGTAATTGGGCGGACCACGCCGATATTTAAAATTTGGAAAGGCTAATATTTCATAGATTTGATTTTAATAATTTACGGATCAAATTTCCACTATGAAAACCCGGGAAATAATGAGAAAAAAAAGTGGGCGGAGTACGCCCATTTTTGACCATATATTTTTAGGTGAATTCTAACAATACCTTTTAAATTTTATAACTATACCTTGAATACTTTTCGAGTTATTAGTTCCGAAAGAGTTATGTAAAAGTGACTTGTATAGGAGGTGGGCGTGTCCGTTGACCGATTTGGCTCATTTTCAAACTCAGTTCCTACTTTTGGATAAAATATATTGAGACGAAATTTCATCGCATTCTGATTAGTATTTCTCAAGTTATTCTGTATTCGGACAGCAAGAAAGCAAGACGGACAGACAGACAGACAGACAGACAGACGGACATGGCTAAACGGACTCGGGTAGTGATGCTGATCAAGAATATATATACTTTTCCATACCGGACACGCCTCCTAAGGGGCGTTACAATTTATGCACAAAGTTAATATACCCTGTACCTCATAGGTGTAGGGTATAAAAACAAAAGAATTGGCATATATTTGTGTTACATAATAACTGAAATAACTCAGTGAAAACGATTTGGCGGTTTATAGGAATTTTTTTTTGTTGGTTTTTGATAATTTCTTGATGTTATCTTTAAGTTTAGGACAGAACTTAAAAAAAAATGTTGTATATAAAAGTCTTCATTTAAAAACGAGTTTTTAGGTAACTTTTTTGTTTATATATTATTTAATATTTTAAGATATCTTTAATTATATGAGAAAAAATTGCATTTAAGGCGGTAGAAATCAAAAAAAGGTGACGTCACTATTCGAAGGTGAACTTGGAGGTCAGGTGAACCTTTAGGACAAAAGTGGTAACCGCTGAGACATTTTTAACGATATATAAATTTCATGATCGGACATCAAATAACAAAGTTATAATTTGTTGGGTTACAAACAAAAAAAAAAATATGTTACTTCCAAAAATACTTTTTTTGTATGGAAACGAGCCGGCCTAATGAATATTACCCTGAAATAAACATTTTCCCGAAGAGACATTACCCAAACATGAAAACTACCCCCGAATTTGATATTTTCCGAAATGAATATTTTTAGTGAGTCTGTTTGTTTTTCATTATAATGAATTTTTTGAATGTATACATAAAGAAATCTGCCGGAATACCAAGATGATTTTAATTTTCATACCAATATTTTATATTTAATATGCCTCTGAAATCGAGTTTATTATATTTATTCTATTTCGAAAAAAAAGAAAAACTCGTGTTTTTTTTTTTAAATTCAAATTAAAAATCGACATACTGTATATGGTATCCAGTATATTATAATTTAGGGCATAATATAGTTAACTTAAAACTATTTTTGTCTCAATCTCAAAATTTGGTAACCTGATATACGCTTCCAAACAGCTGCAATATACCTGAAATATACCAAAAATCTCGGGCATGATATCGTCACTATCATGCCAAAGGGGTGAATGTGCAATTTTTGACATTTTCGTTTTTTTACATTTTCGAATGTAGTTTTTACTCAAGTATGCTGTGCCAAAATCGCGTGTCATTTTGAATTTGAAAAATAGAAAATCTTGTCATGCCAAAAGGGAGAATCTTTTTGTGTTTTCGCCATAACTTTTTATTGGTATAAGCACGTATCGATTTGCATCATTAATTAAAAATATTTTGCCAAGCAAATTTTGTTGGCAAAATATTTGTAATTAATAATGCAGGTCGATAGGTGCTTTGACAACAAACAATAATTGCCTTTACATTACTGTTTTATCTAGTACCATTAAAGAGTTATAGCAAAAAAACGAAAAGATTCGCCCTTTTGGCATGACAAGATTTTCAATTTTTTCGTTTTTTTGCTATAATTTGTTATTGGTGCAAGATAAAATAGTGGTGTGAAGGTATTTTTTATTTGTTTTTAAAGCACCTATCGATTGGCATCATTATTTAAAAATATTTCTCCAAAAAAATTTTCCTGCAAATAACAAATGGCAAATTAATGTTTGACAAAATATTTTTAAATAATGATGCCAATAGATAGGTGCTTTAAAAACAAACAATTAATGTGTTTACATTATTATTTTATCTTGCACTAATAAAAAGTTACTGCATAAAAAACAAAAATATTTGCCTTTTGGTCAGGATGTAGCCTCACATAATCCATATTTATAATTCAATAAGTTGTCAAAATCCAAAGATATTTTAAATACGTTATAATATTTTATGAATAAACCAAAATAAAAGAAAAAATTTAAAAAAAAACTAAATTTTGCTCATTTTTAAAGCACTTCAAACTTTAATATTTATTTCCCAACATTTTTAAAAATGCACATTCGCCCCCTTGGCATGACAGTGACGATATGTGCATTATAATATAAAAGACCTTTAAAATATTTATTTTATTTTTGTGAGTTTCAAAACTTAAGTCAATTTTATTGTCGCAACTATCAAAGGTAATCTCTTTCTCGATTTCAGAGTGACATTTTGAATGGATTTGTCCGTATCACTAGATATATACTGATTTTTCTTTTTTGTTGTTGTTGTTTAAATATGATTAGAATTTGTATGTTATTTATTACTTTATTTATTTATTTATTTATTAACTTATTATTATAAATATATATTTGTTTTTGTTCAAGACATTAACAAAAATTGACAAAAAGTAAATTTAATACAAAAACCGAAATCAAAACCAAAATCGTAATTTGGAACTGGAATACCAAAACAGTTTCGTTTTAAAAATTAAATCCAAAACCGTAGTCAGAACAGCAATCAGAACACAAATCGTTATACGTTTCGATTTTAATCCTTGCTTTAAATATAAATAACACATAAATTTGTATGATTGAAATGTAAAATTGTTCAGTTTTTACATAATACCTTCTTAATTCTTATATTAGGGTTCTTAATTTTGTGAAATTGCGCAGAGTTTCTAAATTAGCAGCAACAAATGATATGCCATTAATGTGGTTGATGTGCATGTGTCTGAAATAACATCCGTCCACATCAACGCTGACATGCACATGGTGCTGAAAGTTCAAATACGTTTATCTGCTCTTAATTACATGACCCACTTACATATATATGTAGTAACCACTACAATAAAAATAAAGACAAAAACATCTACCGCCAACATAAAAAGTAAGTAAAATGTTCTCTGGTAACGTAAAAAATTCATTTATAAAACATTTTTTAAAGCAATAAAATATATAAAGAATTTTAGAATGATATTCCGAAAGAATTTTCTATTAAAACTTAATATTCTTTTTAAGTCGTTTAATTTTTGTCTTGGAACTACATTACAAAATGAACGAATTTTTTAAGCAACATAAAAAAGCTGATAAAAACTGTTTTCATTTCATACCGGTTTCAAAATAGTTTTTTAATATTAGGAAAACCTAAAATTTTATAAAATTAGTTTCAGAAAAATGTTTTATTCTTAATCATAAATACTGAAACCGTATCCGAACAATATATTTTTTTAATATTTGATTCGATTGTTAAAAGAAATTTTTTGAATATTTCAAAACAAAGATTTTGCAAAAATCAAAAAAAAAATGAATTTTCTAAATTTCTATATCTATAAATATAACCCAACATGACTTCCAATACTAATTTAAAACTGAAAACATTATATAAAAATCAAAAATAAACACATGCAAGAGAGTATTCTGGGTTTTAAATGATTTTTGTAAAAATATTAATACAAAAAAAAAAATATACATGTTATGTAAAAAAATAAAAACCTGATTTTATTGTCAGTAACCAATTAAATTTTAATATATCAAAAAGTCAAAAAAATCATGTTCATGTCTATATCTTTAAAACTACATAATATATTTGCTTAACTGAGCACATTTTCCTTAGATCGTTATATAAGCTTTTCATAAACAAAATAATTTTTAAAATCCGATAACTTTTGGTTTTTTAACAATTTTTGATAGATTTTTTATAAAAAAAAATCTCAACTTTGCTGATTTTTATCTCCATATACATTAAAGATATAATCTCCGGTTTTAAGAATTATCAATACAACTATTTCAAACATTTTAAAATCGATTGAGTGGTTCCGAAAATAATGAATTTCCACGATTTAATATCGTTTTTGCTAAAGACGGGCATGTGAGCGTGATTCAGCGTGATTCACGTGAATCACGCGTGATTGTGATTGAATCCTAATTTTGCTCACGTGATTGTGAGTGAGTGTGAGTAGACCAAAAAATATCGCGTGTGAGTGTGCGTGAGTACAATTTTTTCGTGAGTGAGTCGAATATTTCATAAAATAAAAAAATCTCAGTTTTAATTTTTAGCGATTTTATATATTTTTGCTGAACTACAGAACAAGGCTCAGAAGGCTTCGGAAAGGCGACTGCCCACATTTAAGAACTATAATAAATCAAGCCTTTTCTAACGACCGTCATATACCCACCCCTTCTTCAACTCAGAAAAAGTTACAAGGTTTCAGTCAACAATTTATCTAACCCCTGCAAACCGGCCGTACTTAGTATGAGCTAGTCAATTTGTGTGGGGTCATGTCTATAGTTTTTGCTTGGTTTCATACGACCGTTCATGGAACGCATTTTTTTTCGATATACCCATTTTTGTAAAAAGTTGAATTTTCAACATCAACTATACGTGAAACTCTGTATTGACTTCCTTTTGTTTATTAACTTTAGTTTGTTCCAGAGGAACGTGTGGTGTTCCGATTTTATTCGAGTTATAAATGTAGTAAACAAAAAAAATCGCTTCAAAAATAGTTATTCAAAAATAAGGAAGTGATTTTATTAATATAAAGAATATTTTTATTATTTATATCTTCCCCGTACAACGTTTTCCCGTAGAATTATTGCCGGCAGAATTCTTTCCCGTAGAATCCATCCCCGTAGAGTTTTTCCCAGTAGAAGTTTTAGTGTGGTGAGTTTTAGTATGGTGATTTTTAGTGTGGTGAATTTTGGTGTGGTGAGTTTTACTGTGGTGAATTTTAGTGCGGTGAATTTTGGTGTCGTTAGTTTTAGTGTGGTGAGTTTTAGTGTGGTGTGTTTCGCTGTGGTGAATTTTGGTGTGGTGAATTTCAGTGTGGTGAGTTTAAAAAATTTGTGGTGGTTGATACCCTGGTGCGAAATATCTTGATAACATTATAATAACTGTTGACATACACCATCTGAAAAATATAACTTCTATTGGGGGTGCCACGCCCAGTGGTCCAATTCTCAAAGATTTTACACGAATTCTTTAACGGAGTATTATTCTTTGAGGTAATTTTTACTTTTTTATATGAAGAGCACATCGAAGGTCTTTCACATTTCCATCTCCGTTAAAAATTGAGATATATTTTATCAAAATCCCTAACGTCGTAACATCATTATTGCGTTTAAAAGATGTAGGTTGTATTGGAGGTGCCACGCTCGGTCGACCAATTTCACCAACAAACAATAGCAAAAAAAACACGTGATTCAGCGTGATTCACGCGTGATCATGCGTGATTGTGATTGAATCTTAATTTTACTCACGTGATTGTGAGTAGAGCAAAAAGGCCGTGAGTGAGTGTGAGTGATTAGAAATATTCTTTCGTGAGCGAGAGTGTGTGAGTCAAAACTCACTCACGTGCCCATCTCTGGTTTTTGCACACTCTGAAGCGTGACATTCCCTTTTTTAATTTTTGGGACATACCCCTATTTGTGTTGGGGTACTTTTTGACAGCGTGCGAATTTGCTTCCTGCAAGAGTTGGTAGTTTTATTATAATTTACTTCTTCATATAATTGAAAATACTCTTTTCAACGTCCTCTTTTGATCACCTTTTTAGAGGGTCGAACGATGGTTTTATTATTATTTTTAGTGCGGTGGCCAGTAATACGAACTTTAAACATAATTTCTACTAAAATTCATATAAAAAAAAATAGTTTTTTAAAAATAAGTTTACTAATTTTTTTGTATAAGTCTACCATGTACTTTCTCTCAATATTTTTATCACTTCTATATTCTCTATGAAATTCATGTGGTAGCACAGTAAAAAAATCATCAATATTTATGCATAGAATACCAACAAAAAAATGATATATGTTTATGTACAAATGTATTATTTCGTTGTTGTAGAACTAAAAGTCACCAAAAACATTTTTAAGAAAATCTTAAATTTCAACTTTGTTTGCTAATTATTTCAAAAAGTAATTGATACATTTTTAAAGTTGAAATTGAATTGAAAATTGAAAGATATATAAAGATTTTTGTAAATAAACAATTGGCATTTCGAAAACGTAGTTGGTGACTTTTAGTTCTACAACGACGATTTATGAATTGAATATAAGTATACAAAAAAAAAAAAATTAATAATACTATGAATTGGTAGTACTTTATTATGAAGATTTTTCACATATATTTCTGTTTAAAAATACGCTTTTGAGCCTACATTTTTCCCGTTGGGCATTTCTCGCTGCATTGCTACATATGCAAACGTGTATTTCCCAAAATTGATTGCACACATAAACGTAATTTATTTGCGACAGTTTATCAAAGAGCATTTTCGGATTTGAGCTGCCTTTTTATTTCAGTTATATTTTTATTTTTGCCTCTTATCTAAGTTAATTTACATAAGTTATATCGAGACTACAAAAAATGTACAATTCAAACATATGGCTTAATTGACCACAACTAATAGACTTTTTGCTTTATGTTAATGTTTCAATTTGTATGCGGCATACGTGTTGTTTTTTTTTTTTATTTTTATACTCTACACTAAGACTGAAAGGGTATATACAGTTTGGTAAATCGTTTTTAACACACTGTAGAAGCCGAATTCATTATGAAAAAGTATACATACCCTATTCTTGAGCAGCATGAGTCGATTTTGCGATGTCCGCATGTCACTGTGCGTGTGTTTGTCTGTCTGTATGTATGTCTGTTGAAATCACGATTGCAGCAAAACATACAGAGCTAGATTAATAATACTTCAAAGTTACCTTACTTATATTTATATGCTGTCTGGTATTGAAAATAAACAAGATCGGTGTATTGGGACTAGTGAACCGAACATTTATGTTCAAGTACCTAAAAACAGGCGACTTCTACTTCAAAAAATATATTAATTTCTGTACAAAGAGTTACTAAAAATACATTAAAAATTAATTCTATTTAAGTTTTTTCATTAATAATATTTTTTTTTCCAAATCATAAATTCATTTGGTAATATTTCCGACCCATAAAATTGACTTTCAATATTTTTACGAATAAGTAAAATGAAAAGAAAACTTTTTCATCAAATATATGAGCCATTCCCTCCCATATTAAAAAAATGGTAAGTTAACTTTAAAAAAATTCATCATTTTTAGTATATTCATTCCATGTACTGATCAAGAGGGTGATTTTTCATAAAAGTTTAAAACTGCTAAACTTACAGCACTGAAATTTTGCAGTTGGGTAAAAATTCATAAGTGTAGACAAAATATCTTCAATAATATGAAAATAAGCATAGAGGAAAAACGTTTGTATTTGCGTATACGTGACCTTTTAAACTCTACAGCCTTTAGCTAGTTAGTCAGTTTGGAAACAATTTAATTTATTTACATTTTAGCTACCAGTTTTTGGTTAATTGAACCTACAAAAGCCAATTATCATTTGTCTATGACTACAAAAGTGTGCATAATTAAATGCAAAGCTTAGCACCATCAGCAGAACACAGTTTAAACTGTTCAAATTATGCCAAAAATTTAAGTCTTTAATTAAATTACATGATAATAACTTTGAAACATCGTTTATATAAAAATAAAATAAAAAATTACAAATTAAATGAAGAAATTTAAAAAGAAGAAAAATAAAAAGGAGAAAAATAAAAATGAGAAAAATAAAAAAAAAAAATTAAGGAAAGGACATAAAATATCATAAATTAAAATGACATAAAAAAAATAAAAAAGTTGTATCGCATTAAATAGTCCAGAACGCTGTCAACAAACGGCATTTTTAAACTGTGTTGCATACAAAATGAGTTGAGAAAAAACGCGTAATTATTATGTGAAATATTTGCAACAATTTAAAAGTCGAAGTTAAAAAAAAATAGCATATCAAGGCAGCAGCCATTGACACATTTTTTAAGGCTGTGGCAAAAATCCATGGTCTAAATTTTACTGATTTTAATATGAGTTGGTACACATAAAACTAGTTACCAGTTTTGAGTTTTAATAATTCGAGGTTTTTAAAATGACACAAAAAAACTCTGATTAAAAAAAAAAAAATCCGACTATATATCATTTTGACTTTGGTAACACAGCAACATCAAAAAAATGTCCGCGATTTAAATATGATTTTCCTATAGACTTTAAGATTCTAAACAATACCTTAAACTTTATTTGTTTTATATTACCAAATATTATAACATAATACAAATATATGGAAATTCTCGTGTTTTTTCAGTTAATATTTTTTAAATAAACCCAATGAATTTCAAGTGGATCTGAATAAAGTGCATAGCTCAGACAAATTTAAAAAAATACAAGTTCTTAAGTGTATCTTAAGTGTATTTGTTTTCTAAAGTTTTGAAATTTACTAAATTATTTATTTATTTGGATTTTTTGTGGGATCTTGAGGGCAACGCACTGATACTAATGCATGTATCGAACCTCTATTCTACTTCAAACTATTCTACAGTATTTTTTGAAGTAGAATAGAGGTTCGATACTGCATTAGTTTCAGTGCGTTGCCCTCAAGATCCCACAAAAAATCAAAAAAAAAAAAAAAAATAATAATAATTTAGTAAAGAAAATAGAAATATATTTAAATTAAATACATATCGTCACTATCATGCCAAAGGGGTGAATGTGCAATTTTTGACATTTACGTTTTTTTACATTTTTGAATGTAGTTTATCCTCAAGTATGCTGTGCCAAAATAGTGTGTCATTTTGTTCAATATTTCTAGCCACAAAAGACAAACCAAAAGGACGAATTTTAAAAATTGAAAACCTTGTCACACCAAAAGGGCGAATCTTTTCGTTTTTTCACCATAACTTTTTATTGGTATAAGATAAAATAGTACTGTAAAGACATTTATTGTTTGTTTTCAAAGCACCTATCGATCTGCATCATTTATTAAAAATATTTTGTCAAACATTAATTTGCCATTTGTTATTTGGAGGAAAAAAAAATGTTGGCAATATATTTCTAATTAATGATGCAGATCATTAGGTGCTTTGAAAACCAACAATAATTGCCTTTACATCACTATTTTATCTTGTACTATTAAAGAGTTATAGCAAAAAAACGAAAAGATTCGCCCTTTTGGCATGACAAGATTTTCAATTTTTTCAATTTCTTCGTATTTTTGCTATATTTTTTTATTGGTGCAAGATAAAATAGTAGTGTAAAGGTATTAATTGTTTGTTTTTAAAGCACCTATCGATTGGCATCATTATTTAAAAATATTTTTCAAAACTTTTTTTCCTGCAAATAACAAATTGCAAATTATTGTTTGACAAAATATTTTTAATTAATGATGCCAATAGATAGGTGCTTTACAAGCAAACAATTAATGCCCTTACATTCTTATTTTATCTTGCGCTAATAAAAATTTATAGCATAAAAAACAAAAATATTTGCATTTTATATCCAGATATAGCCTCACAAAATCCGTATTGATAATTCAGTAGGTTGTCCAAATATAAAGATATTTTATATACGTTATAATAATGAACGAATAAACCAAAATAACATAAAAATGAGTAAAAAAACTAAATTTTGCTAATTTTTAAAGCACTTCAAACTTTAAAATTTGATTTCACAACATTTTTAAAAATGCACATTCGCCCCTTGGGCATGACAGTGACGATATGTATATGATTTCTATCCAAAAGCATATGTATTTGTTTTTACTAAATTGATGTTGCTATTTTTGTATGCGAAATAACTACATATTTTGAATACATTTGTATTAAAGAATCTAAATTATACGTCCTGAAATATGTAGAGAAATTACTAAGGACTGCGTCGAATAAAATTGTCCGTTACATATCTCCTCATAATGTGCTATTGCAAGATTCAAATTAAAAAAATTTGATCATAGTAGCTCTGAATTAAATGGCAGAAAATAATTTGTGTCAGTTATAGTCAATACAAAATTTATTTAACGCGAAAATGGCAAACGAAATGAAAGTGCGAGAAAATATAATTAAAATTTTTCAAAAACAACCTAGTTGGTCTTTTAGAAAAATTGCCAAGGAGGTAGGGGCTAACCCTAAGACCATTTCTCGCGTTATCAACCGCTTTAAGGAAGACCTGAGTATTGATCGGAAGAAAAGTTCTGGTAAAAAAAAGGCCCACATGATCGTGAAAAGTCGAAGAAGGTTGTGAATATTTTAAAGAAAGATCCAAGCATATCCGGAAGGAAATTGGCGAGAAAGGCGGATTGCTCAGAATCTTTCGTGCGCAGGACTAAGAAAGAAGCTGGGCTGAAGACGTACAAGGTCCAAAAAGTTCCGGATAGAAATGCGGTCAAGAATGAAACCGCAAAACAAGGAGCTAAAAAGCTGAACCAAGATTTTTTTAAAAAATTCGATTGCTGCATAATGGACGGCAAAACTTATGTTTTAGCGTACTTTTCTCAACTACCTGGGCAGGAATTTTATACAGCCGATTCTCGAGGAAATGTCGCTGAAAAATTCAAATAAAAAAAATGACAAAATTCCCAAAGAAATTGCTTGTTTGGCAGGCAATTTGCAGTTGTGGAAAAAGGAGCAGCTCATTCGTGACATCGGGTACAATTAATAGCGAAATATATGTGAAGGAATGCTTGCAAAAGAGATTGCTTCCATTTTTACGCCAACATGAAGTGTCCACATTTTTTTGGCCTGACCTCGCTTCATGTCACTACAACAAAACGGCCTTAGAGTGGATCCAACAAAATGCAGTGATTTTGGTGCCTAGAGTAGCCAATCCACCAAACTGTCCAGAATTCAGGCCGATTGAGAGATACTGGACTTTAGTAAAAAGGGAGATGAAGACAACCAAAAAAGTGGCCAAAGACCTTCAAGACTTTAAAATAAAGTGGTCTTCAGCAGCTGTGAGGGTGTCTGACACTACCATTACAACATTAATGGAAGGGGTTTCGGAAAAATTAAAACTTTTTATTAAAAAAATATTAATTTCTGGTTTTTTATATTTTTTTTTAAATCTAAAAATAATTTGCAAAATAAAATATTTTATTCTATAAAAATTCGATTACCGGATTTCTAGATTTTTTCATTTTTGTAGCGGACAATTTTATTCGACGCAGTCCTTATATATTTACCATCATTATCATGGCAATGGGGCGAATGTGCAATTATCCTCAAGTATACTGTGCCAAAATCGATCGTGTGTGGTTTTGTTCAATATTTCTAACCACAAAAGACAATACCAAAAGGTCAAATTCGAAAAATTGAAAATCTTGTCATGCCAAAAGGGCGAATCTTTTCTTTTTTTTTTATAACTTTTTATTGGTATAAGTTAAATCAGTAGTGTAAAGGCATTAATTGATTGTTTTTGAAGCACCTGTCGTTTATTATCATTTTTTTTTAATTTTTATCATTTGCAAGAAATCATGGCAAATCATTTTTAAATAATATTGCCAATAGATAGGTGTTTTGAAGCCAAATAATTAATGCCTTTACACTACTATTTTATTTTGCACCAATAAAGAGTTATTACAAAAAAACGGAAAGATTCGCCCTTTTGTCATGAAAAGATTTTCAAAATTTTAAATTTTTTCGATTTTTTGGTATTACTCTTTATTGGTGTAAGTTCAAATAGTGGTGTTAAGGTATTAATATTTGTATTAAAATATCATATACAGGATATTTTTAAAACAACGTTTAAAATTATAATAATTATATTTTAGCAGCAACCAAATATCTGCGTATTCATAAGTTTTTAACACTTTTTGCTTTTATTAGATTTTTAAAATCTATGTCTAAAACAAATCAAAAATCGGTATAAAAAAATTGTTTTTCTCCTACTCCTAACCACTGTGCGATGGCTACTTCAATCCACGCACAATGTTGCGTTTGTATAAATGACGAACAAGTAGCCGCATTTACGATGTCAAGTATCATATCGTGCGTAAATTATGAACTTTTAATTACAAAAAGAGAGCAGCTAATTGATAAAAAGTCGCAAGACTTTTGGCTCTTTATTATTTCTCTTTTCTTTTTCTCGCACTCTACATCAGGTTCTGCCGTTTTTTACATAATACATATAATAAAATAAATAAACAAATATTAACAAATATTTTTTTTTTTACATAACCGTTAAGTTTTTCAATTCATTTATTAATTAAAATGATTTCGTAATGATTGTAAGTGAATACACACACCAATGTAAGCGAATATACACACCAAAATAAGCGAATATATACACCGCACGTCGTAAAAAAGCTGTTTCCAGCAAATGCGATTGCAAATATAACGAGTTGGTAAAGTTCGGTCACATGGGGCGGATTTTTATAGTCGGTCCGGCCCGATTATGGAATACCCTACACCTTTGGTGGGGATATTAATGTGGGATATTTAATTGCATACCTTAATATTAGAGTTTTTAATCATGCTGAACCTCCCCACCCTCAGAATATTATTCATGTATCAGAAATTTACTTCTTATATCCCCAAAAATAAAAAATATTATATAAAAGTATAAAAAACTAAAAAAAAAATTGAAAAATATAATTGGGCGGACCACGCCCATATTTAAAATTTTGAAAGGCTAATATTTCATAGATTTGATTTTAATAATTTACGGATCAAATTTCCACTATGAAAACCCGGGAAATAATGAAAAAAAAAGTGAGCGGATCACGCCCATTTTTGGACCACATATTTTAAGGTGAATTCTAACAATACGTTTTAAACTTTATAACTATACCTTGAATACTTTTCGAGTTATTAGTTCCGAAAGAGTTATATAAAAGTGACTTGTATGGGAGGTGGGCGTGTTTGTTGACCGATTTGGCTCATTTCCAAACTCAGTTCCTACTTTGGACTAAAATATATTGAGACGTAATTTCATCGCATTCTGATTAGTATTTCTCAAGTTATTCAGCACAGCAAGACGGACAGACAGACGGACATGGCTAAACGGACTCGGGTAGTGATGCTGATCAAGAATATATATACTTTTCCATACCGGATACGCCTCCTAAGTGGCGTTACAATATACAATATACCCTGTACCTCATAGGTGTAGGGTATAAAAATGTGTACACTAATGCAATTAATAACTAAGTCGGCGCAGTTTCAGCAAAAATATAATTGTATTGATGTACATATTTAGTTATATTTACGAATTTTTTCTGTGCACAATTAAATTTATACCTTATTATTTGCATTTCGAGAACAAGTGAAACAAACTGTAATATTTTGTCATTTTTAATTTTGGATGTATGTTTAACATAATCTTTTGAAATACAAACGGGTTTTGCAAATAATTTAACATTACTTAAATGATGCTAAGTTATGATGAAACTGCGATATTGGGATAAAGTGAACACTGTGAACACTTTCTAGGGTAAAGTGGGAAACGTAATCTTAGTGATGAACTATTTAATTGGTTTAGCAAAGCAAAAACTTCAATCGTGGTCACAAACCAATGACAAGCAACATTTTGACTTCACCTGAGATAAAATCTAAGATTGCAGAAGAATGCCGAGAAGAAAAGCAATAACAGTAGCAAAAAAGTACATCTGTAAATATATTTCAACTTCATCAGAAAAAGATGAATTTTGTACAATTTTCATAAAAAAAAAATTTTACTTTTTTAACAATACGGACTAGTCTAATGTTTTCATAAAAGTCGTCGCATTTGTTAGAAATTTATTTATTGAAAATTTGATATCCTTAGTCGTTTTAGATCGACAGTAGTTTTGTTGGCATTGCACAGATTTTTGTATTTCTAAAGAGAATATTAAAATTTCATTAAATTAGCGCATGAAATGTACAATGTAAAAATATAATGCTGCCACCACACAAGTTTTGCTAATACTTTTCCAGCAATTAAACAATTTCGTTGGCAACATATAAAAATTTAGTTGTTTTCTTTTAAAGCAACGGAAGGCGGTGTGTAGGGTAGATGTTGAGGTTGCAAATGAATAAATGAATTTTAAGAGCCAATAAAGCAAAATATAAAAGCTATAGCAACAGCCAAAGCAAAAGCAATAACAACAATAATGATAATGTAGCATTTAATGTTTGCCAAGTTTGTAGCACTTGTCAGAAAAATGCGAACAACATGAACAACAACAAATAAATAGCAACAACAGCAAAACGTTAGACAGCGAGACAGCTGCATTAGCAACTGCTGCCATCCTCAAAAATTTAATTGACGCCATTTTATTGCGTTTTGTTTTTGAGTTTTTGTGTTGTGCTGTTTTGATCTGTTTTTTAATTACGCTAAAATACTTGGCAAATACTTTCAAGCGACTCAAGCTTATTTTGTGTATATGTGTTTGTCATATATGGCTGTGTGTACACAGAAAAAAATCATCATCATCATATTGATGAATTTCATTCATCAAACCATGATTCATAATATTGATAACATAAAAAACATCAATGTTACGAATTCATTATCAATATGATGAATGACCGTAAAAGTGTTCTTCAATATGATGAAACGTATTTGAATAATACGTCATCATATTAATGAACACAGTCATAAAATTCAACATATATGTACATCATATTAAATAATGCTGCTTACCAAACCAAAATTCAATCTAAATATCTATTTTTGGTTCAACTTTAGATTAAATCGCAATTCATTGAATGAAATCATCAATATGATGAATCTGGTTGTTGTTGAAAAAAATACATAATATTTATGAATAAAAAATTATTTTTTTTCTTTGCATGTGTATTGAAGAGAGCTTCTTTGTATGCGTGTAATGCATTAAAGTGGTTCAAAGCTATCATTAAGGTTGAGTGGAAAAGTTTTTATGTGCGCTTCCTTATGGTGCTGATGAAGACAACGGTGGAGACATCAGTGCATTGACAACACACATTCAATAAGACAGTGACAATGTGTGCGACAAGTACATCTTGCATTGTTCAATAGCAACACTGTGTTGACTGGAATGTTGCTCATAATTGTAACTGATTTTAAATATGCTAAAATATAAAATATATTTTTTTAAACACAGTTAAAACTTACTTGATATTTCGAATTAAATTGTGAATGGTATTAACGGAAACTGAAATATGCCTATACGAAGTATGTATTTTTATTTGATATTTATTTTTTGTTTTTGTTTTACGACCTCTTTTGAATATTTTAAGATATTGTCTTAACGTGCTCAAGGTCCAGTCGGTACAAATTGGGTGTTTTGTACAACAAATAAAATAACAAAGCATTGAGTGGCAAATCGTACAGCTGTTTCAGAGGCAGCCAAGCCCCTTCATCAGCGATCTTTCTCTGCAGATTCTACATTTCAAGTCGCTTAAGTTTTTCTTCTCCAATAAACACAATAAGAATTATGTTCATTGAAGAAGAAACCAAAAGTAAAAATGCAAAAACTGCGTCAACTCCATATTTTGCCAAAGTTGTTGTTGCGTGCAGCAATTTGCTCCGAATAGGCAGCAGGGTTTCCACAGAATCAAATACGTAGGCTGCACTTTGTATAAAATTATTAGTAAAAAAAAAAAATTTCATATGGCTTATTATCTTTTACTATTTTTTCTTCGACTCACATTCACTCACAATCACATGAGTAATGAAGATTTGATTTGTACTAGTATTTTTTAACCGGGCTGCGCAACGGGTTTTTTTTTGTGTTATAAACCATTTATTATTCAAATCGGTTCATTTTCTACATTATACAAAAGTATTTTGTGAATTATAAAATAAAATTAAATTTCTTAAAAAGGCTCTCCCAAACATAATTTTGCAGACATTTCATATATCTTTGAAGCTTTATGAAAACAAAAGTATTATTGCATTGCCAAACATTATTATAATAACAGTCAAATATATTTTTGTTTTCTTTCAAACATATTTATGTTCAGAAGAATAAATATATTCAAACAAATCTTTTCTATCAGTGTAGATATAAGGCTTGGTTTTAAGTTGAATTTTATTTTCATTGTTTTATTGTTTGGTTTTTATTTTACTTTTGTTTTATTATTCTTTTATATTTTTTTTGTTAGTTTTGTTTAACTTTTGTTTTGGTTTTTCCTGTTTTTTTATTATTTTTATAGTCTTTAGTATTTTTCCCGTTTTTGTTTTAATTTTTGCGTTTCTTTGTTTGTTTTTTTTTTGTTTTCATTTTGTTTTTAAGATTCACTCTGTATTTTTGTGTTTTCTCTTGTGTGTTATCACTATTTTTGCATTTAGGATGTTGATTTTGTTTTTTTTTTTTTTGCTTTTGTGTTTTAACTTTTGTTTTTGTTGTTTCAATTTGTTCTTGTTCTCGTGTTTTTGCTTCTGTTTTAGCTGTTTTTTTTCTTTTGCTTTTGTACTTTGCTTTTGTTTTTTTTTGCTTTTGAATTAGAGTTTGCTTTTGTTTTTGTTAGTTTGTTTTTGCTTTAGTTCTTGTTTATTTTTGCTTTTGTTCATGTGTTTGAATGTTTGCTTTTCTTTTTGCCTCTTTGTTTTTGTTTTTGTGATTTTGCTTTTGTATTTGTGTTTTTCATTTTGTTGTTGTTATTGTGTTTTTGCTTTTGAATTGTGCTGTTATTTTGTGCTATTTTTTTCTTGTATTTGAGTTTCTTGTTTCATCTTCTTAGGTGGTAAAGATATAACGCATTGAAAGTCGCATAGAAATATAGCTTATGTCACTTTCCGGACACTATACACTCAGAAAAAAATTCATAAAATCCCATTAAAATTTGTAAAAAAAAATATTATTCAAACGCAAAAATAATGTTATTATATTTTGTAGTATTTAATGGGATTTACCGATGGAATGAATAGTTTATACTATTCACTAATTTTAAAAGTAAAAACTATTAATTTTATGGCATCTGTTTTCGGAGTATAGTATTCTGTTAATTTGATTGATTTTGATTGCAGTTAAATCGGTGCAGTGGTTTAGAGGTGATGCCGGAATTTTCAGACAGACAGACAGAACGACAGATGGACCAAAAGCTTTACATAAAGGCGTTTTCAATAAGAGCGCTAGAAAAGTTTTTTTCAAGGGTTTTTCAACAGGGACGCTACAAAAGTAGAGTGACAAGGACAGCAAACGACGCCTTATTTCTTGCCGCTCTTTTGACATTTCTCTTCAGTAAGGTTTGCTATTTCATGATGAAAAGATATACGAGCGATCAACGAGTCGAAATTATTAATATTTACTACCGAAGTTCGAATTCGTATATCTTTCACTTGAGGTGAAAAAACGTATTAAAACCGATTTTTTGTTTTTTTTTTTGTAAAATATCCATTAGATAAACTGACAAAAAAAATTAGTGTTCCCTCATTTCACAAATATCCATTACTTACAGAAGTTTTTAATGGAAAATGAAGTTACGATATTTTGCATTCCCAATTTATTCTTAAATTCCTATAATATATTACCATACTTTATAAAATGAATTCCAAATTAATTTTTGTTATTAATTTGAATATCCCATTTTACTGAAACAACCTTTTTTTGCTTTGATTTAATTCCAAACTATTAATTTTTATAAAAACCTACATTCAACATCTAATTGCATATTTTTAATATTTAATAATTGCGTTTAATAAATGCTAATGAGCTGCTTTGACTAAGGCATAATTTTTTGAAATTTTTTTGTCACAGACAATAATCGCAAATTATGTGCGCATTCGAGCACTCGAGGTCAGCATCAATTGTCCCTGAAGCTGCGGCACTTGAACAAAAAGAAAAAGACAACAAAAAAAAAAAGAAAATATAAGAGGATGTAATGCGAAAACTTGTTAATTTCTTAGCCCATAATTAACGCGATTTTGATGTAATGCCATTGGGGGAATTTTACAAAAAGGCGAAATAAGATAAATGTAAAAAAAAAATATAAAAATATATACAAATTGTAATTAATAACGCAAGCAGATAATTATGTATTATGGCGACAATAAAACACTTGCTACTAATTAGAAATATTTGTAATTAACACGAATTTAATACAAAGGTAAAAAAAAAAAAACGTTTAAGAATAGGTTTTTAATATTTAAAGTCAAATGATTCCGAATATGACATACACTATACCGTGGCATTGGGAATTTCCCGAAGTTCCAGACGGGATATTCGTCGCTTGAAACATTAATATATCGATGGAAATTTAATGAATTTACTCGATTTTATGTTAGTAGTATTTAAATAGGACCAAACAACTGAAAAGTTAGGGAATTGCATATAATTGATCAAAAGATTATAGCATATAGTGGTCGATTCGGACGGAACAAAAACGGTAGTGGAAGTGTTGGTTCATATGAATATTAAAAAAATTTAGCAAATTTTGCGTAAAAATATTTTTTTTATTTCTATTAAAATATAGCTGAAATCAAGCGCTTTATTTTAATATTTACACTTTGTTACTAATGTTTATAGTGACTACATAATAAATCACACAAAAATTCCAGATGGGACAAAAAATTTCGTATTGAAATTATCAGTACGATTTTTATTCTAAAAATACTTTTAGCATACAATATAATTTTTTCAATGATCTAGGAACAAAGCTAAGATAATTTACTTTATTTTTCTTTATGTTCACTTTGTGACGGAAATACCATATGGGCAGTTCCTGGGGTTCCGGACGGTACATTCGTCGCTTAAAACACTAATACATCGATGGAAAATTAATGAATTTACTTGATTTGTTTTTTGTGTGCAAGTAGCATTTAAATAGTACTAGGCATCTATAAAAAAAAGTAGAATTCTATATGGTAGATCAAAAGATATAAATAAAATTCCGGACGGAAGTAAATATCAAGGTTCATGTGGATATTCCACAAAGTCAGCAAATTTTGCGTACAAATGATTTTTTCGAAATATTCTACAAAATAGTTTAAATCATGTGCTTTCTTTGTATATTTACATTTTGTTCCTAAATATTATAGTTTTTTCATAATTAATCACACAAAAATTCCAGATGGGACAAAAAATTCCGTATTGAAATTATCAGTATGATTTTTATTCGAAAAATACTTTTTTTTGACATTTGCGTTTTTTTACATTTTTGAATGTAGTTTTTCCTCAAGTATACTGTGCTAAAATCGCGTGTCGTTTTGTTGGATATATCGAGCCACAAAAGTCAAAACCAAAAGGGCGAATTTGAAAAATTAAAAATCTTGTCATGCCTAAAGGGCGAATCTTTTCTTTTTCACCATAACTATTTATTGGTACGAGATAAAATAGTTGTGTGAAGGCATTTATTGTTTGCTTTTAAAGCATCTATCGATCTGCATCATTACTTAAAAATATTTTCTTGCTAATAACAAAAATTCGAAAAATTGAAAATCTTGTCATGCCTAAAGGGCGAATCTTTTCTTTTTCACCATAACTATTTATTTGGTACGAGATAAAATAGTAGTGTGAAGGCATTTATTGTTTTTTTTAAAGCACCTGTCGATCTGCATCATTAATTAAAAATATTTTGTCAAACATTAATTTGCCATTTCTTATTTGCAGGAAAAAATGTTTGGCAAAATTTTAAATAATGATGCAGTTCGATAGGTGCTTTAAAAACAAACAATAAATGCATTCACACTACTATTTTATCTCGTACCAATAAATAGTTATGGCGAAAAAGGAAAGATTCGCCCTTTTGGCATGACAAGATTTTAAATTTTTCCAATTTCTTCGTTTTTTTGCTATATTTATTTATTCGTGCAAGATGAAATAGTAGTTTAAAGGTATTAGTTGTCTGTTTTTAAAGCACCTATCGATTGGCATCATTTTTTAAATTTGCCAAAAAAATTTTCCTTCAAATAACAAAAGGAAAATTAATGTTTGGCAAAATATTTTTAAATAATGATGCCAATAGATAGGTGCTTTAAAAACAAACAATTAATTCCTTCACATCACTATTTAATTTTGAGCTAATAAAAAGTTATAGCATAAAAAACAAAAATATTTGCGTTTTGGTCAGGATATAGCCTCACAAAATCCGTATTTATAATTCAGTAAATTGTCCGAATCCAAAGATATTTTATATACGTTATAATAATTCATGAATAAACCCAAATAACAAAAAAAATTGAAAGAAACTAAATTTTTCTAATTTTTAAAGCACTTCAAACTTTAAAATTTGATTTCCCAACATTTTTAAAAATGCACATTCTCGCCTTTGGCATGACAGTGACGATACAATATATTTTTTTGAATTATTTCAAAATATAGCTAAGACAATTCCTTTATTTTTGTATATATGCACTTTGTTCTTAAAGTTTACAGTTATTTCGTAATAAATCGCAGAATAATTCCGGACGTTCCGTATTGCTGCAATTTTTACTGCAACAAATATATTGTACACCGAAAAAATTACTGTAGTAAATTATATATATATTTTATGTTTTTGTTTTGAAAAAATTTAGTTCTACTACATTTATTTGGTTTTTAAATACATTTTTTGTCGTTATTTGTCTTATTTTTACTACAACATATATTGAAAATTCGTGCTCTACATACTGCACGAACTGTATTAATGTTTTGTTTTTTGCTTTTATTTTAATGATAGTTTTCTGATTTCTGCTATTGGTTATTCCTTAACGGAAGTTTTAATAGAAAACCATTCAAAATAGTGGTAAATCGTTAGGATACACACATGAAGTGTTCAGTGGAAATCATCGATAGGATGTTTTCTATAATCACACCTCAGGCAACAAAAACGTACAATGTACCATTTCGCTACAAAATGACGAAGTATATTGGTGATCCTCTGAACCCTTTAGGACCCCGTAGAGCTTTACCCAGGCGTGTAGGGGTATAAATTTATGCTACATTTTTGATCCACTAGCTATAGTGGACCTGTTAATAAAAAAAAATGTTATTCAAATGTTAGAAATTTATGAATAATTAAAAAAAAAATTCAAAAAAAAAATAATCCAAAATAATTTTTACTAATTTTTAAAGATCCTTATAATTTGATTTTCCAACATTTTCAAAAATTCAGATTCGTCCCTTTGTCATGACAGTGACGCTATGTTTTATATGTCAAATTTTTAGACCAATTTTTCCGAATGAATTTTTAACAATTTTTTTTTTTCAAGTATTTAAATTTTAAAATATAACTATTATTGTATAATATTAAAATATATTTAAAATAATAATTTAAAAAAGTTCTTAAAAAAGACTCCACAAACATTTTTTACAATAAAATATAAAAACCTATTAAAATTTATCTAATCAAAAACATATCAAAAAACCTTTTAGAATTGCAGATACCACACATGTTTGACTTACACATGGCATTGCAAAACTTGTCAAAGCCAAATAATAAACAATACACAAAACGAACAAAACGAAAATAAAATAAAAATAAAAATAGAAATATTGATCGAAGCAGCAGTTGCACAAAATACCAAATCCAACTTCCCAATAGCATGGTAAAACTCAACTCATGCTCGCAGATACACTAAATAAATTGTTTACACAGCAAATTGATCCCAAGTGTGCATTAGAGCCAGAGTAAGATGGAGCTAGCGCTGTCGTCAGAGCGACAGCAACAAATAGATGAGCGCCAGGATATGCTTTCATTTGCGCACAATGAATTCAAAAAGTCAAAACCAAAAGCAAAGTTGCGAATTTGCTAAAGGATTTGCAATGCTCGCTATGAATAGTGTGCAGCAAGGACAAGTCTATCATCCTTTTTTTTGTGATAGTGACAAACAGGCCTTCGATGCCAAAGCAAACGATTTAAAATTTGTGACCAACCAAATCTATTGAAATACGAAAGAGAAAGAAAATGCAAAATGCAATATACAAAATACAAAATACAAAAAATGCTAATACTAACAAAGAAAGACACAAAAAATCCTCGTTATACTAACAAGCTATAGTATCCGCTATATCGATTTGTATACGGCATACATGGAACACATCCTTGACCTAATTGTATTGCAAAACAGACCACAAAAGCAGCTCTGGGATAAACCATAATTAAACATACAGTAAGAAGCATCTATAATGATAGTTAGCAAATCAATAAATTGATGAATACAGCACACTGAAGTCGAAATAATACCCAAAATTAATTATTATGCCTTATTAATTGCCCAACATGTAAAGCTGGCTCACTGTACGCAAAATTGTGAGCATCGACTGATGTGTGCAACTAATTGTTGCTCATACGTAATGGAGAACTAACACAATTAATGGCACTCCTCCTATATGTGGAGAAGAAATTGAAAAACATCATGTAGTACAGTAATATAAATGCGAACAATTAGACAACATAATTACGAAGGCGTTGCCGAAGCCAACCATATAATGAACAAAGGGTGAAGCAGACTGAAACGTCAATGTTGACATGACTATAATTCTGCTAAAACATACGAATTTTATTATATAAAATAAGTACAAAATATAAATACATTTCAATATAAAACTATTCTGAAAAATTATATACTACGCACATAGAAGCTACAATTTATAGCAGAATTTAAAATGTTGTTCATACGTCATGCTGCATTAATAGAACTGATGGCCTAGAGTTGCATATAATCCTTGTTATTTAAAAAGAAGTTAATTTAAAACAATTTCCACAGATTAATATTTGTGCATTAACCATTTTCGATATGTTTTTTGAAAATAATTAAATAACAAATAATTATAAAACCCAAAAGGCGCAACAAAAATAGTATCAATGTTTGGAATGATAATGCTTTCGCCAACACCTATGTATTTGATTAAATTTTAAAAACTAAGATGTACCATATATCGGTATAATTTTTAAATATACTACAAATCATAACTCATAAAAAAATACATAATAATTTAATTGCATTAAATTTAACCATGTCATATTGATATTCAAAAAATGTATTTCAATTTTTTTTTTTTTAACTTAACCGTTAATATTTTTTTGATTTTGATATTAATTTTTTTTCAAATTTTTTTTGAATTCAAAGGTAAATATTTTTTTTAATTTTGATATTACATTTTTTTTATTTTTAAGATTTTTTTTTGTGTCATATTTGTTTCTTTACATTGTGATTGCGAGACAGAAACTGTTCAAAATTAAAATGTTCATTATCCATGTCAATTGAATTCAAAATGCCAACATGTTTGAATTTTTTAAATTTTTGACATGTCGAAAAACAACAAATTTGAGAAATTTTCCAACAAGCAAACCTAACATTATTGTTTTTTTTTTCTGTATGGTTTTGTTTTATTTTTTGTCCTTGCTTTTTTTTTTTTGTTTTTTAATTTGTGTTTTTGCATTTGTGTTTTTTTTTTTGTGTTTTCCTTTATTTTTGTGTATTAGATTTTTTGTTTTATGCAGTTATTTTCAGTTTGAATAATGCTTATAATTTTTGTTTTTGTAAATTAATATTTGCTATTATTTTTAAAATTATGGTTTTATTTGATTTTCTGCTTTTTTATTTTTATTTGTGCTTTTAATTTTGATTTAGTGCTTATGTTTTTTATTTTGTGTTTTGGGTATGACTTTGTTTTTTTTTTTTTTTTTTTTTTTTACTTTTGATTGGATTTTTTATTTTGGATTTTTTTTTTTTTATTTTGAGTTTGTCTTTTTTTTATTTTTGTAATTGCTTTTCTATTGATCTTAATCTTTTGCTTATGTCTTTGGATTTTACTCTGTATTTATGTTAATGTTTTTTTTTATTTGCAATTTTTAAATAAAAACAATTTTGTGGTTTTTTGTTTACTTATATTTTTTTTATTTTTTTTTTTCATTTCATTTTTATTTTTATACAGACTGGGTCGAGGCAGCTCAGAAACATTTCCTGGACATATTTTAAACAGACAAAGGCGGAGTTTCTATCAAAAGCTGTCTGTTTTCCCGTTCCCCAAATAGGGCGTGAATCTGCCATTAAAATGCCATCAAATTTTACAATCTGCTATACACTTCCCAAGAAATTCAATTTAGCTGTGCGTTTGGCAAAAATATGACCGAAAATGCCAAATATTTTGTCTCGGGAAGGTTGTAAATTTGTGTGGAATTTTTATGGCACATTCACGCCATATTTGGGGAACGGGCAGAAAACAGACAGCTTTTGATACAAACTCCGCCTTTGTCTGTTTGAAATATGACGAGGAAATATTTCTAAACTCCCGAGAGAAAATGTTTGGCATTTTTCTGGAATATTTCGGGCATATTTCTGGCAAACGCACAGCTAAATGGAATTTCTTGGGAAGTGTATAGCAGAATGTAAAATTTGATGTCATTTTAATGGAAGATTCACGCCCTGTTTGGGGAACGGGCAGAAAACAGACAGCTTTTGATACAAACTCCGCCTTTGATTGTTTGAAATATGTCGAGAAAATGTTTCTGAACTGCGTCGACCCTGCCAAAAATTTTGTCTAGGAGTATACAATAAAATTTCTCACATTAGTTTCCCCACCAAAATTGTAGAGTACCCGAGAAAATGTGTGGCATTTTTCAGGAATATTTCGGGCATATTTCTGGCAAACGCACAGCTAAATGGAATTTCTTGGGAAGTGTATAGCAGAATGTAAAATTTGATATCATTTTAATGGCAGATTCACGCCCTATTTGAGGAACGGGCAGAAAACAGACAGCTTTTGATACAAACTACGCCTTTGTCTGTTTGAAATATTTTGAGGAAATGTTTCTGAACTGCCCCGACTCTGCCAAAAATTTTGTCTGGGGCAGGTTGTAAATTAGTGTGGAATTTTTATGGCAGATTCACGCCATATTTGGGGTATGGGCAGAAAACAGACAGCTTTTGATACAAACTCCGCCTTTGTCTGTTTGAAATATGTCGAGGAAATGTTTCAGAACTGCCTCGACTGTGCCAAAAATTTTGTCAGAAGTCTGATACAAAATTTGATTTTCACTTGTTTATTGGTGTTATAGCATTTGTTTGTAGTTTTTGTGTTTTTTTTGTTTATTTTTTTTTTTTTTTATACATTTTTTGTTTCACGTACTTAGTTGGTGTAAGTTCCGACCCTGCGGTCTCCATAGTATCGTTGTTTGTAGTAGGCTCATTTTATCAAATCGATTTTGACGTGATGCTGGAAAAAACAGGCAGACACACGGATCCAGAGTTTTAAATATGTAAAAAACCACGAAAAAACAAAATATACAAAATTTTATTGAAAATTGAATACCTAAATTATATATTTCCCTGTGGCTATATTATTGGCTACGATTAGTTTAAATATCGATTGAATATCGTGTGACTTCAATTAGGTTTTCATGTTGAGTACGTTCTTTTTGAAATGTTGCTCATACGTTAATTAATAAAAAAATTTACATAATTTAACCATAGCTTGTCTGGAATATAGTGATTTTAGACATTTAAATTTTAAGCATAAAATATGTTCATATTGTTAATTCAAATATTGCACGCACATAACCATTACGATTTGTGTAATTTTTAGAATTTAACATTTTATGTTATTTTTTATATATATATTTATTTTGTGTTTTTCCTAAATATTTGCTACGCAACGCATGCTTTGCCTTCTAAATTAATTCATTAACTTTTGTTTGGTTTCTTCGTTTACTGTTGGCCAAATAAAGTTCTGTCTCAAAACAACTGCGAAGACGTTGAGGATTTAGTTCAAGGTTGTTGCTATGTATTCTGCTAACATCTACAATTGTTGTTTTTATTGTTGTTGTTGTTGTTGTTGGCATGCCAATTTAGCCAACTCTATGCATACAGACTACGAAGCATGTCAAAGCAGCAATTGTAGTCAGGAGAGAGCAATTTGACAGTAGCATTGACAATACCAATGCTTTTGTCAAATATTTTGCGAATGCAATTGTGGAATTTTCTTTTGTGAAGATCTTTTCAATGTTGGAAGATGCTAGAAGTTTTTAGAAAATATTTATTTAAAAAAATATATATGTATATATTTTTTTTAAATAAATTGAATGAATTTTTTACGATTTTTTCAAAAAAAATAAAAAAATAATATATAAAAATCAAAAAAAAAAAATTCAAATATATTTAAAAAAAAATTGAAAAAAAAAATGTTTTTTTTTTTTTTTTGTAATTTAACTTTTTATTAAAAACAAAAACATTGTCTAAAAAATAATACTACTTGAGAAGTATAGCAAAAAATGAACAAAAAATAAATATTTTTATTAAAAATTAATTTGATGAACAGCATTCCTCAATATGATGTACATGTATTTTATGTATTTATTCATTAATATGTCAGAACGTATTCTTACCACACATTTCATTATATTGACGAACACTTTTTCGTTCAATCATTAAATTGCTCATGAATTCATTACATTGATGTTTTGTAGTTATCAATATTATGAATCGTTCTTCAATACAATGAATCATGGTTTGATGAAAGAAATTCATCAAAAATAATTAAATAGCTAATGAATTCATTACATTGATGTTTTGTAGTTATCAATATTATGAATCGTTCTTCAATACAATGAATCATGGTTTGATGAAAGAAATTCATCAAAATGATGAACATTTTATTTCTATTGTAACGCATCCTGTGTCTATAATGTTCTCTCACTCCACACGAGCATCGAACTAAACCCTCATATTCGAATTTTACTCCGCTTTTAACAGAGCTACGTACTCCGGAGAGAATTCGTCAAACGATATGAGTTTGTGAAACAATTTCCATATGAAAAATATTTGTATAAATCGAAGTAATTGAAACTTTCTTGGCCAATATTGTTTTCTAGCATTTTGAACTAGTACTGGCCAATATTATTTTTCAGTAGAGCTCTCAAGATTTCAGCGAGAAATGCTTATTTGTGTTTTCTAAATGAAAATATAAACTTTCGCTGTGCCACAAATTGTACCAATTTTCTAATATTAGTTTTTCCTTTCATCTGTCAGCAACATTTATAGTTGCCAATGCATTTTTAAGCACTTATATTTTTACAAGCGAACCCTAACAGCGCCGAGTTGCTGTCACGCCCAAAGTCTACACAACAAACCGTCATGATTTTGTTGCAAGCAGCTTCTTGCTTAACATGCGCTCCAAATTGTATTCGCTTGTAATGTAAAAGTCTGTCTGCGGCATCACTATAGAAATGGGCAACACTTAAGAATAATAAAAAAATGTTGAAAAGAAAAAAAAATACGAAGAATAAAAGAAAATTGAAAGAAGGAAATGAATGCAGCAAGAAGTTTTATAAAAAAAGTATAACAAAATAAAAACAGTTTATATCACCACAAAGTATGCTTACTTCTAGGGTTACCAATCTTAGAGTGTTTCAATAAAGTAATACCACAAAATCAAAAGCAATGTACTATCGAAAAGAGGAGCCTGTTGCGCATTATTTTATATTGTGTTTTATTACATTGTTTTGAAAAAATGTATATCTACTACATTTTGTTGTCTTTTAAATACATTTGTCTTTATTTGATTTAAATTTACTACATTATGTATTGAAAATTATTTCTTTACATATTGCACAAACTGTTTTAATTTTTGCTTTTATTTTAATTATTTGAAATTCGTGAAGAAATACGACGACGGAATTATGAAAAATTGCGCTTCTGCAGATAAAAACATGTGCATTGGCTACATATATCAGAAACTGATTTTTGTTGATGTGTTTTTTTTCACACCACGGATAACTGTGAAAAAGCTATGAAAATAAACCCAAGCATCTGGCCGAAACGAGTTAATGAGAGAAGACTATACAGTGATGCCAACTAATTGAGTTTCCCATTGGTTCTTTTTGGTTATAAAAATAAGTACGCAAAAATTAATGTTGTCAACTCTGCAGCATTGAGTTCGAATGTAACACGCAAAGTCAGACTATTATTATATCCTCTGAGCTCTGAAGCTGTTCAATTCTATAAACTTCATTAAAAAAACTACTACATAAGTTTAGTAAAACAAATACATATGATTTTGGACGTACATCAAATACAAATTTATTTATTTAAAAGTCATTTTAATTCATTTTTAATGCATTTTTTTAAATATAGAAATAATTTTGCACAAAACCTCTGAAAAACCTTGGGTGTTGTCCATTTTATATTTGAGTTGTCCATTTTATATTTTTACTTTGTACTAAAAGAGGTATTTTCAAGACAATATTTGTTTTCGTTAATTTTCTATTATTTGCCATAATTACAGTCATAATCAAGAGTTTTTGTTTTGTTTGGATAAAATCTATAGTTTCAAATACTGCGAATTGACTTTGTGATTCGAACCCGAACCAGTGTGTGCAAAATACTAGCAGATGATTTTTCTTCTTGGTTTCACCATAGCACACTAATGGAAACAGAATTCGAGAATGCATGTACATAAAACGATGGCATTCTGAAAATACTGTGGGTGGCACGCTTCAAATAGGAATAGAAGGTGCTGGCAACTGCTCGAAGATGTGGGCGGCGACAATCGACATGGCATGTAGATGAGAATATGGCGAAGGCCAATGCAGTCGGATCCTCGCAAGCATCGCAGATATGTTGCCGAAGACATTGCTGCAACATGGACTGAATAAAACATGCCAGCTATAGAGATGTAACAAATATTTTGCATGCCAAAGTTCACATTTCATTGCATGTGCTTGTCGAGCAGAACGACGACTTAAAGTAATACGTTACACACACGAAGATGGAAGGCTGCATGTAATGCAGAGTGGCATATTTTGAGGCCAACACAAATCAAACCGTGTAATAGAAGAGGCATGCAGTAGACGAAAACGGAGATGCCATGAAAATGGTGTGCGGGAAGCAAACGCATTACTGACGAAATGCAGAAAAAAATTAAAAATTTATTAAAAACGAGTATGAAAAATTAAGTGACATGACAGCTAAGTCAGTTTTCCGACGTCGGTCCAACGGGGTCCTTGTAGTGTAATTGGGTCCTTATAGTATAAAACGTCAGTGTCATGCCAAAGGGGCGTATGCGCATTTTTAAAAATGTTGGGAAATCAAATTTTAAAGTTTGAAATGTTTTAAAAATTAGCAAAATTTATATTTTTTTTAAATTTTTTCTGTTATTTTGATTTATTCATAAATTATTATAACGTATACAAAATATCATTATATTTGGACAACCAACTGAATTATAAATACGGATTTTGTGAGGCTATATCCTGATCAAAACGCAAATATTTTTGTTTTTTATACTATAACTTTTTATTAGCGCAATATATAATAGTAATGTAAGGCATTAATTGTTTGCTTTTAAAGCACCTATCTATTGGTATCATTAATTAAAAATATTTTGCCAAACAATAATTTGCATTTTGTTATTTGCAGGAAAAAATGTTTGGCCAAATATTTTTGAATATTGATGCCAATCGATAGGTGCTTTAAAAACAAACAATTAATACCTTTACACCACTATTTTATCTTGCACCAATAAAAAATTATAGCAAAAAAACGGAGAAATTGGAAAAATTGAAAATCGTGTCATGCCAAAAGGGCGTATCTTTTCGTTTTTTTGCTATAACTCTTTAATAATACAAGATAAAATAGTAATGTGAAGGCATTAATTGTTTGCTTTTAAAGCACCTATCTATTGGTATCATTAATTAAAAATATTTTGCCAAAAAATAATTTGCAATTTGTTATTTGCTGAAAAAAATGTTTGGCCAAATATTTTTAAATATTGATGCCAATCGATAGGTGCTTTAAAAACAAATAATTAATACCTTTACACCACTAATTTATCTTGCACCAATAAAAAATTATAGCAAAAAAACGGAGAAATTGGAAAAATTGAAAATCTTGTCATGCCAATCGCACCTTCGTTTTTTTGCTATAACTCTTTAATGGTACTAGATAAAATAGTAATGTAAAGGCATTTAATGTTTGTTTTCAAAGCATCTATCGTTCTACATCATTATAAATATTTTGCCAAAAAAAATTTCCTGCAAATAACAAATGGCAAATTAATGTTTGGCTAAATATTTTTAATTAATGATGCAAATCGATAAGTGTTTTGAAAATAAACAATAAATGCCTCCACACCAATGTTTTATGTTATACCAATAAAAAGTTTTGGCGAAAAAACGAAAAGATTCGCCCTTTTGGCATGACAAGATTTTTCAATTTTTCAAATTCGCTCCTTTGGTTTTGTCTTTTGTGGCTAGAAATATCCAACAAAATGACACGCGATTTTGGCACAGCATTCTTGAGGATAAACTGCATTTAAAAATTAAAAAAAACGCAAATGTCAAAAACTGCAAATTCACTCCTTTGGCATGCTAGTGACGAAATGTTATAAATGATAAAGACGGTTCAAAATGATCGCAAATTCTATATGTTTTGAAATACAAATATTGGGTTAACGTGGAAAACATGTTCTGGTGTAATTTAGATATTGTGGGAAATATGTTTTGGTGTAAAGTGGAAAACGTAATTTAAGGAATGTTCGTTGTAATTTTAGTGAAAATATTGTGTTATAAGAATTATGTAATTGGTTTAGCCAAGAAAAAATTACAATCGTGGCCACAAACTAATGAAAAGAAACATTTTAACTTCACCTGAGATATTATCTAAATTAGAAATGAAAATCACGAAGCGTACATATAACAAGAGCAAAAATATATTCTTCAACTTCAACAGTAGAAGAATTTTATACGATTATTATGTATAAAATGCCAAAAAAAATTAATTTTAACAATTGAGTGAATATCTGCAAAAAGCGAGTAACTTTAAAGGTGCGAACTTGTCGACCACCAGCAACTGCACCTGTTTCCATTATCTCTAAGAAAATTCTGATTATGAGTAGATAAAAGCACGTTTTTTTCGGTTTTTCATAACATAACTTCTGATAAATTTTTATTTGATGTTTCCCACTTTACCCTAACATTTTTCAGCAATTCCGAAATAGGGCTGTTTTCCAAAGTTGAGACGAAATCGATTAAAATGCAAATAAATGTTATTGTGTTAATACCAAAAGTTTGAACGTAAAAACGGGCTATGGAATAGACCATGCAAAAGAATTTAGAAAAATATTGAAAAGTATTTTTTTTTTTTTGTACAAAAATCTAAACGTGCACCACTTAACACTAGGTTCCCCCACTAAGAGAGACACTTTATTTCAAAAATAAGTACACAATGTACAAAAATGTCTCTAAACTGCCTCGACCGTTACAAAAAACATGAAATACTACGTTTGAGATGTAAAATATTATAAAATATGTATAATAATAAAGGAAAAAGCGACGATTTTTGTTGCTTAGCTGTGAATAAGAAACTTAACTCGACATAAATCACAAAACCAAAATATAAAATATAAACCAAAAAAACTTATTTCTGACAATATGCAGAAAGCGATCTACTAATTTGTGTGGGTCATAAACAATTAATTACGTGAACCATATCAGATCCATAAAATGTTTTGTTTTCTTCAACAGTTCCACTACAAAACCCATGAAACGAACACGCAGAGCATAATGCATGCTATGACCACAAATTGTGTACAGATTAACACAGAGAGACATTGCATTGCCTTCCATGGCATCTACAGTGGTCTGCATACAGAGTCACATTTTGAAGATTGCACAGGACGAACGAGAATTAAAATTAAAACATTAACAAAAGTTGGCTGCTAGTTGCACCACTTTCTGTGCAAAGTTATAAATTAAAGCCCTATTCGTATTGGGCTACTCAGCTGTGGGTTTGCAACACGATATCACTAAAATGTATTACAAAGGATGCAGGTAACGCCATTTTTGTTATGTATTACGGGAGCCCTGTTAAATCCACACTGCTACGAACGGTGTGTTAAGGGAATTTTATTACCTAGAGCGTGTGTGGGACGTTGGCACTGAATAGGCGGCATCTACGGGAAGCCACACACTAATGCGTTTTCATTCATTGCATGTTCCAAACAATTACATAGTGGTTGATATGTGCGACACAGGAAAAAATTAGAGACAATTTAGGCACTCATTTTCAAAACGTGCTATCTACTGAAAAATAAAATGCCTTTATTTAAAAATATATGGCCCAAAAATAATTATTTAAAAGCAATGAATATACCACACGAGATAACGAAAATATTAGGAGTGGAATTTTTTTTTTCTAATTTGATTAAGAGTAATTCAGGTTTTATTAAACCTATCTTCGTCCCACATTGCACGTCTTGGAAATGAGCTACTCAATTATTCCCCAAACAATTTGTCTGCGAGACAATTATGGGAAATTAGGAAATTATCTCAGAATGAAATGACAGAAAACTGTCATAGTGAAGAATTGTCTCCATTTTTGTAAAACGCTTTTTTTTGGATAAAGTTGTCTTGGTGAAGATTTATCGGAAAGAACAGTTTCGATGAAGATTTTTTCTGGGAAAGAATAGTTGATTAACTGTTGAATAACATTTTTCCTTGACGATGAATGTCCAGGAAAGTATATATAGGCATTTCTAGAAAAACTTCAACTACCACCGAAAAATTCAAAATGATCATCGGGAAAGAATAGTTTCGAAGAAGATTTTTCCGAGAAAGAATAGTTGAATTACATTTTTTTCGGGAGGATGAATGTGCAGGAAGTATATTCGAGAAATAACACGAACGAAAAATTCAAAATGCTCAAATCCTCGAAATAACGGTGGATTTGGAATCAATATGATGAATTTACCATTCATTAAATGCCATATTGTTAAATACATTCATTATGTGAAGAACGAATATTAAATACAATGAATATGAATCAAATTGATGAATATAATCATAATATCTATGAAACATTTTTTTTTTTTTTGGAAATTGTTCATACTATTTATGATTATAATATTCAATATGATGAATATTGTTGAATTAATATTTCTTTTTTTTTCAAAAACCAAAATTGATTTTAAAAAATAATTCGAAAAAAATGTCCTAAAAAAATGTTGTTGGAAAAAAATTAAAAAAAAAATAAAATAAAAAACGAGTTGGGAAAGTTAGGTCACATGGGGCGGACTTTTATAGTCGGTCGGGCCCGACTATGAAATACCCTACACTCTTGTTGGATATATTAGTGGTATAATTTGGTGGGCAAATTTTTAGTAATTTACGACTAAATTTTCCACTACAAAAATTAGTAAAATATTAATAAAAACAAATGTGAGCGGATCACGCACATTTTTTAAACATATATTTTAAAGCGAATTCTAACAATATGTTTTAAATTTTATAAATATATATGTAATAATTTTTGAGTTTTTGGTTCCCAAAAAGTTATATATAAGTGACTTGTATGGGAGGTGGGCGTGTCCGTTTACCGATTTGGTTCATTTCCAAACTTAGAACCATTTTTTGGCTGAGACGTATTGAAACGAAATTTCATCGCATTCTGACAAGTATTTTTCAAGTTATTCTGTATCCGGTCAGACAGCAAGACAGACAGACGGGCATTGGCTAAACGGACTCGGGTAGTTATGCTGATCAAGAATATATATACTTTTCCATACCGGACACGCCTCCTAAGGGGCGTTAAAATATCTACACAAACTTAATATACTCTGTACCTCATAGGTGTAGGGTATAAAAATATATTGTCCGAAAAAAAAATAATGTCCGAAAAAATTTTTCGAAAAAAATGTATTCGACAAAAAATTGTTTTCAAAACAAATAGAAAAAAAAAATAATATAATTATATTATATTACAAAACATTTTACTAATTTATGGATGTCGAGAAAGCATTATACAGGGTGGTGGTTCATCGATGTCAATAATTCAGGGGATCATTCTATGACTCAAAAAAAAAAAGGAAAATGTTAAATAAAAGTATGTCCTATTTTGCACCCTGTTTAAAAAACAGGGTGTTTAGTAAATGCATTTTACTGACATAACCTAGTCAAGAAATTGTTTACTCTTGTCTTAGAAAATGAAATTACCTTTCCAGTGTTATATCGCATGTTCGAACCCCATGATTTCTTCCTTTTTTGAAACGTACGTAAAGTTGAAATTTACAAAAATAATAATTACATTTTTTACATTGCCATTGAATTTCTCAAAATTTCGTTATAGATCATCCAATTTTTTTCAAATTCATAATGATAGACCTGTTCATTCCCAATACTTTCTAACCGATTACAGTGATTTTAAACTGGTAAGTTATGCTTTATAAATAATTATACAGTGGCGGTTGAAATTAAAAAAAATCGGTATAATTGAGAAATAATTCTAAACAATTATTAAAATCATAATCATTATCAGATTACCTCACAGAACATATTTTTTGATCATATTTCCAAACATAATATTTTATTTTTCATTTCAACCACAAAATCACAAGATCCACCACTGTTTATGTTAAAAATGTACTTGTTCAAATCAAATATTTATATAACGCATTTTCTACTTGTTACAAATGTTTCAATTATTTCTATTATTTCTGTTTGTAGTATTTTGTCAATAATTTTCTTTATATTAAATATGTCTGAAAATATACGTTTTTATAGAAAAGTCGTTCGCTTGTTTTTTCCGTTGAACTTGAAATTAGCTTATAGCGCACAATTTGATTTTCCAATAGTTTAATTATTTCTGCAGCATTTCTATCAAGTCAAAATCACTCTGATTGATAGAAAAATACTGAAAATGAACTGGACTATCTTTATACATTAGAAAAAAATGGGGTGATCGATAACGAAATTTTAGGAAAATCAATGACAAAGTATAAATTTGAATTTTTATTTTTGTAAATTTCAAATTCACGTACATGTTACAAAAGAAAGAAATCATGGGGTTCGATGGTGTGTTATATCATTGGAAAGGTAATTTAATTTTCTGAAAGATGAGTTAAAAATTGTTATTCGGTTATCAACATATTATACTTTATAATATACTTTATAACCAAATATGCATTTTCTAAACACTCAAACAGGGTGCAAAATAGAACATAATTTTATTAAATATTTTCTTATTTTTTTGAGTCATAGAATGTTCCCCTGAATTATTGACATCGATGAACCAAACACCATGTATAAGAAATAACATAGAAGAACTACTTGAGAACTGATAAAAATGACAAAAACTTAACGAAAAATAAATATTTTGATTAAAATTTGGTTTGATGAATAGTATTGTTCAATATGATGTACCTCTATATATTGTATTTTATGAATTTGTTCATTAATATGATGAAACGTATTCTACGACAGTTACCAAACGATCATAGCATATAAGAACGCATTCATATTATTGATGTCGTTAGTTATTAATATTATGAATGGTTCATCAATACAATAAATCATGGTTTGAACAACAGAATTCATCAATATTTTTTTCTGTGTAAATAAAATTAACTAATTTTTAAAACATACAGATACAAATAATTATTTTCTGTTTTTTCAGACAACATTAATAAATATTTATAAAGCTTAAAAATATTCATTCACAGAACAAATTAAATGTGCATCATATTGATGAATTCCGATATCCCTAGTAGAAATTTGCCCGATGCACCATCGGGAAATGATCAGGGTTTCGTCGGGTAAGCCCTAATAGAGCAAACATGATCATTGCCTTGTTATGCCCTTATCATGTTCACCATAGCAGGGTTTACATTATCGAAATAGTCAATGGTCCCGATCATAGCTACATTAGTTGTTTCTCAAGGCAAAATCCATCGGGCAATGATCGGGTTAAATGAACAAAACACTTAATATTTTTTTATTAAACAGGAGACTTGGAGAAATATTTCACCATTATTATAAACATATTTTTATGAAAGATTTACATTTAACAATTAATTTTAAAAATTAATTTTTAATTTTCCCAATGTAAACTAATGGCGCATATTCATAAACAATTTAAAGTCGACTTTAAAATTAAATTCAGCTTTGTGACATTTTATTATTTGTGAAAACTGTCGAACAAGTCGACTTTAATTTTAAAGTTGACTTTAAATTGTCTATGAATATGAGCCAATGTTTTTAAATGATAGTAAATATTATCATGTAAATGTTAATTTTAATAGTTGCAAGGGCTTTATTTTAAAAATAACAGGAACTATTTTTGAAATGTATTTAATTATATATGTGGACAGTAACAATGAACAATGAAGTGATGTAATAAATGAGGGATTTGAACATTTGTTTCAACTCAATAAAAGAAAGGATATATGCATTAACACTTTCTACATGTAACATGCGTTTAAAGCTTTCAAAGTAGGTAAAATAGAAAATGTTCCTTATTTAAATGCACTGACAGTTGCCAAACTATCGGAAGCATGTCCTATTAAGCTTAATGAAGAGTACAATGCTTTCGTTTTTATTTAAATATTTTAAATTAAAATATCTTCGAGAAGTAAAAGCCACCAACTACATGCCAATTATTCATTTACAAAAATCTTTATACATCTTGTCAACTTTTGATTCCATTTTGATTCCATTTGAGATTTGTAGGGTCGGGTAAATAATAAAATCGGGAATTACCCGATTAGTACATGATCATGGATCGGGAAACTGCGTTACAAGGACATTGTGGGCCTCGTCATAGCTCGACAATCACAAATAATGACATGATCAGTTCATGAGCATGGCCCTACCAAAATTTCTATTAGGGATTGATGAAATTAAAATAACGAACATAGTTTGATTTTTGTTTTTATTAAATTAAACTAACAATTATTATTATATTAAATTAACAATTTTTTAAAGAGTTGATTTCTCCATTTCCAAATTTCAATTTCATCGGCATTTTCAAAATTTGTAAACATCGATTTCCTAGTACTTCCAGAAAATGTTTGACAGCTAATTGAATTCTGTCTCGGCCGTAACTTTGAGTACCAAAAATATAAAACCACAGTATAAGAAATATCAAGAAACATTTTTTTTCTTATAAGTAGTAAATGAAAAATTATAAAACTTTAAAAAATTCTGGAAATTCATTTCGTAATAATGATAATTAATATTGTCAGATACATCATTATTTTTAGCAAAAAATGATAGTACAAATTTCCATACGGAACGTCCGAAATTATTCTGCGATTTATTATGAAACTAGCTGGACCCGTGCACGACTCGTGCCAAGATTTACTGAATTCAAAGATATGGAGCGATTTTATTAATATAAAAAACATTTTATTATTTATATGAGGGGCCCGTGCTTAGCTGTTGAAGTTTTTTTTATTCTCCGCAGAATTATTCCCAGTAGAAATCTTCCCCGTAAAATCCACATAGAACGCTTTGGTGTGGTGGGGTTTAATGTGGTGAGTTTCGGTGTAGTGAGTAAAGGTGTGGTGAATTTTGGAGTGGTGAGTTTAATTGTGGTGAGTTTTAGTGTGGTTAGTTTTGGTGTGGTGAGTTTTAGTGTGGTGAGTTTTAGTGTGGTGAATTTTAGTGTGGTGAGTTTAAGTGTGGTGATTTTTAGTGTGGCGAGTTTTAGTGTGGTGAATTATAGTGTGGTTGGGTTTTAGCGGGGTGAATTTTAATGTGGCGTGTTTTAGTGTGACGTGTTTTAGTGTGGCGAGTTTTAATGTGGTGAATTTTAGGGTGAATTTTATTGTGGTGAGTATTAGTGTGATGAATTTTATTGTGGTGAGTTTTAGTGTAGTGAATTTTAGTGTGGTGAGTTTTAGTGTGGTTAATTATAGTGTGGTGGGTTTTAGTGTGGTGAATTTTAGTGCGGTGAGTTTTAGTGTTGTGAGTTTTAGTGTGGCGAATATTGAGTGTAGTGAGTTTTAATATGGTGAGTTTTAGTGTGGTGAATTTTAATGTGGTGAAATTTTAGTGTAGTGAGTTTTAGTGTAGTGACTTTTAGTGTGGTTAAATTTTAGTGTGGTGAGTTTAAGTGTGGTGAATTTTAGTGTGTTGAATTTTTTGATCTACTGTATTGATCTACTATATTGAATTATATAATTGTTTGCAGGTGTTTAGTCCTATTTAAATACTACATGCATAAAAATCAAGTAAATTCATTAATTTTCCTCCGAGATATTAAAATTTTAAACGTACGAATGTCCCGTAAGAATATCCACAATTTGCCAATATATATTGTAGACATAGAAAAGAATTTTTGAATTTTAAAACCCATTCAGAGACATGCCCTTAGTTATTTTTTTTATTTTTACCATATATTTCAAATGGGAAAAATTCAATTTCAATACAATAATTTCTTTCTTTAATATTTTTTAATTTGGATTAATGCTGATTGTGAAAACCTATCATTGATAATAAAAAAAACTCTCACTGGAATTTTTAACTCTTTATATTTGTATTTAATCGAATTTCGAAAGATTTTTCCAGTGCACTCTGTATGTCGAAAGTTAACATGTTTCTGTTACACTTCCTTCGTGTTCATGTTTAATTCGAACGCATTTTGCTGTCGAGTACGGCCATTATTTTACACTCTAACTACTTGCCAAGGCAAAAGTACCTAGATAGTATTGCGCCCGAGTGGTACCCCAACTATTCGAAACTAAATGTAACTGTAGCATAATGTCTTTTTGCGTAGACTATCACACTGACATGTTGTCCTTGGCATGCTTAAAACCAAAACATTGTAATCCGTATTATTTGCGTATGGTTCTAAATTTTACCGGATTGTGTGCTGATCCTGAAAAAGAATCATGTGGCACCAGTCAACGTGAAGAAAAATTACAATGCATGTTTATTTATAGCAATGTGTGTTTGTGGGTGTTGCTGGTGAAAAAAGAAAAAAAAAAACATGCAAAAAAATAAAAGTTGCAAAATAAAAGTTGAAAGTCGTTGCCATCACAATCACATATACTCCAATCGTACGTATCACATGCATAAATAAGGATATTATTTGTTTGCTTTCGTCTGCTCTTTCTACATCTGTTGCTGACTTCGAGCACATTTCCAGTTCTGCCAATTATTTCCAGGTGACACCATTTAAACACACTTTAAATCACAAGCTCAGTGAAATGTGTGCAAACTGTAATCGAGGTAAATTTGTGAATTAAATGTTGCAAGTATCAAAGACAAATTTATAAGTCGGACAAAAATGAGGTTGACTGCAAAAATGTGGAATAAAATAAATAAAATAAAATTTATAAATAAAAAGTTTGATATTTGGAACAGCATTACATAATCTATTAGCAATTTAAACAATTTAAAAATTTTAATACCTTAAAATAACAAAAAAAAAACACCGACTTGAACCCACCGACTTTCAAAATCTTTACTAGATCTATGCAAAAAAAAAAGAGAATTCACACGATATCGGACACTTTTTTGTGTCAAATTAAATCTACATGGTCCATTCGGAGTTTTATCACCACGATTTTTATACCCTACACCTATGAGGTACAGGGTATATTAACTTTGTGCATATATTGTAACGCCCCTTAAGAGGCGTGTCCGGTATGGAAAAGTATATATATTCTTGATCAGCATCACTACCCGAGTGCGTTTAGCCATGTCCGTCTGTCTGTCCGTCTTGCTGTCTTGCTGTTCGAATACAGAATAACTTGAGAAACACTGATCAGAATGCGATGAAATTTCGTCTCAATATATTTTAGCCAAAAGTAGGAACTGAGTTTGAAAATGAGCAAAATCGGTCAACGGACACGCCCACCTCCCATACAAGTCACTTTTATATAACTCTTTCGAAACTAATAACTCGATAAGTATTCAAGGTATAGTTATAAAATTTAAAAGGTATTATTAGTATTCACCTATGAATATGTGGTCCAAAAATGGGCGTGATACGCCCACTTTTTTTTTCATTATTTCCCGGGTTTTCATAGTGGAAATTTGATCCGTAAATTATTAAAATCAAATCTATGAAATATTAGCCTTTCAAAATTTTAAATATAGGCGTGGTCCGCCCAATTACATTTTTCAATTTTTTTTTTTTTAGTTTTTTTTTAATTTTATATACATTTTTTAATTTATGGGGATTTAAGACGCAAATTTCTGATATATAAATAATATTCTGAGGGTGGGGAGGTTCAGCATAATTAAAAATTTAAAACTAAGGTACACAATTAAATATTCCTCATTAATATCTCCACCGAAGGTGTAGGGTATTCCATAGTCGGGCCCATAGTTATTTGAACAGGATATTTGGTTTGTCGATGTTCATAATTCAGCGGGTTATTCTATGACTCCAAAAAATAAGAAAATAAAAAAAAAAAAATATGTCTAATTTTGCATGTAGTTTGAGGTATATGATGTTTAAAAATGCATATTACTGACATAACCTACCTAGTCAAAAAAATTGGCTAAAAAGTATAATTTGTTTGACAAACTAATATGAATTTTTCACTCGTCGAGATTTATATATAGATAATTAAATTACCTTTCTAATGGTATATTTGGGGGGTATAAATGGGGCCTAACCCCACAAATTATGCATTGGCTATATGTCACAGTAGTACGACCCATACTCTTGTATGGAGTCCTAGTCTGGTGGACAGCAATGGAGAAAACATCATATCTCACCAATCTCAGCAGAGTACAAAGAAATGCCTCATTATGCATCAGTGGCGCGCTTAGAACCACGGCCTCTGACGCACTAAATATGCTTCTACATCTCATTCCAATAGACATCATAGGAAAACAAATGACAGCATACACAGCAATTCGCCTCACTGCTACAAATCAGTGGCGAAACACGCATAGGGGACACACCACAATTATAAATCTACTGTCACGTATACCTAAAAATACGGACTATATGTTGCCAACTCTCTCCTTCGACAGAGGTTTTAAGGCAACAATACCCTCTAGAGAAGACTGGAAATTAGGCACACTGACAACGGAAAACTCTCTTCAATTCTACACTGACGGCTCTAAGCTGGACGGTAAGGTAGGATGTGGGGTTTTCTGTGAACAACTAAATAAAGGGATAGTCTTCCGTCTGCCGGACCACTGCAGCGTCATGGCTATATAGCAGAAGTCATGGCTATAAAAGAGGTTCTGACCTGGTTAAGATGGAATGTAGTATCCGTAAATGATATTAGTATTTTCACGACTGTCGCTCATCTCTGATGGAGATGGCCAACCAGTTCAACAAACACCTATACTGGGTGCCAGGGCACAGGGACATCGTAGGAAATGAGAAGGCCGCCGAACTAGCCAGGAAGGGAACCACACTTAGCATCCAGCCAGAGATGAACAATCTGGGCATTCCCCTATCAACATGCAAACTCATTCTGCAGCAAGACATGATAGCGAAAACAAATAATAGATGGGCAGGTGGTATAACGTGTACCACCACCAAACAGATCTGGCCTAAATTAGACTCTAGGATATCAAAACAACTCCTGATGATAAATAGGAAAGACATTAGTACAATGGTTGGGGTTATCACCGGCCACTGTATAATAGGCAGACATGCAGCTAGATTGGGGGTAACAGCTCCTGACTTTTGCAGAAGCTGTGTAGACGAGGAAGAAGAGGAAACCACTCTACACCTCCTCTGTACATGCCCAGCCCTTTCACAAAATAGAAACAAATATTTCGGCCATCACCTGAACGATATTTCCAACATCGACATAAAACACATACTTAGCTTTGTCAAAAGCGCAAATTGGTTTAGCTACGAGTAATAGGAAATAGATCCCGGGTATCACAATGGACCTCTTCTGGTCTAAGTGTGCTTTTTAGCAGCCATTACAACCTAACCTATGGTATATTTCATCTTTAAACTCCATGATTTCCTCCTTCTCTGAAATATACGAATATTTGAAATTTATAAAAACATAAATGCAAATTTTGACTTTGTCATTGCTTTTCTCCCAACTTCGTTAGGTGTACTTATATTTTTTAATTTTTTTTCTATTTTTTTTTTTTTAAATAAAAAAATATAAATAAAAAATTAAAAAAAAAAATTAAATGATAGCTCAGTACATTCGCAGTATTTTCTTATCAATCACAGTGATTAGAACCTGGAAATAAATGCTGAAAATGTATTTGTTGGTTGAAATAAAAAACAAAATCTAAATAATCAAGAAATCATTTTGAACATTTATTATAATTATAATCATTATAAATACTACTTCACAGAACGTATTTGCTGATCATATTTCCAAACATAATAATTTTTCTGTTTATTTCAACCGTCACACAGTGTGCTCAAACGCTCTTAAATCGGGTGAAATTCAGTATTTTCGGAACCATTATTATGTTTGGAAATATGACCAGCAAATACGTTCTGTGAAGTAGTATTTATAATGATTATAATTATAATAAATGTTCAAAATGATTTCTTGATTATTTAGATTTTGTTTTTTATTTCAACCAACAAATACATGATTATTTATGCAGCATAATTTACCGGTTTAAAATCACTGTAATTAGTTCGAAAATACTGTGAATTAAAAAGTCTATCAGTATAAATTAGAAAAAAATGGGATTAACCGAAGTTTTGAGCAAATCAATGGCAAAGACATAATTTTAATTTTTAGTAAATTTCAATTTCAAATACACTTTATAAAATGAAGAAATCATGGGGATCCAAGATGTGATATACCACTGGAAAGGTAATTTAATTTTCTAAAACATTACTGAAAATTTGATATATTTATTTATTAACAGATTATAATTTATAACCTATTTTATTGATTAGATTATGTAAGTAATATGCTTTTTTTAAAGGCCCTGCATCTCAAACTAGGTGCAAAATAAGACATATTTTTATTAACATTTTCTGGTTTTTTTGAGTCATAGAATGACCCCCTCAATTATTGACATCGATGAACCAAACACCCTGTATATCTAGTCAAAGAATTTGAATTTCAGAAAAATTTTAAAAATTAGAATTGATAAAGCAACGAGATTGAAACTTTTTTTTTATCGAATTTATTCATCGAAGTGCTGCGAGCCATGGCAGACAGGATGTGCAGAATTATATTCTGTTAGTTCACATGCTCCTCCATTTATTGTTCTTTCCAACTAAATTGACTGTCGCTGTCAAACAAACTATGTAATACTTTGTAAAAATTTTTTACTCTTTGTAACACGCAATATTTTGAGTTCAGTTACAAGTTGTAACAATGTAGCTTAAGCTTGGAAAAACATGCTCGTTAATAAATAAAAATACGCTCGTCGACCTCGCGCAAAATTTAAAAATGTAGCATGCAGTATGTAAAATCATATCTATATTATGGAGTATAATGTATCAAATGTTGGAATATTGCTGAAAAAATTCAAAGTTATTATATAACTAAAAGCAAATAAAAATATGAAGTCGAAAACGAAAAATACCAAAATAAAGACGCAGATTGTACTGTTGAATAAAAATTGTTTACTGAAGCATTTAATTGAATGAAAATTTATGATGTTTCATATTTTACAAACAGTTCTCGCTACATGTGCTACTGAATCGTCGACTTACTGGCCGAAGACGCAACAGTCAAAACGGAAAAAGCAGAAGTAAGTACTGCAAACCTTCAAGCTCAAATGTTGTCTAAAAACGCAAATATTTTTATTTTATTTTTGTACATGTAGGAAAATATTCTTCGCCAAAAGAATAATAATAATTTAGTGATTGTTTTTGGTTTTGTCACATTATTTTTTAAAATTATTTTAAAAATCAAAAGAAATCCGGTGTTTTCTTTGTATATTTTCACTTTGTTCATAAAATTATTAGTTTTTTTATAATCAATCACAGAAAAGTTCCGGAGGGGATATTTCGGACGGGACAAAATAAATAGTTATAGTGATCACCATGATTTTTATCAAAAAATACTGTTTGCGTAAAATATATATTTTTTAAATTAACGAATTTCTTAATTTTTATACCCTACACCTATGAGGTACAGGGTATATTAACTTTGTGCATATATTGTAACTCCCCTTAGGAGGCGTGTCCGGTATGGAAAAGTATATATATTCTTGATCAGCATCACTACCCGAGTCCGTTTAGCCATGTCCGTCTGTCTGTCTGTCTGTCTGTCTGTCCGTCTTGCTGTCTTGCTGTGTTGCTGTCCGAATACAGAATAACTTGAGAAATACTAATCAGAATGCGATGAAATTTCGTCTCAATATATTTTATCCAAAAGTAGGAACTGAGTTTGAAAATGAGCCAAATCGGTCAACGGAAACGCCCACCTCCCATACAAGTAACTTTTATATAACTCTTTCGGAACAAATAACTCGAAAAGTATTCAAGGTATAGTTATAAAATTTAAAAGGTATTGTTATAATTCACCTATAAATATGTGGTCCAAAAATGGGCGTAATACGCCCACTTTTTTTTTTCATTATTTCCCGGGTTTTCATAGTGGAAATTTGATCCGTAAATTATTAAAATCAAAACTATGAAATATTAGCCTTTCAAAATTTTAAATATAGGCGTGGTCCGCCCAATTATATTTTTCAATTTTTTTTTTAGTTGTTTATACTTTTGTATAAATTTTTTAATTTATGGGGATATAAGACGTAAATTTCTGATTTATGAATAATATTCTGAGGGTGGGAAGGTTCAGCATAATTAAAAACTTTAAAATTAAGGTATGCAATTAAATATCCCACAATAATATCCTCACCAAAGGTGTAGGGTATTCCATAGTCGAGCCCGACCGACTATAAAAATCCGCCCCATGTGACCGAACTTACCCATGTGACCTAACTTTCCCAACTCGTTTTTAATTTGTTTGTCGCAGTTAAGGTTTTCCTGGAAATACCCATATGCATGAAAATTACAGTTGTTTTTAATATTCGCTTATTTTTTTTAATATTGAAAACGTTAAAAATGAATTGCATGGTATAACGGTTTTTAATTTGAAAGGCTAAACTTATCAGGTTATACTAGGTCATACTATATGTAACGTGTATTTGATCCAAAATAACCAGAAAGTTACGTGGCCGGTTGCTCAGCATCACCTTTTGTGTCAATTTATAAATTCGTGTCTCTGTCTGTCTGGCCGCTGAAATCACGATTACAGTAAAACCAGAAGAGCTAGATTAATTAAATTGTAGACCCACGCCGATAACTATTAAGAAAAGAGTGGCTTCAATTAGTTTTCAACACAAATCTCAATTTCATTTGAAATTTACTTAATTTCATATGGAAAATCTCAATTCTATATGCAATTATCAAAATGGAAAGCTCCCAATTGCAATTAGAAAGATGTATTTCACAGTCATTTTCAGGAATCGCTATGCATTGTCCTCCTTGACCACTTTAAACGGTAATATGTATAGAATATTTATAGAATATTACATCAATACAATAAAAAAAGTCTGCTTAAAATACACGAAATTGTTTGTGTATTTTACGATAATATTCGTAGATTTTATATACGAAAGTCATTCGTACACAATACGAAAGATTGTTGTTTTTATACGTAATTTATTGAAAAGGTTTGTACCATTTTACGGATATATTCGTAAATATTACGAAAGTATTCGTACATTTTACGAAAGTTTTCGTACTTTTAACAATAGCACTCGTATATTCGTAAAAGTATGAATGCATTCATAATCTATGTATATATAAAACTCTTGGTCCGTCTGTCAGTCTGCCTGTCTGTATGTCCGTATGTCTGTATGTCTGTCTGTCTGTCTGTCGGTCTGTCTGTTTGTTCCAACATCACGTCTAAACCGCTGAACCGATTTAACTGACATTTTGCACCAGGGTACTATGGAGTCCGTAGGGTGTCATACGATATATATGGGCGGGATTGTACGTAGGGGCGTGGCATTCACCACACTAAATTCACCACACTAAAACTCACCACACTTAAATTCGGCTTACTTAAATTCACCACACTAAAATTCACCATTCTAAAACTCACCACACTAAAATTCACCACACTCAAATTCACCACACTTAAACTCACCACACTAAAATTCACCACAATCAAATTCACCACACTCAAATTCAACACACTAAAACTTTCCACAATAAAATTCACTACACTTAAAGTCACCACACTAAAATTCACCACACTAAAACTCACCACACTAAAACTCACCACACTCAAATTCACCACACTTAAATTCACCACACTAAAATTCACCATACTAAAACTCACCACACTAAAATTCTTCACACTCAAATTCACCACACTTAAACTCACCACACTAAAATTCACCACAATCAAATTCACCGCACTCAAATTCAACACACTTAAATTCACCACAATAAAATTCACTACACCTAAAGTCACCACACTAAAATTCACAACACTAAAACTCACCACACTAAAACTCACCACACCAAAATTCACCACACTTGCATGTACCAGTTGAATGTACCCGAGAAATGTGTACACTTCAAAATTTCGTATGTGACCTGGTTGCGTTCATGTGTTTATTTAAATTATTATTTCAGTTTTATTAATCATTTTTGACATTCCAAAAATATTTCAAAATTCTTTGAACCTCTAATGGTTTTACCAAAAATGTATTTCAAATAACTTTGTATGACAACTGTCAGCGACAACATCGAAACTTATTGCAACACACGAAGCCAGCAGAAAGTGGAGATAAAAATTGTTTGGAATCTTATTATGCAGTTGGCATTTGACTGAATTGTTTTCTTTGAGTAAATTGCATGCAGCAAGTGCAACATCAACAGTCGGCACAAAATATACAACTTTTTTTCTGGCTTTCAGTCGATGCAAACCGAAAAACTGTTCGTTTGTTTGTTGTTACTCAAAGTTGTTATTGTTGTACGTTGTTTTAAGCAGTTTTTTCTCTCCGAATGAAAATCACTTTGCATCGATTTTGTGCTTTTTTATTTTCTATTGCTGCTGCCGCTGCTGCTTAGATTTGCCTTTTACGTTATTGCTGTTGGCAGTTGTGCTCGACAGTTATTGCTGGGAATGGTAACAACTTCAGTCGTCGTTTTCTTTGCCACCTACAAATTTGATACAAATTTTGATTTCAATTTACTTCAAGTGGCAGCCAGCTACAACCTAAATATACAAGAAGAGAACAAAAAGTAATAAAGAAAAAAAATAAGAAAAACAAACTTAAAAATAGCATAAAATGCAAAACTGAAAATGTTTACAAAAACAATGCAGCAATCGCGCAAAACTTTAGCATAAAAGCGAAAAACTTACGCTTGTAAATGCTTTGCTCCTGTGCTACTTTTTCTTCTTCCTCTTCGTTTGCCGCTCTAAATACATTTTTTTGTTTTCGTTTTCATATTATGTTGCAAATTTTTATTTTTATTCACTTGCATATATATTTTGTTTTATTTGGTTTTCACTTCAGCGCAAAGAAAACTGTTGCAAAAGTGAACAAAAAGTTTTACAGCCTTTGCAGTCGTTCGCCCGTGCGCCTTAAAGTATGCTATGCTAATTTAAAATAAGTAGCAACTTCCTAGGTATGCGTTACACATACATTATCATAAGTAAATACGTTCGCAGCGCCCAAAAGTAGACTTGCCAACGTCGTACAACAGACACGCATCAACCTTGTATAACCGAGAGAACATCTACAGAAAAAAATACTCTACAGAATAACATTTGTACTCTAATATTGAATAAACATGAAAATATTTATATAAAGTAATATATTGTCGCATAAATTACAAATAATTCTGTTTTTTACATTTAGTTATTTAGTCCGTCTTAAAGTGATACTAATTTTAATCGCTATTCTTAAATTGTACTGTACAAAATAATCAAAGGTTACTGTTTAGAAGAAAACACGCGATTTTCCAAGTAATCCAATGTTAAAGTTATATTCTTTATAGCTGGACCCGTGCACGACTCGTGCCAAGATTTTCTGAATTCAAAGATATGGAGCGATTTTATTAATATAAAAAACATTTTATTATTTATATGAGGGGCCCGTGCTTAGCTGTTGAAATTTTTTTATTGGTTTTATAAATGTGGTAACCAAATAATTCTTCGCCAAAACAACTTTTCTCAAAGACAATTTTTTCTCAGACTGCGCTTCTCCGCAGAATTATTCCCAGTAGAAATCTTCCATGTAAAAACCACATAGAACGCTTTCCCGTAGAATTCTCAACGTAGAATTCATCCCGGTAGAATTGTTCCCGGTAGAATTCTTTCCCGTAGAATTCTTCCCCGTAAAGTTTTTCCCAGTAGAAGTTTTAGTGTGGTGGATTTTAATGTAGTAAGTTTCGGTGTGGTTAGTTTAGATGTGGTGTATTTTGGAGTGGTGAGTTTAATTGTGGTTAGTTTTGGTGTGTTGAGTTTTAGTTTGGTGAGTTTTAGTGTGGTGAGTTTTAGTGTGGTGAGTTTTAGTGTGGTGAATTTGAGTGTGGTAAATTTAAGTGTGGTGTTTTTAAGTGTGGTGAGTTTTAGTGTGGTCAATTATAGTGTGGTGGGTTTTAGTGTGGTGAATTTTAATGTGTCGTGTTTTAGTGTGGCGTGTTTTAGTGTAGCGAGTTTTAGTGTGGTGAATTTTATTGTGGTGAGTTTTAGTGTGATGAATTTTAATGAGATGAATTTTAGTGTGGTGAGTTTTAGTGTAGTGAATTTTAGGGTGGTGAGTTCTAGTGTGGTTAATTATAGTGTGGTGGGTTTTAGTGTGGTGAATTTTAGTGCGGTGAGTTTTAGTGTGGTGAGTTTAAGTGTATCGAAATTTGAGTGTAGTGAGTTTTAATGTGGTGAGTTTAAAAGTGGTGAAATTTTAGTGTAGTGAGTTTTAGTGTGGTGAGTTTTAGTGTGGTGAAATTTTAGTGTGGTGAGTTTAAGTGTGGTGAATTTTAGTGTGTTGAATTTTTGTGAGTGAGTTTTAGTGTGGTGAGTTTTAGTGTGGTAAGTTTTAGTGTGGTGAGTTTTGGTATGGTGAGTCTAAGTGTGGTAAGTTTTAGTGTTGTGAATTTTAGTGCGGTGAGTTTTACTGTGGCGACATTGGAGTGTAGTGAGTTTTAGTGTGGTAAGTTTTAATGTGGTGAAATTGTAGTGTGGTGAGTTTTAGTGTGGTGAGTTTTAGTGTGGTAAAATTTTAGTGTGGTGGGTTTTAGTGTGGTGAATTTTAGTGTGTTGAATTTTTGTGTGGTGAGTTTAAGTGTGGTGAGTTTTAGTGTAGTGAGTTCAAGTGTGGTGAGTTTTAGTGTGGTGAGTTTTAGTGTGGTGAGTTTTAGTGTGGTGAGTTTTTGTGTGGGGAGTTTTAGTGTGGTGAGTTTTAGTGTGGTGAGTTTTAGTGTGGTGAGTTTTGGTGTGGTGAGTTTTAGTGTGTTGAATTTTTGTGTGGTGAGTTTAAGTGTGGTGAGTTTTAGTGTGGTGAATTTTAATGTGGTGAGTTTTAGTTTGGTTAGTTTTAGTGTGGTGAGTTTGTTTTTCTTTTTCTTTCCTTTTTTTGTTTTTCATATAGTTTGGATTGTGGTTTTATGTGATTGGTTTTGTTTTTGAATTTTTGCTTTTGTTTTGTTTTGTTTTGTTTTGTGTTGTGCTTTTGCTTTTTTGTTTTTAAATTTTTTTTTTGTATTTGAGTTTTTTGTTTCATGTTCGTAGCTGATGAAAGTGCCGAGTTATATCGTGTTTAGGTTGCATGGGAGGTGCCACGCCTCTTTGTCCAATCCCGCCCATATATAGCCTATCATTCCTTCCAGACCATACCACATCTGCGGTAAAAATTTCAAGAAAATCGGATCAGCCGTGTAGACGGAGAAGCGGAAGAAACGTGATTGCTTTTGTTTTTGTATTTTTGCTTTTGTTTTGTTTTGTGGTTTTGCTTTTTTGTTTTTAATTTTTTTTTTGTATTTAAGTTTTTTGTTTCATGTTCGTAGATTGTGAAAGTGCCGAGTTATATCGTATTGAAAGTTTAGGTTGTATGGGAGGTGCCACGCCTCTTTGTCCAATCCCGCCCATATATAGCCTATCATTCCTTCCAGACCATACCGCATCTTTGGTAAAAATTTCAAGACAATCGGATCAGCCGTTTAGACGGAGAAGCGGAACAAACGTGATTGCTTTTGTTTTTGTATTTTTGCTTTTGTTTTGTTTTGTGCTTTTGCTTTTTTGTTTTTAATTTTTTTTTGTATTTGAGTTTTTTGTTTCATGTTCGTAGCTGGTGAAAGTGCAGAGTTATATCGTATTGAAAGTTTAGGTTGTATGAGAGGTGCCACGCCTCTTTGTCCAATCCCGCCCATATATAGCCTATCATTCCTTCCAGACCATACCGCATCTGTGGTAAAATTTTCAAGGAAATCGGATCAGCCGTTTAGACGGAGAAGCGGAACAAACGTACAAACGTACAAACGAACAAACAGATTTATTATATTAATAGGATAAGCTGGATTATCTATGTTGTTATGCATTCATTAGACATGATTATTTTAAACTAAACTAATTAATTGAATTTCAAGAAAGTAATAATATAATTATTAGGAGAGTCTAAAATTTATTTATTTTTAATTCAAACAAATCGTACAAAACTCTTACCCTTCTGATAATGTTGAAGAAGATGAATTCAGTCTTGGCTTCTTAGTGATTGTTATCTTTGCCGATAAATTGTTTTTACTTTTTAAAAAAATTCGGTTCCCGGCTTTCTTCTGCAAAGAAAATCTTATCTCAGGGGAAGTCAAACTGTTGCTTTTCATTGGTTTTTTTTCTTGGTTAAACTAATTGAACACATTATTTTCACTAAAGTTACAACAAACAATGCTTAAATTCCATTTCCCACTTTACCCCTGAAAATGACACAATTTGATCATAACTTAGCAGCATTTATGCAATGTTAAATAAATTGCAAAACCCGTTTGTATTTCAAAAGATATATACTATGCGATAATTTAAACATACCGTCAAAAATTAATAACGGCAAAAATTCGCACTTTTTGTATAGGAAACAACAGCACTCTAAAAAACATTATTTTTTCACTTGATCTCGTAATACGGATTTCCTTAAAATTTGGAATATATATTCAACAGACCCGGGAAAAGGTCACTATATAGTTTTCGATGACCACGCCCACTTTGATGCCCATTTTTATTTTTGATGTATAATTCAGATTTATAGCAAAACCATTGAACATATTTTTCTGAAATTTCGCATTGCTCAGGACTGCGTCGAATAAAATTGTATCTTCCCATAATGTGCTATTGCAAGATTCAAATTAAAAAAATTTGATCATAGTAGCTCTGAATTAAATGGCAGAAAATAATTTGTGTCAGTTATAGTCAATACAAAATTTATTTAACGCGAAAATGGCAAACGAAGTGAAAGTGCGAGAAAATATAATTAAAATTTTTCAAAAACAACTTAATTGGTCTTTTAAAAAAAAATCCAAGGAGGTAGGGGCTAACCCTAAGACCATTTCTCGCGTTATCAACCGCTTTAAGGAAGACCTGAGTATTGATCGGAAGAAAGGTTCTGGTAAAAAAAAGGCCCACATGATCGTGAAAAGTCGAAGAATATTTTAAAGAAAAATCCAAGCATATCCGGAAGGAAATTGGCGAGAAAGGCGGATTGCTCAGAATCTTTCGTGCGCTGGACTAAGAAAGAAGCTGGGCTGAAGACGTACAAGGTCCAAAAAGTTCCGGATAGAAATGCCGTCAAGAATGAAACCGCAAAACAACGAGCTAAAAAGCTGAACCAAGATTTTTTTAAAAAATTCGATTGCTGCATAATGGACGGCGAAACTTATGTTATAGCGTACTTTTCTCAGCTACCTGGGCAGGAATTTTATACAGCCGATTCTCGAGGAAATGTCGCTGAAAAATTCAAATAAAAACAAAATGTCTAAATTCCTAAATAAATTCCTTGTTTGGCAGGCAATTTGCAGTTGTGGAAAAAGGAGCAGCTCATTCGTGACATCGGGTACAATTAATAGCGAAATATATGTGATACTGGGCTTTAGTAAAAAGGGAGATGAAGACAACAAAAAAAGTGGCCAAAGACCTTCAAGACTTTAAAAGAAAGTGGTCTTCAGCAGCTGTGAGGGTGTCGGACACTACCATTACAACATTAATGGAAGGGGTTTCGGAAAAATTAAAACTTTTTATTAAAAAATATTAATTTCTGGTTTTTTACATTTTTTTTTAAATCTAAAAATAATTTGCAAAATAAACTATTTTATTCTATAAAAATTCGATTACTATATTGCTAGTTTTTTTTTATTTCTGTAGCGGACAATTTTATTTGGCGCAGTCCTTATGATATAAAGTCCATAAACAAAATCGGAAGGGAGTGGCACCTCCCATAGAACCAAAAAATTCAGTACGCTATATCGCAAACCTAACGTTATCGAAACTTTAAATTTTGATTATACTAAGCTTACTTAATCCTCTACACCAAACTCACTACACCAAAACTCACCAAATCAAAATTCACCACACCAAATCTAAATATGAATCCTATGCACGATTTTCGTTAAGACTTGGAATAAACAGATCTAGAAGAAGGACATTATATAGTTTTCGTTGACCACGCCCACTTTTACGCCCATTTTTATTTTTGGTTAATGTTCCAGATTGACATCAAAACCACTGAACAAATTTTTCTGAAAATTTGCATTACTACACACAAAAAAATATTAGCTTGGCGTTCAGTTGTTTCATCGAATATTCATTTGCATCTACCAAATGTAGTCAGCCTTAAATGAAATTCAATTATGGTAAACAATCGTATGAAGCGTAACCTACCTGAAGCAACTGCAACATTGATTTTTTATCCATTTTCACTTTTTTTTTATTTCCATTGCCACAGCAATTAAATTTAAAATGAGACACTACCAATATTTAGTTGAGTTAACAGATTGTTAGTTATATTAGGTTGTAGCAACCAATATTCATTTGATTCAACTGCGTAATCAGTTGTCTTGTATAAAAGCAATGCCAAAGCAGGACAACAACAGTCGCATAAGCTTCAGATTTTTCACCCGTTTTTTTGTGTGCTACGGACAGCGCGTGCCACGTGTAAAACAAAATTTGGAATTGTTTTAAGACTGGTTCGTTTTTACTGTTCAGTTTTTTCATACCCAAATACATTTTCTTCAACAAGAGACATACTATTCTACAGAGTACTTGTCATTGTGTTTCTATATGTTGTATTTATATATGCAGCCCTAGCGCTACAACGTGTTGCAAACACGAAGTCAGCAGCACAACGAGTCGTCGGCAATTTTCGATCTCAGGAACGCTGTTGTGATGCTGACTTCGTGTTTGCAACACGTTGGAGGTAAAATGTCCGATTTCTTATAATTAATTTGGCTACCACAACTAAACAAATTGGTTGTGCCAATTGCATTTATTAGTTGTGTGAACTGATACGCGATATTGCAACAACTGTATCAGTCGAATGTTGACAGAACTAATTAAGACGGTTGCCCCAACTGATTCGTTCTTTGGGTGTATGATACAAGGGCCATGGAGTATCCTCAGCCATAAATAAATTATATTGGACAAGCAGAAGTGGTACCTCCCATAGAACCCAAAAATTCAGTACGCTATTTATCAACCCAACAACTAAACTTTAAATTTGGATGTTACTCATCTTACTTAATCTCACCACACCAAACTCACCACACAAAAACTCATGTTTGGAAGTCGATTTATGGGAGTGGCAACTCCCATACATCCCAAAAATTCAAAATGCTGTACCTCAGTACAAATGTTATCGATTTTAATTAAACTTTAAATTCTGATGTTACTTAGCTAACCAAAACTCACTACACCAAACTAATGACACTAAAACTCACCATATCAAAATTCACCAAACCAAACCTAAATTTCAAACCTTTGCATCAAGTTCCTTCAAATTTGGAATACACCCAGAAAAAAATTCCTTCAAATCCCATTAAAATTTGTCAATAGGATAATTATTGATTTAATTTTTTGCCATTTACTGACGAGAGGTAGCGCGGTATAGAAAAATGTTTCTATGAAAAGATGTTGTTAGCCCCTGTCCATGCTTGAACCGGGGACCTTTCGGCTCGCAGTCCAACGCACTAACCACTGAGCTACCGCGGCTACCCAGGAAAAATTAACAAACTCAACAAGCTATGGTGGTTGTTGAAAAAATTCCAAATTTTTATGAATAAAATCATCATGTTTATGCAGTTTTTTTTTGTGTACTACACAAAATATTCCTTCGGAATATTTCTATTCAAAAATATTTTTCATTTTTAATTTTAATTTTTTTTACCTTTTTGTAAATTAATACATATCTGCAGATCTGTAATAGCACTACTTAACAAATCGAGAAACATACATCAATTGTATATAACTCGCGGCTGCTGATTTTGGTTGCGTTTTCAGTTTTTATACCCTACACCTATGAGGTACAGGGTATATTAACTTTGTGCATATATTTTAACACCCCTTAGGAGGCGTGTCCGGTATGGAAAAGTATATATATTCTTGATCAGCATCACTACCCGAGTCGGTTTAGCCATGTCCGTCTGTCTGTATGTCTGTCTGTCTGTCTGTCTGTCTGTCTGTCTGTCTGTCTGTCTGTCTCTCTGTCTGTCCGTCTTGCTGTCTTGCTGTCTTGCTGTCCGAATACAGAATAACTTGAGAAATACTGATCAGAAAGTGATGAAATTTCGTCTCAATATATTTTAGCCAAAAGTAGGAACTGAGTTTAAAAATGAGCCAAATCGGTCAACGGACACGCCCACCTCCCATACAAGTCACTTTTATATAACTCTTTCGGAACTAATAACTCTAAAAGTATTCAAGGTATAGTTATAAAATTTAAAAGGTATTGTTAGAATTCACCTATAAATATGTGGTCCAAAAATGGGCGTGATCCGCCAACATTTTTTTTTTTTCATTATTTCCCGGGTTTTCATAGTGGAAATTTGATCCGTAAATTATTAAAATCAAATCTATGAAATATTAGCCTTTCAAAATTTTAAATATAGGCGTGGTCCGCCCAATTATATTTTTCAATTTTTTTTTTAGTTTTTTATACTTTATACAAATTTTTTAATTTATGAGGGTATAAGCCGTAAATTTCTGATATATGAATAATATTCTGAGGGTTAATATCCCCACCAAAGGTGTAGGGTATTCCATAGTCGGGCCCGACCGACTATAAAAATCCGCCCCATGTGACCGAACTTACCCATGTGACCTAACTTTCCCAACTCGTTTTTTTTCTATTATGTAAAGTTTTTATGAAAATTGCTCCCAAATTTTCAGGCTCTTTAAGCCAAAAATACTGACCCTGACAGTCAGTTTACTAAAAAAATGTAAACGCAATTTTTCTTTAAATTGTCAAGATGAATTACATTATAATAATAAATACTATTATTTCAATAAATTTTCAAGATATTTGAATCTTAACTCGAAAAATATATTTTTTTTAATATTTTTGAACGATTTTCTTAGCATTGTGAATCAAATGATTAATAAGATAATTATGTGGAGCATAGTTCAAAATAATGATGACAATTAAAACATTTTTTGTATCAGTTCACATTTTTAAATATGCTAAATCAACCCAGTTTTCGTCAAATTCCGTAATCGTTTTTAACCGAATTATTTTCAAAACCAATAAGTTATAGAAAAAAAAACTGAGTATGTAATAGGAATAAACATACTTTAAATATGAAGTAATGATATTTATAAATTAGACGGGCATGGTTAAACCGACTCGGGAAATTATTCTAATCAAGACTTAAAATACTTTTCAATACCGGCCTCCTAAGAGGTTTAACAATATCGTCATAAATGTTAGGTAACCTTTCCCTCATGTTTATAGGGTATAACAAAAGGTAATTTAATATAAGTGCTCTTGAGCTGTCCTTAGTCCTCAGGAATTATACTTTTCTGGCACAGACAAGAGTCATTCGTCTGTGTCATTGCGCTGCGTCAATTCAGCCACATGACTTGCATATTTTTGCAGGCTACTTAACAATTGACAAAACTTTTGATTCTTTTTCTAAATTTTATGTAAATTTTTGTACTTTTTCGTTTCAATTAAGCAGATCCTTGCAAAGTGGTTTCGCCCAAGTACGTGTGCGATGTTTAAACAGTGCCGGGGCTGTATCAAAGCCGTTAAGCGCAATTAAAAGAGTAGAAAAAAGATAGAAAAACAGAATAAAACTATGAAAAAGTATAAACGAAAAAAAATTGAAACAACCCCAAAAAAAAAAATAATATCAAATATATGCAAGACATGAACTGAATGCAGAGCGCGTTGTAGAAAATGTTCGAAGACAACACGAAAATACTTCAAAACGAATGATGTAAAAATAAAATGTTGAGAATACATTTCGACTTCAGAATTATAAAAGATCTCATTTTAATTGTGTTCATTAGTTGATGAAATTATTTTAAAAATATATATTTTTGTGATAAACATATTTTAGTTTCATTTAATTTGCTTTCGTGTATAAAGTTAGGTTTCATCAATCGTTGTACTAAATATCGCATACAGTGGAAAATAATTCTAGATAGTCCTGATAATTGTCGAACTGGAAACTAAGAGACCAATATCTTTTTGATTATCACAATAACTATGTATATAATGTAGCCGCGGTAGCTCAGTGGTTAGTGCGTTGGACTGCGAGCCGAAAGGTCCCCGGTTCAAGTCTGGACTGGGGCTAACAACATTTTTTCATAGAAACATTTTTCTGTACCGCGCTACCTCTCGGCAGTAAATGGCAAACCTACGAGAGTAAAACATTGCCTATGAAAAGCTCTCACCCGCCGTTCGGATTCGGCAATAAACTGTAGGTCCCACCACTTTGAGTACAAATATAACACGCACAGCTCAAAGTGGTGAGAGAGCTCGGCCGAAGTTCTTATAGGACTGTAGTGCCAAACTATTAATATTATGTAATCATTGTGAATTTAATTCTGAGTTTTTTTTTTATTTGTACTCTTATGTAGACCATCTAAATCTCAAAATTGTTTTGCTATTTTGGTGCACCAATTACGGTTTGCAATAAAAATGTCTCTGAATTTCCGTAAAATGCATGACCTTCAAATGCTGCACCTAACCAACTAATTTTGCAATCAAAACCCGCACAGAATTGTGTTCCCTCTATGGAGACAGCAGTGGGTAATGAACAATGTAGCCCGTTAGGTACTGACATTAAAACCAACGCAATCGTTAGTGAAACAAAAATAAGCCCTCTTACTATCCTCCCTATGTATTTTGCAGTCATAGTCTGTATGCAGCTACACATTAACTGTCCGAAATTTCATCTGATTCCACCGTTCATTAGCTCGTAGCCTGCGCATCGTGGTCACGCCAACATTTGGCGAGTGGCACCATCGTTGAACTGCTGTTCTGGGCCAAATAAATTACCTGACCTGCAATATGTGACTAGACGGTTTGTTTGTTTTTGACTACACTCAGACAAAGAGTTGTTAGAACATTTTTGTTCTATTGACAGATACAAGAATCAATTGAGTTGATATATTAATTTCAAAAAACTGTTATATATCGATATACACAGAATATCAAATCATTATTATATATTTTTCTAGCATTAAAAAAAATAATCTTACGATCTAATAAATCTATCTAAGCCTACGAGGATCTCAAATCAGTATCCTGTTTTGCACTACAAAGCCAAAATTTTGTCAATTAAGGTGTTCAAAATCGTTTTTCTGTTAGAGGTCAGAGGTTATAAAGGGGTTATGTTGTTTGAGGTCTCCATATTATCTTTTGTGAGTAAAACATACATTTTATATATATGATTATAAAATTAGGTGATAATACTTAAACAATTTCATTTAAGACGGTATAAATCAGGCTTCGGAATTGAGCGCTCACAAACAGAGCGCGCTCTTATGTATTTGTGGCGTAAACAGTGTTTCTGTGTCCATATGTTCGAGTCGCACAGCAGTCGTTAGCACGAACTAGCAAAACTTCAATCGTCCAACCGAGCTGACCCTATATTATACTCGCTGCGTGAGCTTCTGTTGAATGGAGCGCTCGAAATGTACATCGCTCCTACATTGCGAGCAGCTCGGAGTTGCTCATTCTTTAAATTATTTCATTTACAACAGTAGTATGGATTCGCCGGTTCTGGCCCCACTGGGCTCCATGGAGCACATTGTTGTTAGTGTAAATGAATTTTAACAGAGATGTTGTTAGTGTAATTCAATAGGGATCATTTTTTAACATAGTTGTTGTTAGTGTAATTCAATAGGGATCATTTTTTAACATAGTTGCTGTTAGTGTAATTCAATAGGGATCATTTTTTAACATAGTTGTTGTTGGTATAGTTCAATAGGGATCATTTTTTAACAGAGTTGTTGGTACTGTAGTTCATTGGAGATCATATTTTAACAGTATAGTTGTTATTGTTTTTTCAATGGGGATCATATTTTAACAGAATATTTGTTATTGTTTTCATGGGAAGTATTTTTAACAGATGTATATTATATGTATACTATATATTTTATAATGGCATGGAGCCAGTGGGATGACTTTTTAACATAATTTGTTAATGTTGATACATACATATATATTATATGCATGTTATGAAGGCATGCAGCCGTAAAGAGTAAATGTTGTTGTTGGGATAATTATATCGGAGTAAGCATTTTTTGTGAATCAGAATATTTACAAACGTATTCATGTTGTTGTTGTAAAATATTATAGTTGCAATTAGATTTCAGTTAACGTAGTTATAATGTATACTATAGTTATACTTGTTTGTTTTATTTTTGCATGATCATCAAGAGAGTTGAGGAGCAAAGGGTTCAATTTGAAACTTTGTTGAGGAACGGTGATTGTAATTTAAAACTTCGATATATGAATGAATATTATTATTAGATGCTTATTTTTTTTGTGGTTAATTTTTTTTGTTGTAAACAGGTTAAGACACTTCTGTATTAATGCATTGACATATATTTAATTCAAGGCCAATTTTACTATAAGGGTTATTGTACTGGATTTTATTCTACAAAGTCATGGTCGTTTAATTTGGTTATATGAATGAATGGAGCCATAAGGTTCCATTGGGATCATTTTTTAAATCATTTTCTATACTATATGTTTAAAAGATTGAACATGTTAGAACATGTATATTTTTTATAGAGTTTTTTGTCTTGAGATTTATTTAATTTACTCTCTTTAAAATTTTAATTGAGTATAATTATACTAATGGAATTCACTTTTTAACTCATTTTAAAGAGATATCCATTATATATAAATGGATCGAAATTTGAATTAAATTTATTCATCGTCTACATTACAATTTTAATGGAACAAAAAAATATTATGGAAGTTAAAAAAGTATTAAAATTTTTAAAAGAATTTCATAATATTTTATTAGACGATCATAAAAAACAGTTTATTAAGTTTACCCCTTATTGTAAGCATTACCAGTATATGGAAAAAATATTAACTATTCACGGAGTACATTATAAGAGCTGTCCATGGGCCACAGATGACTTAACGGAGGGACCAGATACATGTGGTTGCTATTATTATGACAAGAAATCTAAAGACATTGACAAACTAATAAAATTATATTATAGATTAAAATATACAAAATAATTGTTTATTACATATTATTAATAAACTGTTTTTTATTATACTATATTCAATGAATTTATGAAATTTTAAATAATAGAAATAAAAAACAAATTTATAAATTATTTACATTAAATTGTTTTATTTATTATTTATTATAGGAAACTTAAAAAGACTTTTAAAATAATGCACAGCTAAAATATCATTAATATATAAATTATATATATCAAAATAATTAAAAAACTTTTTAAAAGACATATTTTTACTTCTTAAATATATAAATATACAGCAATAAACACCGCATAACATTGAAATTTCACTTTGTAATCGGAAATTGCTTTTAATAAATGTGGATGCATTTCTTTGAATAAAATTTACAAATGGTTTAATAGGAGAACTCCCTGCAGAACAAAAATACTCAGCCGGCCCATTTCGAGGAAAATATATTACAATCCAATGTGATCCTGGTTTAAATGATGAATCCATATTCACAATATAAAATGCTGGCTTTTTTATTCGATTTCTAGGTAGCTGATTTGATGCAAAAACTCCTTTAAAATTCTTTTTAGTTACTAAATTTTTATATAAAATATTTTCTATATTACTTGTATTCATAATGATTGTAATACAGTACGATTTTTATCAATTTCCAAAACACTATCAAACTCACAATATGCTAAACAAGTAATTGCTTCAGAAAGTGCTTCACTGAAACGACCTTCAATTCGTATTGTACCCTGATTTATTAAGTTTCCGCAGTGTGAGTTATTGTTATGATCAGGTGTTAAATCAAATGCAAGTAAGAAATATCCGTTATCAAATAATTCTTTAGTTATTTGATGTCCCTTATCAAAGTAATGTATGCCAGTACCTTTAAATAAGGTTTGATATCCCCTTGTACTTATACGTCCATGTTTATAATCAAATTCAATCGGCTGTGCTGGTACTTGTACTCCATTTACAACTAAATTAAATCTTTGTAAATTGAAATGGCGAAAGTTATACGGATTTTCCGAACGATCACCAGTATATGCTTTATTAGTTACCATACCAAATATTAAGAAATTTGGAAGTTGTCCAATTATAACATTATCTAACAGTAGAGAATGATTGCCGGGGTGAATGGTGAATGTCTTGATTTCAACTTTTTTATATGGATAAATAGCATTTCTACTTTGTAAAACATTATGATGTGCCATTAAAATATTACTATTAATGGTAAGATGATTAATGTATAAGTTAGCCTCGTGAATTTTAATAGATGACTCTCCAGATTTTGAATCTTCTAGTATATAAAAAGAAGGTTTCTCCATATTAAGGGTTACTTTAAGATCCACATTATTAAGAAGATATTTAGATTGATTAAATATATCTGCATGAAGTTTTCCAATCAATTCAACTCGTTCTCCATTTTTAAATGTTTTCTTCCGTCTAGCTAAACCTGGATTTTCATTCTCAACTATTGAATTAATTTTTTTTATATCTAATGACCATCCGCATGATTCAAGATGTGTAGATTTAGCATCATTTCCATAGTTTAGTAATGTTTCAATATAAGATCTATAGTGATAATTATTATCAGATTGCGATACATTTCTATTATTTAAATGAACATTACAGCTCCGAAATAATGAATGAAGTAAATTGTTTATAACTCCTCCACTTCCATTAATTTCTACAATTAATCGTAAATAAACACTACTTAGATCACGATATGTTTCACCATTTCCGAGTGAAAGAAATTCTATTGTAGTAGAGTTGTCAATTGTTGCTATTGGACTATATGATACCTCCTCTGTTTTAATTATGCTAGTTTGTACAGGTGGTGACTCAAAAAGATCTAATTCACTTTTCATACATTCAATAAATCCTGCCATCATAAATAAATTAACAGTTACCAAATATATCAGTAAACTTCCTTCTTCTAGAACGTTTAGTTTTCATATGATCTTTTTTCTTTAGTCGTTTGAATTTTATACGTTTTCCATTCCCATCTTGTATATTTCTAATTTTGCTAATAACTTTTTCTTTTAAATTTCGAACAGCCTTTTTACCCTGTTCAGTTAATATAGTTTTTATAGGTTTAGTACCTAACTCTTCCAAAACTGATTTTCCAATTTCGAGTGAATGGTTTTTTAAAGCATTTAATCCAGTTTTCATTAGAGGTTTTAGATGTGTATACAAGGCCGAAAAAAATGAACCAATTCCACGACCATATTGAACAATTCTAGGAGAATGGTATATATCTCCTATATTATCCAAATTTGATCCGGATTGATTAAGATAGTACTCAGAATAAATCTTGTCCATGGTTTACATATAAATGATATCAGTACAACTTATGAAGCTTCTTTTATATTACGAAAATGTAACGTGCAATAAACGGGGGATTCATTCGATATAATATTTATTTTCTTTCCTTCATCATCTCGTATCATTATAGAAATATTATTTATATTTGAAGATTCCAATGGATAATATTCAATATTTTTAAAGTGAATATAATTTATTTCATTTAAACATGGAAATATTTTTAAACATTTTATTTTTTGATCGCCTACATATCTGGGTTTAATAATGTCTGTGTACACAAACACTAGGTTGTATAGCTCGCTAGATCTTAATTTATAATTTGTATGTGAATTAAATTTTTCATAAGAATTCGATATGACATCTAACATTTTAAGTATTGTATTCTCCGATACAAAGTGTCTATTAATACTGCTTTTTACGCCAACCAACTCAGGGTTTTCATTTATAGTATCTTGAATGTCTAAATTTTCAGTTATTAATTTTAAACTTGTATCTTTTTTGTTATCGATATTCAACTCTTCTTTATTTTTTTTATTTTTTTTTATTACAACTGTCTCAGGATTAGAATTGACATTTAGTTGATTTTCTGCAATTTGTGGTTTTTCTTCTCTATTTGTGATAGCTTGATTTATTTTGTCCATGAAATTTAAATATGTGATAGGGATAGTATTTATTTTTTTATCTACTTTTAGATCACTATTTACATTTTTGATTTTACTTTTATTTAACTTTAAAGTTGATTTCAAAATATCCCTTTTATTCAAATTTCGAGATACTTCAAATGTAGATGGGTTATTAACAAGTTGAAATGAAATTTCTGTTAAACCTACAACCCAATTTTCTTTTAAAACCAAAGATTCTTTTAATAAATTTGTAAATGTAGATTTAGTGTTTTCATAAATATTTGTGGAATTGTTACTTAATAAAGTAATATAAAAACTAGAATCTCCCATCTTTTAATTTCAAATGTTTAAATAAGAATGACAGTTATTTTTTTTAATAACTTTATTTATATTAATATTGGAACAATACAATTATAATAAGTTACATTTAGTTTACTTAGTTAATAAATCGTTTTTGTTAATCCATGAATTATGTTCACTTCCAAAACCTAGCCACTTGACATACACCATATCCTTTTTTCTTTTTAAAACCTTTTCAACTAGATACGTATTTGATGTTTCTGTTTTAAGTAATTCTTCTTCATAAAATCCACCTTTTATTATTTCTCCTTGATAATCAATTAATTGATAAGTAATTGGATTTGTGATCTTTATTTTATTTATCTTGAATACCTCATTGGACCAATTGGATTCATATGCTTTGTAGAAAGTACCTTTATATTTACTAATTCGAACATCATCTCCAATTTTCAATTTACTCATCTTAAATGTTTTAATATGATTGTAAACTGTATTTAAAAGTATTCGTTGATTAGATTTATTGACATTTTTTGGAGACATTTTAATACTACGATGATATCTATTATTATATATATTGATATTTTTTGTAATCAAGTTCAGCCATTTATAATTCCCTTGAAGACTAAAATCTTTCCACATTAAATTTTTAAAAGTTCTATTAAACCTTTCAATTATTGAAGCCTTCATATTAGAAAATGTATGATAATGGTTTATTTCAAAATTTTTCATTAATTTTTTAAAATTAGAATTGAAAAATTCTTTACCTTGATCAGATTGAATATTATTGGGAATTTTTTTCCTATTTTTTTCTAGAATATTTTGCATAGCTAAGGTTACATCGATCCCACTTTTGGTTTTAACAGGTAAAGCATATGCGTATTTAGAAAAAACATCTATAACAGTCAGTAAATATTTATATCCTTTATTAATCTTTGCAAAAGGTATCATTTCTACAAGATCGATTTGCCAAGTATCTGAAATACCCTTTTGAATAAACCTACGCCGTTTAAAATTTCTTCTTGCTTGTCGATGCAATTCATTTACAAGAACTTCTTTACTCATTGTGAGTTCAACCAATAGTGTAAATGATTGATTTTTTAAAATTTATATTTATATAAAAAAAACTTGTTTACAATATTTATATTTATTAGAAGTTCATCATTGAATAGAGAACCATGTTTCATCAATTTGTGTATCCATTTACAATGTTAGTTTGTGGACCATCAGGTTGTGGCAAATCAACATTTATTATAAATCTTATTAACAATAAACATTTAATTAGTTCTCCTATTACAAAAGTAATTTGGTGTTATGCTGAAAAAAACTCTTTACCGGAACTTGATAATGTCAATTTTATTGAAGGCATTCCAGATGACTTTGAGAATTCAGCTAATGAATATACATTAATAATTTTAGATGATTTAATGTTAGACTCATTTAACAAAAAAGTTTGTGAACTATTTACTAAAGGTTCGCATCACCGCAATTTATCAGTTGTTTTAGTAACTCAAAATATTTTTCATAAGGGGACATATACAAGAGATATATCATTGAATTCAAAATATATAGTTATGTTTAAAAATCCTAGAGATAAACTACAATTTCAATGCTTGGCAAGACAAATTTATCCTGAAAATTATAAAGAATTAGTTAGAGTATATAACACTTGTACTGAGAGTGCTCATGGTTATTTATTAATAGATCTTACACAACAAGCACATAACGCATTAAGATTCAGATCTAACATTTTCAATAAAGAATATTGATACTGCTTTTTTTCACTCCAAAATGACCTGCAAACTGAAACGATTGAAGGAGAACAAATATATTCTATATGTTCTTAAAAATGCTAAACCTAAATTGCGAAATGCAATTCTAAAAAACGCGGATGATAATCTTATAAAAGCTATTAATGAAATTGCATTTAATGTTTTACATAAAAATCATAATGTAAAGAAAAACGATTTAGTAAAGTTAAAATCATATAAAAATGTCATTAGAAAACTTTGCTGCTCAAAAACTGTTTTACGATCGAAGAGAAAACATCTAATCCAAAGAGGAGGATTTATACCAATTTTGATTTCTTCTGTTTTAAGCGGTGTTATAGGAAAAATTTTAGAAAATGTCTAATATTTTATCCAAGCTTATATTATTAAACCCTTCTACATATGAACGCTATTCTAACGATATGTCAGATTCAAATTTTTTAAAACGAAAACTTCTTCCAATATATGCCTCTCATACACTTAAAGATATAAATAAATGGTATGGAATAAAACAGGAACTCGCAAAATATTTGATTACCAAACAAGAAATAAATATTAAGAAAGAGAATAAATCGGTTAAATCGTATAAATCATTAAGGGATAAAGATACTCAAACAAAATGGATATTTAAAAACGATAATGAAACTCAAACAAAAGATATTGGAAAAAAAGATTTTGCTTCGCAGGCTGACTTTAATGCTAATGAACATATATTTAGCAATATTAACGAAGATGAAGAAAATTCTATGGATGTGGATACAACAATTAATAAAATAAACCATTCCTCTGCAAGTTCTGCAGCTAAACGTTTAAAAAACTTTTCAAATCATGGATCACCTAAAGTACGGATTTTGTCAAGTGATGGAAGTAAAATTACACCGAAAACTAAGCAAACTCTATTACCATATCAATACTCACCTCGCTTAACTCGTCAAAAAAGTAAAACATTACAATATGATTATGATGATGTTAATTGGTATAATATTAAATAAACAAAACATTTTTAAATACATAAAAATCGAATTTTTATTTTATTATTAATTTAATACATTATAAATTTATATAATATAAATCTAATAATTAAAATAATATAATTTATATCTATATATCTATATTCATAAAAATATCTAAATCATTATTTAAAGCTTTAATATAATCAATTTTGTAATGTCCCCAAGCAAGTGTGTTTATACCATCATCTAGTATATACCGTTTATCATCTATAAAATTAAGTGATAATTTATTTACACATTGTGTATATAAAATATGGGCTTTAGATCTTATTATATACATTTCTCTCATTATAACTTTCTTATTGTAAAGGCATGTTTTATAATCATGAATAGTAAATGTTTTACTAACTGATTTTTTAACACCCTTGGCTTTTGATGTTGGTATATCATTTTCAACAGTAAAAAAGTATGTTTTGGGTTTAAGACATATTATTTCTTTCATTATTTTGCCATTATTTTCGTCTTTCATCAAACCCACAACTTTACAATTATTTTGATGATAACCATATATATTAGGATACTCATAACTAGAAGTGTCAAAAATATAATTTGATGGATCAGTTTTTTCAACATCTTCATAAATGTCTTTATAGAAATCATTTGTTTTAATCTCAACTATAAGAGAATCTGTGTCCGTATAAGCTAATCTTACATTACTATTAAATTTAGTTTTTAAGTAATTATAATAGAAGTCGTACATTTTACATTTCGATAAATCTAATACACAAAATCCTGTATAAATAGGTTTATTTAACTTAACTTTAAGAACTTTTGATTCTATTACTATCATATTTTCATTAATATTCGTTCTACTATGGAATGCTGGATTTGCTATTATTGATCTGGCTCCTTTAACTTTACCATTATTCTCCCAATTGCAACAAATATTTACATTTCTTCTATTTTCAACATTTTCCATTGTTTTGCCATAAACTGAATTATTCATTAATTTATAAAAATTTTTCTCAAACTCATTGGTAGCTTTAGACCTCATTAATGTATTCAGATCTATATACTTTTTAAGCCAACAACTTTGAGAAAACTCTAAAATTCTATATATTTTTTTTAAAATTAAACCATTTTTAATACATTCTTGAAGCATTTTATAATGTATTTTATACATATTCTTATTATTAAGATCTGCTATAAGTTTTTTAGAATTAGAATTACAAGAAGGTGGTGTTTTATTTTCTGGACAAAACGGAAAATCATTATGTAAATTATGAATTGAAGAAGGATATTCTAAGTCTACTTCAAAAATATATCCTTTAGAAGAATGTTCATTAATAGATTTAAGTTTTTCAATAGTAAACTCTGTAATTTCATATGACTCTAAAAATCTAAATTCCTTAAAAGGTAATGGCTGTGACATCGCATAACCATATAAATTATTTGCGTCATAATACATTAAATATGATGAACATTTAGATTTATCAAAGTTATGCATATATTTATTATTGGCTTTTACATGTCTAATCGAGCATTGTGTTAAACCTCCACGTATACCGTCTTGAATAAAAGTATACATTTCTATATCGGTAATTAGTTCGAGGTTAATTTTAGTCATCTTGAGCATAGCATCCCAAGATAATCCGGGAGCAGTGAAGTAATGACACGGATCAAGCTCATAAATTTTTAGACAAATTTTTCTAAAATTCTCAAAAACATCCGCAAGTAAGACAACATCACACTTTAGGTATACTTCTAAATAATCTTTTAAAGATTTACAATTTAAAATGTTCCATACATTCAGAGCATAAGCATAATCATCTTCAGAACACTCTTCATTAATTAATCTATTAAAAAACTTATCTTTAGCAGGTAATTGATTTTCTTTTAACCTATTAAAACTATCTAAATAATCATAAGGAAAAACACCTTTTCTATAAAATATCTTATACGAATTATTAATAAAAACCTTTTTAGTTATATGGATTGACTCGTCATTTAGAGTTTTCACCAATTTCTCAAGGCTGCTAGGTAAAAATCTAAATGAATCTATAAATCTAAGTTGAAAACTATGATCTTTAGTTAAATTTATAGTTTTTGTTATAGATATAAATACCTCTTTATTAAGAGGTATAATATCAATAGCTCCCTCTACTTCGTTTAAATTTTGTATAAATAAATGTAGATCATATTTGGATAAATTATGAGTTATTACCGGAAAGAATTTAGTTCTTTTTGCTTTCAAATTACATTCTGTATGAGCAGATCCTAAATACTTTCCGGTAAAATGACAATGGTGCCTTACTTTTATACTAATATTATTACTTAAATCACTTTTACATATACAGCAGATTGTTGATTGATGGAACTCGTGCATTTCCTGGTCAGTTATCTTCATTGCCTTCATTGTGGAGTAAACGTTCCAATATATTTGCGTCGCTTTCGCAACTAAAGATTTTATCATAACTCTCGAACATTCAGGACCTATAAACGAAAGATTAAATATTATATATATATCGTTTTTTATTTTTATTTTTATTTTTTAATTATTATTTTTTTCTTTTGTATTCACCTGTATAATTTTGTAGCTTATCGAAACGATCATCATATGACCCTTTCAAATACCAAGCAAATGCGCATGGTATGTGCTTCTGAATATTCGATGTATGCGTATTTTCTGGGTTATTTGTACAGCCAATAATCGGTTCCAGAATCGATTCAAAATCCATATAAAAAGTATATCCAACTGGGATGGTTTTTTCATAGGCTTTAAATGCTAGTGTGGACTCATTTTCCTTGGGCAAATACGTAATTTTTTTTTTACATGATGATTTATGTGCCTCAAGAGACTTTATAGATGTAAATTGTAGAATACATCCATTACAAATATACATTTTGTGGGCTCTTTTTCGTCCCTGACCGCTTATCAATTTACTTAGATCTTTTATCCAGACATAGTGAGTAATTTCTTCACTGTCACAAAATAGCAAATTGATATGTGTACTCTGTTCTTTTTCAGTGTGATAAATTGGTCCCAAAATTTCGCATTTTCCATCTGACTTTTCATTATACATGAAAATATTTATGCTAATGGAGTTGTTTAGCTCAAATATTTTTGTATTCTTTATAGAATGAGGGAAGTCTAATCCTCTAAATATCAAGTTTATACCATTCACATAAATTTCCTCTGCTGTTATGTCGGAAATATTATATGAATTAATGCGATAGGGATCATTTATTTTTATTTTTGTATTAACTATTGCTGTAATAATAGCCCACTTAAAGCAGAAAATATCACTGTTTTGTATATTAATACATGCCTTTCTTTTTTCTATGTATGCTGGCAATTTCTGATATGATAATCCATTTAAGGGGCTATATTCACTTATATTAAGCTCAATTTTATTGATTTTTATCAAAGCCCATCCACTATCCCGTTCTTGAAAGTTCTCCATTTTATTTATTAACAATTCTTCAATATTTAACATTACATCTTCAATATTATCTTTGGTTAATATTGTTAGTGGTTTTGTTATATGTGAAAAAGTGCTTAGTTTAAATTCATCATCATCTTCGACAGAAGGTTTTGAAGGACGTATATAGTCAGCAGAGATCTCCGCATTCAATTTTAAAGATATTTTCTTATTTAATTCTCTTTCCAGTAAATTTTTAATTTTATTTCTTATTTGACCGAAATATTCATGTGGATTTATTAGACTTTCATCATCATTAGGTATTATGTAATCACATATTTTATTTTTAAATGCTTTTCGTACCAATTTAAATCCATCTATATCTGCAATCTCTGATGCTCTCTTATGCGCTGTTGATCTTAAATGGCCTCTCCATAGGGATTTGTGAACTGTAACATTACAGTTCTCACAGTAACGGCTCACCGATGATGATGTTGATGCGATTTCATATTCATTATTCAGCAAATCCTCATATTTTCCTTGTTTTGAAGGAATTTCCTCTTGAAAATGTTGACAGGAATGATGTTTTAAAGTATTTGGTCTGCTAAAAGATTTACTACACTTTAAGCAGCTAAACTTTGTATTTTCATGTATTGTCGATACATGTCTCTTTAAATTATAGTTTTTCGCGAAGGACTTTGAACACAATGCACAGATAAACATTTTTTAATTTTTATAGAAGTTCTCGAAGTTGCAAACAAACGAACACTAACTTAAATTATTATTTTGAATATTAAGAAACTTCAACTTCAAATTTTACAGGAATTATTGAACATAAAAAAGTGCAGTGTTGCAATAAAGATGTGTTACTGCAGTTTTAATTTACTGACTTCCGGTGTATTTCACTACTTATACATTAAATTTTGCTGAATTCAAATTTTTAAGTTCAGTTTAATATATATCATATTACATGCTTTGATATATAAAGGTGTTCTATACAATGGATATAATAATAAATTTTACTCGTTTTCATACTTTTAATATATCAACATTAAAAAATGGAGTGTGAATTTTGCCCGCATTTAAAATTCTCGAATAGAAACAACCTTAAGCGGCATATCCTGCGAAAACATAATTTTTCATATAAAAAGGCAAAAACATATACTTGTAAGTAAATAACTAAATATATTTTTTAAAATTATTTTATATTAATAATAAAAATTTTATTAACAGTAAATCCTCAAATTGAAATACTAGAAGTCGTAACACTCCCGCCAGTAAATTTGATAGATGTTGGAATTAGGGAAGGATTATTAGATGATGGACTAGACCATCTATTTCTTAACTTAGACGATCCGAGGATGTTAAATGCGGACCATCATTATTGTAATTTAATGGACGATGATGATGATAATATTTTATTAAACGCTCTACTGAGTTTTGAGCAAATAATGCAAATATAAGTTTTATAAATTATTTGTTATATTGTTTCAAATCGTTTTAAAATAAATAAATAAAACAATATGTATATATTTAAATATTTTATTTAAAATGAATATTTTTAAAAGTAAGTATATTGATACGATTTTTTTTTATTTTTATTCATAACGTAAATCGAATAGAGCCATCCCCATTACTTCTGATTGTCGTCCTCGAAAAATAATAGACCACTTTTTCTCATTTATATTATATAAATATGGATCATCGGTTTCAACTTTTCTAGAAATTCTTGCTGGTAGATAAAACCATCTGTTGTCTGTTAGATGTACAATTAATTTTGTTCCATTAATTGTGTTTTTCCATTCAAATTTAGAAATCCTGAATTCCTGATCAATGGGCAAGTCATCTACTCTAATGTATGTAGAGAGGTTTCCTTTTGCTAAACTAATAATTTCAGCGAAATCCTTTAAATAATATAAATACATAAATTAATAAATACAAACAAAATTAAAAAAAAAACAATCTTACCATATTTTGTTGTTCCTATCAAATTGTAATGTAGACGATGAATAAATTTAATTCAAATTTCGATCCATTTATATATAATGGATATCTCTTTAAAATGAGTTAAAAAGTGAATTCCATTAGTATAATTATACTCAATTAAAATTTTAAAGAGAGTAAATTAAATAAATCTCAAGACAAAAAACTCTATAAAAAATATACATGTTCTAACATGTTCAATCTTTTAAACATATAGTATAGAAAATGATTTAAAAAATGATCCCAATGGAACCTTATGGCTCCATTCATTCATATAACCAAATTAAACGACCATGACTTTGTAGAATAAAATCCAGTACAATAACCCTTATAGTAAAATTGGCCTTGAATTAAATATATGTCAATGCATTAATACAGAAGTGTCTTAACCTGTTTACAACAAAAAAAATTAACCACAAAAAAAATAAGCATCTAATAATAATATTCATTCATATATCGAAGTTTTAAATTACAATCACCGTTCCTCAACAAAGTTTCAAATTGAACCCTTTGCTCCTCAACTCTCTTGATGATCATGCAAAAATAAAACAAACAAGTATAACTATAGTATACATTATAACTACGTTAACTGAAATCTAATTGCAACTATAATATTTTACAACAACAACATGAATACGTTTGTAAATATTCTCATTCACAAAAAATGCTTACTCCGATATAATTATCCCAACAACAACATTTACTCTTTACGGCTGCATGCCTTCATAACATGCATATAATATATATGTATGTATCAACATTAACAAATTATGTTAAAAAGTCATCCCACTGGCTCCATGCCATTATAAAATATATAGTATACATATAATATACATCTGTTAAAAATACTTCCCATGAAAACAATAACAAATATTCTGTTAAAATATGATCCCCATTGAAAAAACAATAACAACTATACTGTTAAAATATGATCTCCAATGAACTACAGTACCAACAACTCTGTTAAAAAATGATCCCTATTGAACTATACCAACAACAACTATGTTAAAAAATGATCCCTATTGAATTACACTAACAGCAACTATGTTAAAAAATGATCCCTATTGAATTACACTAACAACATCTCTGTTAAAATTCATTTACACTAACAACAATGTGCTCCATGGAGCCCAGTGGGGCCAGAACCGGCGAATCCATACTACTTACAACCATTTTTTTTTTTTGCGTTTATTCTTATTTATTATTAAATTTTATGCATGTATTACTAAATATAGAACATTAGGTATACATTCAAACCAAATTTGCAAAAAGAGCGAGCCAACCGAGATCTCGAAATGTTGTGGTGCTCGGAGCGCGCTAGCGTTACAGCTCGAAACTCAGCTGACCGAGTCGTTGTGTTTGTTTGCGGCTCAACAAAAATTGAGTCAACGCTAAATTAACTCAGGAGGTGACGCTGATCAAGAATATATATAATTTACTCTACCGAACACCCAACTTACATTTCCAAAATATTTTTAGTTAACCACATGTGTTATTTGCTTTTATTGCTATTTCCACTGCGTTGCACCTCTGCTCCAGGCGACGATTTGCACTTGGGTTTAACCGATTTGAATTAAGCTGCTTTGGCACATTTCAATTTTAGCAATGTCTGTAAAGGATTAAGAGCACAAGTAGTAGCAAAATTCAGAATTTTTTATATATATTCATTTCACCTTAAAAAATGCTGCAAATTTTAAAAATCTTAGAATTGACATTTATTACTAATTAATAATTTAATAAATCAATAAACACTCATTTTGGCGCAGTAAAAGTTGCAGCAAACATTGGATACATTTCTACGCTGATTCCAAAAATGACTCATTTTTTAATTTCTCAGTTTTTGCATTTATTTTATTTATAAAATTTCACAAAGGTAAAAAAGAACTTATCTTTCCAATATTAGATGCAGAAAACATCAACAATACTAAAATTATTTTTTCTATTTTAAAAAAATTTGTTTGCGAGATATAAACAAAATAAATTAAAAAAATTTGAAAAAAAACTAAAATTTTGAGACAAAATACGGGATTTCTTAGTGAACAACAATATTGAAAATTACTTTTATGAACTATTATATAGAACCATGTATTCTCTTTAAAACCCAATTTAAGGAAATAAATTATGACTCTTGGTTAAAAAGTTATAAATATTTGATTTTTTTACTTTACTTTTAAAGTCCTTATTTATTATCATAAATGAGATTTCTTTATAGTTCATATAGTTCTAATTTATTATTCATCAAAATCATTTTTGACATTTTGTGCACTAAGGCATAACGAATTTTATTTCCAATTTTTTATTATTCAATTTTTTTTACTTATTTTGCTTATATCTCGTAAACAAATTTGTTCACGCATATGAGCTAATTTTTGTTTTGTAGCGCGATGTTTTCTACATCTAATACCGAAAAGATGATATCATTCTTTTTTTTTGTTGTAGTTTTCAAAATAAAAGAAGAGAAAAAAAAATAGAAAACTTAGAAAAATGGGCTATATCTCAAAAACTATAGCCAATATTACAAAACTGATACCATTTTCAGAATCAGGGCAGAATCACAAAAGTATCCAATATTTGCTGTACCTTATATTTGCACCATCGTAAATGTGAAAATGTGTAAATTGACGGGTAGTGTAATTTTAAAACATAAAATTATATATTTTTTGCATAAAAATTTGGCATATAATTTTGACCGCTTTTACGACTTTATACTGCCATTTGGCGATAAAGAAGTAATTTCTCGAATACCACTGTACCGATTCTTATGAATTTTGTAAAAAGTAATCATATTTTATATGCGACCAAAACTGTAAAGCAAGGATTGAACCGTAACCGAAACCGATATCCATTTATACCGTTTCATTTTTAAAACCGAAACCGTTATATGAAAATCAGAAATAAACCGATATCCAAAACCAATACGGTTTCGGTTTTATACCAATTTTATTAGAACGATTTTTAAAAAATTATGAAATACGACAAAAAAATATTTTATTTTATAAAGCATTCAAAAAAAATTCATTTAAATCGGGACTCCCGAAATAACTTCTTTGTGTATAAAAACATGTTGTGAACACATGTTGATTTTTTGAAGAACAATATTTCCCAGAACGAGGGACTTTGGTCTGAACTTTGTTTTGCTATTGTTTTCTTCGATCACTTGTATAGCGGTAATTCAAAAAAAAAAAAACACACGCAACCCTAAGAACAAAATAGACAAAGCTAATTGTTTCTTCTTTCTTCGATACGCTAGTGTCGTTCGTATTGCGTCCATGTATGATTTTTCTTGGGAAATTGTTTTGTACAACAAACACAACTAAAATACACACCCATGCAATGTGTGTGTCAGGCCTTACAACACTATTTTATCTTGTACCATTACAGAGTTATAGCAAAATGACGAAAAGATTCGCCCATTTGGCATGACAAGATTTTCAATTTTTCCAATTTCTTTGTGTATTAAAACATGTTGTGAGCACATTTTGATTTTTTTGAAGAACAATATTTCCCAGAAAGACGGATTTGGTCTGAACTTTGTTTTGCTATTGTTTTCTTCTATCACTTGTATAGCGGTAATTCAAAAAAAAAAAAACACACGCAACCCCAAGAACAAAATAGACAAAGCTAATTGTTTCTTCTTTCTTCGATACGCTAGTGTCGTTCGTATTGCGTCCATGTATGATTTTTCTTGGGAAATTGTTTTGTACAACAAACACAACTAAAATACACACCCATGCAATGTGTGTGTCAGGCCTTACAACACTATTTTATCTTGTACCATTACAGAGTTATAGCAAAATGACGAAAAGATTCGCCCATTTGGCATGACAAGATTTTCAATTTTTCCAATTTCTTTGTGTATTAAAACATGTTGTGAGCACATTTTGATTTTTTTGAAGAACAATATTTCCCAGAAAGACGGATTTGGTCTGAACTTTGTTTTGCTATTGTTTTCTTCTATCACTTGTATAGCGGTAATTCAAAAAAAAAAAACACACGCAACCCCAAGAACAAAATAGACAAAGCTAATTGTTTATTCTTTCTTCGATACGCTAGTGTCGTTCGTATTGCGTCCATGTATGATTTTTCTTGGGAAATTGTTTTGTACAACAAACACAACTCGTGGGTGTTGTTGTACAAGAAGTTTTTGTTGGCAACTGGATAGTTGTACTAAAATACACACCCATGCAATGTGTGTGTCAGGCCGTCTGTCTGTTGTCATGCGATTTATACAAGGTAGCTACGAAAACAGAGATAAACATATAAAAAAATATGCGCTTATTTATGTAATATATGTCCTTTTTATGATTTAAATTTACAATAGTTTTTGTGAGTTTCAGCACTAAAATTAATAAATTCAATCACGTTATCATAATTTCGTCTTAACTATTAGAGGTTATTTCTTTTTCGATTTTAAAGATGATATCGAGCGAGATTTTGAATTTGCTTGTCCGCATAGCTAAATTTATGTTTTTTTATTTTTATGGTATCGTTTTTAGTTCTTCTGTTAGTAAAATATTTACATTTCTTTTTGAAGACATTAAAATATATGGAAAAAATAAGAATAATATACAAACCGAAACCGAAACCGTTTCATTTTAAAAACTATAAACCGAAACCGTAACCGAAACCAAAACAATGAAGAAAACCGAAATCGAAACCGTTATATGTTTAGGTTTTAATACTTGCTGTAAAATTTAACCTCTCTGCGACATTTCGTTTCGATTCTACAGCCATTTAAAATAATCAGATTTCATGAAAAAGTCAAATTTCAAATGAGATAATTTAAACGACGCTCCTTTTCGACTTTATTGCCATTTGAATATAAAGATGTACAACACTCAAAAATATAAATTATCGAAATTTTAAAACTACCGATGGAATTAAAATTGAAATTAAAATAAAAATATATGTGTTTTTAGTTAATACTTTCGCAAGAATAATCGCATCGTAAACGGCTACCAATCCTGTTTCCGCATAATATTCAGAAATTCATTCAACGGCAACAGTAACAGTAAGAGCAACAGCCGCCAGACACTAAGCACTCCATAAACGAGCGCATTCGCTGGGTAAGCGATGAATAATGAGTTGCATTGAATTTTTAATGAAAAACGTAGTACTTGTTCTTAGTAGTGATGCTCCAGCAGCTGCATAAAATTACATTTCTTTAACACGTTGGCTTCGCATTTTTTTATTTTAAATTTTTTCCCAACATTTTGCTTCGAATGGCGATTGCATTGCACTCTTTAGTCATGCTGTCAGTTGCCTCTGCTGTTTCGGATTTCGTTTTATACTCTGACTGACTGCTGGCTGTCAAAAACTTTCATATTATGCACCGAGCTATTTTCAAGATTTACCTACTTTAAATTGGAACAAAAACTGCAACAAATACATATTTAAAATCGCTGCATTTCGGAAACCGCTTTCAAACAAAAACCAAAATTTAATCGGCAGAGTTTGAACCTGATTAAAAGTATATATTATTTTTTCTATATCTTAAATGATTCTATTCACTATTTTTTATATATCGATCAAAATAAAAATGCTAAGAATGCCTATTATAACAATCACTGCTTCCGTATGTATATTATAACCGATTTAGCTCGTTGATGGTTTGTTCAGATAGTAATTAAATTTTATAAAATATTTTATACGCATTTTATCCATTCCACTTTATCGATTTTACCCAGTTTGCCATTCGTTTCGAAATCGGTACGAGATCAATGAAAAAGGAGAAATCACACGATATCGGACACTTTCTCGTACCGATATCGAGCGTCAAATTGAAAATAGGTAGATATCGATGCGTTTTTTCGGTACGATAAATTTTTGAAATCGGAACGATGATGAAAAAAATGATCAAAGTTCGATATTGCATCAAAAAATATTACGATATCGATGCGATAAATATTTATGTAACGTATCTTATCAATGAATATTTACGAGAAATTATAAAAAGTAGAATCAATAAATCAACGAGATCGAACTTTTTTTTCTCGTAGTTATTCGATAAAAATTCAAGGCATCGGAGATTTAAGAGCTATAATTTTTTATTGGTGCAAGTTAAAATAGTGGTGTAAAAGTATTTATTGTTTGAATAAAGCACCTATCGATTGGCATCATTTTTTAAAAATATTTTGTCAAACATTTTTTCATGCAGATAACAAATGGCAAATTAATGTTTGGCAAAATTAATGTTTGGCAAAATATAATTTGTACCATTAAAGAGTTATAGCAAAATGACGAAAAGATTCGCCCATTTGGCATGACAAGATTTTCAATTTTTCCAATTTCTTCGTTTTTTGCTATAATTTTTTATTGGTGCAAGTTAAAATAGTGGTGTAAAGGTATTTATTGTTTTTTTTTTTAAGCATCTATCGATTGGCATCATTATTTAAAAATATGTTGCCAAACATTTTTTCTGCAAATAACAAATGGCAAATTAATGTTTGGCAAAATATTTTTAATTAATAATGCAGATCGATAGGTGCTTTGAAAACAAACAATAAATGTCTTTACAACACTATTGTATCTTGTACCATTAAAGAGTTATAGCAAAATGACGAAAAGATTCGCCCATTTGGCATGACAAGATTTTCAATTTTTCCAATTTCTTCGTTTTTTGCTATAATTTTTTATTGGTGCAAGATAAAATAGTGGTGTAAAGGTATTTATTGTTTGTTTTTAAAGCACCTATCGATTGGCATCATTATTTAAAAATATTTTGCCAAACATTTTTTCCTGCAAATAAGAAATGGCAAATTAATGTTTGGCAAAATATAATTTGGCAAAATTAATGATGCAGATCGATAGGTGCTTTGAAAACAAACAATAAATGTCTTTACAACACTATTGTATCTTGTACCATTAAAGAGTTATAGCAAAATGACGAAAAGATTCGCCCATTTGGCATGACAAGATTTTCAATTTTTCCAATTTCTTCGTTTTTTGCTATAATTTTTTATTGGTGCAAGATAAAATAGTGGTGTAAAGGTATTTATTGTTTGTTTTTAAAGCACCTATCGATTGGCATCATTATTTAAAAATATTTTGCCAAACATTTTTTCCTGCAAATAAGAAATGGCAAATTAATGTTTGGCAAAATATAATTTGGCAAAATTAATGATGCAGATCGATAGGTGCTTTGAAAACAAACAATAAATGTCTTTACAACACTATTGTATCTTGTACCATTAAAGAGTTATAGCAAAATGACGAAAAGATTCGCCCATTTGGCATGACAAGATTTTCAATTTTTCCAATTTCTTCGTTTTTTGCTATAATTTTTTATTGGTGCAAGTTAAAATAGTGGTGTAAAGGTATTTATTGTTTTTTTTTAAGCATCTATCGATTGGCATCATTATTTAAAAATATGTTGCCAAACATTTTTTCTGCAAATAACAAATGGCAAATTAATGTTTGGCAAAATATTTTTAATTAATAATGCAGATCGATAGGTGCTTTGAAAACAAACAATAAATGTCTTTACAACACTATTGTATCTTGTACCATTAAAGAGTTATAGCAAAATGACGAAAAGATTCGCCCATTTGGCATGGCAAGATTTTCAATTTTTCCAATTTCTTCGTTTTTTGCTATAATTTTTTATTGGTGCAAGATAAAATAGTGGTGTAAAGGTATTTATTGTTTGTTTTTAAAGCACCTATCGATTGGCATCATTATTTAAAAATATTTTGCCAAACATTTTTTCCTGCAAATAAGAAATGGCAAATTAATGTTTGGCAAAATATAATTTGGCAAAATTAATGATGCAGATCGATAGGTGCTTTGAAAACAAACAATAAATGTCTTTACAATACTATTGTATATTGTACTATTAAAGAGTTATAGCAAAATGACGAAAAGATTCGCCCATTTGGCATGACAAGATTTTCAATTTTTCCAATTTCTTCGTTTTTTGCTATAATTTTTTATTGGTGCAAGATAAAATAGTGGTGTAAAGATATTTATTGTTTGTTTTTAAAGCACCTATCGATTGGCATCATTATTTAAAAATATTTTGCCAAACATTTTTCCCTGCAAATAAGAAATGGCAAATTAATGTTTGGCAAAATATTTTTAATTAATGATGCAGATCGATAGGTGCTTTGAAAACAAACAATAAATGTCTTTACAATACTATTGTATATTGCACTATTAAAGAGTTATAGCAAAATGACGAAAAGATTCGCCCATTTGGCATGACAAGATTTTCAATTTTTCCAATTTCTTCGTTTTTTGCTATAATTTTTTATTGGTGCAAGATGAAATAGTGGTGTAAAAGTAATTATTGTTTGTTTTTAAAGTACCTATCAATTATTTTTTTTATTTTGCCAAACATTTTTCTTACAATTAACAAAAGACACGTTAATGTTTGACACATTATTTTTAAATAATAATGCTAATCGATAGGTGCTTTGAAAACAAACAATTAATGTCTTTACATTATTACTTTATCTTGCGCAAATAAAGAGTTATAGCAAAAAATAGAAATAATTTGCCATTTTGACAAGACAAAATTTTCAATTTTTCCAATTTCTTCCAAAATTTCCAAAAATTTTTCCAAAAATATTTTATATATGAAATATAGAATAAACCAAAATAACAAAAAAATAATAATTTTTACTGCACTTCAAACTTCAAAATTTGATTTTCAAATATCTTCAAAAATGCTCATTCATCATTTGATAGTGACTATATGTCGATGTCGTCAACTTACTCTTTTACAAACTATTTAAAGGTGTCATTTCAAAATCAAATGTTTTGATTTGTAACATTACTTCAAACCTGTCATTTTTTGGTTTCCCTGCGTCTGCGTCTTTATATGCGCCTTTGTCTTCTGCATTACCTCAAGTCTTCTTCTCTCCTATTTTATCTTCCATATTTTTCTGCTTTTCCGCACTGTTTGATTTTTTTTTTCCTTCTTATAATATGCGCATCAAAGCCGTCATTCAGTCTCTGCAGCACGTCTATTTAAAAAACAAAAATCATTTTCGCCCAAGTGTGACAGTCCTCGCAGACGTCGGCCTTAGGTCCTTGAATGCATCTGTGTTTGCGTTCGTTTTTGCCTTGGCTCGTTCGTGCGCTCGTTACATAATAAATTGCAGATTTGATGATGTGACGTTGAGCAAAGATGATGGATCCATCATCGTATGCAAAATGTTGCCATTTACTTTGTCTGGCGTTCAGTGCCTGCTGATGGGCTGACGGGCAGGGCTGCCTGCGTTGCTGTGTGACAAGGTCCTTAATGAAAATTTCATGTAAATGAGCATGAAAAATCTTGCACGATTTTTCCACTTTTAGTTTTTTTTTTAACATATATATTTTGTACATCTTAACTGAACTCGCACTGCTTATGAATGAAACGCTGTATCATTTTGTCAGGATATCGCTTTAGCAAAGTCCAGTAAGATGTCCTTGCTGCTGGACCAAACAGCAGCATACAGCACTTATTGAGCATGGCCATCTGAAGCGCGGTTGGCAGTTTGTTTGGTTGTCTGCCATGATGATTGAATGAACAAATGTTAACAAATTATTTTGTTTTCTATGGAATGGCAAAGAACCAAGTGAAACAGAGGAAAAAAGTATTCAAAATTAAATTGTAATATGATAAATTGAGAGAGATCGTCGTCAACCGTAATTTATATGTTCAGAATAAAATAGTATTTTAAAAGAGTAATAATAATTTTTTTTCCTGCGTTTGATTTTCTTCGGATGTAGTTATTAAGTATTTGTGATACAACTTTTTAATATTTTTTATCAGAGACCAAAAATAATTATTAACCTCTATTTCCATTTCCATTTCTTTTCTCACTGAGAGGTATTATTTTTCATAAAATATAAAGGTCTTTGGTTGAGAGAAAACGTTTATTTTAAAGGTGTATGGTTAATGATTGTTAGACCGCAAATTTAATTCGTACCATTTAAAGGGAATTCATAGAAAATGATATTTTTTAAAATCCATGTCTCAACCCCTAGGATTGTTTATTAGGACTCAAAAATAAGGTATGCAAATTTTTTTCAAATTGGAACAACTGTAACAGCTAGGAGTCGCTATTTAGAATATTTCAAAAGAATATTTCGAGTAAACAATCATGTAGAACTGTTAGCGAAAAAAAATTATATGTAATCGGATTTTCGATATTTCGATAATTTTCCGTGTTATCGATTGTTTTATGCAGCAGATACAAATATTTTTTTTTCGCAGACAGTTCTAGAAGATTGCTTACTCAAAATATAGTTTTGGAATATTCTACAATTCAATTCCTAGTACAAATGCACCTCCTAGTACAATTTTCAATGTCATTGCGGCACGTGTTCCCGTCCTTCAAATACAAAAATATATTGTATATGTTATTTTTTGTCCCTAATAAACAATCCTAGGCGGTGAGAAAACTAAAAATCGAAAAAAGTGTCAAATAAGTGTCAAATAAGTGTCAAATATGTGTCAAATAAGTGTCAAATAAGTGTCAAATAAGTGTTAAATAAGTGTCAAATAAGTGAGGTGTTAAGCAATTTTTAGTATTTCTTATATTTAAAATATATTTCAATTTATACTTGTGCATTTATTTTTTATTAAACAAGACTGCATTCAGTATCAAATGAATTAATTTGTGAATTTGGTAAAATTTAAAAAATTATATTTTTTTATAATTTTTTTATTAAAAACATACCATATGATTACATTTCAAAAAATCTTCTAAAAATATATATTTTTTTATTTTAAACTTAAAGTAAATTTGTATTACTGGAATTAAAATGATTCCAAAAAGAACCTTTAAAATGCCTAGTGTTTAAAATAAAAAATATGAACTGAAAGTGTTATAATTACTATATTTAAAGTATTCACAGTATTGTTACGACACTGTACAAATACGACAGTGTGGCAATTTAGTGCGTCAAATAAATGCAGTTGATTCATATAAAATTAGGATTTTTTGAAATTATCATAAATATTCCTCGATTAAAAAAAAAAAAAAAACAAATATATTAACATTGTTTGTGCATTTTTTGTCTTCAATTTCACAATTTTTCTTTATTTCACAAAATACGAGACCAAAAACATGCCTCAAGGCTACTCTCAAATACAACACTTGTGGTATTTCACTTTTATAAGGGATGCAACAACAAATTTACGTTTCTCTGTTATTGTATCGTATATATACTACATGGTACGAAAACCATCCCTAGTAGAAATTTGCCCGATGTGCCATCGGGAAATGATCGGGTTTTCGTTGGGTAAGCCCTATTACAGAAAATATGATCATTGCCTTTGCATGCCCTTATCATGCTTACCATATCAGGGTTTACATTATCTAAATAGTCAATGTTCCCGATCATAGCTACATTATTTGTTCCTCATAACGAAATTAGCATCAGACAATGATCGAGCTTTAATGAAAGAAACCCTATTATGCTCGGGCTCTGACAAGGCAATTGTCGGGTAAATAATAAAATGGGGAATTGGCCGATCAGTACATGATCATGGCCAGAGGTCAGTACATGATCAGGACACTGCGTTGCAAAGACATTATTGGCCTCGTCATATCCCGATCATCTCAAATAATGACATGATCACTTCATGACCATGGCCCTAACAAAATTTCTACTAGGGATACTAAAATACGATGAACTGTGAATACGCTAATTAGATGCAACTCAGTTAATAATTGCAGAATACAAGTTCGTCATTTGAAGAACAAAACCCACCCAAGTGCCTCATTGGAACTCTTTTGATTGAATCAACTCTAATTTATCAGATAAATCGCATTTTAAATTTCCTTTTTTTTTTTGAAATTGCATTATTTTATCGTCCAACATTTTAATAAACAATTTTGTTTTTCGAAATTTTTCAAACATTATTGTTTTTGTCGAATATTTTTATTTTTGAAAATAATGAATTCGACCATTACGTTGTTTTCATCGCTAAACAATTTTTTTTTTATAAACATTTTTTTTAATTTTTCGAACATTGTTGTTTTATTGTATACATTTTTTGTTGGACATTTCTTTGTTAATGATTTCTTCGAAATCACATGAAAATTGTTATTTTTGTCGACCAAATATTTTGAACAATTGTTTAATAAAAAATGTTTGATTTTTGCTTTTACCGATTTTTCCATATATAAAGGGTTTTTAACAGGGACGCGACAAAAGTAGAGCGACAGGGACAGCAAACGACGCCATTATTCTTGCCGCTCTTTTGACATTTCTCTTCAGTAAGGTTTGCTATTTCATACGAAGATAAACGAATTCGAATTTCGTCAGTAAATTTTAATAATTTCCACTCGTTGTTGGTTCGTATATCTTTACATCATGAAATGGCAAACCTTACTGAAGAGAAATGTTAAAAGAGCGGTAAGACATATGGCATCGTTTGCTGTCCCTGTCGCTCTACTTTTGTAGCGTCCCTGAAAAAAACTTTTGTAGCGCTCTTATTGAAAAACCCTTTATAAACATTTTCAATTATTGGAAGTCATCTGAAAAGAAAATTGTGCATCAACGCTTCTCAGCTTCTCAAAATGACTAATGAGAGATATATTTTGTTAACCTTTATTTCTCTCAATGTTCAACCACAACCGAAAATTTTCAAAGATAAAGGTTTCTCTCAGACCAAAATCATTTTTTTGTTTACTTTAATTTTTGGTTTCTCCCTGATTTATTTAATAAATATTATTTAGTGAGAGTTATTCAGGAACCTCCGAAAGGGTTAATCTTTATCTCTGGATCTACGTTTTTTTTTTTGTTTTAATTAGTATATATTTATTGTAGCCGTATTATTTTGTGTGTGTCTGTTATTTTTGTTCAAAATAATGAAATTAAAAAAATAGGAATTTGGCAAAAATTCAGCTTTCCTGATTGTTTAAGTTTCAGAGGTGTTGTAAATTATGGAAAAATTTAAATTATGTAAATATATACAAATCAAACGAGTAATAAAGGTTAGGTCTCATGAAAAATCGTAAACCCTAGGTCCTATGGACTACTTTAAAGAGTTACCACACATATTATCACATATGTGTAGGATATTTATAGTCGGCTAAGTCCGACTACAACTCTCATAATTCTTACTAATTTCAACTGCTATAAAATTTCCCCACTTCAAAATCTTCCAGTTGCCTAATATTCCATACTGGTTTATGATTTGTTTTATGCCACTTTTCATTTACTGTTTTTTTTTTTCCACAACCTTTTCATTAATAATGTTATTTTTACTCTTTTGTATATATTTTATACTATTCTTTACTCTTGTTACTTTAAATGGTTTCGCAATACTAAATATATTATTTGCATGCTTTGCTAATTAAATTTCATAAATTTCGAAATGCATAAATTTCGCAATCAAATCCTTGTATATCGTAAAATATTTTGTAAATACTATGTAAAAAATTGCAATACAAACTTCCACAGCAAAATAAAATAGATGCATACAAAATTTCAAAATGTTGCCCAAAATAACAACGTAACATAAAACAAAACAAAACTAAACAAACAAAATAGATCTTCAAAATGTATATTGTTGGTCACACTTAAAACTACAAACAAAAAAACACACACACACAAAAACTAAAATAATTGTAAAAAATAAAAAGCAACTAAAACAAACAGTAAAACAACCAACAGAAATTAAGAAAATTGCAACTTGTCGCAAATTAAAAATTCCAACCAACGATAATAAATAAAATTTTCAACAAACATTTTATCGTTTGGAAGGAGAAAACAAACAAAAACATGTGCTGATGCCAGTGGACATGTATGTCTGTCTGTATTTTCAAATTAATGTATGTGCGTGTGTTTTGAACCACCCAGTTGTTAAACCGAAGAAGACATTTACGAGCTAACTATGGGATTCAGACACGACATTTCGTCAGCGAATATTTTAGTGATTTTACATTTTATATTTTATATTTTATATTTTATATTTTATATTTTATATTTTATATTTTATATTTTATATTTTATATTTTATATTTTATATTTTATATTTTATATTTTATATTTTATATTTTATATTTTATATTTTATATTTTATATTTTATATTTTATATTTTATATTTTATATTTTATATTTTATATTTTATATTTTATATTTTATATTTTATATTTTATATTTTATATTTTATATTTTATATTTTATATTTTATATTTTATATTTTATATTTTATATTTTATATTTTATATTTTATATTTTATATTTTATATTTTATATTTTATATTTTATATTTTATATTTTATATTTTATATTTTATATTTTATATTTTATATTTTATATTTTATATTTTATATTTTATATTTTATATTTTATATTTTATATTTTATATTTTATATTTTATATTTTATATTTTATATTTTATATTTTATATTTTATATTTTATATTTTATATTTTATATTTTATATTTTATATTTTATATTTTATATTTTATATTTTATATTTTATATTTTATATTTTATATTTTATATTTTATATTTTATATTTTATATTTTATATTTTATATTTTATATTTTATATTTTATATTTTATATTTTATATTTTATATTTTATATTTTATATTTTATATTTTATATTTTATATTTTATATTTTATATTTTATATTTTATATTTTATATTTTATATTTTATATTTTATATTTTATATTTTATATTTTATATTTTATATTTTATATTTTATATTTTATATTTTATATTTTATATTTTATATTTTATATTTTATATTTTATATTTTATATTTTATATTTTATATTTTATATTTTATATTTTATATTTTATATTTTATATTTTATATTTTATATTTTATATTTTATATTTTATATTTTATATTTTATATTTTATATTTTATATTTTATATTTTATATTTTATATTTTATATTTTATATTTTATATTTTATATTTTATATTTTATATTTTATATTTTATATTTTATATTTTATATTTTATATTTTATATTTTATATTTTATATTTTATATTTTATATTTTATATTTTATATTTTATATTTTATATTTTATATTTTATATTTTATATTTTATATTTTATATTTTATATTTTATATTTTATATTTTATATTTTATATTTTATATTTTATATTTTATATTTTATATTTTATATTTTATATTTTATATTTTATATTTTATATTTTATATTTTATATTTTATATTTTATATTTTATATTTTATATTTTATATTTTATATTTTATATTTTATATTTTATATTTTATATTTTATATTTTATATTTTATATTTTATATTTTATATTTTATATTTTATATTTTATATTTTATATTTTATATTTTATATTTTATATTTTATATTTTATATTTTATATTTTATATTTTATATTTTATATTTTATATTTTATATTTTATATTTTATATTTTATATTTTATATTTTATATTTTATATTTTATATTTTATATTTTATATTTTATATTTTATATTTTATATATATAAAAATTCAAAATTCGAAAATGTGTTTTAGAATACTTTGAAATACTATTTTCAACTGGGCAGTGTGCGTGCATGCGTATGTGTGCTTCTAATAAAAAGCAACATACCAGACCATCAAAGAAGTTGATGAGCGCGCTCTGTACTCTTGACAGAAAAGTACAACAAGAACAAATCGAAAAATTAAAAAGTAATGTAAATGTTGTCCATCTTATGTCTGTTTTGATGAGTTTGCCGTAGAAGCCATCGCCACAATTGTACAAAGAATATGGAGTAAAATACAAATTACACAAATGAAAAATAACAACAAAAATTCGAAGACTTGGAGTATTAGACAATTAATAATACCAATGGGTTGTACTAAAAAATATCTAAACATTTTATGGTATGCGGAATGAAATATGGTGCCATTTCGCATCATTTTAAATCAAAATAAATGTTATGTTTTCCAATTATTTTACACACAGAAATTATAAATCAATTCTAAAATTTTGAATTATAAGATCAAAGCAGAATTAATATTTATTTCAATTCGATTAAATTTGTAATTTAGCTGTTCAATAATTTGAGTTCTTAGAACGAAACATTTTTTGATGGAATTTCAAACTTTTAATAAATACTAAAAATACAATTCGAATATTGTAAGCAAACATTTTAATTTCAATCAAATGTGGATTTGAGAATTTCAATAAAAAAAAAATAAAAAATAGATTTAAATCGGTTTAATTCAGATTTATTTGCGATTTCTGTTTCGATTTTAAAAATGATACGATTATCGGATGCAACAATTTTGGACGCATAGTGCTTTAAAGATTTTTTGATCGTGACTGTTTCATATAAAAATTCGTAAATTTCGTATATCAAATTACATCATTACTTATTTAATAACATTTCAGTTTTTTTTCTTTGTCTAAAGTACTCACGACAGTATATATTGGATATTGTAAAGTTTTTGCATAACGTTTCCCAATAACCGTACTCACTACAAACCATTTAATTTGTAATTAACATATTTAAAATTATCATCACAATATTACAAATAATGCTTACTATAAACAACATTAGCAACATTTTAAGCAACAAAAACAAACTCTAGATAATAAGTGAATTAATCGAAATGCTACAGCCATTTGTTTGGGTCGTAAATATTTACACCCCCTCATCAACCACTCCATTCCAATTACGAAGTTTCAATATTTTGTGGCGCCGAAAGGCACAAAACCCCGCAAAATAACAATATCCGTTTTACCTGTGCCATCACGCAGTTTTTTTGCCCGGAAGTAAATAAAAGACGAACTCATTTTCGTTGCTTCGTCTGCTGCACACTTTGTAATAAATCACAAAATTAATCCTTGCCGAGTTTATTAGTGAAATCGAAGGAACGCGTACCGGAGGAATGTAAGTAACAAGCGGTGGCAGATACTACGAATTGAAGGCAATAAATTACAAAGTGCGGACGCTGGGCGACGACGTGAACGACACGAAGCAACTGTAGAGTCCTGCAGTTTAGGAGAATAGGATATGGAAAAGTATAACTAAGAAAATAATCGCTTATCTTTAGTTCTGTTATCGCTCATTGGGAATTAAGCGGATTTCAAATGCCAATATAATGAAGTTATTACTGTGGCAAAGAATGAGACTGGGACTGACTGTAAAGACAGCAGATAAACAGCTGGGGAAAACAGATATAAGTGATGATGTATTGGTCACTTTTAATACAAAAACAGATTTAAAAGAAAGTTAATATTATATATGAGAATCTCGTCAATACAAAGACAATGGTGGTCTATATAAAAATGAGTTCAGATATTTTACATTTATCAGATATCATACATTTTTATTCAGTCCTATCGTAAAAGCAAACATAGCCGCTATTCTCGGAAATAATATCGGAAATAATTTCAAAACTTGGAAAATAAATGTAGGAGAAAAATCTTGCGATCGACAATGTGAAATAATTGGGAATTTCCCTCAAAAATATTCCATTGTATTTAAACACACTATTTAAAAACAAATGTGTGGTTCAGAATGGTGTAGTGCACGCGCAAGCCGGTAATCGACTTCTGTTAGTTGCCATAGCCTCTCCTACACAATTCTTAGTCTCACGTTCGCGTTGATGAACCCCGTTAACCTGAGCAACCAGCTGAAGTTCCGGTTTCAACCCCAGTGGGAGGTGTGGTCGGAGACAAACAAGACTGGCATATTGGCCTTCCAAAATGGGGGTTGTGCGTTGGACTTGTGACCCGCCATATAAAAAAGCTGATTCAATGAAAACAGAAAAAATGCCTCGGATATCGACCCGAATACACGATGACAACCTACGCAAACGTATAAAGGACCATGATTTACGAATATGCACCTGGAATGTCCGAACCCTTTATAGGAAAGGTGCCACTATACAGCTGGTTGATGTCCTCGAAAGATACAAGGCTGACATCACCGCAATCCAATGCGATGGACAGGACAGGACTGCTCAAAACAGGCATCCTGTGACATTTACTACAGCTGCCATTCAGAGATGCATGAATTTGGTTGTGGATTTGTAGTCGGCAAGAGACTCCGCCACCTTGTCTTTAGGTTCACACCCGTGAACGAACGACTAGCAACAATCCGCATCAAGGCTAAATACTTCTATATCAGCCTAATTTGTGCGCACGCTCCGACGAATGAGAAGGACGATGAAACTAAAGGGACTTTCTATGAGCGCCTCAACGAAGCCTATGAGCGCTGCCCCTGTCACGACATCAAAATTGTGATTGGCGACTTTAATGCCAAGGTGGGCCGTGAGGGTATCTTTGGTTCAACGGTTGGACAATTCAGCCTTCACGACAACACCTCCGACAATGGAATGAGGCTGATCGACTTCGCCGCAGCACGAAACATGGTAATTAGTGGTACTAGATTCAAGCATCTCAATATTCACAAGGCCACGTGGCGGTCACCCGATCAGAACACACCCGATCAGAACACCAAATCCCCCTCTCGGCTATGGAACATGTGGTGTGACGAAGAGTGTCGCGCAGCCACTGCAGAGAAAGACGCTGCATATAGAGCCACCCTGCAGTCGGTAGTTACGCGAGCCGCGACCTTCTTCCTGTCAGGACGATGATGGGAATCTAGTAACAGATGTCCAGTGTACACTGAGATTATGGAGAGAGCACTTCTCTGATCTTCTAGCAGGCGATGATGACAACTATTCCGCTGATAGAGAAGACAGCTTAACAACCCCAGTTGCTGACGACGGCGTTGACATACCGCCGCCTGACCGTGAAGAGGTCTGCACATCCAGGCTGAAAAACAACAAACTCATGGTATGACTGCTAAGTTGTTTAATACCGGAGGCGATGAGCTCATAACGAGCATGCACCAGCTCATCAGCAGAATATGGTCAGAAGAAAGCATGACTAGCGAATGGAATCTCAGTATACTCTGCCCAATCCTTAAGAAGATACGCGCCAACTACCGTGGAATAAGTCTCCTCAACATCGCGTATAAAGTTCTAACGAGCGTATTACTTATGTGAAAGACTGAAGCCCATCGTCAACGGACTGATTGGATCTTATCAGTGCGGCTTCAGACTTGGCAAGTCCACCATAGAACCGATTGTCACATTGCGCCAAATCCTGGAAAAGACCAAAAAGAGGCAGATCGACACCCACCACCTCTTAGTCGACTACAAAGCTGTCTTCGACAGTCCGATAAGAAGTCGCCTATACGCCACCACGTCTGAGTTCGGCATACCTGCGAAACTTATAAGGCTTTGCAGGATGACCCTGAGCGACACACGTTGCTCAGTGAGAATTGGGAACAACCTCACCGATACATTTAATACCGAACGGTTTCAGACTAGGCAATTCCCTATCGTGTGACTTCTTCAACCTAATAATGGAGAATATTGTAAGAGCTGTACAACTCCATTACAATGGCACTATCTTCAACAAGAGTTCCATGCTGCTCGTACGCTGATGATATCGACATCATTGGGCAGAGCGTACGAGCAGTCAGTGCAGCATTCTCCTGTTTAGAGAGGGAATCGCGTCGAATGGGTCTTACGGTGAACGAGGACAAGACGAAGTACCTAGTGTCAACAAATAAAGAGTCCCGGCGTCTTCGACAACACGTCACTATTGACAACCACAACTTCAAAGTTGTGAAGGACTTCGTATACCTAGGAACCAGCATAACTCTTGCCAACAGGTGTTACTTTGGGCTCAGTAGGCAATTGTGGAGCAGAGCCCTCTCTCGACGGACAAAAATTACGCTCTATAAGTCGCTCATCATGCCAGTCCTCCTCTATGGCGCTGAGGCATGGACGCTTGCCAACACCGATGAGCGAGCTTTAGGAGCGTTCGAGAGAAAGATTCTTCGGAAAATCTATGGCCCGATATGCGTTGAAAACGAGTACAGAATCAGATGGAACGACGAGCTGTATGAGATCTACGCCGACATTGACATAGTCAGGCGCATTAAGATCCAGCGCCTACGCTGGTTTGGACATGTCGGGCGTATGGATGAAAGCGCTGCAGCAAAAAAGGTGTTCAATTCTGTACCCAGTTGTGGTCAACGTAGGAGAGGGCGTCCGAATCTCCGGTGGAGCGACCAAGTGCGAAACAACCTGACAACACTTGGAGTGCAAAACTGGCGCCAGCGCGCGCAATGAAGAAGCGACTGGCGAGGGGTGATTGCTGCGGCCGAAACCCATCATGGGTTGTAATGGCCAAATAAGTAAGTAAGTGAGTATTTGAAAACAAAATATTTAAGCAGGATTTATAATAAATGGCGCATAATCATTGACAATTTAACGTCAACTTTAAAATGAGTATCGTCTGTTTTGACAAATGGTTGTACAGAATACAAAATAAAAAAGTTTATTTTTAATTCAAAGTTGACTTAAAATTGTCAAAGATTATGCACCATATATTATAAGTCATATAATAAATATCTTTTTATACTTAGCGCCAGGTTTCCAGTGGTAGTTAAACTTTATTTTTAGGTTAAACTTAGTTTAACCGACCAATGACGGTGGTTTAAACTACGTTTTAAAATCATCATATTGAACATTAAAATCATTAAACTGCAATACATTGAATGAAAACTTCAATACGATAAATCTGGTAGTTGGTGGAAAATTCACAATACAAAATCATCATATTGAAGATTTTTCATCTTTGTTTTGAATTAAATAAAACCTATTAAAATAAAACAAACACTTCTATTTAACATTTTATAAAACACAGAGTATCCAAAAAAAAAAAAAATAATCTGACTTAATGCCTGCTCGGCAAACAGACAAATAGTCGCCCGCATAATTATGCAAATGATACGCACAAGTGCAACCAAATTTCCAGCCACATAAGCCAATTGCAAATGCCAAATGTAAAAAAATAAATAAAATTCTATAAATTTCTATAATTTTTGGCATATATCCAATTTTAAAGTTTGAATGCAAAAATTCACGTTTGCCTGCACTGCTCGACGCTAGAAATATAAAAGAAAAATGGGAAATACAAAATAACGCCATGATATGAACATAAAATATGTTGGTAAATCTGTGCTGCTGCCATTGAAATATTTTTCCCACGTTAGTAGAGTTGTATTTGCTGCTGTTGCCAGTATCCTTTTTGTTTTAAGATTTGCATACATTTTAAGGCACCTATACATTTTGTTATTTCAGTTTTTTCTGCTTTTATTTTTTTATATACCAAACGAATTGGCTTTGGGTTTTGGGCATGAGTGGCCATTGAATGGATGGTCCTTCGGACATGTAGTGTAGCTGGCTGGCTACATGTTCATTGGCGGCTTAAAGTCGAGTTCATGGCGCATAATAAAATATGAAAATCCGGGCGAAAAGGTTTTTGATTCTGACAGCGGCAGCAACTTAAATGCGCATAAATCTCAAGAATATTATGGAAGACAAAACGCCAGTGATTTTTGAATTTTTCTAATAATTTGACCTTTTTCCTATTCCCCCTGTAATAATGTTTTCCAATGGACTGATATACATCTATTTTTGCATGTTTTATTTTTTCTATTTGTTAGCTGTTGTATGCGAATTAGACTTTGTATACATACTTTTTCATTATTATACATCATATAAATACTATGGGAGTGGTAGCTTTAAAAAACAAAATATGATTGAAATCAATTCGCTGTCTGTAGACATGGCTACCTTTCATTGGTACTTGGGTACATGGGTAAACGTAAAAAAGATATATATTTGCGCGACAATTTATAATTGATAACCAATTGACGCATACGAGGGCATAACAACTAAAATGCTGGCATTAATTCAAATTTTTGAAATGGCATATAAGCTATTGTTTTTGTCCCTGTCAACAACATTTACAATCGATGTGCGTCTATCATTCTGTCTGTTGAAATCACAGAAAAAGTAGAAGTAATAAAACTTTTGATTCAGATAACTTGTATATCTAAGCTGTCTCAACAGGAAAATTGGCATGAGCGGTCTATTGTGACCTGAGAACCGACCACTTATGTTCAAATTCGGTATACCTACCCATTTGTAAATGGTTTTATAACAGGGACGCTACAGAAATAGAGCGACAGGGACAGCAAACGACGCCATATTTCTTGCGGCTCTTTTGACATTTCTCTTCAGTAAGGTTTGCCAAGTCCAAAATTATGCTAAAAACTCAATTTAAAGACATATAAATGGTATTTTGTTAATGCAAAAAGTTTGATTATGAAATAGTCCATGGAATAGAACCTTCAAAAGAATTTAATATATTAAATGTACTTTTATGGTGGAAAAATCAAAACGTGTCCCATTTTACCCCAGGCTTCCCTATATATTGAAATTTCCACGTTTTTGTAACAACTGTGAACAGAAAATCATATACATTATTTAAATCGAATACTTCAGAAATACATATTTCTTTTCTGTGTATTTGTGACATTTATGTCATATGACAGACGGGCAAACAGAGCACAAGATATTATGCCAGACTGAGATGTGCTGCCATTACAATGTTGGGATCAATCAAAATCAATGCTGCTGATTGTAAAGCATTTTATAGAGGTACAAAGGCAGTATGGCATCATTACTGTAAAACGCAATAAGGAGGATGGCAGCATTGTTTATGCAAATATTTTACATACATCAGCTTATCATAAGTAGGATCAAACACTATGGTTTTGTTTTAGGATCGGAATACACGTAACATTGGCATAACAATAAAGTTTTTTGAGTGCGTTTAGTACAGATTTCTAGTTTTTTTTTATCTGCTTTTGCTGTGTTTCTGTGCATGTGAAATATGGCCAATATTTCAAGTTAAAATGTTCATCAGAGCGTTGAGGTGTTATAAATATTGTGTTTAATATTTACTAAACTTGAACTATAACATTTATTTATTCTAAATTTACATATTATAATATAATATTAATAATAGTGGTGGGACCTACAGTTTAATGCCGAGTCCGATTGGTGGGAATGAGAACTTTTCATGAGCAGTAATTACTCTCAAAGTTTTGCCATTGCCTGTCGAGAGGTAACACGGTATAGAAAATAGTTTGCTATAAAAACATGTTCTTAGAAACAAACTAGATTTGAACATGGGACTTTTCGGCACGAACGCACTAACCGCGGAGCTACCGACGCCCGTTGGGAAAAAAATGAACCAAAATGTGCGCATTGTACTTTTTTTAATCTCACGTCTAAACTCACAAAAATATAGATTATATATTTTTTATAATAGATTCTTAAAGAGAATTCCTTGGAAAATTGAGTGGTTTACTAATTTTTACATGGATAGAAAAGATTTGTTTGAATATGTTTGAATATAATTAAAAAGTAATGCGAAATTACCATACATGTATTTGGAATGAAGTGTAATTAAATTATAATCGAAATTGAATTTATTTTTGGTCACGTGTAAACATTATTATATTGTCCAGCAGAATCTGTCAAATTTAACATAAATATGTTGACGAGGGGAAGATCGATGTAGCGGAAATGGTGTGAGGATTTTTAGAGTTAGAGCGGGTGCAGCGAATATAAGTGCGTGTGACCTGCGAAAGCTATCAGTCGATCGTGCGACTTCATGCGGGCTGGTCCGCGCTACTTCGTTCTCCAGTCACCCCAGTATAAATTGTTAAATGTATCACAATTAATACAAAATATTTAATGTAAAATAGAATTTTGACTAAATTGTTTTTTTTTTTATCTGAAACTTATTTTGTGGAATTTAAATTTATTTTAGATAGAATAAAAGAAAAGTTTGAGATCTTTTGACAATTGCAACAAATCTTTTAAAAATATATCAGTACTGTCCAAAAAATAATGTTTATGTGGTTTTTTTGTTATACACCATTCTTTAAGAGTGTTTTAATTAAAAATAACTAAATAAAGTAAATGTAAGAATTGGTCGACAATTTCTAGTTTCTATTGGGGTTCAATGCGTAAGTTGAAGTCGACTGCGCACAGTAGAACATATCATTTAGTTAATGATTTTAATATTTATATTTTCATTTAATATTGTATACTTTGTATGTAAACGATTAATGTATATTATAAAAAATCTTATTAATTAAAAATCAATTATTAATAACTCACTTGACTCTTTTGCAATAACATTAAATGTTTTTCACAAAATACAGTATTTTTGATATGAATATTTCTTTACAAAACAACGAATTATATTTATGTAGAGTTTTGTTTTCCTTTGTTACACCGTACTCTCATCGCACTCTCTTCTTTCAGTGTTACATCATTTCTTAAGTAAAATATGGCAGAAATGTGAAATAAATAATTATTTTAGAATTTAGTTAAGTTTGAGATTTTAATCACTTTAGACACCCAAAACCTTTTACAGAGTAATAACAAATAATATTTTTTTTTGCATGCGAAAATTACATAAATGTTATAAAAAAAAAATGTATAATTATTTAAAATGACAAAATTTGTATATTTTAGTAATTCAAAATAATAATCAATATAAATGGGTCCGTTAAAACCAATCTAAAATAATCAAACTCTTAAAAAGACATTTAAATTTCCCGGAATTTCTAAAAATGCAACACTAAAAACCCCGATCATTTCTGCGTTGCAATCACCGCTCACTTCTGCCCGTAGATACCCCTTGCCGAGCACTCGATTGCCCGTGCAGTCAGCCGCGGGCAGGCGAGTTGGGCATCCCTAATGTATAGGGTCATTTTAAACATACTGTTGTTTGAAAAGAAACAAAAAATGAATTCTTGTACATAAAGTTGACACTCGCTGATCGTCATTTTCTGCGTACGTGTCTTTTGTTGTTCGTTGAGAAAACGTGTTCGCGTCGGTAATAATTTTGTTATTTGTAAATTAAATAAATATATAAATTGTGTTATAAAAATTACTAATAGTAACAGAGTATAATATAGTGCAGTATATAATTTATGAAACTAATGTGAAAAAAAACAAAAAAATAAAAATCAGTGTTTCGATTTTCAAACAGAATTTGGCATGTTTTTTACAAAAGCCTCCGTGAATTCCTTGCCTACGTCATGTGCAGTACTGAGATCAACTGCAACTGTACCAAATATAATGCGAGCCTGGATCGTCTGATTTAGCGTCTGCTGGTGCAATTGTGCATTCATTGATGCTGTCACTTGTACTTGCAGTTTTAAACCAATTATTTATTTATGCATTTAAAAATTTGTATGAATTCAATTATTATAAATTCCCACTGTGCATGTTAAAAGATTTTTAATAAATATAAAAAAAAAAACATTTTATTTTCACGATTTTATCCAAAAATATTTAAATATGTTTCTATGCAAACATACTACTTTTTGTACTGAAACAACTGATATGTTTCACTGGAAACATATTTATATTCAGGTTATTTAAAATCATGTTTTAATTTGAACATATTTATGTTTCGGTTCAATTATTTGTTTTGTTTGGATGTAGTAATTATTATGTTTCCATTAGAACATACACCATTTTAAGGGGCAACATTAAAATGTTTCCGTGATATTATAATGTAAGTCAGAGCTCATTACAACACTGTTCAAGTCTCAATACAATCCTGTTTACAAATGATTTATCAGGCAATTATATATTATGTTTACAGAAAATTCCAAACATTCATGTTAATGCCTGCAATGCCTGGGAGAGCACTTTTTTTGGCAGCGTGTATTATTACTGATACCTACACCGATACTCTTCATTAAAAACAAACTTTGTTCAATATTTTTTAAAACATTTATGTTGCGTCGAAATTAAATAAATGTTGTTCTTTTATGTTAATGAAATTAGGTCAATAGCTTTGTATATGTTTAAAAAAATATAAGTTGACATTTTTCTTGAAATTCCAAAATTTTGCAAAATTGTTTTGCTTTCAAAAACGCACATTTTCCATTTGAGGTAATTTCGAAAGCTGTTTGTTATATATGCCAATAAAGTTGCAAAATGGATATCAGTGGTATCTATAGTGTATATAATTGAATTTAGTATTTGATTCTGGTTTACTTTATTTTTTTCTAAATCATTTTATAATTATTAAAAAAATTTCAGGAATAATGATTCATATGCATATTTTATATTTCTATGTACATTAGGGGTATGACTTTTCCGTAATCTTATTTTTACATAGTTTCATAGTATGAGGAATAAAATATTACAGGAATTGTTCTGTTGAAATACAATACAAAAAAATATAAAAAAATAATTTTAATATTAATTTCAATGTTTATAAATTTAGGCACATTATAAATATTATTAATATTATTTGCCACAATCACTGACAATCCACTCACACATGCCCTCCTCCGTGGGCAACACAGTCCAACCTTCCACCCAACGACGTGTATTCTGCGCATTATATTCCTTGCTCGCGCACAACATATATTCGTCCTGCTTGAACATGAGGCCTTTGCCAAGCACCGAAACGTTCCAAGTACTATTGACCGGTACCGCATCAGTCTGACGCCATGCTACCATTCTATTCAAAAAACTATCATCTCTGGAGACATATTCTCGAGCGTGTACATTGAACAGCGTATGCGAAAAGGTGTAAACACCAGCGACTTCATCATAATTTTCATTAAGCTCCATATTCATGCCAGGAAATATGTCATTGAGTCCATTATACCAAGTAAATACATAATGACGTTTGTCATCAAGTACTGTCGGCGAAACATAGAGATACTCTTGAAATTTAACATTCTTCAAACACTTCAATTTTCCATTAAATAAATTCATTATTGCAGGAGGTAATAACGAAATAGACTGATTCACACGACGTTCCAGAATTACATTTCTGCTCGGCTTCAACATATATTTTTGAAAAAAGTAGCCAGTTTGAAGTAGATAATCGTCGTCTATATCATTACGTGCTTTAAATTTCGAAAATAAATATAAATGTGCCTTCAACTGTATTTCCGTAATGTCATCCGTATGCGGAACACCAATTCTCTGTATGGCTGTTGATAATTTTTGTACACTTTCGAAACCATAGGCCTGATCAATAGCAAATTCATAAATTTTTTCCAATAGCAATGCATCGCATGTGTAAATATTTTCGCAGTGTTTGTGTAAATCTTCGAAATCTGTTGTCTGCCACAGCGTTACACTACTTATAATATTTCCTAATCTTCGTCCATATTCGGTGACTATTAGTTCACGTACCTCTTGATAGAGTTCAACAAGGTGTTGTTGTTTTATCGATGATCTCAACTTTTGGATACGTTGCTCCAGATAACTCTTAATATTGGAATTATTAAATATATTTTTTAATTTTAACCAGAATTGTTGCATTTCCTCGGCAAAAACCATGGATTCGACTTGTATCAGATCAACTTTAGTCGATGTAGTGCGCAAGCGTAGCTGTTCGTTTAGTATTTTATGCACTATTAGTACAGTCTCCATATTGGGAGTATGCTCAGTTGACTTGGTCTGATTCCAGATCTCCTGCAGAATATTAAGTTTTTCCGTAGATAGTATTGCATGGGCCACTGCATGACTATAGTCCTGGAGAATTGCTACTTCTTGAGTGGATATACTTTCTTGAGTAGTGCTTCGCCCAATGATACTTTCGACCACTGAGTCTGCATTAGAAATAGCCAGTGAGCCCAATAGCAGAACAAGTAAAAACTGAAACTCCATGTCGCGTAATGCCTCTGAAACAACCAAAATTTGACTGACCCTTTGAAGCAATTATTCGTATTTATAGTGGTTTGTGACAGACGGTTTATGAAATAACTTAATTGTTGTGAGAATTGGACTTATAATTTCTTATCTCTATAAGTAATAAAAATAAACAAAATCCATTTCCATACCTTTTAAAGCAAATATTGTGTTTTTTTTTTTATATGAGTTCACACAATGTTGTATGTGCAAAAAAAAACGTATTTTGATAAAATATGCAAACTGATAAAAGAAGCAAATATTTGCAAGGCACCTAAAATATTTTTTTATATTTTTATGTGGTCAAAAACGCAGACTGTTCGCTACATTGCAATATACATTCCTCCGAAAACATATCGAATTAATATTTTTATACCCTACACCTATAAGGTACAGGGTATATTAACTTTGTGCATATATTGTAACGCCCCTTAGGAGGCGTGTCCGGTATGGAAAAGTATATATATTCTTGATCAGCATCACTACCCGAGTCCGTTTAGCCATGTCCGTCTGTCTGTCTGTCTGTCTGTCTGTCTGTCTGTCCGTCTTGCTGTCTTGCTGTCCGAATACAGAATAACTTGAGAAATACTGATCAGAATGCGATGAAATTTCGTCTCAATATATTTTAGCCAAAAGTAGAAACTGAGTTTGAAATTGAGTCAAATCGGTCGACGGACACGCCCACCTCCCATACAAGTCACTTTTATATAACTCTTTCGGAACTAATAACTCGAAAAGTATTCAAGATATAGTTATAAAATTTAAAAGGTATTTTTAGAATTCACCTAAAAATATGTACTCCAAAAATGGGCGTGATCCGCCCACTTTTTTTTCATGATTTCCCGGGTTTTCATAGTGGAAATTTGATCCGTAAATTATTAAAATCAAATCTATGAAATATTAGCCTTTCAAAATTTTAAATTTAGTCGTGGTCCGCCCAATTATATTTTTCAATTTGTTTTTTAGTTTTTTATACTTTATATAATTTTTTAATTTATGGGGATATAAGGGTTAATATCCCCACCAAAGGTGTAGGGTATTCCATAGTCGGGCCCGACCGACTATAAAAATCCGCCTCATGTGACCGAACTTACCCATGTGACCTAACTTTCCCAAATAGTTATTGGTAATTTTGTGTATTCCAGAATTGTCTACATTTTCGAGTAACCAATCTGTAGACAATGTAGAGAATTACGTAAATAATAGTGAAGACTATGTATACAATGGTATATACTGCATATTTATATTCAATTTTGTAAATTTTTTTAATTTTTTTTTTTTATTAAATCTTTATTTTTTAATATCAATATTTTCTATCATTTGTGTCGACATTGCTTGGAATCCTCTTATGTTCCACACCACAAAGAATGTGTAAATATAGCAAAAACAAATATCAATACAAATAATTTTTAATTGTTTCATCGCCAATACAACATTTAATTGTATTGATTAAATATTTAATTATATTAATTAATAAATAAATTGAACAAAAATTAAAGCAAGTTAACACACCTGATACATTTTATATTTTATTTGTTATTTTTATGTATATTTTTTTCACTACATTACTTATTACAATGTTGTTCGAAGTTTGCACCATTTTCACGTCATCAATTCAACTATATATTGATAGGAAAATGTTAAACACAAATAAGAATGATGAATATCATTGTCATGCTATACGCACGATGCACGGAAAAACGAACCGAATCGTCAAACACGCGTTGCGATGAACCAATGTAAAATAAGATCTGTACTACAGTACCTGTAATACTGTGTAGTGCAAGTAAAACTGTGTTGTGACTGTAAAACTGTGTAATGTCTGTTGGTTGTATGCTATATATTAGTATACATTAGTATACCTAGAAAAGGTATGATTTTTGATATTAAATAATTCGCATATTCAATTAATTATATTAATAGAATTAATTATGTTGTATCAATTCATCTCATTTGCTATATTTTTCTGTACAATAAATAAACCGTTTGTACAAACAGCCATGCGCTTATAACATTACTATCATTTATTATTTGGATTTTATATAAAAATATTTCCGAAAAAGAGTCTTAGAATTGTATGACGAGCATTCGTTTGAGTGTTAAATTTTGAAATAAAAGTTTAAGAATTCTGCTCATAGAATGTTACAGTTTGAAATTTGAATGTGACATACAAACGATATCACGAAAAATATACAAAAACCTCTATAACTCCAATTTTCAAAAATGCTACTTGATTTCTCTACTTCTACAATGACGCACAGTGTCCCAAAAGGTCTTAAATTGGGTGAAATTAATTATTTTCGGCACCACTCAACCGATTTTAAAAATTTAAAAAGAGTTGTATAGAATATTCTTTAGAAAATTAAAATTTTTAAAATGAATGATTGTATATTTAATGGTTATGGAGATAAAAATCAGTAAATTTTAAATTTTTTCTTTCATACAATTTTTTTCAAAAATTGTAAAAAAAATCCAAAAGTTAACAGATTTTAAAAATTATTTTGTTTATAAAAAGTTTACATAAATATATAAAGAAAATGTGTCCAGTTTAGAATATATCTTGTTTAGTTTTAAAGATATAGACATGAATATGATTTTTTCTTCATTTTTGAAGACTTCACTTTACATATTTATACATAGATTTAACATTGTATATTTAAATGAAAATATTTGTATAAATATTAATATAATTATTTTATAAATAATGAACATATAAGACATAAATTTAAAACCGATTTTAAATAACTCCAGTGGTTAGTATATATAAAATTGTAAATTAGATTTTTTTGTTTTCCATTTCTTTGGTTTTTTGGAAAATTGGACTTGTAGACAAATTCACGCAATAATTTTTCTTTTCCAGTAACATGTACTTCTGGTATATGCATTTGATAGACAACATTACTGAAAATCTTTTAAAAGATAAAAATTATCCAATTTATATGTAGCTGGTCTGGAAACACTGGTCAAAGTTAAGGTTTTTTTTAATTTTTTTTTTTTGTACTTTAAAATTTTAGTAATTTTAAGGATGAATTGTTTTTATGTATTTTTTATCCTTTTTTCACTGTCAACGGTGTTATATTTAATTTAATAGGTGACACAATTAAAAAAAATGAAAATGATTGCGACAATCGAGAATGATTTTTATTATCACTGATACATTTTTTTTTTTAATATTCATTACTCAATCCTACATTAGTAACTGATTTCACTACATTATTTACTAAATTCTACATTACATTATTTACTAAATTTCGTACTTTATACTTTTTGAAATTTTAAATTTATTCACTGAAAGCAACAAGTAGTCCCAAAGTAATATCTATGATATATATACACTGGCTTCAGATATTCGATGATATAAAATAAAAATGTTTGCAAAGAATATCAATATTTTACGCTTTATTGAACAACTAGGCATCCCTCTTTTATATTGGCTTTCACTATACATCCTTCAGCCGTTAATTATTATCACTTCCAGGCATAATATTCACAGTGAAATGCATTATTTTTTTTTGTTCTGTATTATTTTGCTCTTATCTTTGTTGCCGCAACTTTTTCAGTCGTATCCTTTGCATTAAATATCAAGAACATCCTGTGGTTATTGAATTTTCCCTTTTTTTTATCCTAACCCACTTCGAAGTTTATCACTTCATCTGCTGATACAACCCTTTTATCTCGGTATATTGCTCACTCTTAGTCACACCACATACTACCATACATAACTTCCGTTTTCTGATACAACATTGATATGGTGTCCTTTTTGCCAGACTGGTTGCTCAATTTCCACTCTTCGATATCTGCGCCCTGGGGCCGCACTTTGACGTCGTTATGCAAATCGCTATTGATTTGTGGCCGAATTGCATGTGTGTTTGTAGAGCTATATTTGTTTAGCTCAATAACAATTTTGCACATATTTTGCAGCATTTTCGTATAGCAGTCAATTTTAGGTATACGCAGTAGAATGCCTTAGAGTGGGTCTCAAAATCTATACAGTCTTTTGTATTTATAAATATTTAAAGTATTAATATCATTAAAAATCAGCTACATATTGGTATTGTCAAAGAATTATTTTAGTGAACCAATATTTTATATATATTTTTTTAATTTTAAAGAAACATCAACTAGAAAATAAATGGAAAAAAAAATTTACTACATTTACAATGAGGGCCAAATAAATAGGGACGATCACGTTTTTTTTAGTATTTTTTATCATAAAATTTTTTAGTAAGGTACGAAACTAAATTTTTGCATTTGTTTTTTTTTTATTTTTTTTAAATACATTTGATTTTATTTGACTTAATGTTATTACACAATGTATTGAAAATTCGTTCACTGCATATTGCATAAACTGTGTTATTATTTTGCGTTTATTCTAATTATTTGAAATTCGTGTGAACACACGACGAACGTTTTACGAAAGGTCGTTCGTCGTGTAGATATAAAATAACTCGTTGGCTATATACTTATTGCTGAAACTGGTTTTTCACATGACGACTCTGAAAGTGAGCAGATATAAAATAAAAACCCAAGCAGCCCCAGTATCTGACCGAAATGAGAACTAGTGATGCCATCTAATTAACCAACTGAATCTTTTTGATTTTGAAAATAAAAACATGAAAATAAAAGTTGTCAACTCTACAGAGAAGACATTTTAAGCATATATAGTACACATTTCAAGATGTACCGCAAAAAAAACAAGTTTAGGTTTTTAATGCAAATGTATTCAAATTTTGTATAGAAATGTAGTAAAATTATGTAGTTATTTCCCATGCAAAAACCACTACTTCTATTTAGTGAAACAAATACATATGTTTTTAAACGTAAATCAAATACATATGTATTTATTTATTTTAAAAACATTTTTATTTATTTTTATACAGTATTTTTTTGTTCATGTATTACTTTCGGGATCTATACGATATATCGAAAAAAAACTTCAAAACCTAAAAATGTCGAAATTTCAAAAGCCTTAAAATGCCAAAACGAATACGGATCCATGCAGATTTGAATTCTGTTTTATTGTAGTGGATATATTCACACTGAATTCCATTGCACACGGGTCCTAAAGTAGCTAAGAATTCGAATTCGTAGAATTGTGATGTCTATGTTACGAATAAGTTATTTCTTGAAATCAATAAATTTAATACTACTGAAAAATAATTTTCCAAAAATGAATTAGAAATTTGTTTTTTATATATTTCAGAATCTGTAGCATATTTTTATTTAATGTATTCTTTATTAAAACTACACAACAAAACAATACAAATTTTCCTATGGTATCCCATACATCAATTCAACATAAGTAATAATAATAGTTTGGCACTACAGTCCTATAAGAACTTAGGCCGAGCTCTCTTACCATTTTGAGCTGTGCGTGTTATATTTGTACTCAAAGTGGTGGGACCTACAGTATATTGCCGAATCCGAACGGCGGGTGAGAGCTTTTCAAAGGCAATGTTTTACTCTCGAAGGTTTGCCATTTAATGCCGAGAGGTAGCACGGTATAGAAAAATGTTTCTATGAAAAGATGTTGTTAGCCCCAGTCCAGGCTTGAACCGGAGACATTTCGGCTCGCAGTCCAACGCACTAACCACTGAGCTACCGCGGCTACATAACTAATAAGTGCTATAATTGATTATATACTCAGTTTTTTTCCTATTTCCTGACATTTTAATGATAAATGCTCATTCATTGCTGCGAAAAATATGGCTATACCGATTTGATAAATGTTTCAATATAGTATCTTGTCAAAGAATTTGAATATACCAACATTTCTAAAAATTTGAATCGAGAATGCAACGAGATTGAACTTTTTTATCGAAGTTATTCGAGAAAGCTTCGAGCCATTGAAGGTCTCCGAGACATGGCAGACTGGGTATGTATTTAAAATGCTAAGTAATAGGAAAAAAAACTTCAGTAAGAATAATCATACTTTCAGTATGAAGTTATGATATTTACAGACTATAATTTTTATTGAAAATTATTATATAAAACAGTACGAAAATGATAAAAAGTAAAGCATATTGAAAACAGTTAGTAATTTTTATAGACATATTGGACCATAAATCATGTTTATTAGACATCTGCACAAGTGCATTTGAAACCCACATCATGATATTTACTTTGATTCAAAACATTTACTGTCATCAACTAAATACTTGAAGTTCAAATGAATGTGTTGCTCACAACAACAAAGCACCAAGTACTGTCAAAACAAAACTGCAGTGAAGTTGTCTATGATGATGTGCAATAAAAAATCAAATACTGACTTCAACTATATACTTGAAGTTCAAATGAATGTGTTGCTCACTACAACAAAGCACCAAGTACTGTCAACACAAAACTGCAGTGAAGATGTATATGATGATGTGCAATAAAAAATCAAATACTGAACTGCTTATGACACCAAGAACTTAGTGCCTGTTCAGCGACAGTATTTTCGTTTGGTTTTTATGTTTTGTCAGTACTTGACACTAATGAAACAGATAATGCAGTGAAGTGAAGTCGGCCGAGAGACTTCACCATAATAATGTCGATTGTCATTTGCAAAAAGCATTCAAAACTGTAGAGTGCAGTATTACATATTTGCAGAAGAAACTTCAAAAACATTTGTGCAGATGTATATTGTTTATCATTAGATGCTAAATGCTAAAAAAAATAATTGAAAGTCTAGTCAAAAAATCAAAATTTTAAGAGTTTAGATATAAAAAATTGAAAAACGTATTTGTATATTTTCACTTGTTAGTATTATGAAATTAGTCATGACAATTGAAAAAAAAACGCATTTAAAGGTTTTTAGAAAAGTATTTTTCAAGAGAACAATATTTATTATTCTAAAAAAAAAACAACAAAAAAACAAAAAAAAAACAAACCAAAACCAATCAAAATCAGCACCGGATAATTATAAAGAATAGGTGTATGGGAAAAATTGTCTTGCATAGTATTATTAAAAGTTCACACTGCACTCGACTCGATGATAGTGTGTGCAAAGACAAGAACCCACGATTCGTTTCCAGTCTCATTTGTCTAAAATTTGTATAACGTATTTCAAACGTTCCGAACGTTTGTTCAACTTTTTTTAGTATTCAAAAATTTATGCTGACAACAAAAAAAAATCTCAAATCGAGGGTACACAACGTTTCGTTTGAACATGAATCAAAAATTGTACTATATTCAACCGATATTCAAACGAATTGTATCGGATAACGTTGTCACCGGGAAATGCATGATCTTTTTTAATGCCCAATGTAAGATGAACATTTTTCTACGAGGGCGCGCACATTATTCATATTTGGTACAAGTGAACATCAAAACTTTTGTGCTTGTGATTCTTTATGTTTTCAGAAACGACGATCACAAATTTAGTGCTGCTTTCATACTCATCATGAAATATACAGACATTGCAACAATCTTTTGTGAAGAATGCACATTTTTTACGGCTTTTAAATATATACAGATTATTGTAAAATGAAATAAAGAAAAAATCTTAACGAGTTTAGAAAAAACTCATGAAAAGTAATTTCAAGTAAAACATTTCAAATAAATGTTAAAAATCAATACACGCGTATTTTAAATAACTAACTAAGATTTTGTGAATCCAATGATATGGAGTGATATTATTAATATAAAGAATATTTTTATTATTTATTTTCGATAGTCTAATTGAGTTTGTTTTGTGGGTTCTACTATATATTCCAAATTTTAAGTAAAATTCATGCAGAGGTTTTTTGTTTTTGTGTTTTTACTTTATTGTGTTTTTGGTTTTTTGTTCCACTTTTGTGTTTTTGCTTTTGATGTTGCACTTATGCTTTTGATTTGTGTCGTTACTTTTGTTTGTGTTTTTGTGCTTTTGTGTTTTGCTTTTGTGGTTTTGCATTTGTGTTTTGATTTTTGCTTTAATTTTCGTTTTGTTTTTGTGTTTTGGTTTTTGAGTTTTTATTGTTGTGTTTTTGTTTTAAGTGTATATGCTTTTGTGTTTTTACATTTATTTTTTTGTATTTGTTTTTGTTTTGTGTTTTTGCTTTTTGTGTTTTGCTTTTATGTTTTTGCTTTTGTGTTTTTACTTTTATTTTTAATTTTGTCTCGCATGACTCGTGGAAAGATTTTGTGTTTTTGCTTTTATGTTTTTGATTTTGTGTTGTTGCATTTATTTTTGTGTATTTGTTTTTGTTTTGTGTTTTTGCTTTTTGTGTTTTGCTTTTATGTTTTTGCTTGTGTGTTTTTCTTTTATTTTTAATTTTGTGTTTTTTATTTTTTTATCTTTTGACCCGCATGACTCGTGGAAAGATTTTGTGTTTTGGCTTTTATGTTTTTATGTTTTTGATTTTGTGTTTTTGCTTTTATTTTTTATTTTGTGTTTTGCTTTTTTGTGTGTATTTGCTCTTGTTTTTGGTGTTTTGCTTTAGTTTTTGTGTTTTCGTTTGTCTTTGTGTTTTGCTTTTGTGTTTTTGCTTTTCTTTTTGTTACTGTTTTTGTTTTTTTGTCTTTGCTTTTGTTTTTGTATTTTTTCATTTGTGCTTTTTCTTCTGTGTTTTTGCCATTATTTCATTTTTGTTTTTGTGTCTTTGCTTTTGTTTTTTTGCTTTTGATTTTGTGTGTTTGCTTTTGATTTTGTGTTTTGCATTTGAGTTTTTCTTTTGATTTTTGTTTTCCTATGTATTTGTGTTTCAGTTTTATTGTTTTGATTATGTTTTTTGATTTGTTTTGTTTTCTTTTTGTTTTTGCTTTTATTTTTGTAGTTCTGCTTTTGTTACTTTTTTTTGCGTTTGTTTTTGTATTACCATCATTTGTTTTGTTTTTATTTTGTTTTTGTATGATTGCTTTAGTTCCTGCTTTTGCTTTTGTGTTTGATTTTGTGTTTGATTTCGTGTTTTGGCTTTTGTACTTTTTTTTCTGTATTTGAGTTGTTTTGTTTCATATTCTTAGCTTGTGTATGTGCCAAGTTAAGTATTTTTGAAAGTATAGGTTGTCCTACGCCCTCTTGTCCAATACCACCCATATATAGTCTATGACACCCTCAGGACTCCATAGTAAATCGGTTCAGCAGTTTAGACGTGATGCTGGAACAAACAGACAGACCGACTGACTGATAGACGGACCAAGAGTTTTATATATATAGATAGATAGATAGATAGATAGATAGATAGATAGATAGATAGATAGATAGATAGATAGATAGATAGATAGATAGATAGATAGATAGATAGATAGATAGATAGATAGATAGATAGATAGATAGATAGATAGATAGATAGATAGAAAGATAGATAGATAGATAGATAGATAGATAGATAGATAGATAGATAGATAGAAAGATAGATAGATAGATAGATAGATAGATAGATAGGTAGATAGATAGATAGATAGATAGATAGATAGATAGATAGATAGATAGATAGATAGATAGATAGATAGATAGATAGATAGATAGATAGATAGATAGATAGATAGATAGATAGATAGATAGATAGATAGATAGATAGATAGATAGATAGATAGATAGATAGATAGATAGATAGATAGATAGATAGAAAGAAAGAAAGATAGATAGATAGATAGATAGATAGATAGATAGATAGATAGATAGATAGATAGATAGATAGATAGATAGATAGATAGATAGATAGATAGATAGATAGATAGATAGATAGATAGATAGATAGATAGATAGATAGATAGATAGATAGATAGATAGATAGATAGATAGATAGATATATGGGACGATCATAAGCAAAAAAGTATTGTTATGGTAATTTATAAATTTTATTATTTTGTCCATGGTTGTTTATCATCATAATATCAATGCATTGCAGAGAACGCGTTTTACCCACATCTTGTATTATAGCGACCAGAGTTTTCTCATAAAATATTATAAAAGTCATTAGCGAAACATAACCTCACAAATGACAATAGACAATAGACAATAGACAACAGCAAAGGATATGTTGAGTGCCATATAATTGAGAGTGCACTGGTTGCAGCATAATGGAAATACAAACAATCTTACAAAGTCCTTTTGGGGTAGGCATCCTATGGGAAATTTACAGCGCTGCATATAATCCTTTTGCGCTTTCGTACAACGCAAAGGACAATTTGTTGGCTGACAATTTTGATGTTTTGTTGACAGCAACATTTGTTCAATTTATTTGTAAAGCTGGCAAGCAGTCAGGCACCAACGAACCAACACGTCAAACAGTATTCATTGTTGGCATACATGTCCTTGCAAAGTACTTATTTTGGTTGAAACACTGCGCGCACTCACTCAATCACCAAGTCACTGTTGCAGTCAGTAAGTCAGTCAGCCGATCGTCCATACAAAGCCAATGGCTTTGTTATTACTGTTGCTGTTATGTCGCATCAATTGCTTGCAATATCCTTTTTAGTATTCAAAGTGACAGCCGAAGCGCATGAAGTACTTCAATTCGAAGTCTTGTCCGTGATCGCCACACTGCGTATGGCGTAAATCGTGGGGACGGCAGTGCACTTTTGTGTCATTCATCGCATCAATGGCAGCACATAGTATGGACTACGTTGTATGCATTATGTATTATGGTTTTGCGCGCAGTGCGTCAGAATTGCAAAATAATTTACTTCCATTTTCTTTATGTTTTTATTTTTTTGATTATAGAATAAATAAAGTTTAATACCTGCACATTTACTTACAATTATTTTAAAGTTCAACCGTGTGCCCTTCCTTCTTTTAAAATAATTCGTCCCTTTGAAACAAAAATTTAGTTGTACGGTACTCTGTGTATGCACATCACTGACTGCCTATATTGACCTAATATTTAAAAAGAAAAACATATTTAGTGTAATAATTAACTCTCAATTCACTCTCAATAACACTAGGCTACCAGTATCCGATTTGTTCCTATCCAAACACTTTTGTTCGATATTCCGATGAATTCCAAGATTCTTATTTCCACGGAAGGAAAAAATTTCTAAAATTCAAAAGGAATCAAGAACTATACGGAATGATATACAGCTAAACAGAAAATTTCTTAATTTTAAGAAACAGATCTACTTAGTTGTCAAAAATGTAACTAAGTGGAATTTTTCTTATTATACAGAAATGTATATCTTAATTTTAAGAAACGGATCTACTTAGTAGTCAAAAAAAAACTAAGTGAAATTTGTCTTATTATACAGAAATGTATATCTTAATTATCAAAAAAAGTAATTGAATGAAATTATTCTTGATATGCAGAAATGTACTTCTTCGGTATCAAAAAAGTAACTAAGTGAAATTATTCTTGATATACATATATTAATTTCTTAGATATCAAAAAGTAACTAAGTCAAATTATTCTTATTATGCAGAAATGTATTTCTTAGGTATCAAAAAGCGGAACTAAATGAAATTATTCTTGATATGCAGATATTAATTTCTTAGGTATCCAAAATTTTGAGTGTTAATTTTGGTTTATAATCAATAAATTAACTTTTCAAAATCTAGTAGAATAATACTTGTTTACTTTACTTTTACCTAAGTAATTTGCTTTTTTATTTAATACTCAGATCATTAAGTCTTTTATCTTAGTAATAATAATCAGATCATTAATTCTAGAATTTTATTGGTATTTTATTGTTTTAAGTCAAATTCAACTGCTCTTCATTCAAGCCGAATTCCTCACGAGTTTTAAATGCTTATTTTCCTACGTGCCATTCACAGTTTTTGAATATTGCTAATTTTTTTTTTTTAATACATAAAAGTAATAAATGGCAATTCTCGTGTTTTTCGGTATATTTCAGTATATATTGGATGATGCATCGTTTTGAATTGACAAGAAGTAAAGGGTTTTTCAATAAGAGCGCTACAAAAGTTATTCTTTATTCCTGTAAAAGTACGTTCGATGCCATTATGTATGGAACTCGATTTCTTTTGCATGGCCACCACGGACACGCTTGCAATAGTCCAGACGCTGAACCCAATTTTCGACGGTTCTCAAGCATAAATCGGCCGATACTGCTGCAATTTCACGTTCGATATTCGTACGAAGTTCATCAATCGTCGCTGGCTTGTTGGCATAGACCATAGACTTGACGTAGCCCCACAGGAAATAGTCTAACGGCATCAAATCGCATGACCGAGGCGGCCTATCGACTGGACCATTCCGTGATATAACACGTTCTCCAAACTTGATTTCCAATAAATTGATTGTGGCATTCGCTGTGTGGCTTGTGGCGCCGTCCTGTAGGAACCACATGTCCTCCAAGTCCATATCATCCAATTGGGGCCAAAAATATTCGGTTATCATTGAACGGTAGCGATTCCCATTCACAGTAACGTGCCGGTCTTGATCATCACGGAAGAAGTACGGTCCAATGAAGCCGCCGGCCCATAAACCGCACCAAACCGTAATTTTTTCGGGATGCAATGATGACTCATGAAGTACGTGTGGATAGCTGTCTGACCAATAACGCATATTTTGTTTATTGACGAAGCCATTCAGCCAGAAATGAGCCTCATCGCTGAAGATGATTTTTCGAATTTTTACTACCGAATTTCGATAGTAAATTTTAATAATTTCGACTCGTTGTTGGCCGTATATATTTCCATTATGAAATGGCAAACCTTACTGAAGAGAAATGTCAAAAGAGCGACAAGAAATATGGCGTCGTTTGCTGTCCCTGTCGCTCTACTTTTGTAGCGTCCCTGTTGAAAAACCCTTTACATTCTTTTTCGAAAATCCAAAAACTCTGACATTCAGAAACACACACAAAGCTAATTAGTTCATTTCTTTGAATTATGAAATTCATATAAACATATATTGTTCAAATAAATTGTGACTTATTTGTAAATGTTATTTTACTTTTTGTAAGCATTATCTGTATCATTAATTTGTTTCTACATTTTAATATGTTCTCTAGTTGTAAATGTTTGTCAATGCGTTTTTCTCGTCAACTGGTTTAAATTGTGTTGCATCTTGTCCTCCTAATTTTCCATCGACAACAACATTCTGCCATCAACAACTTTTACAAATTAAGACAAAGTAGACATCAGTAGAGCAAAGGCAGCTGCTTCATTTTAAACCAACACAAGGACCTATACGTACACCTTTAGTAGTCCGGCCACTACTGTTCAAACAGCGCCCACATGTATACTGAAAAAAATATTGTGTTACAAAGAAGAAAAAAATGTCTTAGATATAATTTGTATTTGTTTTACGTCCAAAGACATTTACTTTTTTGGGAGACAGTTGCAAGTGAATTGAATACATGGGAGGTGCAACTTACACTTGTTTCCATAAATGACAAGACTTACAATAGGTAATTTGCAGCATCTTTGGAGAGCCGAAATAACTTCATAAATCGCGAATCGGAAATAAGAAATGAGCCCGCTGAGTCCCTTAACCGACGCCTCTTAAAACGCATCTTATTGAATACGAATTCAATTGCGTATTGTTTTATACATAATTTTTATAAAATTTGCTTTAAATATTTTGTAAATAACTGAAAAAACAGATGTCAAATGTTCAAATTTCAAAAGTTTCTTTTCGATTTTTGTGCCAGATTCAAATCAGACCGTTTTTAAATGATCACTTCGTACAGAAACAATAAATATCGCACAATCGACAATAATGGAACGAAACGACGTGACGTCACAGAAATCGACAATTTGTCGAATATGCTACAGAAACGAGCTATAGTAGGCTAAATTTTATGACTTTGTCACAGATATTTTGAATTAAAAGTTCAGGTTTGACACGCACATTTTTGTGTCCCATCTAGGGAATGGAACACCCCGTCCAACTTTCAAGATTCCTATGTGTAAGGGTTTGTAGTGGGCGTTTATCGATCAGTACTGTGTAGGATAGGAATACGATGTAGGATTTCATGAGATCAAATAGTGTGAAAATCCTATTTGTCATTGTTGTTACTGATCATTTCTACCGGAATAAATATTAATAAGGAAATAGGTTACTACTTATAAGACAACGATTGCACTTGAATTCACCAACTAGCAGTATTCATCATATTGATGATTTCATTCATTGAACTAAAATCGTATTTTTTCAGTGTTTTTCATTTTTAATATTTTTTATATCATCAAATTTCATCAAAATTGGTCTCCATTTACACATTTACGTATTTGTAATTCTTGTAAGATATATGATATTTAAATGATTATGGTTTGATGAACAAAATTCATCAATATGCTGTTCACTTATTCATTAATATGATGAAATGGAGGCTTCGAATAATTAGCAATTATATATTAAAAATCATTTAAGAATTATAAAAACATAAATGTGTAAATGTAGACAAATTTGTGTTTGAAATTTGATGATAAAAAATATTGAAAATGAAAAAAATTTTAAAAATACGATTTTATTTCAATTCATCAATATGATGAATCCCGGTAGTTGTTGAAATTTTTTGGTTAATTTTTTTGTGTGTTTACAATGATTAAGAATTCAAAAATTTTGAAATTAGTTAGTTACTACTATTATTAACAGGAAATAATCGTCTGTAATGCAAGAAGTATATTCGCGATTACTTTTTTTTAGAGCCAAGTTAATGTGTCGCTTCCCAGGCTGCCATGTCTCGAAAACCTTCGATATTCGGATTTCGATGACTCGAAGCTTTCACAAACTAACTTTGATATCCAAGTTCGAACTCGTAGCAAAATCGCTTCTAATTTACAACATTTAAGAACAATATACGATATTTAAACATTTATCATATCGATATCGCTATATTTTCGAAGCAATCTCGAACGTTGATTATTATTTTTTATTCTTCGATATCGTTTGGATTTTAAACAACTCCTCGTACAGAGAAAACACCGATAGAACTATTGGATATCTACCAATTTGGCGTATTGATATTGTTACGAGAAGTGTTTCGATATCCCTAGTGGAAATTTGCCCGATGCGCCATCGGGAAATGATCGGGGTTTCGTGAGGTCACCCCTATTAGAGCAAATATGATCATTGCCTTGTCATGCCCTTACCATGCTCACCATAGCAGGGTTTACATTATCTAAACAGCCCATGGTCCCGATCAAAGCTACATTAGTGGTTCCTCATAAAGAAGTTTTCATCGGGCAATGATCAGGTTTCAATGAGGTATGATATTTTATTTCATCGGGTATTTGTAGTGCTTTCGTATGCTCATGTTTTAACAAGGCAATGGTCAGATAAATAATGATATGGGGAATTACCCGATCAGTACATGATCATTGCCTGAGGTGAGTACATGATCAGGACACTGCGTTACAAGGACATCGTGGGCCTCGTCATATCCCGATCATCTCAAATAATGACATGATCAGTTCATGAGCATGGCCCTACCAAAATTTCTACTAGGGATCGTGTGTATTCTCCTGCAACTTGAACAATATCGAAACGATCGACATACTGAGTTAATATAAATAATTTTTGTGTTATAACTATAAACTCCATTTAATTTATTCTGAGTTTAAGAAATTTGTCCGGACAAGTTTCGTACGTCTTCAATAGGTAATATTTTAAATAATTTGTTACTCATAATTTTACAAAGATATTTTTTGTTGTGTAGTTGTACTCTGGACCTGCTGCTGCTTCTGTGTAGACAGCAACATTACGGGCAGCTACTTTGGTCCTGTCTGCTCATTTAAAATGCCACATTTTATTAAAACACACACACACAAACACAAATTGGACACACAAATTGGACAGAATACACAAACACAATCTGCGAAACATTGGCATGTTTGAGCTTTGTATGTGTCTGACCATCCACACTCCCGTACGTCCGTCCTTCCGTCCGTCCGCCCGTCTGTGTCTGCATGTGTGTGACAACAAATATCAGCAACAACCTAAAAACTTTCAAATAAATTAAACTAAGCTAATAAACCTACCTCACAACAAACGCACGAGCAGGACTTTTACTTTAAACCCTACCAACTTTGAAATCCCCAAACATAGCTACTAACAAAACACAAACACATTCGTATAAAAAGCATTACATTCTTTTTAAAGCAAAAATAAATAACAGTACGCACACGTACAAACAAGCACAGCCCCATAAAATAGACTAAGAGCGTCCTTTTTCTGTTCCTTTTTTAAGGCTCGCAAAGACAACTCATAATTCTTGCGCTATAGTGTTTTTTTTTTTTTGTACATATTTGGGAACACATTTGGCGTGCACGCACTGCTTTGTATTTGTTAATGTTTTTCATATATTTAGTTGTTTTCTTTTTTGTATGCTTTTGAAATATTTTTCATTCATGTCGCATCATCATCAGTATCATGTATGGCGCAATACATTATCCTTTAGCTGACTTGTTCGGAGCCCAAGTGGAAGTTACAGGGTGTTTGAAATTCTACGCAGATGGTTAATGTTGTTTTAATATTAGAATTGTGTTTTTTGAAAATAAAATATATGATTTTAAAAAGCACATATTTTTACAATTTTTAATTTTATACATTATTCTTTAAAGTATTAACATTTTTATTTAAACATTATTTTTAAAAGTATACAGATTTTTACGTAAATATATAAAACATTTAATAATTGATCAAAAAATAATTTATTATCCCTAGTAGAAATTTTGGTAGGGCCATGCTCATGAACTGATCATGTCATTATTTGAGATGATCGGGATATGACGAGGCCCACGATGTCCTTGTAACGCAGTGTCCTGATCATGTACTCACCTCAGGCAATGATCATGTACTGATCGGGTAATTCCCCATATCATTATTTATCTGACCATTGCCTTGTTAAAACATGAGCATACGAAAGCACTACAAATACCCTATGACATAAAATATCATACCTCATTGAAACCTGATCATAGCCCGATGAAAATTTCTTTATGAGGAACAACTAATGTAGCTTTGATCGGGACCATTGGCTGTGTAGATAATGTAAACCCTGCTATGGTGAGCATGATAAGGGCATGACAAGGCAATGATCATATTTGCTCTAATAGGGGTTACCTGACGAAACCCCGATTATTTCCCGATGGCGCATCGGGCAAATTTTTACTAGGGATATAACAATAATTGCAATTAATAATTTTTTGATCATTTTTGTTGCCTAAAATCAAGAATTAAGCATTTTTACTAGACACATAATAGAGATTTGTTTCGCAAAATATCTTATTCGGTTCTCTCAACAGCTTCGTCGGTTGTTATTGTCAAAAATAAAAGCGATGTAGTTTGGAAAACAACCAATTTCGAACAGCTTTAGAAAAATTATTGGAAGCGCTAACCGAATATGGTTGTTCTGGTTGTTCTGCACACATATTTGTAGAAAATTCGTTTAAACCTAATGAAGTTGGTTGTTACAACTAACCAATTCGTTCTTCCAACCTCCTGCCAAAAGAGGATTTATCTGTGAGTCATTTAGTACTTAATCCTATTGGTTCAGACTAGAGATGGGCGCGTGCCGTGCTTTTTTCGTGTCATGCCCGAAAATCTGAGTTCGTGCGTGCAAAACTCCGTGCGTGCTAGTTGCTGTCGTGGCCGTGCGTGTCCGTGCCTCCAAAATCAGGCACGCGCCCATTAAACATTTTTTTTTTATAGTTTCTACCCCAAATTAAAAAAACCCTTCCAACTTCAGAAAATAAAAATTTCGTGGTATTTTAGCCTTCTCTTAAAAATCTGTTGTTTTAGTTTTAGTTATGGATTTAAGAGAATAAAACAGTATCAAACTTAATTTTTGAATTATTTATTACAGGGACTAAAACCTATTGGAATATTGGTTCCGGTTCGGGTTTGAAGATTTTTTAAATTGTGGTTTCGATTCCGCTTTCAACCAACACATAAAATGGGTATCGATTCCGGTTCCATACATTTTTTTATAACAGTTTCGATGCCGGTTCTTTGCGTTCCTTGTTCTGGTTCCGATATTTTTAAAATAGCGGTACCGATTCCAACCAGAAATAGATATATATGTTTCGATTCCAGTTCCCGTTCAATACAATTTTAATAACGATTCTGGTTTCAATAATCTAAACGGTTCCGGTAATTACACCTACTTTAAAATTTCCTTTGTGATCTAACCTTCCCAACTGGTCTACATAATTTTTTTGGCGCTTGATATATTAGCCTATACACACTCCAAATTGTTCCAGAACTGTTCGAAATTGGTGGTAGTCCAAACTACAACTCTTTTAGTTGTGACAATAAAGTTTTTGAATGTCAAAAATAAATTAACTGATATTATTAACCGATATTATTAATTTTTAGTGATTTTTAGTGTTTGGTATTCAGTGATTTCCTTTAGATCTCAATGTCGTCCTAATGACAGTCTAGATTTAGTTTGCACATACTTGCGTCACCATGGTGATTTTTATGACGAAAAATGTTTTTTTTTTACCGCAAAAAACACAATTTTTTTTTTTTTTATAATTAATGAATAACCTTTTTTTAGTAACCCGTGATTTTTAACTTCCACTAACAGAATTAAAAAAGCGAATATGGAATTTAACTCGGCAAAAAAATGTTGACCGCATAAATTTGAATTCTGGAACACTGTGTAACGCTTCAATCGAAATAATTTTATATTTATATAATAAGAAAAAGGGCCAGTCTTGTTCTTGGTTTTTCTATAAGACGTTTGCATCACGAGCCAAATTCTGTTAAGTGATTGATTGCTGTGCGTTATGTATCGGTCTTATTGACTAAATGCACCGAATAATAAATAAATAATAATAAATAATAATAAATAAAAATAAATAAAATTTTTAACATTTCAGCATTTGAATATTTATGAATGACCGAAAAATATACACTCAGAATTAAAAAAAAAATCACTGTTCTTGCTTATTTCATGCTTTCTCTTGCTATTGCTCTTGATCTAACTCTTGCCTCACTCTTGCTGTTAGTCTTGTTCTAACACTTGTTCTTGCTCTTACTCTTGCTCTTATAGAGTCGTTCTCACTCTTGTTCTTGCTCTTACTCTTGCTTTTGTGATTACTTTCTTTGCTCTTGCTATTGCTTTTGATCTAAAATTCACTCTTGCTGTTACTCTTGTTATAACTATTGTTCTTGGTCTTATTCTTGCTCAAAACACAGTTCTTGCTTATTTCATGATTTCTCTTGCTATTGCTCTTGCTATTGCTCTTGCTATTGCTCTTGATCTAAATCTTGCCTCACTCTTGCTGTTACTCTTGTTCTAACACTTGTTCTTGCTCTTACTCTTGCTCTTATAGAGTCGTTCTTACACATGTTATTGCTCTTACTCTTACTCTTGCTTTTGTCATTACTTTCTTTGCTCTTGCTATTGCTTTTGATCTAAAACTCACTCTTGCTGTTACTCTTGTTATAACTATTGTTCTCGGTCTTATTGTTGCTCTTACAGAGTCGTTCTTATTCTTACTCTTGCTCTTACTCTTACTCTTGCTCTTGTTATTAGTTTGTCGTTCTTGTTCTTGCATCGAAATTTCGATCTTCTTCTTTCAATTACAAGAACACATGTGATCCATGAATGCATGAACACATAAGAAATACCCTGTACGTCTGTATCAGTAGCAGTTAGTCAAACCGACAACCATTACAGTATGTGTATTGTTGCTGCTGCTGCTGGTCAAAAAGCCAATGCGTATAAATTAATCTGTTTGACTTTTATTTCGTGTTACCCCCTCCACCCAGACACAAACTTACACACATTCCCAAAAACCCGACACAGGGTCATAACATAAATTTATTATTAGCTGGCAACATGATTTGATGCCCTGTGTGCGATAAGTTTCGGTTCTAAATGGACAGACGAAAGAACGGACGGACGCTTCAGCAGCAGCATCAGTTGATTTAGTGGTAGCAACGGGTAGCAGTCTGCACATTATTATCCACCACCTGCGCCACCACTATTGCCAACGTAAATTATTGATAATTTAGCGACAAGATAAATGTGCGTTTATTGCCGGCCAGTGCAATTATGCCTGGCCAAAACTGAAAATTTCATTTTTCATTAAATCGCAAAAGCGGCTCAAATCACAGCAAACTAAGCGCATAAACTTGATGGAGCTCAGCAAATAAATCACGGCGCACAATCACGAAAAAACATAAAAATATTTTTATATGAAAAATGAGACAGATTTTTAAAAAATTATTTTTTTTCTTTATTTTAGCTTGCAATCAAAGTTAAAAGAGAAAATAAAAAATATATAAAAAAAACTGTAAAAAAACGAGCTCATAAATTTACAATAAGTTTCAAATAAAAGTGAATTGAAAATGAAACACAAACGAGCCGTAGGAAAATAAGGGAAAAACAAAAATGCAAAAAGGACACAAGACACAAAATAAGTTTGGTGGTCAAAAGCTCTCAGAAAGTTGTGGATTTATTTAAAGAGCAGCAGCCGCACAACTAACGAAATGAAGACGCAGCCAGGCGCAATGCCTGAAAGCAGACTAAATTATCGAAATTATCCGATTTCATAATGGCACGACAAATTTATATAGGGTCGAAGTGGGAGTAATGCCGAACTGTTTGCAGCATCAAGAGAAGTATTCGTATTTGAAGTATTTGTGGCGCAAAGCATGCTACAGAACGGAAGGATACAGCGCAGAAGAATGTTGGGTATTTTGTGTGCATAATTTTACAAAGATTCCTTTTCTTCAATGCAAATTTTTGGTTAACATTGACCGTACTGTGTGAACTCTTTTTCTTCATATTAATAATAATAAGCAACTCATTATAGCTTGTTTTGCATTGATTTGAGTTGATTTAGTACGGAAACATTATATTTTTTTTTTCAGAAATACTTTTTATGGTTAACTCTATTTATGATTGGGTTCAAACGGATTTCCACGCGGCCTTTTTTGTATTTTAATATATAAATATAAAAATTTAGATTTTGTGCTTAGAATTCTAATACCAAGGAGCACTGTAAAAATGTCAAAAAAATATCTTACGGTTGACTTGTATTTTATTTGACGATGTTACGCAAAAATTATGATTAATGTAAACTGGGGTAAAGTGGGACATGGGGTATTGGACATATTTTTGCACTCAGAAAAATTAAAATAATTGCCAAGTGCTTTTTGCAAACAATTTAATCGTGCTAAGTCAAATGGTGCTAAATTATGTTGTTATTCCGAAATTGGGTTAAAGTGGGAAACATGTGCTGGGGTAATGTGGGAAATGTAATTTAAGCAATATTTGTAGTTTTTTTTTTAATAAAAATATTGTGTTATATGAATTATTTAATTCGTTTGGCCTAGAAAAACTTCAATCGTATGAGGAAACGAATTTAAAGCAACATTTTGACTTCAAATGAGTTGAGATCTGCGTTGCAGAAGAAAACCAAGATGCGACCCTTTAACAGAAACAAAAAGTACACATCGGTAAATATTCTTCAACTTAACTAAAAGAAGAAGAATGCTGCACAATTTGCAAGAATAAAATACCGAAGAATTAAATTAAATTTCAACAATTCAGTGAACTGCTGAAATTAAAATTATGATTGTATTTTCTAAAAACGTTGCATAATCGGAAAAAAACTTAAAAGATAAGGACTGCGTCGAATAAAATTGTCCGTTACATATCTTCCCATAATGTGCTATTGCAAGATTCAAATTAAAAAAATTTCTCATGGTAGCTCTGAATTAAATGGCAAAAAATAATTTGTGTCAGTTATAGTCAATACAAAATTTATTTAACGCGAAAATGGCAAACGAAATGAAAGTGCGAGAAAATATAATTAAAATTTTTCAAAAACAACCTAGTTGGACTTTTAAAAAAAATGCCAAGGAGGTAGGGGCTAACCCTAAGACCATTTCTCGCGTTATCAACCGCTTTAAGGAAGACCTGAGTATTGATCGGACGAAAGGTTCTGGTAAAAAAAAGGCCCACATGATCGTGAAAAGTCGAAGAAGGTTGTGAATATTTTAAAGAAAGATCCAAGCATATCCGGAAGGAAATTGGCGAGAAAGGCGGATTGCTCAGAATATTTCGTGCGCAGGACTAAGAAAGAACCTGGGCTGAAGACGTACAAGGTCCAAAAAGTTCCGGATAGAAATGCCGTCAAGAATGAAACCGCAAAACAACGAGCTAAAAAGCTGAACCAAGATTTTTTTAAAAAATTCGATTGCTGCATAATGGACGACGAAACTTATGTTTTAGCGTACTTTTCTCAGCTACCTGGGCAGGAATTTTATACAGCCGATTCTCGAGGAAATGTCGCTGAAAAATTCAAATAAAAAAAAATGACAAAATTCCCAAAGAAATTCCTTGTTTGGCAGGCAATTTGCAGTTGTGGAAAAAGGAGCAGCTCATTCGTGACATCGGGTACAATTAATAGCGAAATATATGTGAAGGAATGCTTGCAAAAGAGATTGCTTCCATTTTTACGCCAACATGAAGTGTACACATTTTTTTGGCCTGATCTCGCTTCATGTCACTACAGCGAAACGGCCTTAGAGTGGATCCAACAAAATGCAGTGATTTTGGTGCCTAGAGAAACCAAACTGTCCAGAACTCAGGCCGATTGAGATACTGGGCTTTAGTAAAAAGGGAGATGAAGACAACAAAAAAAGTGGCCAAAGACTTTCTAGACTTTAAAAGAATGTGGTCTTCAGCAGCTGTGAGGGTGTCGGACACTACCATTATAACATTAATGGAAGGGGTCCCGGAAAAATTAAAACTTTTTATTAAAAAATATAAATTTCTGGTTTTTTTTATTTTTTTTTAAATCTAAAAATAATTTGCAAAATAAAATAATTTATTCTATAAAAATTCGATTACTAGATTTCTAGACTTTTTCATTTTTGTAGCGGACAATTTTATTTGACGCAGTCATTAGTCAAAATCTGCATATCGTGTTGGGCAGTGTTATTTGGGAACAGTAATTTGAGGGTTTTAAAAGCAATCAATAATAAAATAATTTATGTAAAATACTAATTTTCCCACATTTAGATCCACTCAAAGGTGTAGGCGCCTTATTTTTATAAAAAAAACTCAACAACTTATTTCACGTCTTAATGTTCAGATTACAAATTTTGAAAGAATATCACACTGAAAATGTAGTTTTATGAAAATATTTTTTTAAAACTAAAATCTAAGAAAAACTAAAAAATATTAATTTTATAACACAAAGTATAAAACAACAAGTTGTAACAATGAAAAGTTATTTTAATTAAAATTACATTACTCGTTTTTGTATAAAATTAAAATTTCAATTTAAATATCAATTATCTGTGCTGTTCTGATTTTTGTTTTTTATTTTTTACCTACACACCCAAAAAAAAAAGGATTGTTTTCGAATTGTTTGCCGCAAACAATCGAATGTTTGTAGTCATTACTATTTGTTTCTATTAAATACTTTTAATTCATTTATATATAAACAATAACTATTTTCTGCAAATACTTTAATTGTCATAAGTATTCAATTAGTTATTATTCCAAAACACATTCATTACCTCTGGTAAATACGGCATTTATTTGCAATAAATGTTATATTTTATTTATGATATGTCATTTGCCTCAAATAATAATTATTTGAACTGTTAGCTCTAACGCAAAAGTGTTTGCAGTAATAATTACGATACGAGCATTACCGAAAACAATCGTGTCAATTGTAATGTTGTGACGAACCTCGTGCAACGTGCATTGAACGATGCTGACATAATTATTGAACATTTTGCTTTAGTTTATTTTCCTTAGTTTCCTCTAATTAAATCTCGTTAGACACATCAAATGACATATTCAACATCAATAATATAAAACATTTGTTTTACATAATTTCTAATTGATTTAAATATATTTTTTGTGCAGAACTCACATTTGCCTCAAATGAATTATGTAGACAATTTAGCAGATTTCATGTAAGTCTCATTGAAGATCATGGAGCTTGAAGATGTTAATCAGAAAATTGAATTAAAGTGTTTTCGATTGTTTTAAGTTTGATTAGTAAAAATTCAACTCCATAGATAAATGAGTAGTCACAAAATATCGTCACTGTCATGCCAAAGGGGCGAATGTGCATTTTTAAAAATGTTGGGAAATCAAATTTTAAAGTTTGAAGTGCTTTAAAAATTAGAAAAATTTAGTTTTCATTCAATTTTTTTCTGTTATTTTGGTTTATTCATGAATTATTATAACGTATATATAAAATCTTTGGATTTGGCCAACTTACTGAATGATAAATACGAATTTTGTGAGGCCATATCATGACCAAAATGCAAATATTTTTGTTTTTTATGCTATAACTTTTTATTAGCTCAAAATAAAATAGTGATGTAAAGGAATTAATTGTTTGTTTTTAAAGCACCTATCGATCTGCATCATTATTTAAAAATATTTTCTTGCAAATAACAAAAATACGAATAATTGAAAATCTTGTCATGCCAAAAGGGCGAATCTTTCCTTTTTCGCCATAACTATTTATTGGTACGAGATCAAATAGTGGAGTGAAGGTATTTATTGTTTGTTTTTAAAGCACCTATCGATTGGCATCATTATTTAAAAATATTTTGCCAAACATTTTTCTTGCAAATAACAAATGGCAAATAAATGTTTGACAAAATATTTTTAATTAATGATGCAGAACTATAGGTGCGTTGACTACAAACAATAAATGCCTTTACACCTCTATTTTATCTTATTCCAATAAATAGTTATGGCGAAAAAACGAAAAGATTCGCCCTTTTGGCATGTTCAATTTTTCAAATTCGCCCTTTTGGTTTTGACTTTTGTGGCTAGAAATATCCAACAAAACGACACGCGATTTTAGCTCAGAATACTTGAGGAAAAACTACATTCAAAAATGTAAAAAAACGCAAATGTCAAAAATTGCACATTCGCCCCTTTGGCATGATAGTGACGATATGTTCAATGCATGCATGCGGCTGTGTGGAATGTGAATTCAATAGCAATAGAATTATTTGTGAGTAATAAAAAGTGTTTGCAGCAATAGAGAAAAAAATGTATATAGTTTGGTACAACTATTATATGTGTTTGATAGTAATTATTAAAGCCAAAATTTTTGAATTTCAACAAAGTTCTGAATCAGTAAATTATCATAAAAACAGCATATTTAAAATAAGAAAAGCCAAAACAAATTTTAAATTACTAGCATTTTTATCTGCTGCACCAGCAGGACGACAATAAAATTCCGACGTGGAAATATGTGTCGTTAAGAGTTTTATTTGCTTTTCATTTCTTATTATTATTATTATGTTGGTGTTTTGTGATGATGATGTTATTGTTGTAGTTGTTAATGTGTTGTCGCTAGCTGTTTCACTCCTTTGCTGCGCGCTGTAATTTCTATGGAATTAACACATCTTTCACCGCATTACAAGGTGTAAAAATGTGTAAAATAATGTTATACGACAGTGGTGCGCACACGAAACACAACGGAGCGATGCGGAGTAGATAATAAAATACAAAAATATATATGAAAAAAAAAAAAGCAAAATGAAGAAAAGCGAAGGAGCAGACAAAGCAGTAGCAGTAGCAGCAGCTGTAACAGATGTAGACTACGAGACAGATCTGTGGTAATGCGCAAATGAATGCAATGTATGGTGGGTTGGTTCAGCGGCACTGAACTGTAGCAAAATAACTGCATAGTCAGTATGCAGTAAAAAAGATGTGAGCAATAAAAAAAAATGTGTAGCAAAATTAAATAAGAAACTAACTAATGTGCGGCGAATCGAAAATGTGTATCGCACGCAATGCGTTGAATCAAAGAAATGCGAATTTGGCGTTACTTCATAGAACTGTAATTAAAAAGCAATTTTTTCTTTAATATATTTTTAATTTATTAAAAAATAATTTGCACATTTCTAATCTACACACTCTTATATATATATATATATATATATATATATATATATATATATATATATATATATATGTATATATATATATATATATATATATATATATATGTATATATATATATATATATATATATATATATACATATATATATATATATATATATATATATATATATATATATATATATATATATATATATATACAAGAAAATATTTTTTTAAAATTTAATTTACAATTATTTTATAATTTAACTGTTGATAAAAAAATTGAAAAATTAAAACCAAATCATAGAACAATATAATATTATACAAAATACGCATAACATTTTCCCGTTTTTGTTTGAATATTCTGAGTTTTTTGTTTTGATCTCTGTTTGCTTTTGCTTTTGTATTTGAGAGTGTGTTTTTATTTTATATTTTCTATTTCCTTTTTTTTTTTGCTTTTATGAATATCATTTTCATTTCTCTTTTTGGTTTTGTGTTTTTTGATTTTGAGTTTTTATTTTTGCTTTTGTTTTTGTTTTTGAGTTTTCGTTTTCTCTGTATTTTATTGCAATTTTTGGTTTGTTTTTGATATTGTGATTTTGCTTTTTTTCGCTGCTTTTGTTTTTATGTTTTCACTAATGTTTAGATGTATTTGCTTTTGTTCTTGTGTTTTTTCATTTGAGTTTGTGTTTTTGCTTTAGTTCCTGTGTTTTTTTTTATTTTTTTTATTTTTGTTCCCGTGTTTTTAATTTTTTTATTTATTTTGTTTTTGCGTTTGTGTTTTCCTCTTATTTGTGCTCTTGTGCTCCAGTGTTTCAATTTTTGCTTTTATTTTTGAATTTTTTTGTTTTATGATTTTCCTTTTGTTTTCGTGTATTTGGTTTTGGTGTTCTTGCTTTTGTTCTTGTGTTTTTGATTTTAGTTATTTGATTTTTTTGTGGTTTTTGTATTTTTTTCTGTTCAATTTTGTCTTTTGTTTTCTGTGTCTATTTGAGTTTTTTGTTTTTGTGTATTTGGTTTTAGTGTTTTGGCTTTTGTTCTTATGTTTTTGATTTTATTGTGGTTTTTGTATTTTTTTTTTTTTTTTTTTTGTTTTATCTTCTCAGTTGTGGTAAGTCCCAAGTTATAACGCGTTGAAAGTTTAGGTTGTATGGCCGGACTCCATAGTATTCTGGTGCAAAATTTCAGTTAAATCGATTCAGCGGTTTAGCCGTGATGCTGGAACAAACAGACAGACGGACCAAAAGTTCTATATATATAGATATAAACAGATAAAAATAATAAGAATATTCAGTATTGAATAATAACAAAAAAAAAATAAAAAATTGCATCTGAATTTTCGTAACAATATGGTCGCTAATATTGTTACGAAAATTCAGTCTACGGAATGTTTGATTTAAATTATAACAATTAACAATTTAATAAACAACTTTACTAATAACAAATTATAACAACTGCTGCATGTACACTATTTAACTTAACATTGATCACACTCCAGATACACTCGATCACTTTCCAATCACTACTGAAGTGCTGTGCCTCAGATGCGGCGCCCTTATATACTGCATGCATTAGTTCGACAGGATTCGACAAGCTTCGACATATTTCGAGAACCTTCTAGTAGTTTCGTGAATGACGCATGCTATTGGCATCTCATTCGCACTTGTGTGTGTTTAAATGCGCTGATCTTCTATCTCTTTCTCGCACATTTCTTTAGTGCGCTGAATTCTCTTCCGTCTCTTTCTAAGACATTGCTTAGTGCGCTGAATTCTTTTCAGTCTCATTTACTCTTGCATAGTGGAGCAAATTACCTCTTTTCGTAATAATATTATTGTTGAAATTCAAGATATTTTTTTATCAGCGAGTAATTTTTAAACTGTCAATTATCATTTCTAAAATAAAAATATTTGAAGTTGTAACGGAAATCTAATTCCGTCACCCTAACGAAAGTTTTATTTTGTATGCAAAAAATAAGAAATGTAATATTTTACTATTTTTTAAAAATGTAAACAAATTATTATTGAATTATTTGTTGAAATTGAATTATTCAGTGCTACATAAAAAACGAATTTTTATTAATATTTTACCATATTTTTCAATAATATCTTTCAATAATATTTGGCACATGAGAAGTGTTTGACATATTCATTTTATAAATAATTATTTTTCTGTAAAACAAACTTCGGATCAAATATAAATTTAATTATGAGTAAAAGGCTAAGTAAAAATTTCCATTTCGACAAATATCAATAAGTCATGTCAAATAGTAATTGTCACATAATATATGAGTGTTTTTGTATTCAATTATTTGTAAATTTCATTATGCAAATAGGCTTTGCTCTATTTTCATTTCGTTATTTTAAATGTTTCTCAAATGTTTCTCATTTTAATCGATTTAAAATGAAATATCAAAAATTAGTAATAATTTCAATTTGTCATTAAATTGAGTTAAGAACTACAGTTAGAAGAATTGAACATGAAATTGAAACTAAAATATAATTGTCAATTAAAACTAAACAATGTTATTCGTGTGCAATTTTATTATATATAAGCTTAATAAAATATATGATTATGTTTCAAAATTTTGTTCAGGAACAAATATAAAATGAAATTAATTTAAATAAAACTATGCTTGCAATGTCTTGCGTTCCGTAAGTTTTACTTAAGTATATTCGTATACAAACATATTGTAATTCTGAGCTCATGTTAATATAATTATGTTCATTTTTTTTGTAAATATTTTTACGAATTTTTAACAAAAAAAATTGTTTAAAAAAAAAAATATTATTAAAAAAAACATAATCCGATAAAAATTCTTATTTAAAAAAAAAAAAATTGTACAAACATTTTTTTTCATATTTTTGTGAAAACCGAAAAAAAAAATTTCGGAATTTTTTTTTTTTTGGTAATAAATATATAGAATTAAAAAAAAGTTTTTTTTTCAATATAGATTTTTATTAATAAATAATTACATTACAAACATTTTACTAATTTATGCATGTCGATCAAGCATTATATAAGGAATAACATACAAGAACTACTTGAGAACTGAAAAGTAGGGCAAAAAAAGAACGAAAAATAAATATTCTTCAGTATAATATACATATGTGTTATTTTTTATGTATTTGTTCATTAATATGATGAAACGTAAATTTCACATCTATTTCATCATATTGAAGAACACTTTTTCGACAGTTAATAAGCGTTCATTATATTTATGACGCACTCTTCAATACAATGAATCATGGTTTGAAGACCAGAATTCATCAATGTGATGTACATTTTTTCTGTATATGCATGTGGGCTGTAAATAATTTTTACGAAAATTAATATGTCGATTTTTGTACACCCAGAAAAAAATACTATATAAATAATAGTTTTTTACTATTAAAAATAGTCAATAGGATAAATTATTATTTTAATCGGAAAATACCATTAAATACTAGAAAATACCATGACATTGCCATTGAGTTAATATGAAAATATTTATTTTTTCTATACTATTAAATCAATATTTGTCCCATTGACCAATTTTAAAGGGATTTGAGGGAATTTATTTTTTGGTGTATGCAGCAGTTATGTTGCAGTAAACTAAAAAAAAATTTCAAGAATTATCATATATATTTTATATAGTTACTTTCGTTTATTTTGAATATTAACCTGAAATCGTGTGGTTTGCTGTCATTGCCAATGTCTGACAGACTTTTGAAAACATATCACAATCGCATATCATCAGCCAGAAAATCCATTTGTGCACTTTTCAGAATAAATAAAAGTTTCCCAAGAAGTCAGTCTTATTGCTCATGCATTGTGCAAAAGCAGCAACATTAATATCAACTGACAGACATCGATGTGTGTGTCTGTCGAATATGCTATTGAAGGTCGTCCTTAACGAATGTCGATGTCTGCATTGAATCGGACGCATTTGATTTAAAAAAAAATCATAAGAAACATTATTTTTTTCTTTTTTTGTTGCTTAATAATTTATAAATATTAAAGAGCTGTAACTATTAGTAATTTAAAGATTTTTAAAAATATTTAAAAAAAAATATATATTTTTGCTTTAAAAAAAGAAATGCTGATTTGTTGCTACAGATACAGTTCAAAATTTGTTTAACACGTTGTTCCGACACTGCCGGTTGTGTAGTTTTCTTTTTTCCTTTTTTCGATTGTACATGTTGTTGTAAAGTACACTTCAGGGAGCTCTGTGTGAAAACAGTGAACTTAGTGCTATGATGCTGTTTAGCTGGTCGACTGCGCTTGCGCCTTAATGCTTTTCCCCAAGGAGTGATTGGCAGTAAAAATACAACAGCAGCAACATTTTTCATTGCTGCCTGGTTTTAGCTGTTGCTGTTTTTTGTTGTACGTAATTGTTGTTGTTGTTTTAGCTTATAATGAAATTCTGTTAAAATTTTAAAAACATAATGACTACGTGATGGCGAATTCATGTTTTAATGTATGTCTTTAATGTATGTAAATCGAGACAGAATGACGAGACAGCATTGAAACGGTTTTTTTTTTGTTTTGTTTGAGTAGATGTCGAAAGAAAGGAATGGTTCAAATTTTCCTGTAAATTAAATTATATTGCAAAGTGTTTTTAGGATTTTCCATATTTTTCAATATTTTTTCAATATTTTTTAATATTTTTTAATATTTTTCAATATTTTTCAATATTTTTCAATATTTTTCAATATTTTTCAATATTTTTCAATATTTTTCAATATTTTTCAATATTTATTAATATTTTTTTCAATTTTTTTCAATATTTTCAATATTTTCAATATTTTCAATATTTTCAATATTTTCAATATTTTCAATATTTTCAATATTTTCAATATTTTCAATATTTTCAATATTTTCAATATTTTTCAAAATCTTTTCAATATTTTTTACATATTTTTCAATATTTTTCAATATTTTTCAATATTTTTCAATAACTTTCAATAATGTTCAATATGTTTCAATATTTTTCAATATTTTTCAATACTTTTCAATATTTTTCAATACTTTTCAATAATTTTCAAAATTTTTCAAAATTTTAATTTCAAATTTTTCAATATTTTCAAGAATTTCAACATTTTTAAATATTTTCAATATTTTTCAATATTTCTCAATAAATTTCAATACATTTCAATATATTTCAATTTATTTCAATATATTTCAATATATTTCAATTTATTTCAATATATTTCAATATATTTCAATATATTTCAATATATTTCAATATATTTCAATATATTTCAATATATTTCAATATATTTCAATATATTTCAATATATTTCAATATATTTCAATATATTTCAATATATTTCAATATATTTCAATATATTTCAATATATTTCAATATATTTCAATATATTTCAATATATTTCAATATATTTCAATATATTTCAATATATTTCAATATATTTCAATATATTTCAATATATTTCAATATATTTCAATATATTTCAATATATTTCAATATATTTCAATATATTTCAATATATTTCAATATATTTCAATATATTTCAATATATTTCAATATATTTCAATATATTTCAATATATTTCAATATATTTCAATATATTTCAATATATTTCAATATATTTCAATATATTTCAATATATTTCAATATATTTCAGTATATTTCAATATATTTCAATATATTTCAATATATTTCAGTATATTTCAATATTTTTCAATATGTTTCAATATGTTTCACTATTTTTCAATATTTTTCAATATTTCAATATTTTTCAATATTTCAATATTTTTCAATATTTCAATATTTTTTAATATTTCAATATTTTTCAATATTTCAATATTTTTCAAAATTTCAATATTTTTCAATATTTCAATATTTTTCAATATTTCAATATTTTTCAATATTTCAATATTTTTCAATATTTCAACATTTTTCAATATTTCAATATTTCAATATTTTTCAATATTTTGCATTATTTTTCAATATTTTTCGATATTTATTAATATTTTTTTCAATTTTTTCAATATTTTCAATATTTTCAACATTTTCAATATTTTCAATATTTTCAACATTTTCAATATTTTCAATATTTTCAATATTTTCAATATTTTCAATATTTTCAATATTTTCAATATTTTCAATATTTTCAATATTTTCAATATTTTCAATATTTTCAATATTTTCAATATTTTCAATATTTTCAATATTTTCAATATTTTCAATATTTTCAATATTTTCAACATTTTCAATATTTTCAATATTTTCAATATTTTCAATATTTTCAATATTTTCAACATTTTCAATATTTTCAATATTTTCAATATTTTCAATATTTTCAATATTTTCAATATTTTCAATATTTTCAATATTTTCAATATTTTCAATATTTTCAATATTTTCAATATTTTCAATATTTTCAATATTTTCAATATTTTCAATATTTTCAATATTTTCAATATTTTCAATATTTTTAATATTTTCAATATTTTCAATATTTTCAATATTTTCAATATTTTCAATATTTTCAATATTTTCAATATTTTCAATATTTTCAATATTTTCAATATTTTCAATATTTTCAATATTTTCAATATTTTCAATAATTTCAATATTTTCAATATTTTCAATATTTTCCATATTTCCAATATTTTTCAAAATCTTTTACATATTTTTCAATATTTTTCTGTATTTTTCAATATTTTTCAATATTTTTCAATATTTTTCAATATTTTTCAATATTTTTCAATATTTTTCAATATTTTTCAATATTTTTCAATTTTTCAATATTTTTCAATATTTTTCAATATTTTTCAATATTTTTCAATATTTTTCAATGTTTTTCAATATATTTCAATATTTTTCAATATATTTCAATATTTTTAATTTTTTTTCAATATTTCAATATATTTCAAAATTAATTTTTTTTTCAATATTTCAATATTTTTCAAAATTAAATTTTTTTTCAATATTTTAATATTTTTCAATATTTTAATATTTTTCAATATTTCAATATTTTTCAATATTTCAATATTTTTCAATATTTCAATATTTTTCAATATTTCAATATTTTTCAATATTTCAATATTTTTCAATATTTCAATATTTTTCAATATTTCAATATTTTTCAATATTTCAATATTTTTCAATATTTCAATATTTTTCAATATTTCAATATTTTTCAATATTTCAATATTTTTCAATTTTTTTCGATATTTATTAATATTTTTTTCAATATTTTTTACATTTTTTCAATATTTTGAATATTTTCAATATTTTCAATATTTTCAATATTTTCAATATTTTCAATATTTTCAATATTTTCAATATTTTCAATATTTTCAATATTTTCAATAATTTCAATATTTTCCATATTTCCAATATTTTTCAAAATCTTTTACATATTTTTCAATATTTTTCTGTATTTTTCAATATTTTTCAATATTTTTCAATATTTTTCAATATTTTTCAATATTTTTCAATATTTTTCAATATTTTTCAATTTTTCAATATTTTTCAATATTTTTCAATATATTTCAATATTTTTCAATATTTTTCAATGTTTTTCAATATATTTCAATATTTTTCAATATATTTCAATATTTTTAATTTTTTTTCAATATTTCAATATATTTCAAAATTAAATTTTTTTTCAATATTTCAATATTTTTCAAAATTAAATTTTTTTTCAATATTTTAATATTTTTCAATATTTTAATATTTTTCAATATTTCAATATTTTTCAATATTTCAATATTTTTCAATATTTCAATATTTTTCAATATTTCAATATTTTTCAATATTTCAATATTTTTCAATATTTCAATATTTTTCAAAATTAATTTTTTTTTCAATATTTCAATATTTTTTCAATATTTTAATATTTTTCAATATTTCAATATTTTTCAATATTTCAATATTTTTCAATATTTCAATATTTTTCAATATTTCAATATTTTTCAATATTTCAATATTTTTCAATATTTCAATATTTTTCAATTTTTTTCGATATTTATTAATATTTTTTTCAATATTTTTTACATTTTTTCAATATTTTGAATATTTTCAATATTTTCAATATTTTCAATATTTTCAATATTTTCAATATTTTCAATATTTTCAATATTTTCAATATTTTCAATATTTTCAATATTTTCAATATTTTCAATATTTTCAATATTTTCAATATTTTCAATATTTTCAATATTTTCAATATTTTCAATATTTTTAATGTTTTCAATATTTTCAATATTTTCAATATATTCCATATTTTCAATATTTTTAATATTTTCAATATTTTCCATATTTTCAATATTTTCCATCTTTTCAATATTTTTAATATTTTCAATAATTATTTTGCTTTAATATTCGATTACCTTGATAGAAACCTAATGAAGTTTTTTTTTTACAGTGACGTGTTTCAAAAATCGTGCTATTTATAAATATTCCATCCAGTAATGAATGGCAGAGCTAAATACGATAGGCTATCGTGAGGCAAAAACAATTTAGAATTAATTTCTTAAACATTTCGTAAGAGATGAAGAAAAACGTATTTCATAATCAACATTTAAGAGTACTTAATCCCTTTTATAAATCGTTTCGAGAATATCAAAATTTGGGACGAAGTTTGTAGCTATCAGAAATACTTTTTGTATAGTACGAAGTATTATTGCATATGTTTCTTTTTCACAATCAAGTATTTAGTACAATTGTAGAAATAGAAACATATTTTGTACATGAGGTCATATAAACGCTATTTCTCAGAATCGTATATAAAAAAACCATTCAGAAATCTGTTATAGCGACATCGCAACAAAGTGCTGTATTTAAAACCATACAAAGTAAACAATGAAGTTGAGACAATTATGCCGTCGAGTCCATTATAGCTGCTGTGTCTCAAACCACACGCAAAACTATTGCCAAACAATAAAAAGGGGGGCCTTTTGAACAATACGTGTTTTATGTCGTTGTTTTTATAATTCTGTTCCGGTGCTCGAAACAGCAAGTACCAAGAAATTGTAAGTAAACGTCCCTGAGGTACAAAGTGACCCTGTTAATTTAAACATTGTGTGGAAGGAAGGAACGCAAGTAAACGGAAGAAACTGAAACAACAAAAAAAGGGACTATTTATTTTCACTTAAAAATGTATGTTTGTGAAGGAGTAAAAAGAAGAAAAAAACGACGGAAGGGGACATTTTTACGTCTGAGTAATTGAATTAAGTTGGGCAACCTTGAGCACTAGCCAAACACAATTTGTGGGTGGATAAGGTTATGCCAGTGGTTGGCAGGTTGGCTGGTTGTATTTGTAAGTAAGAAAATATTAAGGTAAAATTTGTTTTGCTAAAATGGTTGAGCAACGATTAAAACCATTTTTCATATTTTTGCCTTCATGCATAAATAAAGAACTCATGCTTATTCAAATCTTCATTTGTTGTGCACATTTTTCAGGTTACTTTATACGTTTTAAAACAAAAACTTTAATTTTTTTTACGTGCTTTTATCATAAATTTTACAATTTATATTGTGTGTGTGTTGGTTTGAAGAACATCATAAGAAGATGTGTTAAGCAAAAATTGAAACATAAACAGTGATTTTTAATATGATTTATTAAATTTCAAAAAAATGCACTGATGCCAAAATCGGGCACTTTATTTATTTGTACAATTTATTTAATCACTGTTATTCATACTACTTATTTGCGAAATACCATCACAATTGCAATAATATAATAACAAAAGTGTACAGCAAAAATTAAAAGGAGGCTCCTATTTTGTTATATTTCATTACATTTCAATTTTATGATATTTTATAACAATTTTTTTATATATTTGAGTACTTTTTATTATTTTTTATTTTATTTAATTTTTATTATTATTATTATCCGTAAAAACATAATTTGAAATAAAGTTTTTGCGTCCTTTTTGTATGCCACATAGTGAGAACATAACAAAAGTGTATAAAAAAAAAAAATTACAAAAAAGTTGACTATTTTGTTATATTTCATTACATTGCTATATATTTTATGATATTTTATTTTATTTTATAATATTTAAGTTCTTTTTATTATTACTTATTTTATTTTTATTATATCCGTGATAACCTAATTGGAAATAGAGTTTTTGCGTTCTTTTTGTATGTCACAAGTGAAACGTTTATAATAGGAGAAAACACATTCAAGTAATAGTATTTATACCTTTAGTAAATCTTAATATTGGAATATCTAAACAATAAGACTATATTATAAAAATAATTGGTGAAATACTACAAAATGAATAGTATTTCTTGGAATTATATAGAAATTATTAAATTAATGGAAAATTAATGGAAATTTTATTTAAATAAATATGAACAACATATTAATACACGAATCAATAGTCGTACCATTAATTACTTTATGTATTATGCAAAAAGTACTTGAAGTTTTTATTCAAAAATTAACTTAGTCAACAAAATTATATAACTTCAAATCGAATCAGTATATTTCGTTGTTTTTTTTTTTGTATATAAAACAAAATATCAAGTTATAATTATGCATTACAAAATGTCTTCTATTGATTTTCAAAAAATCTGCAGAAATATTTAAACTTCGAAAACTTATTGGACATTTTCGACATGTCATTTGTCAAAATCTGAAACCGATATCGGTATGATTCATTTTTTTATTTTTGACCACATTAATAGTGATCGGAAATGCAAATGTTGCATATCGCTTGTATTCCTTGGAATAAATTTACAAAGAAATCAGTATAATTAGAATAAAAATTGAAATTTTTACAATGCAATTTCTTCTAAGCCGGTAACGAGATCGGGATGATTTTTTTTTACCATATTGATTTTGGTTACAAAAAAAGTTACTATGAATTAAGGATATCGCTTTTGATTCTTGAAAAGTTATTCCAAAGACCTACACAAATGTATGAAATTAGAATAAAAATTGTAATTTTGCAATGTATTTTCTCATAATCCAGGAAAAATATCGTGATGATATTTTTTTAAATTAAATTGTTTAGGTTAAATTGTTATTAATTAAAAAAACACGTATAACTTAAAAAAAAATATTTCCACTATATACTATATTTTTTTTAAATTATAATTTTTTATAAAAAATTGTTTTCCATTAAAAACCAATATTCCAATCAAAATTTGATTGTTCATTCCAAATTAAAATTTTCTTATATTTGTAGGGATTTTGTATTTTGGATACTCTGTGTCAGTTGTGTGTCAGTTGGATACCCCACCTCAAACCAGTTACATTTGAATATATGAGTTTTGTTTGAGCCTTAATCATTATAATTGTTTATTATTCAAACATAGATATGATTATTTTATGCCTTTGCTATTATTATTTTAAATCCCGGAACTAATCCAGGGATCCCGGGATTCAAATTTTTTAGTCCCGAAATTTTGGGATTGAAAAATAGTCCAGGATTGACATCCCTAATACAGACATACATACAAACATTCAGAAATATATAGTAGATGGTGTGGAGCATTTTGATTTGGTGTTTTTTGTTGTGGTGACTTTGGTGTGGTGAGTTTGTTGTGGTGAGTTTGGTGTGGTGACTTTGGTGTGGTGAGTTTGTTGTGGTGAGTTTGGTGTGGTGAGTTTGGTGTGGTGAGTTTGGTGTAATGAGTTTGGTGTGGTGAGTTTCGTGTGGTGAGTTTGGTGTGGTGAGTTTGGTGTGGTGACTTTGGAGTGGTGAGTTTGGTGTGGTGACTTTGGAGTGGTGAGTTTGGTGTGGTGAGTTTGGTGTGGTGAGATTAAGTAAGATAAGTAACATGCAATTTTAAAGTTTAGTTCAAATCGATAACATTAGGGCCGTGATATAAAGTACTGAATGTTTGTGTTCTATGGGAGGTGGCACTCCTCTTTGTCTGATTTATATCTGACTTAGTATACTCCATGGACCTTATATCATAGTAATGCAAATTTTCAGAAAAAATCGTTCAGCGCTTTTGCTAGGAATATGAAACACCAAAAATAAAAATAGGCATTAAAGTGGGCGTGGTCAACGAAAACTATATAGTGACTTTCTCCTAGGTCTTTAGGATATATATTCCAAATCCTAACGAAACACGTGCAGAGGATTCATATTTCGTTTTGGTATGGTGAATTTTAATTTGGTGAGTTTTGGTGTGGTGAGTTTGGTATGGTGAAATTAAGTAAAATGAGTAACATCTAAATTAAAGTTTTGTTGAAATCGATAACATTAGGGTTGAGATATAGCGTACTGAATTTTAGGTTTTATGGGAGGTGCCACTCCCCTTTGCCCAATATGGTTTATTTATGGTTTAGTATACTGCATGGACTTTATATCATAGTAATGCAAGTTTTCAGAAAATACGTTTAATGATTTTGCTATGAATCTGAATTATACACCAAAAATAAAAATGTGCGTAAAAGGGGACGCGGTCAACGAACAACGATAGTAACCTTCTCCTGGTCTGTAGGATATATATTCCAAATTTTAAGGAAATCCGTGCACACGGGTACGTTTGCATAGCGCACAAACAAACAAACAAACGGAAAATGAGTTATATATATATATATATATATATATATATATATATATATATATATATATATATATATATATATATATAAATTTTCAAAAATTTTATCATTTTTTTCACATTGCAACGCCACATTTCGATTATTATAAGAAAAACCTATAAAGTTTCTACCTTTAATTAGCTGTTAAAATAAAATTAAATACTAGATCTGCTTGAAATTTTGTATAGATCGTGTTTAACAAATGAATGATTTTAATTTAGGATTTGAAAAATGTTAACTCTTAAATGCAGCTATCACGGACTTATCAAACAACTCTTGTACAACCAAAGTCGCTCTTCAGCGGTCATGAATCCCTGTGACATATATTTTGTTAGCTGTTATATGAGTGCTGCTTTCACTTTGGCTACATTTCGGAAGTCGTGCATTTATTTTCAGGTTAGCTGTCAGTGGTAGCTGTTGGTATTTTTTTTTGTTGTTTCTTTTTTTGTACAGCACGCAAATCTGTGCAACCTTTACTCGACGTTACACTCATTTTACGTTATGTTTTGCTTCACTTGGCATGTTTCCCGCTGCCAACGTTTTCATCTTTAGTTACATATTTTATTTGTTTTTTTTTTGTTGTTGTTGTTGTTTTTTACCGTTGTATTACCATTCGGACAACGCTGTCAGGTGCTGCTGCGTTGCCGGTTTCCAGCTGCTGTCACAGCTCAAAACTTATGATGGACATGCTGCAAAATGTAACAGAAATATATGAAAAGTTAATTTGAAAATATCTCTTTTGGCACCAGGACCAACACTCACACGCAGACATATCCTCGAGCGTAGCAGCAGGATGGTAGAAAGGACTAAAAAACGGTGATGGTAACGATGAAAAATGTTCAAATGTTTGAAAAATGTAATTTGTATACCCGTCGCTGGGTGCTGCGCAGATAATGGGTCACGTAAATAAGGTAAACATTTTAAATTAGGATCTCTGAAGGTGTTGCTCATGCTGCTCCTGGCGATTGTGCGCGTTCTCTGTGTCAGTTGTGATTGTATGAGTGATAGGTATGAACACACAAAACCACATTCCCAACAGTATCACATGTCAGTCATGGTATGTGGGAAATTGTTGTCTGAAAAATTTATTAGATTGCGGTATTCCCCAAAAACAAACAACGAGAAGTTATATTTTGTAATTGCTTGCACAATTTTAATTAGCATCACATACGTTATACTCCAATAAAAATCAGAACAGCGCATTTCACAAATGCTACAAATCAGTTCAAGCTACACAGATAACTTAAATAAAACAAATCCAAAAATTATTATATTCAACTCACTAATATAAAATTTTAATTCAAAATATATTTTTAAATTTATATAACATATGGATAACATTTTATTGATTTGATTGATTTGATTGATTTGATTGATTTGATTGATTTGATTGATTTGATTGATTTGATTGATTTGATTGATTTGATTGATTTGATTGATTTGATTGATTTGATTGATTTGATTGATTTGATTGATTTGATTGATTTGATTGATTTGATTGATTTGATTGATTTGATTGATTTGATTGATTGATTGATTTGATTGATTGATTGATTTGATTGATTTGATTGATTTGATTGATTTGATTGATTTGATTGATTTGATTGATTTGATTGATTTGATTGATTTGATTGATTTGATTGATTTGATTGATTTGATTGATTTGATTGATTTGATTGATTTGATTGATTTGATTGATTTGATTGATTTGATTGATTTGATTGATTTGATTGATTTGATTGATTTGATTGATTTGATTGATTGATTGATTTGATTGATTTGATTGATTTGATTGATTTGATTGATTTGATTGATTTGATTGATTTGATTGATTTGATTGATTTGATTGATTTGATTGATTTGATTGATTTGATTGATTTGATTGATTTGATTGATTGATTTGATTGATTTGATTGATTTGATTGATTTGATTGATTTGATTGATTTGATTGATTTGATTGATTTGATTGATTTGATTGATTTGATTGATTTGATTGATTTGATTGATTTGATTGATTTGATTGATTTGATTGATTGATTGATTTGATTGATTTGATGATTGATTGATTTGATTGATTTGATTGATTTGATTGATTTGATTGATTTGATTGATTTGATTGATTTGATGATTTGATTGATTTGATTGATTTGATTGATTTGATTGATTTGATTGATTTGATTGATTTGATGTTTGATGATTTGATTGATTGATTGATTTGATTGATTTGATTGATTTGATTGATTTGATTGATTTGATTGATTTGATTGATTTGATTGATTTGATTGATTTGATTGATTGATTGATTTGATTGATTTGATTGATTTGATTGATTTGATTGATTTGATTGATTTGATTGATTTGATTGATTTGATTGATTTGATTGATTTGATTGATTTGATTGATTTGATTGATTTGATTGATTTGATTGATTTGATTGATTTGATGATTTGATTGATTTGATTGATTTGATTGATTTGATTGATTTGATTGATTTGATTGATTTGATTGATTTGATTGATTTGATTGATTTGATTGATTTGATTGATTTGATTGATTTGATTGATTTGATTGATTTGATTGATTTGATTGATTTGATTGATTTGATTGATTTGATTGATTTGATTGATTTGATTGATTTGATTGATTTGATTGATTTGATTGATTTGATTGATTTGATTGATTTGATTGATTTGATTGATTTGATTGATTTGATTGATTTGATTGATTTGATTGATTTGATTGATTTGATTGATTTGATTGATTTGATTGATTTGATTGATTTGATTGATTTGATTGATTTGATTGATTTGATTGATTTGATTGATTTGATTGATTTGATTGATTTGATTGATTTGATTGATTTGATTGATTTGATTGATTTGATTGATTTGATTGATTTGATTGATTTGATTGATTTGATTGATTTGATTGATTTGATTGATTTGATTGATTTGATTGATTTGATTGATTTGATTGATTTGATTGATTTGATTGATTTGATTGATTTGATTGATTTGATTGATTTGATTGATTTGATTGATTTGATTGATTTGATTGATTTGATTGATTTGATTGATTTGATTGATTTGATTGATTTGATTGATTTGATTGATTTGATTGATTTGATTGATTTGATTGATTTGATTGATTTGATTGATTTGATTGATTTGATTGATTTGATTGATTTGATTGATTTGATTGATTTGATTGATTTGATTGATTTGATTGATTTGATTGATTTGATTGATTTGATTGATTTGATTGATTTGATTGATTTGATTGATTTGATTGATTTGATTGATTTGATTGATTTGATTGATTTGATTGATTTGATTGATTTGATTGATTTGATTGATTTGATTGATTTGATTGATTTGATTGATTTGATTGATTTGATTGATTTGATTGATTTGATTGATTTGATTGATTTGATTGATTTGATTGATTTGATTGATTTGATTGATTTGATTGATTTGATTGATTTGATTGATTTGATTGATTTGATTGATTTGATTGATTTGATTGATTTGATTGATTTGATTGATTTGATTGATTTGATTGATTTGATTGATTTGATTGATTTGATTGATTTGATTGATTTGATTGATTTGATTGATTTGATTGATTTGATTGATTTGATTGATTTGATTGATTTGATTGATTTGATTGATTTGATTGATTTGATTGATTTGATTGATTTGATTGATTTGATTGATTTGATTGATTTGATTGATTTGATTGATTTGATTGATTTGATTGATTTGATTGATTTGATTGATTTGATTGATTTGATTGATTTTGATTGATTTGAATTTTTTTGTATTGATTTTGATTGATTTTGATTGATTTGAATTTATTTGTATTGATTTGTATTGATTAGTATTGATTTGAATTGATTTGAGTTGGTGTGATGTGATTTGAATTGATTTGAATTGATGTGATGTGGTGTGATTTGAATTGAGTTGAATTGATTTGAATTGATTTGAATTGATTTGATTTGAGTTGATTTGAATTGATTTGAATTTTTTTATATAATTATGTGAATCTTTTAATTTAAGTCAACATTTTCAAAAACATTTTGATCTTCTCTACAACATGTTTTCTGATTGTCTCACTATATTTTTAGTATCAGAATGTTCCCAATTTTCATCCAAAGAGCTCTCGGAGTGCTCTTAACGTTAACCGGTTTATTGCTCGACATTGCCGAATTCTGTTGGCTTGTTATTCACTCACTTGATGTCACATACATTTAAATTCACAGATCCTTGCATGTGCGCTGTTCCATCTACTCAACGTTACATCCAGAAAAAAAAAACGGCAAACATCAACGAACGAAAAAATGACATTTATGTGATGCTTCGATAAATTGCGACGATGTGTGTTGGAGTAGAAAATTAGATTTTTTTGTTTGAACATATTCAAAATCTAGGTTCTTGTCGAGGACCATGTCGCATGTTGCTACAGATAGATGATACCTTTGGCCATAAACATATGAATGTGTGCTTGAGTTTGTCCGTCCGTCTGTGTGTGTGTGTGTTTTGTTAGTATGTTGCTTGAGTGCCACTCGAACAGGACATAGCAACGTTCATGCAGATGTTGTTGTCGTCCTGTTTGTCTGCTGCTCCTGATGATGATAATGATGATTGCGTTGATACGATCATTTGCTACAACTATTGGACTGCATGGACTCGAAGGACATGACAGCACTTTGTCGCTTCCATTTTGTCTACTACATAAATTTAATGCCGATAATTTGGATGTTCAGAATTTTCAAATATCTTTTATATGTATGATGGCTACAGAGATTCTAGATTATGCTGCAGGTACTTAAAACTGCGTCTGCTTTTCAATTGCTTTTATGCTTTTCTAATTTAATGAAATTTTCGTATTTCGGGTTTCTTTGCAGTGCCTGTAGCCAGTTGAAAATTGTATTCAATTGATTTGCAAAAAAAATATATAACTGAAATGTGCCTTCAATTTAATTCAATTACGATGCTATACAATTTTCGGTTATAGTACCTATGCGCAAGAGTTATGAATTCGCTATAATTTAAAAAATAAAAAAAAAATAAAAATCCAACCATGCGTTGTTCTGGCTCAGCCATTGTGCGTAGCCTTTCAAAAAATCTCATATTGCTGCGGTTCCTTTTTATTATTTCGTATGATTTAAGTATTTCTGTAAATTTTGCAAATATTTGTATGTATTGAAGTTGACTCGCACACAGCCGTACCTACGAGCAGACTGAAATAAAAATATAAATATGAGGAAATCATTTCTTTCAAATGGTTTCACAAATATAAAACCCTAAAATATGCTTATATTTTGCATAAAATTCCATTCACATTCACATTCATTCGCTTTGGCATTCATTTAATCAGCGATTCTTTCATGCGTTACCAATGCTGTGGCTTATGAATGTCTGTGCGTTCTACATTCAACAAATTTTTGGCTAAAATCGCTTTTGTTTGATAACAAGTTTTTTTTATGCTGAATTTTTACGCAATTCTCAATTTTAAGTTCTTAATGTGTGCATGGAAGGCAGCCAAAAATTGATTTGAGTTATGCTAGCCAAAAATATGAGGGATATATGTAGAATTTATAAAATTATAATATATTGGAAAATGTGTAAAAGTATTAGAATCATAATACTTTGAACCGTCGTAGAGTGGTCAAAGTTGGCATATTTTATAGGTCGATTTGGCAGATTTAATTTGCCTTTTAAATTATTACGATCGATCAACGGAATCCAAAGGAATCCTAGAATCTTTCAAACATTTCTTTAAACGCTCATAACTCAAGAACGGAGCGTCGTAGAGGGGTCAAGATTGGCATATTTTATAGGTGGATTTTTCAGATTTAATTTGGCTTTTAAAGTATTTCAATCGATCAATGGAATCCATAGGAATCCTAGAATCTTTAAAACATTTCTTTAAACGCTCATAACTCAATAACGGAGCGTCGTAGAGGGGTCAAGGTTGGCATATTTTATAGGTGGATTTTGGAGATTTAATTTAAATTATTTCAATCGATTAACGGAATCCAAAGGAATCCTAGAATCTTTAAAACATTTCCTTAAACGCTCATAACTCGAGAACGGAGCGTCGTAGAGGGTTCAAAGTTGGCATATTTTATAGGTCAATTTTGCAGATTTAATTTTCCTTTTAAATTATTTCAATCGATCAACGGAAACCAAAGGAATCCTAGAATCTTTAAAAAATGTCTGTAAACGCTCCTAACTCGAAAACGGAGCGCCGTAGAAAAGTCAAAGTTGGCATATTTTATAGGTGGATTTTGCAAATTTAATTTGTCTTTTAAATTATTTCAATCGATTAACGGAATCTAAAGGAATCCTAGAATCTTTAAAACATTTCTTTAAACGCTCATAACTCGAGAACGGAGCGTCGTAGAGGGGTCAAAGTTGGCATATTTTATAGGTCAATTTTGCAGATTTATTTTGGCTTTTAAATTATTTCAATCGATCAACGGACTCCTAGAATCTTTAAAACATTTCTTTAAACGTCTGTAACTCATGAACGGAACGTCATTGAAGTGTCATAGTTAAGCTGAAAAATAATAAAGGAAACTATATCCAAAAATCATTTCGCCGGTCAACTGCTATAACGAAATTTACCAACAATGATAAATGCTCATGAAGCACAACACATATCACGCATTTGTTACAACGTCTGACAGTTTTAACATTGCAACCAGTGTTGCCAAAAAAAAAAAAGTGTGGTAAAACACTGATTGAACCAACAAAGAACAGAAAAACCCACTCAAAATACAACGTATTTTAAAGCTCAGCTGCTTAGAAACTCTAATGGACTCAATAAACATGCAGCGCCAGCATCAGAGGTTAACAAAGTACATAAGACATAAATATATTAAATACATTTTCATCAAATGCTGTAACAAATTTTAATTATATCTCTGCGTAACATGCATGTTAGACAGATTCAGTACTCTTTGTTGTTTTTATTATTTCACCAAACGAAATTTAGTCTACTTCGATCAAAAAATGTACGTCACATGGCCTTCAAATTTGCCATGAATATCCTATACATCAATTCTACATAATTTTCTGGTGCAGATTTTTACCGCATACTCAGTTTTTTTCAGTTTTTGAGAAAATTGCAAAAATATGCATAAGCCCTTCTCACTACTTAGAATACTAAAATAATTGTTATATGGAAAAATAGTTTAACAAAAATACTTAAACGCAATTTTCCTAATTCTAGGCTAATTTTAATATACAGGGCTAATATTCTGAAAAAAATTTAAGATAATTGTATTAAAACTTGAAAATTTTTGATAATTTTTAGATTTTTTTTATCTTTTAAAAACTGCTTTTAACGGAAACTGTCTTGATAGGGCATATTTTAAAAACGAGAACTGATTAAAAAAGTTGGTAATTTTCATCGTTAGCTTGGACTTGAAATCCTATCGGAATAATAGGATATAATATTGGATTGTAATTAGTCTCAACAATTTAAAGCAAAATTACGTTTACGTTTTTTTTCCTGTAAATAAAAAATGGCAATATAATGTTTGGCCAAATATTTTTAAGTAATGATGCAAATCAATATGTGCTTTAAAAATAAACAATTAATGCCTTTACTTTACTATTTAATCTTACACCAATAAAGAGTTATAGCAAAAACACGAAAATATTCGCCCTTTTGGCATGACAAGATTTTCAATTTTTCCAATTTCTTCGTTTTTTTTTTTGCTATAACTCTTTATTGGTGCAGGGTAATATAGTGATGTAAAAGCATTAATTATTTGTTTTTAAAGCACCTATTGATTGGCATCATTATTTAAAAATATTGTGCCAAACATTTTTACTGCATATAACAAATGGCATATTAATGTTTAACAAAATATTTTTAATTAATGATGCAGATCGATAGATGCTTTAAAAACAAACAATTAATACCTCCACATCACTATTTTATCTTGCACCAATAAAGATTTATATCAATAACACCAAAATCTTTGCGTGTTGGTCCAGACCAAAACGCAAAGATTTAGCCTAACAATATCCGTATTTTTAATTCAGCAAGTTGTCCAAATCCAAAAATATTTTATATACATGATAATAGTTGATAAATAAACCAAAATACCAGAAAAAATAGAAGAAAACTAAATTTTACTAATTTTTGAAGCACTTCAAATTTTATAATTTGATTTCCCTACATTTTTCTAAATACACATTCGCCGCTATCTGTCTGTCTGTTTCAATCACGATTACAGAAAAACTAGAAAAGCAAGATCAATGAAACTACTTTAGATTAATTATATATATTTAGATAACTTATAAATCTACGCTACATCAAATAAGAAAATAAGCATTATCGGTCCATTGTGACCTGTGAACCGACCAGTTATGTTTAAATACCTCATAAAATTTACATTTACAGATGAGTTTTGCTTTATACTGGCTTAAGTGAACTTTTTTTTGTCAAATATAAATTTAATTTCAAATAAATGAAAATAATGTTTTCCCATGAACCGACTGTGGTTCGCAATTCGGTACACCGACTCATTTGCAGATATGGGTATCAAGTGAAAGGAAATTATTCAGCGATTTTAAATTTGTGATTATTTTCAGGATTCGTGGGTCCTGGTGACATATGCAACTAACTTCATCACACCAACTATCACAATAGCCCTATTTCAAAATTTCCCATGTGAGCTAATCATCGTCCTGGTTTTGATATAAAATTGAAAAATATTATTGGGCGGACCACGCCTATATTTAAAATTTTGAAAGGAATATTTCATAGTTTTGATTTTGATAATTTACGGATCAAATTTCCACTATGAAAACCCGGGAAATAATGAAAAAAAAAGTGGGCGGATCACGCCCATTTTTGGACCACATATTTTAAAGAGAATTCTAACAATACGTTTTAAACTTTATAACTATACCTTGAATACTTTTCGAGTTATTAGTTCCGAAAGAGTTATATAAAAGTGACTTGTATGGGAGGTGGGCGTGTCCGTTGACCGATTTGGCTCATTTTCAAACTCAGTTCCTACTTTTGGCTAAAAAATATTGGGACGAAATTTCATCGCATTCTGATCAGAATTTCTCAAATTATTCTGTATTCGGACAGCAAGACGGACAGACAGACGGACATGGCTAAACGGACTCGGGTAGTGATGCTGATCAAGAAATATATACTTTTCCATACCGGACACGCCTCCTAAGGGGCGTTACAATATATGCACAAAGTTAATATACCCTGTACCTCATAGGTGTAGGGTATAAAAATATAGGAACCACAACCGGAATGAATATTCCAAAGAATTTTAGTCCCTGGTACCAGAGATACACTTCCTATCGGTAGAATTTTGAATAAAATAACTTGGAATTGGAAACACTATTTTAAAAATATAGGAACCACAACCGGAACCGATATTTCAAAGGATTTAAGTCCCTAGTTACAGAGCTACACTCCCTATCGGTAGAATTTTGAATTAAATAATAGCCAATCGTTGCTGCCAGACCCTACCGCCGCTGTCCTAAAAATTAGCCGGATATGATATGAACGGACATGAACAAACGTACATAGATGAACAAATAGATTTATTTTATTAACAGGACATAGAAAACTTGAATTTAGTACTATTGGGTTTTTGCAAAATTTTGATAAACTATTTACATATTAATTTTCATACTGTTTTGTTATCGCACAACATCGGACAACAAGTACTCACTGAGCATTATTTCACCCTCGCAATTTATTGTTCTTATTTTTTATTATTACTTTTTTTTATTTTGGCTAATTCAACTGTCAAATATCAATGTAGAATTTGTGCCGCGCCATTATTTCATTTCTGAAATGCTGCAGCAAGATTTATCGTACTCGGCTGCCACACCAACTGACGTCGCACCCCGACGAGCGCACACAAAGGACAGCGTCCCTGGTGCGGGTTTCGTTTCTTTTGCATATGACGTTGTTGGAGAGGGTGGCATCGCAGCACATCAATGTGGGAAGGTCACTGGGAATTGGTGGACTGCAACCCCATTGAAGGCGAGAACACATGCGATTTTTCAGCGGCTTCGTTGAACTTTTTAATCAAAAAATTCCAATGATTTTTTTTTTTGTGTTTTGCACACTTTTGGGTTGGCGAGTACAGGCACATACATACATATATATCTTAACCGATCGAACATGTCGGACAGCAAGCAGCAGATAAATTGATTTATTAGAACGTTGGGAGACAACTGCTCGACGTGTGCATGTGAGTGCGGGCGTGCGTGCGTGCGTGATTACAGCACACTGGCTGTCAAAAGTTTGCAGCCAACAAGCAGTTGGCAGCTTTGCGTAACGCCATATAAAATGTTCGGAAATATCCTTTAAGTGACTTTATCACAAAATTATTTAAATTTGTCTTATTTAAAACATCTTTGGCTATCACATGGTGTGTATGTAAAAACAATGCTTGAACAAAATATAAACGAAGGAAAAACACCAAAATAACAGAACGGATGTCCGTTCAAAGAGACTATTTTAAAGGAGCCTCAGCTTAAGGCAGCAAGCGCCCTGTTATGCAAATCACAGCATGAGCCGGAAATGAGTCGATGTGATCATGTTTTTCGTTTTTTTTTTTTTTGTTTTTTTTATACCATAGTTGACAAACATTCCGATGGCTGTTTGCATTCTGTTTGATGCTGTGCTGGTTTTCGATATGATTTACGAGATTCTTCTGAATCGTTCATTTCAATTACTCGTATTTGTATGGCGTGGTCTGTATAGAGACAAACATTCACACACCGTGAAAACACTCAATTCACAAGTGGTTTCTGGTATCCGGTCGGGTGGTCCATCGGGCACTGCGTATGAATGTAGAAGAATTTATGAGCTACTCGTACGGATTTCGGTTTTCACTTAAATCTGAAGCAGTAATTTTAACAACAGGAAGGATTGCATGGAAATGGAAACTTCCTTCAAAAGTGATGTTTTTGATATTCAATATATCGTCGTTGGAGAACGAAAAGTCTCCAAATACATTTTCAAAATGCCAAATATTGATTTACAAAAATCTTTATATATCTGTCAATTTTTAATCGATGAACTCTATTTTTTTGCACCTATCGATCTGCATTAATTAAAAATATTTCGCAAACATTAATTTGCCATTTGTTATTTGCAGGAAAAAATGTTTGGCAAAATATTTTTAAATAATGATGCAGTTTGATAGGTACTTCAAAAACAAATAATTAATACTTTTACACCACCATTTTATCTAGCACCAATTAAAAATTATGGCGAAAAAACGACAAGATTTGCCCTTTTGGCATGACAAGATTTTCAAATTTTCCTATTTCTTAGTTTTTTTGCTTTAATTTTTTATTGGTGCAAGATAAAATAGTGGTGTAAATGTATTAATTATTTGTTTTTAAAGCACCTATCGAACTGCATCATTATTTTAAAATATTTTGCCAAACATTTTTCCTGCAAATAACAAATGGCAAATTAATGTTTGACAAAATATTTTTAATTAATTATGCCAATAGATATGTGCTTTAAAAACAAACAATTAATGCCTCTAAATTACTATTTTATCTTGCGCTAATAAAAAGTTATAGCATAAAAATAAAAAATATTTGCGTTTTGATCTGGATATTGCCTCACAAAATCCGTATTTATAATTCAGTAGGTTGTCCAAATCTAAAGATATTTTATATACGTTATAATAATTGGAGAATAAACTAAAAAAATTAAAAAATATAAATTTTTCTAATTTTTAAAGCACTTCAAACTTTAAAATTTGATTTCCCAACATTTTTAAAAATGCACATTCGCCCCTTTGGCATGACAGTGACGATATATTGTAAGTAATTATTTCAAGTATCCCGGGAAGTGATAGAAATATCACAATTCGGTTTCGAAAGACCATCATCTTTAATAGTAAACGAAAATCAGGTAGAAAATCAGGATTTATGAATCGTAAATTTGCGACGAAAGTAAAGTGTTTGATCTAAGCCCAACAATCAATACGATACGTAACAAAAATATTTAATATATTTCACATTTTAAAAAAAGTAAAGATGAGATTTAAATTGAGATCATTTAAAGATCCAAATAAAATTGAAGAAATAGATTAAAAATCCAAATAACGAGCGAGCGACTGTTGAAACTCGTCTAACACAATATGATACAATTTGTTTAAAAGGATGTAACCAGTGTTCTCATTCTACTCCAATCGGAGTAGATCTACTCCATTTCATTTGTATTTTTTAAATCTACTCCTCTACTCCGGTAGTAGCATTTTCTACTCCTTTGACATAATTGTCTACTCCCTTTTACTGAAATCTACTCGCTTTTGCAAAAATTACTTATATTTATAATTTAATGAGAACTATATCTTGCGCCCCAAATAAATTGTCGATATTATAATTTTTCTAATAACTATGATCAAATATCTGTAAAATAAATGTAATATTTTTGCCATGCTCTTTAAATTGTAGAAGTTATAATAAAAAGTACGTTTTATCAACATTTATAAATACAAATTTGAAAACACCATATATTTCATTCGATATTCCAGATACACCCATACTCTAGAATAGACCACCCTGTATACAGCAGCATTATAGAAAATCCATTAAATCAGGAATGAATAGAATTTTAATATTAACATATCTTTTAATTCACTTGAATCTAATACACTAATGCATATTTCTACGCCATTTCTATAAAATTTACTCGTATATTTAATGTTCTACTCCTTTTACTTCAAATCTACTCCATTTTGCAATATTTTCAATTCTACTTTTTTTTTACTCATTTCTACTGACCAAATTTTTAAAATCTACTCCTTTTGCAATGGCGCGAAAAGTGTGAACACTGGCTGTAACTCTCCAAACTGCACTGAGCTAAGTCCAGATTAAAAATTTTTGGCTTATATAAAATCGAAAGTTTGAAAAAATGTTGTCCAACGGCTGATGGTGAGCTGAAAGACTAAAATATGGAAATTCGTCCTTTCTCATTTAGAAATATACATCTATTACTATTTTTAAAAACTCTAAAGTATTGTTCTTCATTTGTGATGTAATTTTTTCTTTTACCGTGTTAAGTATTTAAGTTATGATTAAAATAAAATCTAAAAATAATTTCGTTTACACCATTTAGTTATCACATCGATATCGCACTATTTTTCAAAGCAATCTCAACTTTGATTTATTTTTTCTTCGATATTGAAACGATTTTGAAAAATTTCTCGTATCGAAATAACCACGAAAAAAAGCATCCTATACCTATTTTTATCGCTACGATATTTATATTTTTTTGATGTTATGCTATTATGAATTTATTTATTATTTTGATTAATCAAAACGTTTTTTTGTTCTAAATGTTTTATTGGGTATTTAAAGGTATATTGAAGGACAATTTTTTAAAAATAGTATTTCGTAGCCGCGGCAGCTCAGTGGTTAGTGCGTTGGACTGCGAGCCGAAAGGTCCCCGGTTCAAGCCTGGACTGGGGCTAACAACATCTTTTCAAAGAACCATTTTTCTATACCGCGCTACCTCTCGGCAGTAAATGGCAAACCTACGAGAGTAAAACAATGCCTATGAAAAGCTCTAACCCGCCGTTCGGATTCGGCAATAAACTGTAGGTCCCACCACTTTGAGTACAAATATAACACGCACAGCTCAAAATGGTGAGAGAGCTCGGCCGAAGTTCTATACAGGACTGTAGCGCCAAACTATTATTATTATTTCTTACATCTTTATATGTTAAATTAAAAAATTATATAAAATTTAAAATAATCTTAGCTTTAATTTTACACGGCATACTGTGTATGAATATTTCAAAAATTTTAAGCATGTAAACACAGTTTCAATCTATTTGATCTCTAGTTTCAGACCTATATAATATGGTTCATGTGTAGTATAACTGCCGGACAGTGTAATGTATTTATTTATGAATATGTTAATTTATGAATTTATATAGTAATTATTATTATAGATGAGTCTGGGGTAAAGTGGGACACGTTTTGATTTTCCTCCAAAATAATTTTTGAAAACATTTGAATAATTTCTTCAAAAACTTTAATGTTTAAATTCTTTTTTAAGGATTTATTCTATAGACTGGTTCATGATCTAACTTCTTGCATTAACACAATAACATTTATATGTATTTTAATTGATTTTTGAGCGATTTTTCAAAGCGGCTCAATTTCAGACTTGTTGAAAAATGTTTGGGTAAAGTGGGAAACTGCAAAATTTTCATCAAAATGCTATGAAGTTTATTTTCTTCGACATTGTATTCAAGTAAATTGTACAAAATTATTCTTCTTCTTCAAACATTGCTTAAATTATTTTTTTACTTCACCCCTGAAAGTGTTTCCCACTTTACCTCAATTTAGCAATTTGAACATAACTTAGCATCGTTTAAACAATGTTAAATTATTTGTAAAACCCGTTTGTATTTCAAAAGATATACAACATCCGCTCATTTTAAACATACCTTGCTAATTAAAAACGATAAAAATTTACAATTTTTGAAATCAAACAACAGCACTCTAACAAAGTTTCACAAACACTTTTATGACTTGTTCTCAAAATGCATTTTTTGTGTTATAACCATAGTTAAAAAAGTTAATGCCATATTAGGAAGCACTTGACAAATTAAAAAAAAAATACAATTTCCCACAATACCCCATATCCCACTTTACACTAGGATCTCTTATATATGATGAATGAATTTATAGAATTATACATTTCTTAGGAATGCAAAACGTAATTTGTGCTTACTGAGTAAACGAATTTTACAATTTAAATTATTTATTAATTTGTAAACCTGTTAAATGTATACAGAACCTCACATCAAACTAAGTTGTAATAGATAAAAAGAAAAGCAAAATAGCCACTCTGTGTATTAGAAGCACTAAATGCAGGGAAATTGCTAATGTAAAAGGATAAAAAAGAAATTAAGCACTGCATTGTCTAATTAAACGTTATTTGAATGAAACGTTCAAAGATAATTACCATATCAAACTAAATGTGCACTCACAGATAATGAACGGACTAAAACGTATTAAAGAGAAATATAGAACAACGTTTAAAAAAAATATGAATTAAGGGAATTATGCAGTGTTAGGTTTCTGGAAATTACAGAGTACCATTCAGTTGAAAGTTTTTTCCGGCTGTTGGTAAAAGAATTAAGAATCTGGCGAGGTGTGCTGGCAAATGTGAGAAGTTCAAAAAAAATGGGAATTCATGTTAGTCGCACATTTAGGCACAGTAAAGCGCCTTACAACGCATAATAAAAAATTTTGTTTAAATACAGTCTACTCGATCGGCACTTGGTTCAACTTTTAACATTTATCTACACCCAGAAAAAAATACTATATAAATAATAGTTTTTTACTATTAAAAATAGTCAATAGAATAAATTATTATTTTAATCGGAAAATACGATTAAATACTAGAAAATATCAAGACATTGCCATTGAGTTTATATGAAAAGATTTATGTTTTGTATACTATTATATCAATAATTGTCCTATTGACCAATTTTAATGCGATTTGGGGGAATTTTGTTCTGGGTGTATTTTTTTTTTTTTGTTTATTTTTACAAATTGTATTTTTTGTATGTTCACTGCTGCATTATTGAACGCCACTAATTACTGTGGTAATTACAGCCGCACAAACTAATTTCGGCTACTACAAAAGCCACAATTTGTGCAAAGTACTGGCTTAAGAGCCTCTTAGCCAGCAGCAGGTGCAACAATAAAATGTTGCACTTAAATGTTGTCCATTTAGGGAAGAAACAAAAACCACTACAACACAATGTAAAGCAATATTAAATGGTTTTACAGCAATATACTATCCTATAGTGCTTGAAGTCTTTTTGTTCTTTAGAGATTTTAAAGTTGTTGTAGTTTTTTGTTTTAAACAATTGTCCGAGGTATTTCAATAAACTTTAATTGATTTAAACTTAAGTCTGTGCAAATAGCCTGTAGTTGCCGATACTACTGCTTGCACCCTTTTGATGTGGCCTCAACTATAAACCCAAGATGACCTGGAAATCCTTGTGGTAAATTCACAGTTGGTTGAATGTCGAAACGTGGCTTCATTGAATGTAGTTGCTCTGACATTTGTACGGAAACTGCAGCAGGTTTTTTGAATGCCAAGATTTTTGGGTTTAGTGGTTGCTTGTGCCAGGAATTCACAGTATTTAATTACAAAACTAAAAAGATGCAATCTTGGAAGCACCTTTTTTTATCATTAAATATTTGATAATTATAAAAATATGGGTTTTTGAGATATTACTTCCTAAAATAAAGATTATATCGTCACTAACATGACAAATGTTGGGAAATCAAATTATAAGGTATTCTTTTTTTTAATATTTTTTTTATTATTTTGGTTTATTCATCAATATATTTTGATTTGGACATTTTACTGAATTATATATGCGTATTTTGTGTGGCTAAATCTTGACCAAAACGCAAATATTTTTGTTTTTATACCCTACACCTATAAGGTACAGGGTATATTAACTTTGTGCATATATTGTAACGCCCCTTAGGAGGCGTGTCCGGTATGGAAAAGTATATATATTCTTGATCAGCATCACTACCCGAGTCCGTTTAGCCATGTCCGTCTGTCTGTCTGTCTGTCTGTCTGTCTGTCTGTCTGTCACTTTTATATAACTCTTTAGGAACTAATAACTCGAAAAGTATTCAAGATATAGTTATAAAATTTATTACGTATTATTATAATTTATACAAAAATATGTGGTCCAAAAATGGGCGTGATCCGCCCACTTTTTTTTTAATTTTTTCCCGGGTTTTCATAGTGGAAATTTGAACCGTAAATTATTAAAATCAAATCTATGAAATATTATCCTTACAAATTTTTTGAATATAGGCGTGGTCCGCCCATTTACATTTTTCTAATTTTTTTGTATTAGTTTTTTATACTTTTATATCAATTTATTAAATCATGGGGATATAAGATGTAAATTTCTGATATGTGAATAATATTCTGAGGGTGGGGATGTTCAGTATAATTGAAAACTTTAAAATTAAGATATACAATTAAATATCCCACCAATGGTGTAGGGTATTCCATAGTCGGGCCCGACCGACTATAAAAGTCCGCCCCATGTGACCGAACTTACCCATGTGACCTAACTTTCCCAACTCGTTTTTGCCATAACTTTAAAGGCATTATAATTTTGTTTTTAACGCACCTTTCGATTTGCATCATTATTTAAAAAAACATTTTTTGCAAATAACAAAAACTCAAAAAAATATTTTATAATAATGATGAATTTTTAGTTAGTCTTAGTTTAATAAATTTCAACGTATGCACCAAGTTTCAATTCATTCTGTGAAGATATCCGTTCATATGTTATATCCGACTTTCCTTTTATGAAATCGCAATGAATAAGTAATCTGATTGTAATATAAATTATCAGAACCAAATCTAACCAAGGCAATTGAATTTAAATCTTTAATGAAATCAAAAACGATTCGAATAATAAAATATTTTCTCAAGTTAAATAAAAACAATGATAGAATACAAATTATTTAAGTTGTAATATTGCAAAGTGCACACAGAGAAATAATATGGTGGCTACATGATCGCGACAACCATACCATATCAATCATAGACGGTTGTCACAAACAAAGTATAGTATTTTTAATTTTATTTCAACAATAATAAGGTCGCTATAATCATATTATAGAAGATAACCAATAAATGATTGATAGAAACCATCTTATTATTACGATAAAGACCGCCACGACGAATAATACCATGATATCGACTGATCATAATATGGTAATTTATTATTTACAACCATATAATTCTCATAATATGGTTGCTACATGATCGCGACAACCATACCATGCTATTTACAATCATAGATGGTTATCACAAACAAAGTATAGTATTTTAAATTTTATTTCAACAATAATAAGATCGCTTTAATCATATTATAGAAGATAACCAATAAATGATTGATAGGATCCATCTTATTATTACGATAAAGACCGCCACGACGAATAATACCATGATATCGACTGATCATAATATGGTAATTTATTATTTACAACCATATAATTCTCATAATATGGTTGCTACATGATCGCGACAACCATACCATGCTATTTACAATCATAGATGGTTATCACAAACAAAGTATAGTATTTTAAATTTTATTTCAATAATAATAAGATCGCTTTAATCATATTATAGAAGATAACCAATAAATGATTGATAGGATCCATCTTATTATTACGATAAAGACCGCCACGACGAATAATACCATGATATTGACTGATCATAATATGGTAATTTATTATTTACAACCATATAATTCTCATTTAATGGCATTTTTACTCTCTGTTACTCAATTTGGTGTTCACCGCATAGCCAACGAGTGTCTTCATTGTGTCATTAATTAAAAAATATATATAAAATAAAAAATGTAAATAAAATATTCATTAAATAAACATGTGTGTTATTTATAATTACTATTCAATCCGTTTTTTCAGGAATTTAGGGACAATCATAATATAACAACAGATCCTAATCATTATATGATCACTGGTCACGTAGGATCATAGTATGGTTGTATGACATTGCAATACTACCACTGAGGTTGTATTTTATCATAATATGGTCACTGACAACCATAGTATGTTTGTGTGAAATCTTAATATGGTCACTGACAACCATAGTATGTTTGTGTGAAATCTTAATATGGTCACTGAAAACCATATTATGTTTGTATGGAATCATAATATGGTCAACCACAACCATAGTATGATTGAGTGAAATCTAAATATGGTCACTGACAACAATAGTATGGTTATGTAGAATCGCATACAACAACTGAGAACCATAGTTTTGTTGTGCGAAATCAGAATATGTTAACCAAGGTTAATCATATTATTGTTGTACGACATGGTATTACGATCACTGAGGACCGCAGTATAGTTGCGTTAAATTGTCACTGAGGATCATATTGAGATAAAGAATATTCTCATTGAGTATCATATTAGACATAGTATATGTTTGCCGCGGTAGCTCAGTGGTTGTGCGTTGGACTGCGAGCCGAAATGTCCTCGGTTCAAGCCTGGACTGGGGCAAACAACATCTCTTCATAGAAACATTTTTCTATACCGCGCTACCTCTCGTCAGTAAATGGCAAACCTACGAGAGTAAAACCATTGTCTATGAAAAGTTCTCACCCGCCGTTCGGATTCGGCAATAAACTGTAGATCCCACCACTTTGAGTACAAATATAACACGCACAGCTCAAAATGATGAGAGAGCTCGGCCGAAGTTCTATACAGGACTGTAGCGCCAAACTATTATATTATTATTATATGATTGCCTACAACTATAACTCCAATCATAATATGATGTCCTTCAAATATGATCACCACAACCATGTTTTTTCGCTGCATGAGTTTATGAGTTTATTTGATCATCCGCTTTCTGTCTGTTGAAATACTGATTACTTGAAAACCAAAAGAGCTAGAAAAATAATACTCAAAATTCAGATTACCTATTTAGCTTATCGTGTGTTCAAAATGCTCATGATTGGATTATAGTGACCTTGCGATCCGTACATTTTTCTTTTTAAATTCCACTTTATTGGACGAAGTGAACATTTATTTAAACAACTCATTTTATTTTATGGTCAAATATATAAAATTATGTCGAAATTCGGTATGAAAAATCATAATTACATTGAGTATTAAATGACAAATACTTTCACCATTAAAAGTTTTTAGATGTTTCGTAAAACCCGGTGACTTTAAAGGGTTCAAGAGTATAATTTTCTTCTCTGAGCACATTAACACAAATGTTTTGACAATTTATAGGTAGCTTAGAACTTTTATAATATTTAAAGTAATCATTAATACTTTTATGAAAATATCCATACTTCAATATATAAAATGTGACCTCACTTTACTTAGTGGTTAGTATTCCATTATATGAATATAAAAAATTACTGCAATTCAACTCAAATCAGAATTAAATTTAATTGCAAAAGAGAAATGAAAATATAAAATCCAAAAGATATTAAATCGACCACAATTTAACTAGCTAATTGTTGATTGGCAATACACTTATTTAAACTTGGTTTTAACTTATTTAATACCATAAATATTCAGTTTTAAATTTTTGAATAGACTATTATGTATTTTGCAAAAAAAATAATTTAATATCAATATAGATAAATTAGGAATTTATAGCATTCCATCATAGTTGCTGTTAGTGGACATATTATGTGTGCTGGAATTTACATAAATATGTGTGCACAGCAAATAATTATTTCTTAATTATAGTTCGAACTCTGATATTCAGCTATTACACTATGCAACAATAATTCATATTTAGTCGTTGTGGTATTTAAACTCTCAAAAAATATATATATTCAACAAACGTTAAGTATTTTATTTTAATTAAAAGTAGTTAATACATTTCAAAAGTTATAATGCCATTTGAAATTTAAATGTGTTCACATTAACAAAAACAAATATTGTCCCTATTCCTTGAAGAAATGTTTCACATATATTGTAATTATTCTGAAATCCACACTTAGCAGAAATTTTACAAAATATTTTTACGTAATTTTTAACTTCGTAAAATATACGAATAATTTGTAGAACAAACAAAACATTTGTAAATTATATTTTTTTCCAAAATATTTTTACGAACGATTCGCATATATTACGAATCAATATTCGTTTAAATTACAAAACATTCGTTATATTCTGCTGAATTCTAAATAAATACTCCCAGGAATATTTAGGTGAAATTATAATAATAATAATAATTTGGCACAACAGTCCTATAAGTCCTATAAGGCCGAGCTCTCTCACCATTTTGAGCTGTGCGTGTTATATTTGTACTCAAAGTGGTGGGACCTACAATATATTGCCGAATCCCAACGGCGGGTGAGAGCTTTTCAAAGGAAATGTTTTACTCTCGATGGTTTGCCATTTACTGACGAGAGGTAGCGCGGTATAGAAAAATGTTTCTATGAAAAGATGTTGTGTGCCCCAGTCCAGGCTTGAACCGGGGACCTTTCGGCTCGCAGTCCAACGCACTAACCACTGAGCTACCGCGGCTACCATAGAGGATTGCTTGTAATTAATTTTAAATTTTATAACTTTATCTTTAATACTTAACGAGATATGTGATCCAAAAAAGTAAACCCATATTTCGTAGTGGATGTAGTAGATTACGTTGACTAAATCGACTCATTTTGAAACTTTGAATTACTATTCTACTAAAATATATTGAAAAAAAATTTCACATCATTCGGAATAGCAGTTTTAAAGTTATCGTTTATAGGCGGACATGTAACCCATGGGTATATGGTATAAACATATTAAGCGTTTTTTTTTAGTTTTCAATTTTTCGTCATTATACCCTACACCTATGAGGTACAGGGTATATTAACTTTGTGCATATATTGTAACGCCCCTTAGGAGGCGTGTCCGGTATGGAAAAGTATATATATTCTTGATCAGCATCACTACCCGAGTCCGTTTAGCCATGTCCGTCTGTCTGTCTGTCTGTCTGTCCGTCTTGCTGTCTTGCTGTCTTGCTGTCTTGCTGTCTTGCTGTCCGAATACAGAATAACTTGAGAAATACTGATCAGAATGCGATGAAATTTCGTCTCAATATATTTTAGCCAAAAGTAGGAACTGAGTTTGAAAATGAGCCAAATCGGTCAACGGACACGCCCACCTCCCATACAAGTCACTTTTATATAACTCTTTCGGAACTAATAACTCGAAAAATATTCAAGGTATAGTTATAAAATTTAAAACATATTGTTAGAATTCACCTAAAAATATGTGGTCCAAAAATGGGCGTGATCCGCCCACATTTTTTTTTCATTATTTCCCGGGTTTTCATAGTCGAAAATTGATCCGTAAATTATTAAAATCAAATCTATGAAATATTAGCCTTTCAAAATTTTAAATATAGGCGTGGTCCGTCCAATTATAATTTTCAATTTTTTTTTTAAGTTTTTTATACTTTATATAAATTTTTAATTTATGGGGATATAAGACGTAAATTTCTGATATATGAATGAGGGTAAGCATTCCCACCAAAGGTGTAGGGTATTCCATAGTCGGGCCCGACCGACTATAAAAATCCGCCCCATGTGACCGAACTTACCCATGTGACCTAACTTTCCCAACTCGTTTTTTAAATACATTTTTTATTAAAATGTTGGTCGACAAAATTTACATTTTTCGAGTTCTTCTATAGAGTTCTCTTCAACCAGTAAACGAATTCCAAACATTTGTAAGAAATGTTTATTGAATATTTAATTATCTTACATTCGATATAACAATTGAGTTTATGGGTTTTATTGAATGCAAGATATTTACAAATTTATGTGACCACCTTTTTGAAAGCTCAGTACAAAAGTTATTGCCCGAAATCTCGTAAACCTATCCGTAGAAAATTTTTTAATTCATATATTCAAATTCTGCGTGACATTTCCAATAATACAAAAATAATGTAATTTACTGCGCAAACTTTTTTTCTCATTTTGTTGTGTAGTGTAATTACAAAACACAAACATGTTTAAAATGTGTTCTGAGTGTGTCAAACGTACAAAGTACTCGTGTATTGTACGCAAGATTTGTAAAATGTTTCATGAAATGTACGAATGCGTTCGTCAAAAGTACGAAAACTTTCGTAAAATGTACGAATAAATTCGTAAAAAGGTACACAATTATTCAGTAAATTACGAATCTTTTGTATTATGTACGAATGGTTTTGGTAGTTAAAATCTATGAATAGTTTCGTAAAATAAACAAAAAATATTCGTAATTTTATTATAAAATTACAAAAGCTCCTTCGTGTATTTTACGAAATATTTCGTGGATAAATTTCACGAATGTTTTCGTAAAATACGCGAACAGGTTTGGTACCCCATGCAGCTCACAATAGGTATAAAAATATCGACAAACAACAAAATATATTACAATACAACAATCAGAAAGAATGTCTATAAAAATTTGTCAATAGAACAGTAATTGATTCAATAGTATACAATAAATACATATTTTTATTTAAACTCAATATTTTTCTATAGTTTTTGTAGTATTTAATGATTTTTAACTATTGAATTAAGAATTTATCCTATTGATTAGTTTTAATAGCAAACAAACTTTTGATTTTATGGTATTTTTCTCAGTGTATACATTTTAGCACATAGTGTTTCAACACACTTCAGACCTTGTGTCATGATTGTAGGCAAATATTGCGGTCGGATTGCAGTATTATTAAGATAAACAGTACGTCGGCTTACTTATGAAGGCTTTTGCCGAAAATTGAAGTGGACTTTATTCAGCTATGTGCAGCTAAAGCCTGATTTGATCCATGTATATGTTGCAGATGCAGAGGATGCAGAATTCAGACGTTGACTAATAAAACAACTTCAAAACTAATATACTTAAATCTAACATATGAACTGCTTATACATATATGCAAACAACACATATGCAAAAACAAATAAAATATGCAGCATTTTGTACTACTTCTTCAGTTTATTACCCAACAAGAAACAACATGAAAATAATCTTGCTTTATAAAATGAACGACAAGTGTAAAACCAAGTTCTGTAGTTCTACTAAAGTTCTTCAAATTTAATAATTATATAAATTTATCAAAATGTATATTTAAATCAATTTTTTTATATTATTAATTATACAATGTTGAATTTTTTTAAACTGTACGAATATTTACATATAATAGTATTCAAAAATTATTCTAATTACAACTTATTTATATCCTGATATTGCATTTTGATAATTGAAAGTATTTTTTTTCCATTTTTTAGCAAAGTGGATTTTTATTAATATAAGACATCTGCACAAATGTATTTGAAGTTCCCGCTGCAAAATATTTACTACTGCGTTCTACAGTATTTAGTGTATTTTACAATGACAGTCTACAGAAAAGTCTCTCCATCGAAATCACTTCACTGTACTATTTGTTCCATTGGTGTCAAGTAGTGTCAAGTCATTTTTTTTTTCAAGCCATTCAATGTCTTGAAAAATAAAACCATATGACACAACTGTCGCTGAAAATGCAATAAGTACGGTGAGTGAGCGCAACGAGTAACGAATGACAAGATGAACATTGAAAATAACAACAAACCTACCGCTCGACATTAATGTTGTTGTCGGTATTTATGTTTTTATGAAAAAAAAACAAATATTATTAAAAAAATAAACAAAAATTTCAGACAAAAAACGCATTGTTCGAAAACCAATAAATCTATTAATTTATTTTTTAATAAATTAATGAAAAAAAATCTGTTCGCTAAATAAAAAATTTAATATAAAATATTATATGATTTTGTTATATGTTTTGAATTTTTGGCTATATTTCAATATTAATGAAAATTTCATTAAATGATAAAAAATCAAAATGATAGAAAAATATGTAAAATGCACTAAGTACTCGGTGTCATAAGCAGTTCATTTCACTATTTGGATTTTTATTGCACACCATTGAAGACTCTTCACTATAACTACGTGTTGTTTGTGTTTTGTTTTGACAGTACCTGTACATTGTTGTTGTAAGAAACACATTCATTTGATTTTTAAGCATAGAGTCGGCGACAACACATGATTTGAAATAAAATAATTGTCTTGAAGTGGGTTTCAAATGCATTGATGCAGATGTCTAATTAATATGACGTATAAATAGTTTTTCCAAAAAATTTAACATTTTAAAAATTACAAATTTCAAATTTTTTTATTAAATTAACACTATTTTCGCAAAGTGCCACGTCCCAGAGTACACTGCACAAGAGCCAACACTTAATCGGGATGCCACCAAATTCACATCCATACTCATATCCCTAGTAGAAATTTTGGTAGGGCCATGGTCATGAAGTGATCATGTCATTATTTGAGGTGATCGGGATATGACGAGGCCCATAATGTCCTTGTAACGCAGTGTCCTGATCATGTATTGACCTCAGGCCATGATCATGTACTGATCGGGCAATTCCCCATTTTAATATTTACCCGACAATTGCCTTGTCTGAGCCCGAGCATAATAGGGTTTCTCTCATTAATCTCGATCATTGCCTGATACTAATTTCGTTATGAGGGACAAATAATGTAGCTATGATAGGGAACATTGACTGTTTAGATAATGTGAACCCTGCTATGGTAAGCATGATAAGGGCATGCAAAGGCAATGATCATATTTTCTCTAATAGGGCTTACCCAACGAAAACCCGATCATTTCCCGATGGCGCATCGGGACAATTTCTACTAGGGATGTGCATCGTTGCTGTTAAATAGCATCAACGTATTCCAATTCATCATTCAAACATAATTCTATGCTTTTGTTTCACAGAATAAATAATGTAAATGAAGCTAAAAATGAAAATATGTATTTAAAATATTCCAATAGATGCGATATGCAAAAATGTAAAAAAACTTGGCAGTATTTAACCTTCGTGTGTTAGCAGTTTTAACTTACATAACTTTATGAACATCATTAAAATTATATATTTAAAAAAAAATAATTGCAACACAAATAGTTTTTGAATTGTATTGAGAAAATATAAATATTAAACTAATATGTTATAAATTAAACAACTATGCGAAATTCAGTTTAGTATATTAGTCGTAATTTGGTCAATTTAAAGTTAATTACATTATGGAGCTACTCTAGACATTTGTCGTAAAGCTATCCATAGAAAATGTTTTAATTCATATATTCAAAGTCTATGGGTAATTTCCATCAGTTCAAAAATAGCAAACTTTTTTTCTCATTTTGTTGTGTGGTGTAATTTGTGATGGGGTTGATTGTTTAGATTTATAATGATAATAATTTATTCACGCAGCGAAAAAATATGTTTGAAGCAAACATAATATATCTGTAATCGTAAATTTTATGACTTTACTTGCATTTTACTGTAAACTTGAAATTTTTTAAGTTATTTCGTTATTAATTTCATAACATATGATTTTATGTTCTTATTAACATATTATGTTTGCTGCGAAAAATGACTTTTCCAGGGTTTTGAAAACTGAAATGTTTCACTAGCAGTAGCAACAGCTGTGAGTGCGACTATTGAAAATACGACATCAGCAGCAGTCATAGCACATTTCTGAAAACTATAACTATGATCGTCACCAGTAGCAACTCAAATTTAAAATATGACTACTGCTGCTGTTGGTGCTATTTAATTTTTCACATTGTTACGACGATAGTCGATGTTCGGTTTTTGTGTATGGCTGTGGCAGTCAAACACAACAACCGATAGTCGTTGATCGGGTATTTTCACATAACTGCTAGTCGAATAGTCAGTCGTTCTACGATTGCTGTATCGACTATCGTCGTAACAATGTGAAGGTACTATATTTGTTAGTGTTATATTTGTAGAATTGTCTCAGGAAATAAGTAATAATAATAATAGTTTGGCACTACAGTCCTATAAGAACTTCGGCCGAGCTCTCTCACCATTTTGAGCTGTGCGTGTTATATTTGTACTCAAATTGGTGGGACCTACAGTTTATTGCCGAATCCGAACGGCGGTTGAGAACTTTTCATAGGCAATGTTTTACTCTCGTAGGTTTGCCATTTATTGCCGAGAGGTAGCGCGGTATATAAAAATGTTTCTATGAAAAGATGTTGTTAGCCCCAGTCCAGGCTTGAACCGGGGACCTTTCGGCTCGCAGTCCAACGCACTAACCACTGAGCTACCGCGGCTCAGGAAATAAGTGGCGGATAATAATTGTCCGGGTGTAAATTTTCGAGTGAGAATTGTCTAAATTCCAAGTAAGACAAGGGTTAACCACAGTCTCTGTTTCAATATGAGGGGAAAACATTCCACACATTGTCCACCAAAAGCACAGTTACCGCCAAGAGCTCTGAAAATTATGCTCCACATTGATACTATATGTATAGCATATATTTTGTTATTTCATTTCTCTATTTTGTTTTCTTTTTTTTTTTGGCTATTTTTTAAAGATCTAACTTTTGAAGTTGATGCGAGAGAAGGGTTGAGTGGTGCACGGAGAATCATTTAAAAATGCATACGATGAGCGCTCCTGTTCAGGTCAGCATCGTGTAGAAAATGTAAAATATGCGCAGCGCCACGTAAAACCAGAGATCACTTGACTATAAACGAGATTAAAAATTCAATTACAGCGTTGGAAGTGGAACTGCCTGAAATTGGAGCAGGGTGCTCGTGCCGAATTGCGGGCTCAACTCCAGCAGTTTCCAAAAAATAAAACAAAAAAATAAAACTAAGGTCGATGTGAAAGAACTTGAAAGGTATTCGAGTGGGTGGTCGTCAATGGCACGGACACGGATGGCAGTTTTGGTTGGGGGTGGCCGGCACACAAATGCAGAACATTTTCCGTTACAACTTCCGAGAGACAACAATTTATGTTTGTGCGACGGATACAATTTACAACCGACTAAGGTGACAGGGATGAGGAAGGAAATTGGAATGGGAATAAGCAACAGCAGTAGCAGTCAAAATGGCAGAACAAAGGCACCAACATTCGCGACCAGCAGGTGAGGAACGCGGAGGACGTTGCGCAGAGTCGCCAGACATTTTGGCAACAGTTGCAGCCACCTGGTGGATATTTTATGGCGAGGATAATTAAGATATGGTCGGGAAATGTTTATGCGTTGCTCGATGGTGGAAGATTGAGGAAGGAGGACGTAGAGTAGATAACAAAAGGTAATGGCATTACTTGAGGAATCCGTCTGACTTAAATTGATTAACTTAAATCATTATAAAGAAAATCTATTGCGGATGCAGACTTTGACTAATGAGAGCTGTCTTTCTATGCAGAAGTACAAGAAGTTGAGAAGTAATTATGAAATTTAAACAAAAATATAAATTCAAAAAATGCTATTTTTAAAAAAATCATATAAAGTTTATCAGAAAATTAAATGGTAAAAGTAAATTGAAGCTGAGAATTTTTAGATAAATGCAAAACAATAGTAAAATAATAAAAATATATAAAACATAAAATATTTCTTTTGGTTTCCAGCAGTTCCTGCAACTGAATCCTACTTGCACAGGCACATATTTCATTGCTCGCCAAGGGTTAGTAAATATTTTACATATGCTTAAGCTACGAATACAATGGCCAAAACAATGGGACACAAAAAAATATAAAATATATAAACCTGACCAACGCCCACTACTCCACTCTATGCTTATCCGCTTTTCTGCATTTGCAGCATTGT